>CM061749.1:94698549-95298549 GCA_030979885.1 Lolium multiflorum
ACATCGCTTGCTTCTATATAGAGTTATGAGATTAACGCAAATTGTGGAAATTATTTACGTGGGGCAAACATTTGTAATAGTCTACTCACAATACGTAGAAACATTCATCTTGAAATTAGTAATTGTCTTTTTCTTTTTCTTTTATAATGATACTTCTTTCGGTACAATAACCATAATTTGGTGGGGTGCTTATACAAAAGCTAAAAGGCTGAAAAAGTGTAAAATTGTACTAAATTGTTATATCTTAGCGCAAAACCTTGATGAAATGGTGTGTCCACAAAATACTAAAGCAATTAAATTGCAGGTTAATTCTTAATACGAAAATAAACTAAAATTTATGATTTAAATTCTGTCTTGATTCTGCCATTTGCGCGATAGCGCAACGGGTCATCTAGTTTCTCCTATAAATGATGCTAGAGTACCCGGCTAACCAGGCCACTCCAAGGGGGCAAAACAATCTTGATCGTCCATTGGCCGAGCTACAGTAAAAACCCACCCCCACTTTTCACCTCGACCATTGGATCTGTGAATTTTTGTGACACTTCCGCAGCCTCTTGTTGAGTCCATGACTCCTGGGACCGGTTCCGTGCGGGGTCCACTGGTCGGAGGCAGCCACATGCTCTCGTTCTCGTCGCCTTCAATCTCCATCCGTGAGCGGTGAAAACCTAGATCGCGTGGGCAGCCCAATTCATTCCCCAATCCCCGCCCCTCCTCTCGTCCCCAATCCCCGCCTCCCCTCCTCCCCAATGGCCTGCCGGCCTCTCTCCCTCGCTCCAGCCCCACGTGAGGCTAGAGAGGGTACTCCCAGACGCTGGAGGAGCGCATCTCGGGAGCAGGACGGGGATGGCTGCAGGAACGCGTTTTGGATGATGGCGCTGCCGGCCGCAGGCGACGACCGGGTCAGGCAAGTCGATCCCTGGCCGGCGAAGCTCGATCAATCAATCAAACCGGTAGGTAATCAAGGCCATCGACCCTCCTCGTTCTCCTCATCTTCAACAGTAGAACGGTGGGCAGGCGGCAAGGAATGGTCTCGGCACAGCTAGATTCACCTCCAGGTTAGCCTCGCTGGAGTTAAGCCTCTCTTCTTCTCTTTGTATCCTAACCAGAGATGGCCGGATCCGTCTACCATGATTCAGTTTGCTTTGCGTACTATGTTGTTCTATCAAATATGCAATTCTGTCTCCACTAGACTCTAATTTTTCTGTGGAAATAGGTGATCACGTTATGGTTAATTTGGCTTCTCTTCCATTGTTGGTAGTCACGTCACTCTAATCAATATGTGACACGTATAAATGAAGTGAGCTTTGACAGATATAGCGACCCCTAAGTTGTTCATGATATAATTTTATATCACGTTGTAGATGATTTTACCCTTTTTTGTTTCTAACATAAGATTCTTTTTTAAATTCTTCAACGACTATGTACTGAATTTTACCTTCTGTTGGGATTGCTCCATTGTAGCATTCAGTTAAGTAGTGTACAGCTGTGTGTTTTACAATTCACTAAGGAAGCTAAATCGGTGACAGTTTGGTCTGTGAATTCTGTTTGCTTAGACGAGGACATTGACCAGCATTAGTGATCCTCCAAGGTGAGCATATGCAGGGTTCGACTTAGGGTTGTTATTGTGTAGAACATACATATATTACATATTGCTTTTTATAGGTGATAATGTACTGAACCGGAGAACAGAGGTTGCTGACAATATTTATACTGTAATATGAGTTCTCATGAATCCTCACTATAAATATTAGCCCATTTTCTTAAAAGAAAGTGCTGGCATGGTCTTTTACAAAATGATTATAAAACAGTGTAGGTTGATAGAATAGTAACTTGTGACATACAGACATATATCACCTTTCAAATAAAAGATAAAACAATATTTACAAGTCAGTTCAGCCTGTCTCCATAACGTGCTTAGAGCTTGTTTTCTGTTTTCTTGTTTCACCTTCCTGGACATTGCATGCCCTCCCAGTTCCCTAATTCAGAATTCCATGGGAATTTCTAATTTTCTAGGAAATAAAAGTATAACCAAGGTGTTTTCTGCATGTAGAATGTCCCATGCAAAATAATTGCATCGGCCAAATAAGTCTATAGAGGAGGGGTACATAGTACATATTTAGATATGCAACAAAAGATTAACAATTGGATTTCTTATTGTCGATTTGAGAAACCATGAGTTCTGATAACTGCCCGGTCATTGATGGAACCCTGAGACAGGATTGTTAAACCAATGCAATCTAATGTAGATAACTTATGTATATTTTTTTATATATTCTGAGAAAAATGCTTTCCTTTTTTCATGTACATATTGTATTTTAATGAAAACACTCCTTTTCATTTCCCCCCGTTTATATACTTTTGGTGATTGCTTTTTCTGTACTTCTTTCATTTATACTGGCTTAAAGTGTATCCTTGCTTTATTTATCTTCAGGAATTATTATATTTGGAAAAGGACATGGATGCTCTAGAAGATATGCACCCTCAAGGAGAACATGTCCGGTAATTTTTTTGCATGTGAATTCTCTTATTCTTTGTTTTTCATTGGGGTTAGTTGCTCTGTTTTGACATCTCTTAGGCTGAAGCTTGTGCTTTTACACTAGGAAGCATGGTTAACCTTTCTTTCTTAACGATGAATGGTGTTTTAATTAAATATGGATGTAAACATTCGGATACATACACTGGCTGTATTATAATGTCTTCTTTTTGTAAAGGTTTTCTGCCATAATGCCTTCCAGTTTTAAGTTAAGCCTAGCCATTTTGTCATCTTCTTTTCTGGTTTCAGGTTGCTCTATCTCCAGCTCCGGCCAGGTACTTCTCTTCTCTTATGTTATTCTGGCCGCCAACGGGTTGTTAGGCTGCTGTGTTCTTGTACTCATAATACTCCATAGTCTCAATTAATGTGAACAATTGATTTTGAGAGATTCCTTTTAACATCTTTAAACCATCTGATGTTTTCTCATCCTTTTGTTCGTACTATTGAAATAGTAATTGTACCTACTCTATGTTTATTCAAGAACTGTGGCATTCTTGTATGATTTTGGCTAAAGATCTGGTTGAGTAGGTTTAAATGGCCAATTTCAATCCTTTGAGCTTGCTATTTTGAGTTAGTAACAGTTCTTTTTTTTTGCCTTGCTACATAATGGATTTGCTTCTCAGATCCATTCGTGCAACTGATTTGCTTCTCTCCCAACAAAGCTTCCTGGTGAGTGCTTAGTTTTTGCATTTTTTTGGCATTTACAGATTTAATTCTAAACCTTCAGGGTATGTGTGGACTAATTCTATGATTATCATGTTGTTCTATCAAACCAGGTTTATTTCTTTGGTAAACGGCGAGGCCACGGGCAGGTGATTCTGAAAGCAGTGAACTCTAATGTTCCTCCATCAATGGATCTTAGCTAATGCCTTCGTTGAAATTGGTAGTACTGAAGAGAAGGTTAACAAAACTAGACCTCCTAAATGTTTTGCTCTGAGTGCTTAAGTTATATATCATAGTAAATATAAGTGTACTTTCCATTATTCAACTTAGTTTTGAATAAAACCTTAAGAATGATAAATGTGATACAACTTAGTTTCAACACCACAATTCTAAAGTAGTTTGGTTCAAAGCTATTGTATCATTGAGTGTTTTCAGTCTTCAACACATGTCAGATTCAGCATATGTCTAAATGATTCCTTGCCTCCCGTCAGTTTTGTAGTATAGGGATTCTCTATTTCCTGTATACAAGTTTTGGCTTGCTGGGTGTATATTTAATTAACAAGTACGTAGTGATCAGCATGACCACTGAATTAAAAAGGAGTCCTATGATGTAGAATCAAACTTAAACCGATGGACGGAGCTCCGTTAGGTATTACAGGGGAAAGCAGTATCTATGTTTTCTGAATTCTGGCTTGATTTATGTTGTTAAGGTTGCAAAATAGCAATATTGATGAAATAGTGTATTTTTTCACGAACTGATTGAATGGTTTGCTCTTAGTAAATAAATCTGCATATCTACTATTTATTTCGATTTCTACGCAATGCATAACTCGGAGTTCATCCTAGGGTGCCTCTGTGATCTCTACTCAGTTATTGACTTGCTTTCTGATGCTTCGGTTTTTCTTCTAGGAGGATGGCATATCTCGATTTGTGTACACCACCTGGGTTCATGTGCACAGCTGGTTTCCAATGCTTGAATAAATGTATGGCAGGATGCAGTACATACCACCGTCTGGTAGTGGCACTCCCTTTACCGAAGCTTTCATTTCATGGAACCTAGATTTACATATGTATGGCAACCAACATCATACTCCTGTGTTTTAACTTGGGCCTCTATGTGGTTACAGCCTTTCAGCAATGGAATATTGGGTGCACGAGATGCTCCACAACCTGCACTTAATAAGTTGATCCTTCATGTCCATCGTGCTATCCTTGCAAGGTTAATAGTAATTCTTATCTTTGGGTTGCCAATGATGGACTTGTAGGTCAGATTCTGGATTTGTACCGATGTACATGGTTCCGAATAATGCAATTTACAATGTATTGTGCATAAAAGATCCAACTTACAGAAACTCAGCAACTCACGAAATCTTTGGTTAAATAGATGTATTGTGCATTTATATAAGCCTGACAATAAAAGCTTCAACCTTCACTCATTCTCCCCTTATATGTGCCGTTATATGTGAAGCAAACATCATATGGATATTTGTGTTCTTCAGTGAAGAGGAGGCTAGCTTATAGACAATTAATCCTCAAAGTAGTAGCTTTCGTCTAGTCCAATGCGAAAGCATTCAACAACAAAACATTGTCCCTTTTGTTCACCAGAACCATAGAAATAAAAAACAAATGAAATTATTTGGTTTAGAAAAAAAAATATGTTTAATATATTAGTATTTCATGGTAAAAGTTTCAGAAGGATTGAACACCTATCTGAAGTTTTCCTCTGGTTAGAGAAGCGGGGATTATATACCTTTGAGTTGACTTTTTTTCTGCACCAATAGTAGATAATTTGAATACAAAGTTAAGCTAGCTTGTTGAAAATAATTCTGACAACACCCTGTTCCTCACTTAGATTTTCTGTAGATGTTCAGTTGCCGGTTTCCTGGTATTGTATTTGTGCCAACATGATATATAATCTGAATGCTTGATAGTTTTCCTTGTACCGATCTTGATGAGCCCGATGGCATAGTATCCTATCCAATGAAGCTGATTCATCCCGAGCTAATTAGGATTATTCTCTTCTCTTTATCAGGTTTAGGATGGCTTACTGCCCTTGCCATGCGATAGTTTTAGTATTTTCCTATGTTTGGTCGCACTTCTGTTTTTTGCGGAATATGTTTTTCTAATTTCACCACTCTTCTCAAATTTCATCAGGTTAAATGTAGAGCTTCCAGCCAAGCACATTATGCCGAAAATGATTGAAGTTTATTCTCGCGGCTTCCTGGCGGCGGCTGCGGGTGGGTGAGCATAGCCTCAGCTAAAGCACAACAATGGCTATCGAGTGACCAGCAAAAAGTATGAGCTCGTGTTATCGTGGTAGCACATTGTCGTCGCTCTAGGCAAACCCCCAGTGCTATCCACATGTGGGCTGGCTGAACCGGAGCCTGAAGCACGCTGCAGGGTAGCAACAAACATTGTTGTTCATGTCATATATTGCTGCTGCAGGTATGCTCATCCCCCACTCTTTTCTTTTCCCCTATCTTCTGTACTATATTGACTTTGTCCTGACTTCCAGGTCTTCTACAGGTTACAACTAATATCTTCCTTTTCTCATCAGTGAGCACCCAGGAATGCTGGGGATAGAACGATTTATGCATTTTTAAATTTATGCCTATGTACTGCCTCATGATGTTTTTGCGTGCTTGATGATCTGCCTGTGGTGTTGAAAATAATTAGCAACCAAAAACTGGGGTTTCTGCACCAATAGTAGTAATTTGGTTACAAAGTTAAGCTAGCTTGTTGAAAATAATTCTGACAACACCCTGTTCCTGAATTAGATTTTCTGTAGATGTTTATTTGCCGCTTTGCTGGTATTGTATTTGTGCCAACATGATATATAATCTGAATGCTTGATAGTTTTCCTTGTACAGATCTATGCTTTGTTCTATGCTTTTATGTTGTTTGACATATTTTTTAATTTGTCATGTTCATGGTTTTTAAGACGTCTGCTTTGTGATACTTAGCTGATGAGGCGCCCCTCACAGCGCCTTCCAAATTTGTCCGCTTTCGGCGCTTAGGCGCCTGCTTAGGCTCCAGAGTGTGGGGTAGAACATTTTAGGACCCCTTACTGCCTTTAAAAAGCATGGTCATATTTTAGAAATATTAGAGCTCAGATAGAATAAGGTATGAAGAGCTTGATGAAATTTATCCGCGATTGGTGAATAGGTCTAATGGTTTTTAGCTTTTCCTACAAATCTTGAATGCATGATTGAAATAATTTTTCTGAATAGCTTAGGTATCCAAATAGTAAGACAATACGGTAGTTGGCTGATGCAAAGCTACATAGCGAAAAAGACTGCTTAGTTGATTGATTACATCGCCGCAAGTTTTCTGTTGATCTAACCAATGAATAGACATGCTTGATATCCCTAAAACAAATTAACGAAAACTAAACTGCCATTTAGTGGAAGGCCTTCTTTGTCGCGGCGGGCGAGCGCATTCTGTGTCACTCCACCAGTCCACCTGTATGTTCTCTGTTCATTTCTTTTGCAATCTGTAGAGCATTCAATAGAACTGTCAAAAGAGTGCCAGTTTAGTATATGTTGATTTCTGGGCCATCATATTACAACGTTAATTCAGCTGTGAATTTATAATGGAATGAGACACTTTGAAAAGGTGGGTGTGGCCTTCGACACGGTGTGCGAGCGCCTTCTCTTGATGTCATTGTGGTGGGGGTTTTGATAAGTCTGTGCTCAGCGTCGTATATATTCTTGTTATGGTGCTAGATCCTTGGCATATACATCAGTTTTATGTCTTGCTTGCGTTGTATATATTTTGGTCTGGTGCTAGATCTTTGGCCGTGAGGTCCTATTCCGGCTGCGCGTTCGGTTAATTCGGTTAATTCGGTTCGGTAAATACGGTCATTCGGTAAAGACGGTTTCAATACTTCGGTAAATACGGTTTTATACGAGGATACGGTTCGGTTTCGGTAATAACCAATAAAATTCGGTTAGGTTTCGGTAATAACCAAACTAACCAAAGTTGACGCGAATTTTTGACTAACAGATAACTTTTGGCATGAATTTTCTAACAACAATCAACAACCCAACCAAAATGCATTTCGTCAAGTGTAAATTTTGGCATGACCCTTTTGATTGACAGCCATATACCACATCCAAAGAATAGTCGGAGTGTCTGCCAGTCTAACAGGAGATGGAAAGCACCAAACATCCATATAGTTGGCAAACAGCAACATGCCAACGTTAGCATTTGGAAATATTTCAGCTGCCATCAGTTTGCGGTCGTATCTGGTGTGGTGTAGAAAATGTTGCTTCATGGCTACCATCAGTATAGTGTGCCATGGCTGCACGAAAAGGAACAAGTTAACAGCTATACATTTTATTTAGTGTAAAGAATAACCATCAGTATAATGTTGCTTCATGGCTACCATCAGTATAGTGTGCCATGGTGTACGTGGGTTAATTTCTCACCTAGGCAATGCAATTATGCAACCAAGCATCTAGTTTTGTTCCTGTGATCATCTGTAGCTCTAACAAGCCTAGCTGAATCTAGCCTAGCAAAACAAACTGGGCAATGGAATCAGGGGACTCGCCCGTGAGGCCGTGACATCGGAGTCAGGAGCTGGAGGTCACTGTGGAGCCGTGGAGGAGATGGTACGGTGGATCATGTGGGTGGGCGTCCGCCGGATTGCCGGAGAGGTGAGAGCCGGACGGCACGCCGCTAGCATCGAGCTAGGATTCGTGTTCGGCGCCGCCGCCGTGCGAGCGAGACGAGGGTACGACGCGGCCTGTGCCGCTGTGCCTTTTCCTGTTCGTCTGTTGGATGCTTGGATGTAGTCATGTAGTTGGGCTGGGCCTGTGCGTTTGGATAACTTTAAGCTGGGCTGGACGGGGTGTTTCGGTTAGTTTCGGTAAAAACTGCAGTTTTTCGGTTTTAAACCGAAATAACCAAAATTCATATGGTTAGCACTTTTGCTAACTTAAACCTAACTGAAAAACTGAAAAAACTGAATTTTGGTTACAGTTAGGTTTTTTCGGTTCGGTTTTTGGTTTCGGTTCGGTTATGTGCAGCCGGAGGTCCTATTGATCTGTTAGTTCTAGGAAATAAATGAATACAAATGTGTGGATTTTATCTATTCACGTGGTGTTTTCAGATTTGAGCTTGCAACTGAATCTAAAGATTGCTTTTGTGGATGGGTAAAACAGAAAGTCTGAAACTACATAATATAAGTATCGATGCCACTGTTTGCAGGTTCGGTGTGCCTTGGGTTGAATCTCGGTTGATTTTTATGCAGAAGATTGTGGTGAGATTGAGATTGGTATCCCCTTTTGTCCATGATGGTGCTTTTGCTGAATGTGCTTCCAACCTGTGTGCAGGTCGAGCTGGTACCTCTCCCTCCCCATGTAGAAGCAGCCTATGAGCTCCAATGTCACAACTTGAAAGTCAGGAATAATAGTTCAGAACTTCAGATAAAAGATGGGCACAATAATTATATATGTATAAAACATGGCAACCATAATTCTATGGAGGAAAGTTGGCAATAACGATGTGGTGACTTCGGGAGTTCAAGATGATATCTACGGCCAAAATTACATGAATTATGAATCAATGTAATTAGATAGAACAAAAATTATACCCCTCCTGTTTAAAATGTGTAAAAACATGATGTTTTGTCCTCTTGTTTCTTTTTGATGCAATCCAAATGCCTTAGGTGAAGTACCAGTTATGCAGCAACCCTAACAAGTGAGAATCTCTATGCCATTTCATTTCTTCCCTTTTTACTGATAGGCTTCTCAATCTTTTTGATGCAGTTAATTCCATGTGGAAGGCATTGTACTCATCATTAGCTCCCATGCGTTCCACTGCAGACATTATTTCTTCTCCTAGAGTGCATCAGACCAGATGGACTTCGTTCCACTGCACAGTTTTGAGCTTGACAACCTTTAGGCATTGATTTTGTTTGGAACAGTATGGTGTGCAGAATGGCGGGAGGAAAGGTTGGCCCAGCGGGAGCAGGTTGCAGTTGTGGCCGCTTGGGCGGGAGGAGAAGTTGGCCCAGCAGCGATCGACTCCTTCAGGTAGACGCATGGGCGCAGTTGCGGCAGCCCGAGATGGAGAAGAAGATGCACCGGCCTCCTTGAGGCGGATGCGAGCTTGGGCAGCAGGAGGCCGCTGGCGCGAGGTGCCGGGGACGAGCTCGAGCGGGAGGGCAGCGGGAAGGCCGGTGGCGCTAGGGCAGCAGGAGTAGTAATAAAATAATAAAGACGACCGAACTAAGATTTGTTACATCGATCAGCATGTATTTCTTGTTTTGGTCTCTGGGATTTTCGGTGATATGTATGCTGCTCAGTTGTACCCCTTCTTCTTTGAATTCAGCTTTGTTGATTATTATTGCTTTTCTTTTTTCAGAATATTGATATAATGATATTATTTTCATACCAAGCACAAAGATGCGGGTACAACGACTGATATTTGATTTCTGAGCATTTCATGAAGGTCTTCATATTTTTATTGGCTGGCAAAGTTAAAGCTGAAACATACCATTTGCGTTCATATTCTGCGAATTAGTCATTTTGTAGAACTGAACCTGCTCCATATGATTACGAAACCATCTACTACATTTAGCAATTGTTTTGTTTCTCTTGTTCCTTTTCCAATTGAAACAAAATATGTCATAATATGCCCTGCAGCGATCGCTATAAGAAATCATAGATTCTACATCTATTGATCAGTTAAGTGTGACATTGCATAAATAATCGTGTGATTAACCTTAGATTTTTTTGTGTTAGAACGAAGTCAATAGAGAGCAATGTTAGGCGCTAAAACTAAATACTTATTTGACTTTTTTCTCATCGTAGATTATGTTGTGAGGAGCAGATCTTGGCAGTCGATGAAAAAGTTTGATTATATTTTTTTGTTGGGATGAATTGACTCGGAAGGAAAATCAAGCTCTTTGACATTTGTTGTTGTGAGAGTAAAGCCTATGCATTTACCGGTGAATTTATACATATACTTATATTGTTTACTGAACTTTCTATATATGTATTTTTCTAATGTATATATAAAATCTTGAACCAAACCTTTTGTCTTGAAGTAGATACATTTTTCTTGGGATTAGTAATTGTCCTTTTATCCTTTTTTTATTGTACTACCTCTTAACAATAATTTGGTGAGGAGATTATACAAAAGCATTGAAAAAATAATACAAAATCGTACAAAATTGTGAATGTGAGATACTAAAACAGTTAATTTCCGGACTAATTCTTATTATTAAAATAAGCTAAAACGTATAATTTTAATTCTGACTTGACTTTGTCTTTTGCGCGATAGCGCAACGGGTCATCTAGTAAGAGAGTAAGGGCAGTGGTCGTCGATGTCATGGCTGGAGCTGGAGCGAGTGGTGGGGTGGAACTGGATTACTCGAAGCATCTTTGGGATGTGTTGTGCAGACTTGCAGTTGACATTTCCGATTACTCTTCAGACATTTCCAATGTGATATTTTATTTTTGGGATAACATTGTTCGAAGAGAGCCAAGAGAGGAAATCTAACCATTTCTTTTGTGCATTTTCTTTTAGACGAAAGGGTGCGTTATTCGGAGAGAAGTTCTATATAACCTGGTACATACTACTCCGTACATGAAGTTCAGTCTTGATTTGTATGCCCTTTGTTAGAACTCTTTCTTTTACAGCGTTTTTGAACTCATTTGTACAAGAGGCAATCCTATCCATTACCCAACTAATTTGATCGCGGCGTGGACACGTTTTGGCGAAGGAAATGAAATGAAGAAGATAACAAATTATGTAACCATTCCTTGACAGTTGACACTGCAACATGGCTCCAATGTGGAGCTTAGCAGCAACATAGCGACACAGACTTTGAAGATTTTGTTGTGATACACCAGGGGCGTCTACAATCAAGTTTAACAAAAACAAATCGCCAACATTTTTTCAAAGTGAACATGTTTCTTAATGTGGTGAAAGTGTTATTTTAATCCCATGAACATTTTTTCCAAACGCACTGATATTTTTTTTCAAATAAATACTTCACACATTCAAAAAAATGTTCGCCAAGTTCAGAAAATTTTCACGTTTTAAAAAATTGCCATGTTCAATGTTTAAAAATATTTCATGTTGAAAATGTTCACTAGGTTCAAAGAATTATCCATGGATCAATAAATTAAAATACGTTCATGGATTCAAAATACTATCACGTGTTTTAAACTATATTCATCGTTTTGAAAAATGTTCATGTATTCAGAATGATATTTCAGTGAGGTTCAGAAAATCGTAATAAAAATGTTCATGCTCTATTGAAAACAAAAATGGAATATTTTTTGCCGATGATTAGATTAATGTCCATGGGTTTGGATAAGAGTTTGCTCATGGATTAAATAGGTACTCACGGGTTCAAAAATATTTATTGAACAACCAGGCACATTGCCCTGGTAGTTGAAAGCAAACATTCTCTTTTTTACAAACGTTGGGTTCACCCGCTTTAAAATTGAAGAACTAAGAGCATCTCCAACATGAACTATATAGGCCGCGCGCTATATTAACCGCTGATTTGCACCGCGTGGAGGCGGAATCGCTCCTCCAGCAGGCGCGGCAAACGACGCGGCGCTGTAAAAATTTTAGGGCGCGCGGTGTTTTGCACAACCCCGATCGCCAAATGTGACGCGTCGGCTACAACGCACGGCATCGCTCGGCGCACGCGCGAATACCCCAACGGCTGGAAATCCCCCCCCCCGCCTCCATTTCCCACCGCGCCGCCGCCTCCTGCCGATTCCGCCGCCGGATCCGCTATTGCTCGCCGCCGGGCCGTAGATCCACCTCGCCCGCGCCTCCTGCCGACAGTTGCGGCCGCTCCGCCGCGCTGTACCGACCGAGCGCCGTCGCCACCGACGGGCACAAGCCGGCGCTTCTCCCCGCCTCCCCCGCGCCTCCTCCTCGACATACCCCGCGCCACCGTCGCCATGTCGTCGTCTTCGAGCTTGCTATCGACATGGCGCAGCCAAGATGCTCGCCGATTTGCTTGCAAGGTATGCGACTCCGCCGGCCGGCCGCCATGATTTTGTCTATATCTTAGCTACCATAGTTAGTTGTAGTTAGTAATTTCATATGTATGTTTGTAGAGTTCGTCATACGATTCATTGGATGACGAGTATGATCAAGAGGAAGAGGAGAACATATCCTTACTATTAGCATACCGCGCCATTAAGAAGCCAAAATTTGGTGGATCGGTGTTCGGTAGACAAAAGTTGTGGAGAAAGAATTGAAAGGCATGAGAAGTTGATGCGGTCGTATTTCA
This sequence comes from Lolium multiflorum, assembly GCA_030979885.1. Classification (NCBI taxonomy): domain Eukaryota; kingdom Viridiplantae; phylum Streptophyta; class Magnoliopsida; order Poales; family Poaceae; genus Lolium; species Lolium multiflorum. The sequence continues at coordinate 94,711,014 of CM061749.1, forward strand.
ATAAGAATTCGATATTTCCCGAAAGCTATTTTCGGCGGTGTTTTCAGATGAGCATCAACTTATTCAAGCACATCGCAATGGAGGTGACCAAGTATGATTGATTCTTTGAGCAAATGAGAAATGCCGCCGGAGAACTTGGTCATAGGCTCATAGCACATATCAAGAGGTGACCACTGCCTTGCGTATGTTGGCATAAGGTATACCGGCGGATCTAGTTGATGATCATTTGGCCATGGGAGAGAGCACTTCTATCTTGTGTGTGAAGCGCTTTATTGTTGCAATTGTGAATGTTTTTGGCTTCACATACTTGAGAGCTCCCAATGCTCAAGACACGGCAAGGCTTTTGGAGGTCAACGCCAACCGGGGGTTTTTCGGTATGCTTGGTTCCATTGATTGTATGCGTTGGAGTTGGAAAAATTGTCCACTAATGACAAGACTTGCAATGCGGGAAGGTCCATTGGTGGAGTTTGAAGCAAGTGGCCACAAGTACAACTATGGCTACTTCCTCGCCGACGGTATATATCCAAGGTGGCAAACATTTGTAAAGTCGGTTATTCAACCACGAGGTAAGAAGCAAACACAATTTCACAATGCACAAGCAGCGGCTAGGAAAGATGTAGAGAGAGCATTTGGGATTTTGCAATCTCAATTTGCCATTGTGAGAGGGATGGCTAGATTTTAGGACCACGAATGCCTTTGGTATATTATGATCGCTTGTGTCATCATGCATAACAAGATTATAGTGGATGATCGTGGGAAAGATGTGGATCATACCCACTACGAGTTGATGGGGGTTCCCGTGCAAGTGAGGAGGTCCGCACATAGGATTGTCGGGTTCATTGCCTCGTACCATACCATTCGCTCCAACGACACACATGATGAGCTCCAAAAAGATCTCATGAAAGAATGGTGGAAATGGCATGGACAACAATAGTTGCATACTTGTTGTATTTGTTTGAAAACTATGTGTTGTATTATCTCAAAACTATGTTGTATTGTTGTATGTTGTTCCGTAACTTGTTATATTTGGTGTGAACAATTTCATGTACTTGTTGTATTTGTTGTGGTGCAAGCAGGCGCTCATTTCCCCTTCTCCTCTCTCAACCGTGAACAGTAGTTGAGAGTCTCCTCCTTCTCTCCAGGCCGATCCCGACCCCTCTCCGGTGGCTCTGCCGGCCGGAGATGGCGACGGAAAGGTGCCAGCGTAGGTGTAGATAGTTGTAGTAGTCCCGTAGTGGCGTCTTGGATTAGGTCACCAGTTCTCTCTCACCAGATCTGGTGCGTCCTGTTGTTGGGCGGTGTAGCGGCGTGGCTCCGGTGGCGAGGGCGACGGCTGCGGCGCGACTTCGACGCATGCATCTCGGCGAATAAGGTAGGTTGGAGCTCGTCCTTCTGAAGGTGCTGGCGCAGCATCGGGAAGCAGATCTGGGTGGCTCGGCGCTCGCTTCCATGGTGGGCATCCAGCGGAGATGCTGCGGCGAGCTCGGTCAATAAGCGCTGCCTCCAGCAGCTGCAACTTCTTCTTTTCCTTGGTGTCCTCCTGGCCGGCCATGGTGGCGAGGGGAAGGGCACCGAAGGCGACGACGAGGTTGTGGCGGCTGGCATATCTCTTGCTGCTACTTCGAGTTTTCACACGGTGGCCAAAGACTGGCCATCGATCTTGTTTGACCAAGATCCTGCATCTTATGGTGGAAAGGCGACCCTCCTCAGCCTCTCCTTCCCAGAGACCAAGCAGTCCGAGGGGAAGGCCTTCAGCTCCAGCCACGACGCCGGACCAACTGGTTCGTCCCCGGCGCCGGTGTCTCTTTTGTGGTGGAGCGACACATCAACGACGTTCAGACGCGAAGCTGAGACGGAAGGACCTGATTGCTTTTCCTACAATCTTTCCAGGATCCTTTCTGTAAAATTTCAGCCCGGCCTTATCCAAAATTCCCCTGTCATGTAGGGGTTTTTCTGCAAATTGTACTCTCCGCTTCGGTAATACAAGCATCTTCTAGGGTCTTCGGACCCTTTCCCTGTTAAAAAAAATTGTTGTGAATAATTTGTTGTATTTGTACGGTACATTTTATTTGTGAATTTATATGGTTGTTTGATCTTCCTTGATGCATACTTGTGTATGTTTGTTGTTTGTGCCACGATGCGCGCTGCATAATGGAGCGTTCGGCGGAGGAGCTTTTTTACCGCGCCAACGAGCGTTGCAAAATAGAGCATCCGTCGGTGCAAATTTCAGCGCAGCGCGCGCTATCCGTTTACAGCGCGGCGGAAACGAAGATTAACGCGTTCAAATATAGTGCCCGTGTTGGATATGCTCTAACGGTAAAACACTCCCAATTGAGCACTTATAGCAACGAGCTTCCCCAGAGAAAGCAACAGATCCAAAAATAGGCTGTCAGCTTTCCGAACAATCATGTTTCGAGAAAACAAGGCAGAGAATACTCCCTCACTGTTTAATAGGTACGTACGTAGTTTAAGATAAAATATAAGCATTAATTTAATCAACAAAATATAAATTATATGTTAACAAAACCTATACTATTAAATTTGTATTTAATAAAGGTTTTAAATAATATAACTTTTTAACATATATTTTATATTTAATTCATCAAAATAATGGTTAAACTAATTTTTAAATAACTTGTGTACATGTTAAACCGAGACGGAGGAAGTATAAAAACTGTGACCTCTCATGGGAGATGTCTCAAAATAGCCGAAATTGGAAAGGCTGCTGAGCGTCCCCCGGAGGATCTAAAGCCCGATCCCCCAGCTTCCACACCGTCCGATGTATCATCCCTGTTCGGCGATTTTAACAAAAATAATCTTTTTTTTGTAGAAAAGCACGAAATGATCATTTGGCCAAACTATGTCACTGGCCTAACTATTTTTTGTGGCGCCCTACCGAGCGGTGTCACACCTGTCTGTGTGACGCTCATGCGAACGATGCCACAGATCCTAGCGTGCGTGGCACGGTCGACGCTGCGCGTCGTTGACCAGCCGACGTGGCAGGGTGTGTGGCGCCGCTCCCATGGGCACCACACTTTGAACGTCAATCTCCACCGCTTTGAGAATTCTTTGATGACGATCCGAGATGACACACACTTCTTTTGAAGGTGGTATGACCCTCGTTCTCAATATCTGGAAAAAACCCTTCCCAGTTATCGTTGTTCCCAACCTCTACCAATACAAAAGCCAAAGGTACTAAACGGTTGCTCGCATCATTTCCTATTGCCACGAATAGTGTGCCCTTGTACTACCCGGTCAAGAAGGTACCTGATGCGTGCAGTTGACACACGTCCGTTGGGAACCCCAAGAGGAAGGTGTGATGCGTACAGTAGCAAGTTTTTCCAGAGTAAGAAACCAAGGTTATCGAACCAGTAGGAGTCAAGGAACACGTGAAAGTTGTTGGTAACGGAGTGTAGTGCGGCGCAACACCAGGGATTCCGGCGCCAACGTGGAACCTGCACAACACAATCAAAGTACTTTGCCCCAACGTAACAGTGAGGTTGTCAATCTCACCGGCTTGCTGAAAACAAAAGATTAATCGTATAGTGTGGAAGAAAATGTTTGTTTGCGAAGAACAGTAAAGAACAAATATTGCAGTAGATTGTATTTCAGATGTAAAGAATGGACCGGGGTCCACAGTTCACTAGTGGTGTCTCTCCCATAAGATAGATAGCATGTTGGGTGAACAAATTACAGTTGGGCAATTGACAAATAAAGAAGGCATAACAATGCACATACATATATCACGATGAGTACTATGAGATTTAATCGGGGCATTACGACAAAGTACATAGACCGCTATCCAGCATGCATCTATGCCTAAAAGTACACTTTCAGGTTATCATCCGAACCCCTTCCATTATTAAGTTGAAACAACAGACAATTGCATTAAGTATGATGCGTAATGTAATCAACACAAATATCCTTAGACAAAGCATTGATGTTTTATCCCTAGTGGCAACAGCACATCCATAACCTTAGAACTTTCTGTCACTATCCCAGATTCAATGGAGGCATGAACCCACTATCGAGCATAAATACTCCCTCTTGGAGTTACAAGTATCAACTTGGCCAGAGCCTCTACTAGCAACGGAGAGCATGCAAGAACATAAACAACATATATGATAGATTGATAATCAACTTGACATAGTATTCCATATTCATCGGATCCCAACAAACACAACATGTAGCATTACAAATAGATGATCTTGATCATGATAGGCAGCTCACAAGATCTAACATGATAGCACAATGAGGAGAAGACAACCATCTAGCTACTGCTATGGACCCATAGTCCAGGGGTGAACTACTCACACATGATAGCACAATTATGGATACGTTTGAGACGTATCAAGCATCCCCAAGCTTAGTTCCTACTCGCTCTCGAGTAGGTAAACGATAACAAGGATAATTTCTGAAGTGACATGCAATCATAATCTTGATCAATACTATTGTAAAGCACATGAGATGAATGCAACGATTCGAAGCAATGGTAAAGACAATGAGTAAACAACTGAATCATATAGCAAAGACTTTTCATGAATAGTACTTTCAAGACAAGTATCAATAAGACTTGCATAACAGTTAACTCATAAGCAATAAATTCTTAGTAGAAAGCTTTGAAGCAACACAAAGGAAGATATAAGTTTCAGCGGTTGCTTTCAACTTCAACATGTTTATCTCATGGATAATTGTCAACATAAACAAATATAACAAGTGCAATAGGTAGATATGTAAGAATCAATGCACATAGTTGACACAAGTTTTTGCTTCTAAGATAGAAAGAAGTAGGTAAACTGACTCAACATAAAGTAAAAGAATGGCCCTTCGCAGAGGGAAGCATGGATTACTATTTTTGTGGTAGAGCTTTTCATTTTGAAAACATAGAAACAATTTTGTCAACGGTAGTAATAATTCATATGTGTTATGTATAAGACATCCTATAAGTTGCAAGCCTCATGCATAGAATACTAATAGTGCCCGCACCTTGTCCTAATTAGCTTGGATTAACACGGATTATCATTGCATAACATATGCTTCAACCAAGTGTCACAAAGGGTACCTCTATGCCGCCTGTACAGAGGTCTAAGGAGAAAGTTCGCATTGGATTTCTCGCTTTTGATTATTCTCAACTTAGACATCCATACCGAGACAACATAGACAATAGATAATGGACTCCTCTTTTAATGCTTAAGCATTCAACAACAGATAATATTCTCATAAGAGATTGAGGATTTGTGTCCAAACTGAAACTTCCACCATGATTCATGGCTTTAGTTAGCGGCCCAATGTTCTTCTCTAACAATATGCATACTCAAACCATTTGATCATGAAAATCGCCCTTACTTCAGACAAGACGAACATGCATAGCAACTCACATGATATCCAACAAAGGTGTAAAAGTTGATGGCGTCCTCAGAAACATGGTTACCGCTCAACAAGCAACTTATAAGAAATAAGATACATAGCTACATATTCAATACCACAATAGTTTTTAAGGCTATTTTCCCATGAGCTATGTATTGTAAAGGCAAAGAATAGAATTTTAAAGGTAGCACTCAAGTAATGTACTTTGGAATGGCAGAGAAACACCATGTAGTAGGTAGGTATGGTGGACACAAATGGCATAGTTTTTGGCTCAAGGATTTGGATGCACGAGAAGTAATCCCTCTCAATACAAGGCTTAGGCTAGCAAGGTTGTTTGAAGCAAACTCAAGTATAAACGGTACAACAAAACTTACATAAGAACATATTGCAAGCATTATTAGACTCTACACTGTCTCCTTGTTGTTCAAACACCTTAACCAGAAAATATCTAGACTTAGAGAGACCAATCATGCAAACCAAATTTTAACAAGCTCTATGTAGTTCTTCATTAATAGGTGCAAAGTACATGATGCAAGAGCTTAAACATGATCTATATGAGCACAACAATTGCCAAGTATCAAATTATTTAAGACATTATACCAATTACCACATGCAACATTTTCTGTTTCCAACCATATAACTATGAACGAAGCAGTTTTCAACCTTCGCCATGAACATTAAAAGTAGCACTAAGAACACATGTGTTCATATGCAACAGCGGAGCGTGTCTCTCTCCCATACAAAGAATGCTAGGATCCGATTTTATTCAAACAAAAACAAAAACAAATGCAAACAGACGCTCCAAGTAAAGCACATAAGATGTGGTGAATAAAAATATAGTTTCACTAGAGGTGATCGATAAGTTGTCGATGAAGAAGGGGATGCCTTGGGCATCCCCAAACTTAGATGCTTGAGTCTTCTTGAAATATGCAGGGATGAACCACGGGGGCATCCCCAAGCTTAGACTTTTCACTCTTCTTGATCATATTGTATCATCCTTCTCTCTTGACCCTTGAAAACTTCCTCCACACCAAACTCGAAACAAACTCATTAGAAGGTTAGTGTATAATTGAAAATTCATATATTCAGAGGTGACATAATCATTCTTAACACTTCTGGACATTGCACAAAGCTACTGAAAGTTAATGGAACAAAGAAATCCATCAAACATAGCAAACAGGCAATGCGAAATAAAAGGCAGAATCTGTCAAAACAGAACAGTCCGTAAAGACGAATTTTTCTATGGCACTTAACTTGCTCAGATGAAAATGCTCAAATTGAATGAAAGTTGCGTACATATCTGAGGATCACGCACGTAAATTGGCAGATTTTTCTAAATTTCCTACAGAAGGGGCTGCTAAATTTTGTGACAGCAAGAAATCTGTTTCTGCGCAGTAATCCAAATCTAGTATCAACATTACTATCAAAGACTTTACTTGGCACAACAATGCAATAAAATAAATATAAGGAGAGTTTGCTACAGTAGTAACAACTTCCAAGACTCAAATATAAAACAAAAGTGCTGTAGTAAAATAATGGGTTGTCTCCCATAAGCGCTTTTCTTTAACGCCTTTCAGCTAGGCGCAGAAAGTGTGAATCAAGTATTATCAAGAGATGAAGCATCAACATCATAATTTTCCTTACAAACACAACTTGTTGCAGAGGGTACCTTAGATGCTCCGTTATCTAAATTCCCCATAGTGGTACTAAGGGTTTTATCAGCTTTAGGCTTATAATAATTCTTTAGCTTAGGCACCTTAGAGACATACATGAACTTTTGCTCCTTGCCCACATAAGCTTTCTCCTTAAATTTAAGAGAAGAAAAAGTTGAACCCAATATTCCCATAGCTTATTCAAGTTTACCAATCCTATGGGTTTGATTATCATGGATAGCACAAGTTTCTAAAATAGCAATTCTTTCATTAATTCCTCCTAGGGATTTATCAAGTTTATCAGTATTATCAAGTAATATTCCCAGTTTAGTATCAACACTTGAAAGATTTTTCTCTATGGCTTCCAACTTTTTCATGACATCCTCAAGAGAGATTTCAATTTTAGTTTCATTAATAGGTGGTATTCCAACTAGGCTCTCAATGATGCAACTAGCTTCTAAAGCAGGAGTACCTAGGAAATTACCCCCGAAAGAGTATCAAGAACATACCTATTCCAGCTAGATATACCAACATAAAAGTTCCTAAGTAGGATAATAGTGGAGTGTTTCTTAGTGCACCTATGATGAGCATCACTAAATTCTATACCAATCATCTTTAAAGCTTTCTCCACCTTGTTGCTTAAACGAACGAACTTCAACTTCAGGATTACTCATTTTAGCAGTAGTAAATAAAGCAAACTAAATAAAGTAAATGCAAGTAACTATTTTTTTTGTGTTTTTAATATAGAGAACGCAAACAAGACAGTAAATAAAGTAAAACTAGCAACTAATTTTTTGTATTTTTGATATAGAGAACAAACAAAGCAGTAAATAAAGTAAAGTAAAGCAAGACAAAAACAAAGTAAAGAGATTGGAAGTGGGAGACTCCCCTTGCAGCGTGTCTTGATCTCCCCAACGGCGCCAGAAAAAGAGCTGGCGTGTAGTTGACGTGGGAGTTAGAAATCTTTGTGGTGTAACTTTTCTTCAGTTCCCCGGCAACGGCGCCAGAAAAAGAGCTTCATGCGTGCAGTTGACACACATCCGTTGGGAACCCCAAGAGGAAGGTGTGATGCGTACATTAGCAAGTTTTCCCTCAGTAAGAAACCAAGGTTATCGAACCAGTAGGAGTCAAGGAACACGTGAAGGTTGTTGGTGACGGAGTGTAGTGTGGCGCAACACCAGGGATTCGGCGCCAACGTGGAACTGCACAACACAATCAAAGTACTTTGCAACGTAACAGTGAGGTTGTCAATCTCACGGCTTGAAAACAAAGGATTAATCGTATAGTGTGGAAGATGATGTTTGTTTGCGAAGAATAGTAAAGAACAAGTATTGCGGTAGATTGTATTTCAGATGTAAAGAATGGACCGGGGTCCACAGTTCACTAGTGGTGTCTCTCCCATAAGATAGATAGCATGTTGGGTGAACAAATTACAGTTGGGCAATTGACAAATGAAGAAGGCATAAAAATGTACATACATATATCACGATGAGTACTATGAGATTTAATCAGGGCATTACGACAAAGTATATAGACCGCTATCCAGCATGCATCTATGCCTAAAAAGTCCACTTTCAGGTTATCCGAACCCCTTCCGGTATTAAGTTGCAAACAACAAATTGCATTAAGTATGGTGCGTAATGTAATCAACACAAATATCCTTAGACAAAGCATTGATGTTTTATCCCTAGTGGCAGCAGCACATCCACAACCTTAGAACTTTATGTCACTGTCCCAGATTCAATGGAGGCATGAACCCACTATCGAGCATAAATACTCCCTCTTGGAGTTACAAGTATCAACTTGGCCGAGCCTCTACTAGCAACGGAGAGCATGCAAGAACATAAACAACATATATGATAGATTGATAATTAACTTGACATAGTATTCCATATTCATCGGATCCCAACAAACACAACATGTAGCATTACAAATAGATGATCTTGATCATGATAGGCAGCTCACAAGATCTAACATGATATCACAATGAGGAGAAGACAACCATCTAGCTACTGCTGGACCCATAGTCCAGGGGTGAACTACTCACACATCAATCCGGAGGCGATCATGGCAATGAAGAGTCCTCAGGAGATGATTCCCCTCTCGGATGGAGGCGATCTCTGAATCCCGAGATGGGATTGGCAGCGGCTGCGTCTCTGGAAGGTTTTCCGTATCGTGGCTCTCGGTACGGGGGTTTCGCGACGAAGACTTTAAGTAGGCGGAAGGGTAGGGTTGGAGGCGGCGCGAGGACCCACACCATAGGCGGCCGGGCCCCTCCGCGCGCCGGCCTATGGGTACGGGCCCTCGTGGGAATTCCTTGGACGTGGAAGATAAGACATAGGCCCTTGAAGTGATTAAAATATTTCTCAATTTAGGAAAAAACCAAAACCATTTCATTGTTCTCATCGTCTAGGTTAGGAAAATGCATAATAATGACATAAAGTGTGTATAAAACATGTGAGTATCATCATAAAAGTAGCATGGAACATAAGAAATTATGGATACGTTTGAGACGTATCAGCACCAACGACGGCGATGACTGGCCTACAATGTTCGAATGCCCTCGTGCATTGCTCGAACGACCAAAATGCGTGATGAAATACCCTCACTCGTTTACCGTTATGCAATGTCATTTTGGTACTAGAAGGCTCCACCACATGAACCATGCCCGGGTTAGTAGCGGCCATCGCTAACAACAACCTAGGGACTCGGTTGTATGCTTCCTTCCAATCACCGTACAACATCTTGAATGCGGCTTGTTTGGCCTTCCATGCCTTCCCATACTTGATGTTGTAGTCAAAGCGGGATTTCACCGTATCTTGCACGGACCTAATGCTCATGGTTGGAAGTGATGATATCTCAGCCGAGAGCTTGTATGCAATGAACTCGGATGTGAGTTGACGGTGGTCCGGCTGCGCATCCGCGCCATCAAGCTTCTTCCCCCGGCACATGTGAGTCGCTACACAACTTGTTATGTGCCAAGAGGGCCCTTTTTTGAAAGGTCACGGACAACCCATGGGCACCTACTATCTTCACATTTGAGCGTGTACCGCGTCTTCAAGTCCGAGTGAACAACGGTGTAAGGGCGATGATGCTTAATAGATAACTCATTCATCCATACCTTCAATTCCAAGAAGGTATCGAACATGAGCCCTTTAAATATCACATTCATCATGGCATCCACATCCCTCTTGGAAATTGGCCTAGCTCGAAGAAGTAAACTCTTGCCACCATCAACCACGGCTCCATCCGCAAGACTAACATCACAGAACAATGGTATCCGAATATCCCGTCTAGTTACCTTCTAGAAGATGTCGGCTCTTTCGGCTTCCTTAGCCTTCAACCCATCCTCATCAAGTTCTTCATAGGGACCATCATCATCCGAGTCTGAGGCATAACATCAGGAATAAGGAATGGCGTGGTCCATGTCCTCTTGCGTCAAATATGTGTCCAAATCACCACCATTGTTGTAATTCATCTCGAAATCATTGTCACCATCGTCATGCTCGTCATACTCCTTCTCCAATGGTGCATCTTGGATAATGGGAGGTTCGGTGGCTTCTTCTTAGCTCATGGGTGGTGGACTCCTAGCATCAATGGGGGAGGAGCGCCACTTAAGGTCAAGCTGCAAATTAGCATCAACTGTCTTGGTTGCAAACAACTCTAGAGCCTTGTCCCGTGATTCAGCCACCGTCTCCTTATAAATGGTCCAACGTTGCTCGGAGTTGATACGCATTGTCTTCCAACGGATGTGCATTCCAAAACCCACATTATGTCTTCCCTCTAGCTCAACACCATCATTTGGCTCATTCCAATTCAAGTCACTCCTCACTTGTGCTACCACCTCGGCATAGTTAGGGCTACGGTCAAACACCAATTCAACCTCTTCCGGGTCTGGCTCTATGTTTCCCTTCAAAAAAGCATCCTTGTCCACATGGTGAACATGAACAATTCTTTCCATCCCTAGAAAAATGTGAACAACACATACATACATGTGTTCAATAGTTAGCCATAGTCAAAACAAATCAAAGCTAGGGTTTCTACCCATACAACCAACCCCTGACACTTCTCCTACTTCAACAAACCCTAAGATTCCAAAAAACTTGACTTCACTTGCCAAATCAAGTTATGGTTTCACACCTATGGTTTCACATCTAACGAAATCCACCAAGATTTGAAAGAGATTTGGGTGGGGGAGAGAGGGGGGTGCCTGGTCGGAGGAGGGGGAGGAAGAGCTGAGCAGGAAATGAGGTCTGGTCGGGCTGGGGCGGCTCGGGCCGCCACACATAAGAGGATGTGTGGCGCCCTTCCGAGCGGCGCCACACATTCAAAGTGTGGCGCCCATGGGATGATCTGGGCTTCTATTCTTGTAGACCTGTTGGGCCTCAGACCTTGTAGAATCCCCTAAGTGGATCACCCAAGGTTTATCGAACTCAGGGAGGAAGAGGTCAAAGATATCCCTCTCATGCAACCCTGCAACCACAAAGCAAGAAGTCTCTTGTGTCCCCAACACACCTAATAGGTGCACTAGTTCGGCGAAGAGATAGTGAAATACGGGTGGTATGAATATATATGAGCAGTAGTAATGGTGATAGTAACGTAGTAAAACAGTAAACAAGCGACGATAGCGATATTTAGGAACAAGGCCTAGGGATTAGACTTTCACTAGTGGACACTCTCAACTTTGATCACATAAGAATAGATAAATGCATACTCTACACTCTTGTTGGATGATGAACACCATTGCGTAGGATTACACGAACCCTCAATGCCGGAGTTAACAAGCTCCACAATTCAATGTTCATATTTAAATAACCTTAGAGTGCAAGATAGATCAACACAACTAAACCAAGTACTAACATAGCATGCACACCGTAACCTTCACACTATGAAAGGAGGAATAGATCGCATCAATACCATCATAGTAATAGTTAACTTCATAATCTACAAGAGATCACAATCATAAACTACGCCAAGTACTACATGATGCACACACTGCCCACTTTACACCATGCAGGAGGAATAGAATACTTTAATAACATCACTAGAGTAGCACATAGATGAATTGTGATACAAAACTCATATGAATCTCAATCATGTAAAGCAGCTCATGAGATCATTGTATTGAAGTACATAGGAGAGAGATTAACCACATAGCTACCGGTACAGCCCTGAGCCTCGATGGAGAACTACTCCCTCCTCATGGGAGCAGCAGCGTTGATGAAGATGGCGGGGTGTCGATGGAGAAGCCTTCCGGGGCACTTCCCGTCCGGCGGCGTGCAGAACGAGACTCCTGTCCCCCGGATCTTGGCTTCGATGGCGGCGGCTCGGAAGGTTTCTCGTACCGTGGTTTTCGTCCGAGGGTTTAGGTCTGGACCTTTATATAGGCGAAGAGCGACGTCGGAAGATCGAAGGGCGACGACACCATGGGCCGCGCGGCCGGTGGGCGCACCGGCCTATCATCTGGGCTGTGGCCCCCTACGCGACTCTCGGGTGTTCGATGCTTCCGGGCAAAATAGGAACCTGGGCGTTGATTTCGTCCAATTCCGAGAATATTTCGTTACTAGGATTTCTGAAACCAAAAACAGCAGAAAACAGGAGCACTTCGGCATCTTGTTAATAGGTTAGTTCCAGAAAATGCATAAATATGACATAAAATGTGCATATAACATGTAGATATCATCAATAATGTGGCATGGAACATAAGAAATTATCGATACGTCGGAGACGTATCAGCATCCCCAAGCTTAGTTCTGCTCGTCCCGAGCAGGTAAACGATAACAAAGATAATTTCTTAAGTGACATGCTATCATAATCTTGATCAATACAATTGTAAAGTATATGTAATGAATGCAGCGACAAAACAATGGTAATGACATGAGTAAACAATGAATCATAAAGCAAAGACTTTTCATGAATAGTACTTTCAAGACAAGCATCAATAAGTCTTGCATAAGAGTTAACTCATAAAGCAATAATTTAAAGTAAAGACATTGAAGCAACACAATGGAAGATTAAGTTTCAGCGGTTGCTTTCAACTTGTAACATGTATATCTCATGGATAATTGTCAACATAGAGAATATAACAAGTGCAATATGCAAGTATGTAGGAATCAATGCACAGTTCACACAAGTGTTTGCTTCTTGAGGTGGAGAGAGATAGGTGAACTGACTCAACATAAAAGTAAAAGAAAGGTCCTTCAAAGAGGAAAGCGATTGCTATATTTGTGCTAGAGCTTTGGTTTTGAAAACATAAAGAGAGCATAAAAGTAAAATTTTGAGAGGTGTTTGTTGTTGTCAACGAATGGTAGTGGGCACTCTAACTACCTCATCAACCAGACTTTCAAGAGCGCTCCCATGAAGGACGTTATCTCTACCAGCAAGGTAGATCATCCCTCTTCTCTTTTGTTTACACATGTACTTTAGTTTAGTTTTTCTTTATTTATGGATGACACTCCTCCCAACCTTTTGCTTACACAAGCCATGGCTAACCGAATCCTCGGGTGCCTTCCAACATTCACATACCATGGAGGAGTGTCTATTTGCAAAATTAAGTTGCTTACTGATGAATCAGAGCAAAACATGTGAAGAGAATTATTAATGAAAGTTAATTAATTGGGGCTGGGAACCCCATTGCCAGCTCTTTTTGCAAAATTATTGGATAAGTGGATGAGCCACTAGTCCATTGGTGAAAGTGTGTCCGAAGTTAATGACAAGATCGAAAGATAAAACACCACATACTTCCTCATGAGCTATAAAACATTGACACAAATAAGAGGTGATAAATTTTGAATTATTTAATGGTAGCACACAAGCAATTTACTTTGGAATGGCGGAGAAATACCATGTAGTAGGTAGGTATGGTGGACACAAATGACATAGTGGTTGGCTCAAGGATTTTGGATGCATGAGAAGTATTCCCTCTCGATACAAGGTTTACGCTAGCAAGGTTATTTGAAACAAACACAAGGATGAACCGGTGCAGCAAAACTCACATAAAAGTCATATTGTAAACATTATAAGACTCTACACCGTCTTTCTTGTTGTTCAAAACTCAATACTAGAAATTATCTAGACTTTAGAGAGACCAAATATGCAAACCAAATTTTAGCAAGCTCTATGTATTTCTTCATTAATAGGTGCAAAGTATATGATGCAAGAGCTTAAACATGAGCACAATAATTGCCAAGTATCACATTATCCAAGACATTTTACCAATTACTACATGTAGCATTTTCCGTTTCCAACCATATAACAATGAACGAAGCAGTTTCAACCTTCGCCATGAACATTAAAAGCTAAGAACACATGTGTTCATACGAACCAGCGGAGCGTGTCTCTCTCCCACACAATCATTTATTCAAACAAAGACACAAACAAAAGCACACAGACGCTCCAAGTAAAGTACATAAGATGTGACCGAATAAAAATATAGTTTCAAGAGAAGAAACCTGATAAGTTGTCGATGAAGAAGGGAATGCCTTGGGCATCCCCAAGCTTAGATGCTTGAGTCTTCTTAAAATATGCAGGGGTGAACCACGGGGCATCCCCAAGCTTAGACTCTTCACTCTTCTTGATCATAGTATATCATCCTCCTCTCTTGACCCTTGAAAACTTCCTCCACACCAAACTCGAAACAAACTCATTAGAGGGTTAGCGCATAATTAAAAATTCACATGTTCAGAGGTGACACAATCATTCTTAACACTTCTGGACATTGCACAAAGCTACTGGACGGTAATGGAACAAAGAAATCCACCCAACACAGCGAAAGAGGCAATGCGAAATAAAAGGCAAAATCTGTCAAAACAGAACAGTCCGTAAAGACGAATTTTAAAATGGCACCAAACTTGCTCAGATGAAAATGCTCAAATTGAATGAAAGTTGCGTACATATCTGAGGATCACTCACGTAAATTGGCATAATTTTCTGAGTTACCTACAGAGAATTAGGCCCAGATTCGTGACAGCAAGAAATCTGTTTCTGCGCAGTAATCCAAATCTAGTATGAACCTTACTATCAAAGACTTTACTTGGCACAACAATGCAACAAAATTAAGATAAGGAGAGGTTGCTACAGTAGTAACAACTTCCAAGACTCAAACATAAAATAGAGGTACTGTAGCAAAATAAACACATGTGTTATCTCCCAAGAAGTTCTTTCTTTATAGCCATTAAGATGGGCTCAGCAGTTTTAATGATGCACTCGCAAGAAATAGTAGTTGAAGCAAAGAGAGCATCAAGAGGCAAATTCAAAACAAATTTAAGTCTAACATGCTTCCTATGCAAAGGAATCTTGTAAATAAACAAGTTCATGAAGAGCAAAGTGACAAGCATAGGAAGATAAAACAAGTGTAGCTTCAAAAATTTCAGCACATAGAGAGGTGTTTTAGTAACATGAAAATTTCTACAACGATATCTTCCTCTCTCATAATAACTTTCAGTAGCAACATGAGCAAACTCAACAATATAACTATCACATAAAGCATTCTTATCATGAGTCTCATGCATAAAATTATTACTCTCCACATAAGCATAATCAATTTTATTAGTAATGGTGGGAGCAAATTCAACAAAGTAGCTATCATTATTATTCTCATCATCAAATATAGGAGGCATATTGTAATCATAATCAAATTTATCCTCCATAACAGGTGGTACTAAAAGACTACTATCATTATAATCATCATAAATAGGAGGCAAAGTATCATCAAAGTAAATTTTCTCCTCAATGCTTGGGGACTAAAAATATCATGCTCATCAAAGCCAGCTTCCCCAAGCTTAGAATTTTCCATATCATTAGCAACAATGGTGTTCAAAGCGTTCATACTAATATTACTACCAGCATGCAAATAAGGTTCCATAGGTTTTTTAATTTTCGCATCAAACCATCCATGTCTTAAATCAGGAAATAAAATAAGAAGCTCATTGTTGTCCATTATGCCAAACTAGTGTAAACAAGAAAAAAAAGATGCAATTGCAGGATCTAAAGGAAATAGCTTCGAGTACTTACAACGGCGAAAATAGCTTAGTAGCCGAGATCCGGAGTGAGTACCTTTTACATTTCCTCCGGCAGCGGCAGGAAAATAGCTTGATGTCTACGGGAGCTTCTATTCTTGTAGACAGTGTTGGGCCTCCAAGAGCAGAGGTTTGTAGAACAGCGTTTTCCCTTAAGTGGATCACCCAAGGTTTATCGAACTCGGGGAGGAAGAGGTCAAAGATATCCCTCTCATGCAACCCTGCAACCACAAAGCAAGAAGTCTCTTGTGTCCCCAACACACCTAATAGGTGCACTAGTTCGGCGAAGAGATAGTGAAATACGGGTGGTATGAATATATATGAGCGTAGTAATGCAGATAGTAGTAAGTAAAACAGTAAACAAGTAGCGATAGCGATATTTAGGAACAAGGCCTAGGGATTAGACTTTCACTAGTGGACACTCTCAACTTTGATCACATAACAGAATAGATAAATGCATACTCTACACTCTTGTTGGATGATGAACACCATTGCGTAGGATTACACGAACCCTCAATGCCGGAGTTAACAAGCTCCACAATTCAATGTTCATATTTAAATAACCTTAGAGTGCAAGATAGATCAACACAACTAAACCAAGTACTAACATAGCATGCACACCGTAACCTTCACACTATGAAAGGAGGAATAGATCGCATCAATACCATCATAGTAATAGTTAACTTCATAATCTACAAGAGATCACAATCATAAACTACGCCAAGTACTACATGATGCACACCCTGTCCACTTTACACCATGCAGGAGGAATAGAATACTTTAATAACATCACTAGAGTAGCACATAGATGAATTGTGATACAAAACTCATATGAATCTCAATCATGTAAAGCAGCTCATGAGATCATTGTATTGAAGTACATAGGAGAGAGATTAACCACATAGCTACCGGTACCCCTAGCCTCGATGGAGAACTACTCCTCCTCATGGGAGACGCAGCGTTGATGGAGATGGCGGGGGTGTCGATGGAGAAGCCTTCGGGGGCACTTCCCGTCCGGCGGCGTGCGGGAACAGAACTCCTGTCCCCCGGATCTTGGCTTCGCGATGGCGGCGCTCGGAAGGTTTCTCGTACCGTGGTTTTTCGTCTCGAGGTTTTAGGTGGGGACCTTTATATAGGCGAAGAGGCGGCGTCGAAGATCGAAGGGCGACGACACCATGGGGCCGCAGGGGTGGGCCGCGCCGGCCTATCATCTGGGCCTGTGGCCCCCTCTACGGCGACTCTCGGGTGTTGGGATGCTTCCGGGTAAAATAGGAACCAGGCGTTGATTTCGTCCAATTGAGAATATTTCGTTACTAGGATTTACGAAACCAAAAAAAAGGAACGGCACTTGGCATCTTGTTAATAGGTTAGTTCCGAAAATGCATAAATATGACATAAAATGTGCATATAACATGTAGATATCATCAATAATGTGGCATGGAACATAAGAAATTATCGATACGTCGGAGACGTATCAGGGAGCGGCGCCACACGCCCTGCCACGACGCCAGGATCCGTGGCGCCGTTCGAAAGGGCGCCACATAGATAGGTGTGGCGCCGCTCGGAAGGGCGCCACAGAAAATGGTTAGAGGAGTGAAATGGTTTGGCCAGATCGAGCCGTTGGGAAGATGCCCTGGCCGGTAGTACCGGCAAGGTTGGGCCGGTACTACCGGCGGTGCAGCGACGTGTCACACGAGGAGTGGAGCGGGGAGGCTCCCAGCGCGCGGTAGCACGGCCTGGCACTACCGGCCGCGGAGCCCCGGTACTGTCGGCAGCTACTGCCCGGTACTACCAGCTAGACCGGGCCGGTACCACCGGCTCCGGTACCGGCCTTGGTACCGGCAACCAGCGAGGATGCCCTGGAAACCATCTGCAAGCATTCCCTTATTACCAGTACCAGTGGCGGTACCGGATCCAGTACTGCCGGTGGCGCCGATTCCTTCTATTATTCCTCCTTTTTTTTCACTTCTTTATTTATTTTTTTCCTTTTCTTCAACAATCCCTGACGCAAATAGAAACGCCCATTTGGAATATCTTCAAATAAAAATAGTGACTCCCATATACTTTTCTCATGCAATGATTTATCCGTAGGTGATTTAAATAGAGAAATAGCAAAAATACCAATGGCGGTCTTCAATCTTTTGGGCAATATTACGACAAGTATTATCATCAAGAAACCTATAATTCTTATCCAAATAAATAGTTAAACACAACCGTTGTCATCAATACCAAAACCCACTTAAGGAGATATGCTCTTTCACTTATGTTGCATCACGAGCTATTGTTTGTGAACTCATTGGGCAACACTATGATCCACTGCTTAAACTATTATCCGTATGCTAGCCTTGCTGATTATGTGATCTATAGTTGTCGCCCTGTCTTTTTCTATTACATCAAACACCTTGTGGGCGTATATAGTAAATTGGGTATTCGGCACATCTATGGCATTTGTTGAAACATGTTTCTGGGTAATCAAACAACTAAAACTTACTTCAGAATTAATGCGGACCAGGAATTATTTGCAACCAAACAAGTGACACAACATGTACCTCGAAAAACTCAAAAAACTCCAAGGAAGCTTCACGTCTTGAGTCAGCAGATGCATCTCACACAGCGTGTGCACGTGAGCCAACATGAATGAATCGTGGTGCACGCTGTAGGGCAATCCAACAAGTGGACCTGTGGACGGAAATAAAATGGCGACAAGTCGCGGAGCACCAGCGGCCAGCGCACTGGAGGACCATTGAGCATCGTCATCGGCTCCCGGGACAGCATATATCGCATCGAGATTCAAATGTTCCATGTTTACAAATATTTCAAGTTGAAAAATGTTATTTTGTAAAAGTGGAGCGTTCGCAGGTTAGGACTAGTCATTGTTTTGCAAATTTTGCGAGGACAGAACACCAAACTATGGTGTGGTTGGGTTCGGGTCCTGATGTTTTGTTGCATGATCTGGAACTTACACACTCTGTAATCCCACCTGCTTAATGAAATTCTCTTTTACCCGCAAAAAAAACGCGCGCTGAAATGTCAGGCGGTTGAAGGACACACACTTTTATATAGTGCATGCTCAGCGGCAACTGAAAGAAAACGCGCCGTAAAACTTTTGGCGTGATTTTTCCACCCCTGCTGGAGCGACGCACGGGCTCCCGCACTGTAAATTAGCAATTCTTTTATGTTGTGTTTGGTTGCAAGGTATTGGGCTCTGAATTGGGTTTTCAGAATTGGATACCCGAATTCCACCGTTTGGATGTGTTTGGTATTGCTTTGTGGAATTGGAAACCAATTCAGAGGAGACTTTCTAGGGGGTAGTGTTGGGCCTCCAAAGCAGAGGTTTGTAGAACAGCAGCAAGTTTCCTTAAGTGGATCACCCAAGGTTTATCGAACTCGGGAGGAAGAGGTCAAAGATATCCCTCTCAAGCTGTGCACAAAGCAAGAAGTCTCTTGTGTCCCCAACACACCTAATAGGTGCACTAGTTCGGCGAAGAGATAGTGAAATACAAGTGGTATGAATGAATATGAGCAGTAGTAACGGCGTGAGTGCTTGCTGGTGTGCAGTTGATGGTAGTAATATTTCGAGAAGTAAAGATGCGGTAAAACAGTAAACAAACGATAGCGATATTTAGGAACAAGGCCTAGGGATCATACTTTCACTAGTGGACACTCTCAACATTGATCACATAACAGAATAAATAGATAGATGCTAGACTCTACATCCTCTTGTTGGATGATGAACACCACTAACGTAGGATTACACGAACCCTCAATGCCGGAGTTAACAAGCTCCACAATATTCAATGTTCATATTTAAATAACCTTAGAGTGCATAACAGATCAACATAACCAAACCAAGTACTAACATAGCATGCACACTGTCACCTTGATGGCGTGTATTTCACACGTTCGTTGGGCAACCCCAAGAGGAAGGTATGATGAGCACAGCAGCAAGTTTTCCCTCAGAAAGAAACCAAGGTTTATCGAACCCAAGAAGACGTTGAAGGTTGATGGCGGCGGGATATAGTGCGGCGCAACACCAGAGATTCCGGCGCCAACGTGGAAACCTGCACAACACAACCAAAGTACTTTGCCCCAACGAAGCAGTGAGGTTGTCAATCTCACCGGCTTGCTGTAACAAAGGATTAACCGTATTGTGTGGAAGACGATTGTTTGCGAGAGAAAACAGTAAAAACAAGTATTAGATTGTATTTCAAAAGAGAATTGGACCGGGGTCCACAGTTCACTAGAGGTGTCTCTCCCATAAGACGAACAACATGTTGGATGAACAAATTACGGTTGGGCAATTGACAAATAAAGAGAGCATGACAATGCACATACATATTATGATGAGTATAGTGAGATTTAATTGGGCATTACGACAAAGTACATAGACCGCCATCCAACTGCATCTATGCCTAAAAAGTCCACCTTGGTTATCATCCGAACCCCTTCCGGTATTAAGTTGCAAAGCAACAGACAATTGCATTAAGTATGGTGCGTAATGTAATCAACAACTACATCCTTAGACATAGCATCAATGTTTTATCCCTAGTGGCAACACACACACAACCTTAGAACTTTCTGTCACTGTCCCAGGTGTCAATGCAGCATGAACCCACTATCGAGCATAAGTACTCCCTCTTGGAGTTAAAAGCATCTACTTGGCCAGAGCATCTACTAATAACGGAGAGCATGCAAGATCATAAACAACACATAAGCATAACTTTGATAATCAACATAACAAGTATTCTCTATTCATCGGATCCCAACAAACGCAACATATAGAATTACATATAGATGATCTTGATCATGATAGGCAGCTCACAAGATCCGACAATGATAGCACAATGGGGAAGACAACCATCTAGCTACCGCTATGGACCCATAGTCCAGGGGTAGACTACTCACTCATCACTCCGGAGGCGACCATGGCGGTGTAGAGTCCTCCGGGAGATGATTCCCCTCTCCGGGGGGTGCGGAGGCGATCTCCGGGATCCCCCGAGATGGGATCGGCGGTGACGGCGTCTCGGGTTTTCCGTATCGTGGCTCTCGTGGGGGTTTCGTCAGGGAGGCAAGTGGAAGGGTAGGTCAAGAGGCGGCACAGGGCCCAAACCACGCCGGCGCGGCCGGCGCCCGCCTAGGGCCACCGTGGCCTCTTCGTCTCGTCTTCGGTCTTCAGAAGCTTCGTGTAAAAATAGGCCTCGGCTTTTATTTCGTCCAATTCGAGAATATTTCTTTACTAGGATTTCTGAAACCAAAAACAACAAAGAACACTTCGGCATCTTGTTAATAGGTTAGTTCCAGAAAATGCACGAATATGACATAAAGTGTGCATAAAACATGTAGATAACATCAATAATGTGGCATGGAACACAAGAAATTATCGATACGTTGGAGACGTATCAGCATCCCCAAGCTTAGTTCTGCTCGTCCCGAGCAGGTAAACGATAACAAAGATAATTTCTGGAGTGACATGCCATCATAATCTTGATCATACTATTTGTAAAGCATATGTAAAGAGCGATCAAAACAATGTGTATGACATGAGTAAACAAGTGAATCATAAAGCAAAGACTTTTCATGAATAGCACTTCAAGACAAGCATCAATAAGTCTTGCATAAGAGTTAACTCATAAAGCAATAATTCAAAGTAAAGGTATTGAAACAACACAAAAGAAGATTAAGTTTCAGCGGTTGCTTTCAACTTGTAACATGTATATCTCATGGATATTGTCAACATAGAGTAATATAATAAGTGCAATAAGCAAGTATGTAGGAATCAATGCACAGTTCACACAAGTGTTTGCTTCTTGAGGTGGAGAGAAATAGGTGAACTGACTCAACATTGAAAGTAAAAGAATGGTCCTCATAGAGGAAAAGCATCGATTGCTATATTTGTGCTAGAGCTTTGATTTTGAAAACATGAAACAATTTTGTCAACGGTAGTAATAAAGCATATGCATCATGTAAATTATATCTTATAAGTTGCAAGCCTCATGCATAGTGTACTAATAGTGCCCGCACCTTGTCCTAATTAGCTTGGACTACCTGGATTATCACCGCAATACATATGCTTTAACCAAGTTTCACAAAGGGGTACCTCTATGCCGCCTGTACAAGGTCTAAGGAGAAAGCTCGCATTTGGATTTCTCGCTTTTGATTATTCTCAACTTAGACATCCATACCGGGACAACATAGACAACAGATAATGGACTCCTCTTTTAATGCTTTAAGCATTTGACAACAATTAATTCTTTTCTCATTAGAGATTTGAGGATATTTGTCCAAAACTGAAACTTCCACCATGAATCATGGCTTTAGTTAGCGGCCCAATGTTCTTCTCTCACAATATGCATGCTCAAACCATTCAACTCAGTGTAGATCGCCCTTACTTCAGACAAGACGAACATGCATAGCAACTCACATGATATTCAACAATGAGTTGATGGCGTTCCCCAGTAAACATGGTTATCGCACAACAAGCAACTTAATAGGAGATAAAGTGCATAATTACATATTCAATACCACAATAGTTTTTAAGCTATTTGTCCCATGAGCTATATATTGCAAAGGTGAATGATGGAATTTTAAAGGTAGCACTCAAGCAATTTACTTTGGAATGGCGGGAAAATACCATGTAGTATAGGTAGGTATGGTGGACACAAATGGCATGGTGGTTGGCTCAAGTATTTTGGATGCATGAGAAGTATTCCCTCTCGATACAAGGTTTAGGCTAGCAAGGTTATTTGAAACAAACACAAGGATGAACGGTACAGCAAAACTCACATAAAAGACATATTGAAAACATTATAAGACTCTACACCATCTTCCTTGTTGTTCAAACTCAATACTAGAAATTATCTAGACCTTAGAGAAACCAAATATGCAAACCAAATTTTAGCATGCTCTATGTATTTCTTCATTAATGGGTGCAAAGCATATGATGCAAGAGCTTAAACATGAACACAACAATTGCCAAGTATCACATTACCCAAGACATTTTTAGCAATTACTACATGTATCATTTTCCAATTCCAACCATATAACAAATTAACGAAGGAGAAACTTCGCCATGAATACTATGAGTAGAAACCAAGGACATATGTGTCCATATGCTACAGCGGAGTGTATCTCTCCCATAAAGTGAATGCTAGGATCCATTTTATTCAAACAAAACAAAAACAAAAACAAACCGACGCTCCAAGAAAAAGCACATAAGATGTGGCCAAATAAAAATGTAGTTTCAGGGGAGGAACCTGATAATTTGTTGATGAAGAAGGGGATGCCTTGGGCATCCCCAAGCTTAGACGCTTGAGTCTTCTTGATATATGCAGGGGTGAACCACCGGGTGCATCCCCAAGCTTAGAGCTTTCACTCTCCTTGATCATGTTGCATCATACTCCTCTCTTGACCCTTGAAAACTTCCTCCACACCAAACTCGAAACAACTCATTAGAGGGTTAGTGCACAATATAAATTGACATATTCAGAGGTGACACAATCATTCTTAACACTTCTGGACATTGCATAATGCTACTGGACATTAGTGGATCAAAGAAATTCATCCAACATAGCGAAAGAGGCAATGCGAAATAAAAGGCAGAATCTGTCAAAACAGAACAGTTCGTATTGACGAATTTTAAAATGGCACCAGACTTGCTCAAACGAAAATGCTCAAATTGAATGAAAGTTGCGTACATATCTGAGGATCATGCTTGTAAATTGGCGTAATTTTCTGAGCTACCTACAGGGAGATAGACCCAGATTCGTGACAGCAAAGAAATCTGGAACTGCGCAGTAATCCAAATCTAGTACTTACTTTTCTATCAACGGCTTAACTTGGCACAACAAAACTCAAAACTAAGATAAGAAGAGTTTGCTACAGTAGTAAACAACTTCCAAGACACAAAATAAAAACAAAGTACTGTAGGTAAAAACATGGGTTGTCTCCCATAAGCGCTTTTCTTTAACGCCTTTCAGCTAGGCGCAGAAAGTGTGTATCAAGTAACATCGAGAGATGAAGCATCAACATCATAGTTTGTTCTAATAATAGAATCATAAGGTACCTTCATTATCTTTCTAGGGAAGTGTTCCATACCTTTCTTGAGAGGAAATTGATATTTTATATTACCTTCCCTCATATCAATAATAGCACCAACAGTTCGAAGAAAAGGTCTTCCCAATATAATTGGACAAGATGCATTGCATTCAATATCCAAGACAACAAAATCAACGGGAACAAGATTATTGTTAACGGTAATGCGAACATTATCAACTTTACCCAAAGGTTTCTTTGTAGAATGATCAGCAAGATTAACATCCAAATAACAATTTTTCAGCGGTGGCAAGTCAAGCATATTATAAATTTTCTTAGGCATAACAAAATACTTGCACCAAGATCACATAAAGCATTACAATCAAAATCTTTAACCTTCATCTTAATGATGGGCTCCCAACCATCTTCTAGCTTTTTAGGAATAGAGGCTTCGCGCTCTAGTTTCTCTTCTCTAGCTTTTATGAGAGCATTTGTAATATGATGCGTGAAAGCCAAATTTATAGCACTAGCATTAGGACTTTTAGCAAGTTTTTGCAAGAACTTTATAACTTCAGAGATGTGGCAATCATCAAAATTCAAACCATTATAATCTAAAGCAATGGGATCATCATCCCCAATATTGGAAAAAATTTCAGGCTTTATCACAGGCAGTTTCTTTAGCAGTTTCAGGCAGTTTTGCGCTTTGCAATAGAAGTGGAAACATTGCTAACAACAATTCTTTTATTAGTATGAGTAGGAGGTGCAGCAACATGTGTAGCATTAGCATTACTAGTGGTGGTAATAGTCCAAACTTTAGCTATATTCTTCTCTTTAGCTAGTTTTTCATTTTCTTCTCTATCCCACCTAGCACGCAGTTCAGCCATTAATCTTATATTCTCATTAATTCTTACTTGAATGGCATTTGCTGTAGTAGTAATTTTATTATGATAATTATCATTAGGCAAAACTTTTGATTTCAAAAGATCAACATCAGAGGCAAGACTATCAACTCTAGAAACAAGAATATCAATTTTACCAAGCTTTTCTTCAACAGATTTGTTAAAAGCAGTTTGTGTACTAATAAATTCTTTAAGCATGGCTTCAAGTCCAGGGGGTGAATTCCTATTATTGTTGTAAGAATTTCCATAAGAATTACCATAGCCGTTGCCATTATTATAGGGATATGGCCTATAGTTGTTACTAGAATTGTTCCGGTAAGCATTGTTGTTGAAATTATTATTTTTAATGAAGTTTACATCAACATGTTCTTCTTGTGCAACCAATGAAGCTAACGGAACATTATTAGGATCAATATTAGTCCTATCATTCACAAGCATAGACATAATAACATCAACCTTATCATTCAAGGAAGAGGATTCCTCAACAGAATTTACCTTCTTACCTTGTGGAGCTCTTTCCGTGTGCCATTCAGAGTAATTGATCATCATATTATCAAGAAGCTTTGTTGCTTCACCAAGAGTGATGGACATAAAGGTACCTCCAGCAGCTGAATCCAATAAATTCCGAAGAAAAATTTAGTCCTGCATAGAAGGTTTGGATGATCATCCAAGTAGTCAGTCCATGGGTTGGGCAATTTTTAACTAGAGATTTCATTCTTTCCCAAGCTTGAGCAACATGTTCAGTATCTAATTGTTTGAAATTCATTATGCTACTCCTCAAAGATATAATTTTAGCAGGGGATAATATCTACCAATAAAAGCATCCTTGCATTTAGTCCATGAATCAATACTATTCTTAGGCAGAGATAGCAACCAATCTTTAGCTCTTCCTCTTAATGAGAAAGGGAACAATTTTAGTTTAATAATATCACCATCTACATCTTTATATTTTTGCATTTCACATAGTTCAACAAAATTATTAAGATGGGCAGCAGCATCATCAGAACTAGAAAATTGATCTTTCATAACAAGATTCAGTAAAGCAGGTTTAATTTCAAAGAATTCTGCTGTAGTAGCAGGTGGAGCAATAGGTGTGCATAAGAAATCATTATTATTTGTGGTTGTGAAGTCACACAACTTAGTGTTTTCAGGTGTAGCCATTTTAGCAATAGTAAATAAAGTAAACTAGATAAAGTAAATGCAAGTAAACTAATTTTTTGTGGTTTCGATATAGCAAACAAGATAGCAAATAAAGTAAAACTAGCAACTAATTTTTTTATTTTGATTTAGTGCAGCAAACAAAGTAGTAAATAAAACTAAGCAAGACAAAAACAAAGTAAAGAGATTGAGAAGTGGAGACTCCCCTTGCGGCGTGTCTTGATCTCCCGGCAACGGCGCCAGAAAATATGCTTGATGGCGTGTATTTCACACGTTCGTTGGGCAACCCCAAGAGGAAGGTATGATGAGCACAGGAGCAAGTTTTCCCTCAGAAAGAAACCAAGGTTTATCGAACCAGGAGGAGCCAAGAAGCACGTTGAAGGTTGATGGCGGCGGGATGTAGTGCGGCGCAACACCAGATTCCGGCGCCAACGTGGAACTGCACAACACAACCAAAGTACTTTGCCCCGAAACAGTGAGGTTGTCAATCTCACCGGCTTGCTGTAACAAAGGATTAACCGTATTGTGTGGAAGACGATTGTTTGCAGAGAAAACAGAAAAACAAGTATTGCAGTAGATGTATTTCAGTAAAGAGAATTGGACCGGGGTCCACAGTTCACTAGAGGTGTCTCTCCCATAAGACGAACAGCATGTTGGGTGAACAAATTACAGTTGGGCAATTGACAAATAAAGAGAGCATGACAATGCACATACATATTATGATGAGTATAGTGAGATTTAATTGGGCATTACGACAAAGTACATAGACCGCCATCCAACGCATCTATGCCTAAAAAGTCCACCTTCAGGTTATCATCCGAACCCTTCCAGTATTAAGTTGCAAAGCAACAGACAATTGCATTAAGTATGGTGCGTAATGTAATCAACAACTACATCCTTAGACATAGCATCAATGTTTTATCCCTAGTGGCAACACAACACAACCTTAGAACTTTTCACTGTCCCAGGTGTCAATGCAGGCATGAACCCACTATCGAGCATAAGTACTCCCTCTTGGAGTTAAAAGCATCTACTTGGCCAGAGCATCTACTAATAACGGAGAGCATGCAAGATCATAAACAACACATAAGCATAACTTTGATAATCAACATAACAAGTATTCTCTATTCATCGGATCCCAACAAACGCAACATATAGAATTACATATAGATGATCTTGATCATGATAGGCAGCTCACAAGATCCGACAATGATAGCACAATGGGGAGAAGACAACCATCTAGCTCTGCTGGACCCATAGTCCAGGGGTAGACTACTCACTCATCACTCCGGAGGCGACCATGGCGGTGTAGAGTCCTCCGGGGATGATTCCCCTCTCCGGGTGCCGGAGGCGATCTCAGATCCCCCGAGATGGGATCGGCGGTGACGTCTCTGGTTTTCCGTATCGTGGCTCTCGTGGGGGTTTCGTCCGGAGGCTTTAAGTAGGCGGAAGGGTAGGTCAAGAGGCGGCACGGGGCCCAAACCACAGCCGGCGCGGCCGGGGGCCGCGCCGCCTAGGGTTTGGCCACCCCGTGGCCCCTCTTCGTCTCGTCTTCGGTCTTCGGAAGCTTCGTGTAAAAATAGGCCTCCGGCTTTTATTTCGTCCAATTCCGAGAATATTTCTTTACTAGGATTTCTGAAACCAAAAACAGCAGAAAACAGCAACTGGCACTTCGGCATCTTGTTAATAGGTTAGTTCCAGAAAATGCACGAATATGACATAAAGTGTGCATAAAACATGTAGATAACATCAATAATGTGGCATGGAACACAAGAAATTATCGATACGTTGGAGACGTATCACCTTCACACTACGAAAGGAGGAATAGATCACATCAATACTATCATAGCAATAGTTAACTTCATAATCTACAAGAGATCACAATCATAGCCTACGCCAAGTACTACACGATGCACACACTGTCACCATTACACCGTGCAGGAGGAATAAACTACTTTAATAACATCACTAGAGTAGCACACGGATAAATTGTGATACAAAACACATTGCAATCATAAAGGGATATAAATAAGCACTTCACTATGCCATTCATAACAATAAGTATTCTGTGAAATATAGCCTAAGAGACCCACACGGTGCACACACTGTCACCTTTACACACGTGGGACAAGGAGTCTCCGGAGATCACATAAGTAAAATCCACTTGACTAGCATAATGACATCTAGATTACAAGCATCATCATATGAATCTCAATCATGTAAGGCAGCTCATGAGATTATTGTATTGAAGCACATAGGAGAGAGATGAACCACATAGCTACCGGTACAGCCCCGAGCCTCGATGGAGAACTACTCCTCCTCATGGGAGACAACGGCGTTGATGAAGATGGCGGTGGTGTCGATGGAGAAGCCTTCCGGGGCACTTCCCCGTCCGGCGGCGTGCGGGAACGAGAGACTCCTGTCCCCGATCTTGGCTTCGCGATGGCGGCGGCTGGAAGGTTTTCTCGGTTTCTTCGAACGTGGTAGGGTTTTCGCGACGGAGGCTTTAAGTAGGCGGAAGGGCGGCGTCAGAAGGGGTCTGGGGCCACCAGACACTAGGGCGGCGCGCCTCCCTCCTGGGCCGCGCCGCCACCATGTGTGGGCCCCCTGTGGCCCCTCTCTGGCGGCTCGGGTGTTGGAAGCTCCGGGATTCTAAGATCTTTGGCGTTGATTTCGTCCAATTCCGAGAATATTTCCTTACTAGGATTTGAAACCAAAAACAAAAGAAAACCAACTGGCCCTTCGGCATCTCATCAATAGGTTAGTTCCGGAAAACGCATAATAATGACATAAAGTATGCATAAAACATGTAGATATCATCAATAATGTGGCTGGAACATAAGAAATTATCGATACGTCGAGACGTATCAGCATCCAAGCTTACTTCTGCTCGTCCCGAGCAGGTAAACGATAACAAAGATAATTTCTGGAGTGACATGCCATCATAACCTTAATCATACTATTGTAAGCATATGTAATGAATGCAGCGATTAAAACAATGGTAATGACATGAGTAAACACTGAATCATAAAGCAAAGACTTTTCATGAATAGTACTTTCAAGACAAGCATCAATAAGTCTTGCATAAGAGTTAACTCATAAAGCAATAAATCAAAGTAAAGGTATTGAAGCAACACAAAGGAAGATTAAGTTTCAGCGGTTGCTTTCAACTTATAACATGTATATCTCATGGATAGTGTCAATGTAAAGTAATATAACAAGTGTAATATGCAAGTATGTAGGAATCAATGCACAGTTCACACAAGTGTTTGCTTCTTGAGGTGGAGAGAAATAGGTGAACTGACTCAACATAAAAGTAAAAGAAAGGTCCTTCAAAGAGGAAAGCATCGATTGCTATATTTGTGCTAGAGTTTTGGTTTTGAAAACAAGAAACAATTTTGTCAACGGTAGTAATAAAGCATATGTGTTATGTAAATTATATCTTACAAGTTGCAAGCCTCATGCATAGTGTACTAATAGTGCCCGCACCTTGTCCTAATTAGCTTGGATTAACACGGATTATCATTGCATAACATATGTTTCAACCAAGTGTCACAAAGGGGTACCTCTATGCCGCCTGTACAAGGGTCTAAGGAGAAAGTTCGCATTGGATTTCTCGGTTTTGATCATTCTTCAACTTAGACACCCATACCGGGACAACATAGACAACAGATAATGGACTCCTCTTTTAATGCTTAAGCATTCAACAACAGATAATATTCTCATAAGAGATTGAGGTTTTATGTCCAAACTGAAACTTCCACCATGATTCATGGCTTTAGTTAGCGGCCCAATGTTCTTCTCTAACAGTATGCATACTCAAACCATTTGATTGTGAAAACCGCCCTTACTTCAGACAAGACGAACATGCATAGCAACTCACATGATATTCAACAAAGGTAAAAAGTTGATGGCGTCCCCAGAAACATGGTTACCGCTCAACAAGCAACTTAATAAGAGATAAAGTGCATAAGTACATATTCAATACCACAATAGTTTTTAAGGCTATTTTGTCCCATGAGCTATATATTGCAAAGGCGAATGATGGAAATTTAAAGGTAGCACTCAAGCAATTTACTTTGGAATGGCTGAGAAATACCATGTAGTAGGTAGGTATGGTGGACACAAATGGCATAGTGGTTGGCTCAAGGATTTTGGATGCATGAGAAGTATTCCCTCTAGATACAAGGTTTAGGCTAGCAAGGTTATTTGAAACAAACACAATGATGAACCGGTGCAACAAAACTCACATAAAAGACATATTGTAAACATAGAAGACTCTACACCGTCTTCCTTGTTGTTCAAACTCAATACTAGAAATTATCTAGACTTTAGAGAGACCAATTATGCAAACCAAATTTTAGCAAGCTCTATGTATTTCTTCATTAATAGGTGCAAAGTATATGATGCAAGAGCTTAAACATGAGCACAACAATTGCCAAGTATCACATTATCCAAGACATTTTACCAATTACTACATGTAGCATTTTCCGTTTCCAACCATATAACAATGAACGAAGCAGTTTCAACCTTCGCCATGAACATTAAAAGCTAAGAACACATGTGTTCATACGAACCAGCGGAGCGTGTATCTCTCCCACACAAGCATTTATTCGAACAAAAACAAAAACAAACAGACGCTCCAAGTAAAGTACATAAGATGTGATTAAAAAAATATAGTTTCGGGGAGGAACCTGATAATGTTGTCGATGAAGAAGGGATGCCTTGGGCATCCCCAAGCTTAGACGCTTGAGTCTTCTTAAAATATGCAGGGGTGAACCAGGGCATCCCCAAGCTTAGAGCTTTCACTCTTCTTGATCATAGTATATCATCCTCCTCTCTTGACCCTTGAAAACTTCCTCCACACCAAACTCGAAACAAACTCATTAGAGGGTTAGTGCATAATCAAAAATTCACATGTTCAGAGGTGACACAATCATTCTTAACACTTCTGGACATTGCACAAAGATACTAGAAGTCAATGGAACAAATAAATCCATCCAACATAGCAAAAGAGGCAATGCGAAATAAAAGGCAGAATCTGTCAAAACAGAACAGTCCGTAAAGACGAATTTTAAAGTGGCACCAAAATTTCTCATATGAAAATGCTCAAATTGAATGAAAGTTGCGTACATATCTGAGGATCACGCACGTAAATTCGCAGATTTTTCTGAGTTATCTACAGAGAATTCTGCCCAGATTCGTGACAGCAAAGAAATCTGTTTCTGCGCAGTAATCCAAATCAAGTATGAACCTTACTATCAAAGACTTTACTTGGCACAACAATGCACAAAACTAAGATAAGGAGAGGTTGCTACAGTAGTAACAACTTCCAAGACACAAATATAAAAAAAAGTACTGTAGTAAAATAAACACATGGGTTATCTCCCAAGAAGTGCTTTCTTTATAGCCATTAAGATGGGCTCAGCAGTTTTAATGATGCACTCCCAAGAAATAAGAGTTGAAGCAAAAGAGAGCATCAAAAAGCAAATTCAAAACACATTTAATCCTAACATGCTTTCTATGCATAGGAATCTTGTAAATAAACAAGTTCATGAAGAGCAAAGTAACAAGCATAGGAAGATAAAACCAGTGTAACTTCAAAAATTTCAGCATATAGAGAGGTGTTTTAGTAACATGAAAATTTCTACAACCATATTTTCCTCTCTCATAATAACTTTCAGCGGCATCATGAACAAACTCAACAATGTAACTATCACATAAAGTCTTCTCATTCACATGAATAAAAGTATCATTACTCTCCACATAAGCATAATCAATTTTATTAGTTGTAGTGGGAGCAAATTCAACAAAGTAGCTATCATTATTATTCTCATCATCAAATATAGGAGGTATAGTATCATCAAAGTAAATTTTCTCCTCAATGCTTGGGGGACTAAAAATATCATGCTCATCAAAGCCAGCTTCCCCTAGCTTAGAATTTTCCATATCATTAGCAACAATGGTGTTCAAAGCGTTCATACTAATATGTTCCATAGGTTTTTTAATTTTCGCATCAAACCATCCATGTCTTAAATCAGGAAATAGAATAAGAAGCTCATTGTTGTCCATTATGCCAAACTAGTGTAAACAAGAAACCAAAAGATGCAATTGCAGGATCTAAAGGAAATAGCTTCGAGCACACACACAACGGCGCCAGAAAAGTGCTTAGTTACCTGGGACCGGAGTATGAGTGACTTTTACCTTTCCTCCACAACGGCGCCGAAAAGTGCTTGATGTCTACGCACGCTTCTATTCTTGTAGACAGTGTTGGGCCTCCAAGAGAGAGGTTTGTAGAACAACAACAAGTTTCCCTTAAGTGGATCACCCAAGGTTTATCGAACTCGGGGAGGAAGAGGTCAAAGATATCCCTCTCAAGCAACCCCGCAACCACAAAGCAAGAAGTCTCTTGTGTCCCCAACACACCTAATAGGTGCACTAGTTCGAAGAGATAGTGAAATACAAGTGGTATGAATGAATATGAGCAGTAGTAACGCCGGAAAAAGTGCTTGTGCGTGCAGTTGATGGTAGTAATATTTCGGAAGTAAAGATGCAGAAAACATAAACAAACAGCGATAGATATTTAGGAACAAGGCCTATGGATCATACTTTCACTAGTGGACACTCTCAACATTGATCACATAACAGAATAAATAGATAGATGCTAGACTCTACACCCTCTTGTTGGATGATGAACACCACTAACGTGTAGGATTACACGAACCCTCAATGCCGGAGTTAACAAGCTCCATAATATTCAATGTTCATATTTAAATAACCTTAGAGTGCATAACAGATCAACATAACCAAATCAAGTACTAACATAGCATGCACACTGTCACCTTCACACTACGAAAGGAGGAATAGATCACATCAATACTATCATAGCAATAGTTAACTTCATAATCTACAAGAGATCACAATCATAGCCTACGCCAAGTACTACACGATGCACACACTGTCACCATTACACCGTGCGGGAGGAATAAACTACTTTAATAACATCACTAGAGTAGCACACAGATAAATTGTGATACAAAACACATTGCAATCATAAAGGGATATAAATAAGCACTTCACTATGCCATTCATAACAGTGAATAAGTATTCTGTGAAATATAGCCTAAGAGACCCACACGGTGCACACACTGTCACCTTTACACACGTGGGACAAGGAGTCTCCGGAGATCACATAAGTAAAATCCACTTGACTAGCATATTGACATCTAGATTACAAGCATCATCATATGAATCTCAATCATGTAAGGCAGCTCATGAGATTATTGTATTGAAGCACATAGGAGAGAGATGAACCACATAGCTACCGGTACAGCCTCGAGCCTCGATGGAGAACTACTCCTCCTCATGGGAGACAGCAGCGTTGATGAAGATGGCGGTGGTGTCGATGGAGAAGCCTTCCGGGGCACTTCCCGTCCGGCGGCGTGCCGGAACAGAGACTCTGTCCCCGATCTTGGCTTCACGATGGCGGCGGCTCTGGAAGGTTTTCTCTGGTTTCGTCGAACGTGGTAGGGTTTTCGCGACGGAGGCTTTAAGTAGGTGGAAGGGCGGCGTCAGAAGGGGTATGGGGCCACCAGACACTAGGGCGGCGCACCTCCTGGCGCGCCGCCACCATGTGTGGGCCCCCGTGGCCCTCTCTGCGGCTCTCGGGTGTTCTGGAAGCTCCCGGGATTCTAAGATCTTTGGCGTTGATTTCGTCCAATTCCGAGAATATTTCCTTACTAGGATTTCTGAAACCAAAAACGACAAGGCCCTTCGGCATCTCGTCAATAGGTTAGTTCCGGAAACGCATAATAATGACATAAAGTATGCATAAAACATGTAGATATCATCAATAATGTGGCATGGAACATAAGAAATTATCGATACGTCGGAGACGTATCAGCGACCCGGCTCGCACATAACTTATCCCCCTCCCAATTCAGAGGTCAAGACCTCTGTATTGCTCAGTATTGACGAAGCGTCGCGAGCGCTCGTCTTGTCTCCGCTCCCGACGTCCGCCTTGCTCGACGACGCGGAGCCGACGCCGCCCCACCGCGCAGGTAATGCTCCGCCGCCGTCTCTCTGTCCCGTACCCTCTCTCTCTCCGGCCAGCATCCGCCGCCCCTGGCCCCCTATCTTCCCCGCTTCCCCTTCCCCCTGGCTGCCCCTCCCCGCAGCGGAAACCTAACCCTAGCGGCCGGAGATGGTTGCGCGGCGGCAGGTGGCTCCACGGCGGCCGGAGATGGTTGCGCGGCCGCTGGTGTGCAGCCTGGGCGTCTCCTCTCCTATCTCTGTAGCGGCGGCCAGAGGGGGTCAGACGGGTGTGTGTGACGGCTAGTACTGATTTTTTGCACTTTGATTTTGCAGATAATTAGGAGAAGAAGAAGTGTTGAGGATTGAAGGTTTGAAATTCATTCTCTGTACTTTGGATATGAGATATGAATTTGGGCAATATGGAATTTTGTTGTTTTTCATATGAATGCTTACATGTTAATTAGTTATATGAATTTGGGCTATGCATATTTAAATTTCAAACTTTGTTTGTGCATTGTAGAATCATCATGTCTCACCAAGAATTGGTTCATTACATTTGTGAAGAGAACAAACGAAGAAAAAGAAAAAGGATAATGCTCACAAAGTTGTATTTTGAGGTGTCTATGGTTGCATTAGCATATGCTAGTACTCAAAGGTCACCGAGGGACCTAGGTGCCTTCGATGACTTTGAGAAAAAGGTTGCATATAGAAAGTATGTCTTGGGAAGAACATACAATGGGACGAAGACAAGATGCTATGATGAGTTGCGTTTAACTAAAAGAAATTTCCATAATCTTTGTGCTATGCTCCGTGAGAAGGGTGGTCTCAAAGATACAACCTATGTCACGGTAGAAGAAAATGTTGTTATGTTCTTACAAGTAGTTGGCCATGGAACTAAAATGCGGATGATTGACTATGAGCGCTCTTTAGAGACAACCAGTAGACACTTCGGTAATGTGTTAACTGCCATCTTATCTCTAACTTGAGAGTTCATCAAGCTTCTCCTTACTTGTATCATATATGCCACTTGTAGAAGCATGGTTGAACCAAAAAATAAGAAGGCTAGTATGACTTACCTTGTGTGGACTAATGAGATGGACACTGCATTATTGTCCGTTCTTGTTGACCATCACAACAGAGGTGACCATGCACAAAATGGTTGGAAGCCACATGTGTACAATGCTTGCATAAAGCATGTGAAGGAGACATGTAATATTGTCATCAACAAAGACAAGATAGTAGCAAGAATTAAAACATTTGACAAGCATTATGAAGTCATCAACAAGATGCTTTCCCAGAGTGGCTTTGGATGGGATTGGGATAATAACATGGTGAGTGTTGACAGTGATGAAGTGTGGGCTAGATATGTGGAGGTATGAAACATACTAATTCTTTTGCAACTTGACTATGCATTCTTTTGCAACTTGAACATCATCTCAAATATATGTGCATATTATGTAGGCAAACAAGGATGCAGCTCCATATAGGCACAAGGAAGTGAAGAATTGGCAAGCTATCTCTACTATATATTCAAAAGACCATGCCACAGGTGCAGGTGCAAGGACAGGAGGTGAGTGTGCTCAAGTTGGATCCTCATCCATTCCTCAGGTGGTGGAGGATGATGAAGAAACTCCTGAGCTGCCTAAGAAGAAGAAGCAACGCACTGCTGATGCTATCATGAGCATGATGGGAGAGCTGAGAATGACGTTTGAGGAGGCTTTGAACTCAACCGCCCCACTACCACCACCACCACCACCACCAGCACCGAACGTTACTCCTTCATCTGAAATCCTGGTTGAACTGAAGAAAATACCTGATTTGGTGGGTAATGAGCTGTTGGTAGCTTATGGGAAGGTCACCGCCAACGAGCGCACCTTCGAATCACTCATGGCACTACCCATGAAACTGAGGAAGGCATGGCTCATGACCTTGCCTTGATGATTGCTACCATATTATTTACTTTCATGTTTATGAATTGTTTGACACATAACGTATCCACTTTGTGCTATTTGTGAGACGTAATATATCCACTTTGTGCTATTTGTGAGACGTAATGTATCCACTTTCTACTATTGTAAGCATAATTGTCCACTTTGTGTTATTTCTGCTATTTTCATTTATATTACAGAGGTTATATTGTTCAAAGTCAAAAATACTCTCATTTCCACACATGTGACATCCAAACAGGATTTGATATTCCATTGAAACCTGAATTCTGTAGCTGAATACCACGCGCAACCAAACACTCTTTGTGGTATTCCATTGAATTGGTTGATTTGGTTTTCCATTGCCAATTCAATTCAGAGGCCAATTCATTGCAACCAAACACAGCATTAGCGTTGTTTGAAGAATAAACCACTGTAGCGGAATTTTTGTTTTTTATAATTTATTTTTTAGTTGTGTGTATCCGTAATGTTTTTAAAACAATGCGTTGTTAGAGGCTTAGTGTCATTAGTATCTCCATAATATTAATATATAATCTTTATAAAAAATTAGGCCAAAACAAGAGTTAGGTGTCACACGAGTTTAGTTGCCGACCGAGCCAAAAGCTTCCCTTATTGGCACGTGGTGCACGTTGCAGGCCAAGCCAACGGCCAGCGCACTAGAGTGTGGACCATCGAGCACCATCGTCGTCTCCCTCCCGGGACACGCAGCATAAATCGCATCGAGATTGCAAAGCAGGACTTGGATATACCCAAGCAAGTCAATTCAGAAATTCACACCGGATCATCGATCGTCGGAACCCATGGCGGAGCAGCTGAAGAGCCGGCGCGTAATCCTCAAGGAGTACGTGGAGGGGTACCCGACGGAGGAGCACATGGAGCTGCTGCCGGCCGCCGACGTCGACGAGGCAGCGGCGGAGGAGGGGTCGGTGCTGGTGAAGAACCTGTACCTCTCCTGCGACCCGTACATGCGGCCCAAGATGTCGCGCCCGCAGGGCCAGTCCTCCTACACCTCCGCCTTCGTCCCGGGCTCCGCCATCGCCGGCTACGGCGTCTCCCAGGTGGTCCGCTCCTCCCTCCCCGGCCTCGCCCCCGGCGACCTGGTGCGGGGCATCACGGGCTGGGAGGACTACAGCGTCATCAGGCCGCCCTTCACGGGGCTCCTGGCCAAGATCCGGCCCGACCACGGCGTGCCGCTGTCCTACTACACGGGCATCCTGGGCATGCCGGGCCTCACCGCGTACGTGGGGTTCCACCACATCTGCTCCCCAAAGGCGGGCGAGACGGTGTTCGTGTCCGCCGCCTCCGGCGCCGTGGGGCAGCTGGTGGGGCAGTTCGCGAGGCTCGCGGGGTGCCGCGTGGTGGGCAGCGCCGGGTGGACGAGAAGGTGGAGCTGCTTAAGAGCAAGTTCGGCTTCCACGACGCGTTCAACTACAAAACCGAGGACGGCGACCTCGCCGGCGCGCTGAAGCGGCGGTTCCCCGAGGGCATCGACGTCTACTTCGAGAACGTGGGCGGGAAGATGCTGGAGGCGGTGCTGCTCAACATGAAGACGCACGGCCGCATCGCCGTCTGCGGCCTCATCTCGCAGTACAACCTCACGCCGGGGGAGAAGGAGAGCGGCGCCGGCGTGCGCAACCTCGAGTGCGTCGTGACGAAGCGCATCCGGATGCAGGGGTTCATCGAGCCTGACCACAAGCACGTGTACCCGGAGTACGAGGCGTGGGTGGTGCCGCACATCAGGGAA
Organism: Lolium multiflorum; assembly: GCA_030979885.1. NCBI lineage: Eukaryota > Viridiplantae > Streptophyta > Magnoliopsida > Poales > Poaceae > Lolium > Lolium multiflorum. Next base: position 94,748,862 of record CM061749.1, read on the forward strand.
GGCAGGGTCGTGTACGTGGAGGACGTTGCCGAGGGGCTGGAGGCTGCGCCCAGTGCGCTCATCGGACTCTTCCATGGCCGCAACGTCGGCAAGCAGGTCGTCAGCATCGCTACACCACAGGCTTAGCTCATGAATCATTCAGAGGTTCTAAACCGGTCGTGCATCGGCAATAAACAAATCATTCATAGATTGGGGATTGGAGAAAGTGTCTTTGACACATGGGCACCAGTGCTCCCTCCAATTTCAGATTTTTGAAAATTTTAAAATCTCACATTTTTATGTTTCTAAAAAATATGGTGTTAAATATATAGATAGATATGTACATTATGGGTGCATGCAAAAAAGTCCCGTTAAAAATATGTTGTATTTTGGGAAATATAAAAAAGACAAATTTATGACAGTAAATGGAAGTACAATAGTATTAAAATAGTATATCTTTTTGTCAAAATTTGTTTATTTTGTATTTCTCACAATTTAAATTATTTTTTACTGGGACTTTTTTGTGTAGACTCCTCATGTACATATCTATCTACATATTTAACGCTATAATTTTTGGAGAAATATAAAGGTGGGGTTTTGAAAATTTTAAAAATCTAAAAGTGGAGGGAGCACTGGTGCCCATGTGCACCAAATCCCTATCCGACCTAGTTTGAGGTCGCATCGGAAGTAAGTTGTGGTCATTTTGATACTTTCTGTGAGAGCATAAGAAAATGGAATTGACATTTTCTGTGGGTGGATGAACCAAGACCATATTCAGTCCAAGTACATCAATGAGAGATTGAGTGTTGTAGTAGTGAGAGGCTCGCTCGCTAAAAAAGGATTGAAAATAATACTCCCCTCCGTCCTAAATAAGCCGCTTATGTTTTACTGTCTGCATACATTCGTATCTCTTCGTATCTAGTAAAAGCTAAGCAGATATCTGCATGCATTTGGCGACTCGGTGGAACCCTAGATGCCCACCACTAACCCTCCTGCCCCTGGCACCACGTCGTCCTCCTTTGAGGACTCGGTAGAACCCTAGATGCCCCCTCCCCCGCGCATGGTGGCATTAATTGATTGCAGGATTCCTCTCTCAAACACGGTAATGATACCACGCAAAGACGACAATGAGATTGACATCAATACGTGGCGGAGTTGCAATAAGAATTCTAGAAATGCCAGGCTGCACAGAAGGTTAGGTATGCCATACACCCCGCGGGGATTGTAGTTCAATTGGTCAGAGCACCGCCCTGTCAAGGCGGAAGGCGGGTTCGAGCCCCGTCAGTCCCGAACTAGGGTTCAATGAATGGAGAAATTCATATTTCCTTTTTATTTAAGACCTCTTTTGCCCATCTCAGTTCTACTGCTTATTTGGATGTCTATGTGACCCATAGAAAGTTGGTCATATAAACCTCAGAGTCATGAAAAATTTGGTAAATTATATTTTGGAAAAAAGAAATTCAATTTAAATAAAGGGGTATCCAAGCTAAACCAGGCCTCAGAAATCAGAGCATAGAAAAAAGCTGGGCTGGCTAATTAAAATGAGCATTCTCCATATTATGCCTTGAAGAGGACTCGAACCTCCACGCTCTTCATTTTGAGTCTCGCGTGTCTACCATTTCACCATCAAGGCATCTTGAAAGTGAATCATATTCCATGAATATGATATCTATCTAATGTGATATATGGAATATATGACAAAGGTGGAGTCTTGGAGTATTTCGATCGATCGGTCATATAGGCCTGAGTCAGACATAAAATAGCTTCGATTTGCATTATCCGTAGGACACCTTATATGTATCAAAATCGATATCAAAATCAAAAAGATGAAAGATGTACAATCCTTATTTTTCCAGAAATGATAGCCTTTTTTTTTGTGCCGGTGCAGCAAGAATAACAAAGGATTGACCAAATCTCGGGCCACGACCCTGGACGGCCCCAACGTAGCTCCTCCCCTGACATCAATCCTTCGAGTAGGGGCATGGAGACGAGCTGGTGTGCAAGCGAGAGGAGTGGATGATACGATGAATGAGCCCGATCGATGTGGACAAGTCACAAGTGGGACGATGAAGGCTGGCAACTTGGCGGAGGTAGATTGAGTTGACATTGCCGCTTGTGTGTTGAGTGGTTTGGGGATTTAACCTTCCGATGAGAATTTTGACAAAAGGGATGGGGACTTTAACTGTGTGGATCTGCCCCGGTCCAAATTTGGTTCTAGTTATGTTCGGTTTACCAAGCTTTATTGAGAATCATTGTCCGTGTAAGCATTTTCTCTCTTAGATCTAATATGATTTTTTCCCCAAAAGTTCAGGAACGGTAGTTGTGGACGAAAAGTAAAGTTTCTTGACAATTCGGGTCAAAATTGAACTTTCTTCATTTTTGAAGAAGATTTTTTTCGAATGTCTAAGGATCTTTGACTGGGACCTACAATATCTGCTTTTGCACAACATAGTGGTGGATGCTTTTTGGCGATGATTTGGGGGCTAAGGAAAGAAAATAATGTGAAGTGTGTTCGCACCTCATGGATTAGCAATCTACATCTTTAAATAATGTACACTAATTGTTTGTTAGACTGTGCTCTAATGTGTACCCCTTGGTTTTATAATTCTTGTCATGATTTATTTAACGAAAACCAGGATAAAAACTATGGAATAGACTACCTTCAGATGATAGAGAAAACATTTTGGAGGCCATTTTTTTTGTAGTAAAATATTATACTACTACTCATCGTTGCAGACCATGTGGTTCCACAAGGCTGCAAGCAACAACCGCCCTCTTCGCTATCTTGGCTAGGGAGTGGGAGGAGTCAGCGCCGCGCCGGCACTGCGTTGGGAGGGAGACGTGTACAACTGTGCATCTTCTTCCTCTTGGGAGCGCCCGATCCAAGAATCCAATCCAGCGATGTCGATGGCCGCATCACCGCCTCCGAAGAAGAAGGTCATCATCGACACCGACCCAGGAATTGGTCAGTCTCCATCCATCTTCTTCCTCTAGTCCTGTCGATCTACCCTACCCCCCTTGTCTGAATGAATGGACACGGACGGCCGGACTAACCAATCTTGCATCGCAATGGGCGAATCGACCGATGAACTGCAGATGACGCCATGGCCATCTTCGTGGCGCTGAGGTCGCCGGAGCTGGAGGTGATTGGCCTCACCACCATCTTCGGCAATGTCTACACGTCCCTCGCCACGCGCAACGCGCTACACCTCGTCAGTCAGCTCGCTTGGACTTGAGTATTGCATGCACCTCCCGAACGCACCCGCTGGCTCGCTCAGAACGTGGTGAAGCCCAACTGCGGCGGGAGTGCGGGCTGCAATTTAGCGGGGAGAAGACGCGAGGGTTGGCGGTGGCGTCCTTCCTTTTTTTTATTTCCTCTGCTGGCAGTGGCATCGCCCCGTGTCGACTCGCGCGAGCCGCGGGACGCATGTACGAGCCGACGTATTCTTCGGGACGCTTCTTTGCCAGCCTGGCTCCAGCTAGCTACCGAGCCATGCAGTTAATTGCTGGCCAGTCTCCCCTTTTATTTTCTCTGTTTCCTTCGTTGCTCTCGATCAGCTGTACACGCGCACGCACGCACGCAACTAATCTCCGAATTCCAGTTAATTACCACTTGCTCCTCTTGCCGGCCGGCCGGTGGAATTAATATATACGTGCTGTCGTACATGGAGCGACATATACTACTATATAGGCTAATTCTTGGGCGCCCCATCTCCATGCGACATATATGTATGCTGTTTCATTTCCTCCACGTACGTACTGTATCCATCACTGGCTGCATGTATACGCGTATGGATTTCACGGCCGGCGCGGTCACGACACAAGTCAACACCCGCCGATCGATTGGAAAAACATCCGAAATCGGAAAATTCAGGCCCAAACTAGAGGAGTACTTTATTTGCTAGGAAAAAGAAAATGAAACAAGCCATCTAGACAGCCATTTCGTTACGTTGCTGCTGGCAGTGTACTTACGTACATACGGCCACAACTAGCTAGACCATTCCACCTTGACATTCTCAGTACACGTATGCATGCATAGACAAAGCCACTAAACATGGATTATTATTAGTTAAGATAATCACCAAACTAGCATCGATTCTGGTTTTGCTCAACCCGCGCTATGCACGTGCATGTCAAAATGAAACTTCCAAACTGGCTTAATTTGCTCAGCCTACATAATCAAAAGTTCATCAAAAAGTCAATATCTTTTTATCTTTTTTTTTGAACAAGGATCGTCGGGTGAGAACACCCGACACAAGCTGCTATTAATAATCTGGAGACAATTACAGATAAGTCCAAGAAAATTACAAAGAGGACCCTAGAGGAAACTAAGAAACGCAATCCAGTCCTCCAGCATCCTCCTCCAGATCAAGCTCCGGCCAGCAGACTGCAACTTCGCCGCCGGGGAACTAGCCACTTGGCGACGTAGCGCAGGAAGAACCATTGGTGGAGCAAAGCAGCAACGGAGCGACAGCCCTACTGTCGTTTGGTCCGACGCGCGAAGAGCACATCGGAGAGGAGCTCCAGAACGAGAACCACCGCCGGCAACAATCAGCTCCCGCTACTCAACCACCACCACGGGGCTTGTGACAGCAAGAACAAGAGTCGTCGGCGAGGAGAACAGCGTCAGCAGCAAAAGGGAGAAGAACAACTGCAAGGCATCTCCGGCCCCCTCACCTCCACGGCCGGCCAGGCCTGAAGAGAACCAAACAGTTTACCTCCTTGCACGCCTCCCCCGCCACCATGGCCGGCCAAGGAGCAAGGAGACAACCTTCTCCCCTACTGAAGACTCCTAGGCGCCTTATCGAAGAGCAAGGACGCCAACAAGCTCCAGTCCAAGATCCTCCATGGATCTGGAGGGAGGCTGCCGGTGACCATCCGCCTGATGGCGCGCCACAACACCAGGTCGGCAAACTGCTCTTGCCACCTCCAGATCAAGCTCTTGCCGGCATCTTCAACCAATCCCCCTCGCCACCAGGGCCGGCCAGGAGCAGGAGAAGAGGCGGCAGGAGGAGCTTGATGGAGACGACAAAGGCCTTATTACGGAGACTCGTCGAGGTGGAGGTGCCTTGAGCTCCGACCGCCGGAGCAGCGAGGAGCACCACCAGCCACGGCATGCACTGGATCTGGCCGAGAAACCAGGCTTCAGCTCCAAAACCTAACCGGCAAACCGCCGGGAACTACGCCTAACCTAGGCTAACTACTCCAGCTCCTCACCTCCGCCACCTCCGGCCGGCATCGCCGCCGGAGGGGCTCGGGATCGGGCCGGTCTTCTCAGAAACGCTTGCGGTTACTGTAGCAGAGGGGGAGAGGAAGAAGGGGAAATTTTTTTTTTGGGCATCAGGACCACACACATGCATCAAATCAAATATTCCCATTTCAAAGAGAAAAACACATACCAAAGTGCAAACCATCTTCTCTCTGGAATCGCTACCTTGAATCGCCAGAAAAATGGTCGCAAACCATCTTCTCTTGCATGATTGTGTATGTACTTTCCGTTGGTTCATTCGGTGTCGTGAGTTTCTCAGCGGAGCATACACCTAGAGTCTAGCCTTTCAGCTTGAGGTTTAGAAGCGTCTAAACGAAACTATCGAAAAGTGTCATAGTTAACATAAATTCACAAACTAATCCTGCCGCCACTTGAAACACGAATAACAAGTTTTTTTTTTACTACTTTATGAAGTAGGGCATGAGGGTATTAACAAGTTTTCTCCATATAAAGCCCACAGGTCATGTAGATGCATTCTCAGTTACATGATCGAGCAAATGCATGCTCATTTTCAAGTTATGGTTGGTTGACGTGAGTCGTACATGGATCTAGCTAGCACATCAACCCATACTTTTTTTTGAAACACAAGTCCGTACGTACGCGAGTAAATTGAGCGCCAATCCAAATTTCAGAACCCACCTCTCCAGCCCGCCAGGAAAATTCGAATTCTGAAATTTAGTTGGAAGCTGAAAATTGGGTACCCGTACCACACACACTACGACGAGTCCGACCAGAACCGCCCGTTCCTCTCCCAGCACCACCTCCTCCTCTCCTCCCGATTCCCATTCCGCCTGCTCCGTTGCCGGCAGATCCCGGCCAGATCCGGCGCTCCAAACCACAGCACAACACCCTCTCGTCCTCCTCCACTGAATCCGGGGCCTAGCACCACGAATCTGCTGCCCCCCACAACAAACCCTAGCGGGCGTTACCGAGGAGAAGGAGGAGAAAAGCTCGGCCTTTGACGTCCATGGAGGTGGCGGCGGCGCAGCAGCCGTTGGGGCTGAGGCCGCACGGCGCGGCCAGCAGGCCGCGGTCCTCGCAGCCTTCGGCGTCCTCGGGGGCTGCATGACCGCTGGCGAGCGCGTCAAGGCGCCACGGATTGCTGCAGTTCCGGCAGGCCATCCTCGTCGTCGCTCCCTATCCAAGTCGGCTTCCACCTTCACCCTCGCCTCCTATGGCAGCAGCCGGGTGGTGGTGGGAGACGGAGAGATCGAGCGGGAGGAGAGGCCCGGGTCACCGGGCCACGTACAGCAGCGCTTTCATCCCGGCGCCAACGACTAGAGCTGCCACCACGACATGTGCTTCTCCTGCAGGATGACGCAGGCTGCTGCTGTGTTCAACGACTTGGTTCGGCCATTGGGAGGTATAAATCCTCTTCTCCTTGATCTTTTTCAAGTGCATCTCCTAGTACAAGCTACCTTGTATGTTTTCCGACTGATGTAGCTAGCTAGAGACTGTGCTTGGCATTTGTTCGGGTGTATTAGGAAACTTGGCAATCTTGTTTGCAGCTACAAAACATGGTAGAGAAACTTTCAGAAATTTCTGTGCATTACAAAACGTGATGCTCTCAAGTCTCAACTTAAATCTGGGTACATTTATATGAAATATTTTGATTCTGAATTTTATGATAATTGTGTTTTTTTTTTTGCATGCATCAGGTTTGTGTGATTTGTATCTATGTGTATCATAGAGAGTTGGCTGGTTGTATGCATCAGGTTTATGAACCATCTATTTTTGCAGTGTGCCAACAAAATGTTAGAAATGAAGTATCTTAGTATAGAAGTTAACTCACATGTTCACTCATGTACAGAAATGTTAGTTCTTACGCACTGATAGTGATAGGCCATCTATTTCAGTTACATGGATATGAAGTCCCCTTTTCAATGATAATTGATTCTATATTATCGCGAGCACTTCAATTGTTAAACCAAGATTGGTTGTCTAGTAGTCTCATGTTGTTTTAAAACTTGATGTCGTGATTCCTTGTTTGGTGTGATGTATATCTGCCAAGAGATGGCATTTGTATTTACAATTTGCATTATGATGTGTGCTAACAACAAGCGCATCAGTACGGAGCTTTAGGTGAAAACTTCAGATTTTTAGGCATCAGTACAGAGCTTTAGGTGAAAACTTCAGATTTTTAGCTACCCATGTCCATGTGAGGTAGATGCACACCCAAATATGTTTTAGTTTAGGATTCCTCTAAACATTAACTCGTGATGTTCATAGTGCTAGTCCGAGCTGTCAAGATGCATGAATACACGGTATTGTTGCTGCCTGCTTGTTGTTCATTGCAGATTGATAAAACAAATTCAAAAAATACTACATGGAATGCTCTCCACTCGGCTACATGTCAGAGCATCTCCACTCGGCTCCCCTATATGGGCTCCTGCTATTTCATTACAATTTGGAAAGTGTAGCGCTATTTTACTGCATGGAATCACTTAAGAACTGTTTGACAATAGTATTTTCTTGCCCAAGGATTAGAAGTTCTCTTTATTTAATTCACTTTAGTATCTGAAGAAAACTGCTGCAATTTGTCTTCATATGCTAGTTTGATGCCTTTTCTTCTACACTGGTCATTTAATTTTCTTATGATTATTTCACAAGCACAAGTAATTTATACTATACTCTCTTTATGCAGGAAGCGACATGGCAAGAGGCATTGGAGTTGTACAAGGACACCGGAAGCTTGGCTGTCATTTTGAGTTGTACAAGGACACTGGCAAGAGGCATTGGAGTTTATAGGCCATGATGGTAAGTTCACTGCGCCGCAACACCATGGTTGTCCTGCCTCAGTTTCGGCTACATTTTTTTAGGCGATTTCATGAGTCAATGTCCTGTGTCTTATGCATCAAGTCAGTGAACATTTAATTATAAGTAGAGATTTTTTGGTAGTGGATTATGCTGCAGGTGATGTTGTGTATATGCTACATGTTTGTATTTGCCTCTAATGTCTAAAATGAATAAGGGTGTTAGAGCTTATACTAATTCTCCTAAATTTGTACTACTTTCTTGCTGAACAACTATTGGCTGTGATTTCATCCGGATGGTGGCATGTGATTTAATTGCAACTATGTGTTCGTATTATGGTATTTGTGAATCCTTTTCTTATGATGTACGTGACTTTTTTTTAGTGATACATGGTATTGCCGAGGCCCTAGTATCCATTTTTGTCATGAATTTGTTCTTGATTACTGCCACATGGCTATTTTGAATCCTTTCCCAAAAAAAATTCAATTCTTGCACCTGATTTTTTTGTCGTTTCTCACTGTTACATCTTAAGTTTAAAATTTTATCTAGTTTATTAATTCTTGGACCTGATTGATATGCAGCTTATGTATTCATTTTTCTTTTCAAATTACTCATGACCTGACCAATCTCTAGATTTCTGGAATAATATATCTAGCTGATCTTTTATCTTGCTAATTGATTTTGTTGTGTTGGATGCAGCCTACTGTGCCCCATGAGTGGTTGTAGGCCTTTATGTCCTTCAGCTCTAACCTCACCGACGTGACAGCGGCAAGCGATGGTCCTCCTCTATGTCCCCGTATGTTTGGGTGAGATTCCGCGTCCCTGCTTATCTCCTCTAAGTGTTTGTTCTATGCTCTGGACACTCAGATGTTGATATTATACTTGGTAATTTGGGATTTTGCTCACGAGTATTACAATCCTAGTTGGACAGAACGTAAAATGATAGTTATTTAGCTCTGTGTAACCAACTGTTCGCTGCCCGACAGTTCCCTATCAGAATTGCAATGTAGGTGCGAGAATTCATTTGGGCACTAGCGTGCTAAAATATGGAATTGAATTTACACTACAGGTCACATGGGTTGAACATGCAGACTATGATGAATCCACAGTCCACCAACTCTAGTGGCTGCTCCTTTGCTCTTGCCTCACCCTTGGAGCATGACGGTGGTTCGCGACACTACGTTGCTAGTGCAAGTTCTTGGACATTCTCATTCCTTCTGTACCAGTACCGAAGCATGACTCATAAGGTACAAAAATGTGATAATGTACTGCATTTATGTGGCATTCTTTACATGGTATGGTTCTTGGAATGATTATTGTTTGAGTTCACGAAACAATACTTATTTCAGGAACCGAAGATGTCGATCTCCTTGCGAAATTGGGGTACGAACCAAATGATGTCGACCTCCTCGAGCTGTGATAGGTACCGAATTCTCTATTCCTGCCATTAGTAGCAGATGAACCATTTTGCATGTACAGTTACCTTAGGATGCATCATATATCGGTAGATTGCTGGATGCATGATTACTAATGTGTCCTTGTGCGATTCACAAGTTTCAATAGATTTTTAGTTTGGCATGTCTTGACACCTAGCTGTGTATATTATAGTTCGTTTGTTACTTCAGTTATGTCAATTAAATTTGGTCTTCATGTAAGTATGTATTCTTCATTAACACTGCCCTTTCTTGTCTCAGATGCATTTTTGAATTGAGGGAGAGGTTTGCTAGATGAGAAGATCGTACACAGCTGCATAATAAGCTAGTGGAAGAATTCATACCAGAGGTGAACCAAGCATGTTATTATTCCCTGTATCCATAAATAAGTGACTCAACTGTGTCTAGATACATGTATCTAGATGCATTTTAGTTATAGGTACCTCTGTATCTAGAAAAAGTGAGTCAATTATTTGTAGAACGGAGGGAGTATTTGCTTACACAAATGCAAATCTTAGGTGTTTAGGTTAGATGTGCACTTGTCTGGTTCGTAAGATACATTTCAAACATGCTAATCATATCACTGCTGATTGTTTGTTGTAGATGGAGCCACACAGTAAGTCCTAGTGACCGAACCTTCATTTACTGAATTGGTGCAAGACGATATAGATCCAACATTGATGGATAGTAACGATGCCGATCCCGTGCAAGGGGATTTTCATAATGAAATATACTAACATAGCTGATGTGAGTTATACTATACTGAGATGAACTTTACGTAGCTATTGCCACCTCTAAGAGGATCGAAAGTTCTCTTTTTAATGGTCATTGATTTTACTTTATTGTTGGCATTATTATTGTTGAACCAAGATTGGTTGTGTAGTACTATCTTGTTATTTAGAAGAAATGCATTTAGCTGGATAATCATGCTACGAATTATCATACTATTCTAGAGTATGTGCCTCCACTTAATATACAAGGGCATCGATTCTAAAATATCAGTCAGATGCACAAAAAAAGCCAGCAATCAGATTCTTTTCCTCTTTTTAAACAAATTCGTTAAAGGAAACTGCTGCAATTTGTCTTCATATGCTAGTTTGCTGCCTTTCTTCTGTACTGATCATTTAAATTTCTTATGATTATTTCACAAGCATAAGTAATTTAACTATACTCTCTTTATGCAGGAAGTGACATGGCAAGAGGCATTGGAGTTGTACAAGGACACCGGAAGCTTGGCTGTAATTTGGAGTTGTACAAGGACACTGGCAAGGGCATTGGAGTTTATAGGCCATGACGGTGAGTTCACTGCGCCGCAACATGATGGTTGTCCTGTCTCAGTTTCGGCTACATTTTTTTAGGTGATTTCGTGAGTCGATGTCCTGTGTCTATCCATCAAGTCAGTGAACATTTAATTATAAGTAGAGCTTTTCTGGTACTGGATTATGCTGCCGGTGATGTTGTGTATATGCTACATGTTTGTATTTGCCTCTAATGTCTAAAATGAATAAGGGTGTTAGAGTTTATACTCATGCTCCTAAATTTGGTATTACTTTCTTGCTGAACAACTATTGGCTGTGATTTCATCCGGATGGTGGCATGTGATTTAATTGCAACTATGTGTTCTTATTGTGGTATTTGTGAATCCTTTTCTTATGATGTTTGTGACTTTTTTTAGTGCTACATGGTATTGCCGAGGCCCTATTATCCATTTTTTGTCATGAATTTGTTTTTGATTACTGCCACATGGCTATTTGTGAATCCTTTCCCAAAAAAATTCAATTCTTGCACCTAATTTTTATGTCGTTTCTCTCTGTTGCATCTTAAGTTTAAAATTGTAGCTAGTTTCACCAAACAATGCTTATTTCAGGAACTGAATATGTCGATCTCCTTGCAAAATTGGGGTACGAACCAGATGATGATGACCTCCACGAGCTGTGATAGGTACCGAATTAGCTATTCCTGCCATTAGTAGTAGATGAATCATTTTCCTTTGCATGCAGAGTTATCTTAGTATGCAGCATACATCAGTATTTTGTTGGATGCATGATTACTGATGTGTCCTTGTGCGATTTCACAAGTTTCAATAGATTTTTAGTTTGGCACATCTTGACACCTAGCTGTGTATATTATATTTCGTTTGTTACTTCAGTTATGTCAATTGAATTTGGTCTTCATGTACCTATGTATTCATCACTAACACACTGCCCTTTCTTGTCTCAGAGATGCATTTTTTGAATTGAGGGAAAGGATTGCTAGATGAGAAGATCGTACACAGCTGCATAAATAGCTAGTGGAAGAATTCATACCAGAGGTGAACCAAGCATGTTATTATTCCCTGTATCCATAAATAAGTGACTCAATTTTGTCTAGATACATGTATCTAGATACATTTTAGTTATAGGTACCTCTGTATTATCTAGAAAAAGCTGAGTCAATTATTTGTAGAACGGAGGGAGTATTTGCTTACACAAATTCAAATCTTAGGTGTTTAGGTTAGATGTGCACTTGTCTGGTTCCGTAAGCTGCATTTCGAACATGCTAATCATAGCACTGCTCATTGTTTGTTGCAGATGGAGCCACACAGTAAGTCCTAGGGACTGAACTTTCAACTACGGAGTTGGTGCATGAAGATATAGATCCAACACTGATGGATAGTAGCGATGCAGATCCCATGCAAGAGGATTTGCTTAATGAAATATACTAACACAGCTGATGTGAGTCATACTATACTGAGATGAATTTTACGTAGCTATTGTCGCCTCTAAGAGGATTCACACATGGAGCCACATAGCTGAACGAGATCTGTAGCTTTATGCTCTTTTTTGATTCAATAGAATGTGGCTGCAATAAGATGCTGGTTTAGGTTCAATTTTAGTGTATTTGTGTTGCCTCTGGAGTTGCATTTAGTAGAGCTGAACCATTTTCTAATATGAAGTGTTGATTGTTACGCCATGAGAATGTCCTTTCAGCTGGATTGTTTCTGGCATTTGCGATGGACAAAAAATAGAACTTCAGCCTTTCTATTCTTGTTTCCTTTTGCTCTTCTACAGTGGAGATTTGCTTTAGGAATGGTTTCTTATTCTTTGTAGTTAGTTTCTCTTCTGGTTGGGCTAGGAGTCCTTTAAGCTATCTTTTATTCTTCCTTATGTTAAGTCGTTTTTTATTAAATGCATACGGTTTTGCTAAAGTAGTACACTTTGGAAACATTATGCTTATAATCCAAAGATAATCCAGCATTGAACAATGACACAGTAGATAACTCTTAGCTAGTAGTTGATTTCATCCTACTAGTACTCACAAACAACAACTGGTTTAGTATTTGTATAACCTCTTTCCTTTTTTTCCAAACTAACACCCCCACATCACACTTAAATTCAAATAAGGTGAAAATAGCTCTGTCTTGGTATCTTTGCAATTACTTCATCATAATAGATCTTTTGATGTTCCATTACTCTTTGTTTCAGTTTTAGTGTATTTTTGTTGCCATTACCTTCGCTTATAGAGTTGCATTTAGTAGAGTTCATAATGGTTAAAGATTTTCCATTTTCTTGAATACTAATGCTTAGGCCATTTAAATGTTGGTTCTTCAGCTGGATCGTTTCTTGCATTTGTGATGGAGCTTCAGTCTTTCTATCTTTGCTACCATTAGCTCTTTTGCAGTGAAAAATTGCTCTGGGAGCTGATTCTTATGGTGTCTAATTTTTCTTTTTTGTTTTGGCTGCTGGGTGTCCTGTAATATCCTGGTTTATGCCTCCTAGTGCTAAGCTAGGGATCTCCAGCTTTTTTAGTTAGAAGCATAAAGTTTTAGCAATGTGTGCCTCCTTTTGGTCCTATAAGCTTTTGTTTATGTATTGCACTTGGCATCAATGCAGAATTTGCTTGCCTTATTGGATATACAGCCTTCATGATTGCTGATCTGTTTGTAAACGCATTAGCTCTTTTAGCAATCACGTGGTTTGTCCTACTAAGTCCCCTTTTTTTTTTATCTTTCTCTACATTACCCGCACTTTCTGTCGTCCTAATCCATTATTTCTTATTGCAGCTAGCCATCACATGGAAGTGTGGTCTTCTATGACAACATCATTCATGTCTTCCTCTGCTCTAGCCTTTACATCGCCTGCAAGTACGAGGTGATCTAGATGCCCGAGGTATTGAAACCAAAGACTTTTTAATCTGCTCATTTGTGTTTGTGAATGAACTCTCATGTCTAAAAGTCACATGTGTGTGTGTGTGTTTTGCAGGACAATGATGCGCCCCTGTGGCCCACCACTTGTTGCATGGTCATACACTGGCAGTGGTCATGGATGGTGGCCTGGTGCAATCAGGGCTACAATCAGTCTCAGGTTAGCTCTTCTTCTCTGCTCCAAGATATGTCCTGGTTTGCATAGGTATGGTCAGGGATCGGTCCTCATGTGTGCCATCTTGTGTCATTGATATACCCTGTTTCTTTTCGTTCATGTGGGAAGAAGAAAGAGATTGATGTTTTTAGCTCTATTCACCGTGCCAGTTTAACTGGTGCTAGCATGCTTGAGAGTGCCAGTTTTACTAATTCCAACAATTTTACTTGGAAAAGCTTCGATATGCGGGAGTATTTTTGCATTGGAAATGTTACTGTGATCCTCCAATTTCACAACGGATGGTGCATAGTTGTGTGTTTCTGGTGTATAGTTGGGGAATTTAAGTTCAACTTGAGCTATAAATCTGCATATTACAAACTACTATTACCTATGGGTCATTCCTTATTGACAGGAATGTGCTTGAGAGTGCCAGTTTTACTAATTCCAATTTTTACAATGGATGGATGCATAATTGTGTGTTTCTGGTGAAGAGTTTGGAACTTAAGTTCAACTTGAGCTGTAAATCTGCATATTAGGAGCTGCTATTACCTATGATTCATTGCTTACTTACATGAATGTGGTTAGGTAGTTGTTGCTAGGTAACTTGTGATTGTCTAATCTTCCAATTATTCTCTACTTACAAGAAAAAATGTAAATGAGCAGGTAATTGCTTGGTTGCCACTGGCTTTTTTTCTTTGGTCCTTTTTTTTTGTGTGTAAATGAACTTCTTTTTTGAATCATGTTATCACTATTGAAGAAACTTAGGAACCTGATTTGTGCACTGAAATTTTACTTGTGTAATCGTTGTATATTCCCTAGGAAACATCTTGGGATCCATGCTTGAAGCAGTAGACGAGTTTCAGTATAATGTGTTATATATGCAAATATACATGAGCTTTGCATTGCCTTGTGTGGATGATGGTGTTCAGGTAAGGTTCATGAATGATTCTTTTGTTGATCATGTGTGATAGGTTAGATGGTCGAGGTCATGTGTTAAGAAGTTGTTTTGTGTGCTTGAGTTAGTTGATATTCTGAGACGTAAATTTTGCTGATGCTTTCATCGCTGTTGGCTGTCCCTGAGCCAACATATAGCATGTATGTGTGATGCCATGAGTTGATGTCTACTCCACTAATAATGATGTAAATATCTGTATATGTATTTCTGGGTGCTACTGAGTTGTTGCCTGTGAACTTTTGGAGTGCAACCCATCTCTGTTTGGATGTATCTTTTATTTCTGGGTGTCATTTCAATTAGTACAGCAGGCTTAAAATAATTTCAATGGGAGAGTAACACATACATATATACTTGCCCCCTAAACAAAGTAGGTTTCTAGTAGAAAGTAGGATTCTAGTTTGCTTATATTTTCTGTCTGCAATCTTAATTGCTATTTTGATGGATGTTAACCTGTGTCTTAACATTGGTACAAGTTGTGGTGCTGATGTTGTGCTCATTGCAGCCTCCCGCCCCTCATGAGCAGTTGTAGACCTTGCTGTGACATCAGCGAGCAATGGTTTTCCTCTACGTCTACGTGTTTTTGGTAAGCTTTTGCTTCCCCGCTTATCTCCTCTAGGTGCTTGTTCTGTGTTCTGGGGATCAAGATGTTGATATGATACTTGGCAGTCTGGGTTTTGGCTGACGAGTACTGCTCTGGTTCCTAATATTTAGGATTAGAAAGTGTTCCATTTAGTTGCTAGCTGTTGTCCTGATCTTAGTGCACTAATTGCATCTGATGGTATCTCGTTATGCTGCTGCTGAGGTTAGAATTTTCCCTGGTACTTTTCTTTGGTCAATTTCATGCTCTTGTGTATGTTTTGTGACATCATGAAGTTGTTACCTCTTGATGTTTAGAATCTATTATGATGCAGTATCCCCCCCCTCTCTCTGTGTGTGTGTATGATCTCTTATAAAGACACTCATTTTGGTTGCCTTGAGTCTACTAGTATTGCTTTTTGAATAAATTGATATTTCTATTGCTTATATATGCTCTGTGCGTTCCAGGAACCAACCATCAGAAGATACACAGCCAAGTGGAGAGAAGATGGCCCGCAACCTCACTGGCCCTTTGTGGGGCTGTCTGCTGGCCGTAGCCTCCTTCCGCTGTTGGTGGTGGTGGTGGCGGGTGGCGGTGTCTTAGAGTGACTTTGTTTTTGGACAGAGAAAGTGGATGACTTTGTTTTCGTTATGTCTGCAAGTTGAGAACCTGGTCCTATTTGGGCTGATTCATGCGTGTGCTGCAAATACAATTAAGGGGCTCTTGTTAGCTTTTGGCGTTGTGATGTCAGAGTTAAGACTTTATGCACGTGTATTTGTAAAATAATTAATCCTAGCAGTTAATTAGGGTATAATCCCTGCTCCTTTAGTTGGTTGCTCCTGAAGCGATGCTTCTGAACCATTGCCTCCTTTGAAGGGGACTATTCCCCATGTATATAAGGCTTGGTTACCATTAATAAAGAACACACTTCAGATTGTTTGTTCATTGTCTCTTGTCTTTACAATTTCTAGTTTTAACAGTATTGTTCAATAATTTTGTTGTGATCTAAACGTCAGAAAATGGCAAAGTTCGTGCCAGAGTTTTAACTATTTTATTCCTTAACTAGCTTAACAATGTATCTGTTGACTAGTGTTATTTCTCATAATTTCCATGTTTTTTTTAGGAAGTTATTGCTATAAAAAAAACAATTTAGATAGTCTATATATCTAGCCTAAACCTGAACGACAGTTAGCTTCAGTAGCAGCAAGTGAGGCCACCTCTTGGTATGTATGCAGGCAGATTATGTTCAGCTGGGGCTATATGCGTTTGGAAATTTGCAACCGATCTGGAGCAAACATCGCATGAAAGGTACAAGCTATTTGTTCCCTGCAAAACCGATAGAGCTGGAGAATATTGAGTAGATAGCTAGGTACTAGTAGAGAGGGGAGATGGAGTTCCTACACTAGTACCCGTACTCATATGCCCATATGGCGTTGATTAGCACCCATCGACCTGTCTTCCTCCTCTCGCCCTTACAGGCACAACACATCATTATTATGTTTACTCTTTTTTTGCATATCTTGGAACAAAACTTGTTACACGAAGGGGGGCCAATATTGATTTCCCGGTTGAGTTGGTCCATCCACCAAGATTATTTTCTTGCTAGCAAGGATCCATCAAGATTACATCGGTATCAAATCAACGGACAATAGTAGGAAATACACTGCTCACCAGCAATGCCCCAGCATTGCTCCAAAACAAATACGCGCGCCATACACCGGATTTGATTCTGGACTTGCAATAACCAATAAATGAAGTAATCAGGGAGGAAGTTTATGAGGCGGAGTAAATGGTTGATTAAATTAATCAGGGAGGAAGTTTAGGAGGCGGAATTAAATGGCTGGCTGCTCTGTGGACAATTTTACTTCTGGTGGACAATTACTCCTGCATGCAAAGTAAACTGATGATCCACCACAGTGATCCGTGGCATTTTGCATCTCCACCGTTCATCAACTCCCCAACAAGCACATCACAGCGAGTAATGAAACTAGCAGAGAGGATCGAAAACTTCCCGCCCGGCAGCATTCCCTCCAAACAACCTCTATTTATACAAGTCCATGGTCACCCTGCCGCGCGTCGGCTATCGCGTGACTTGTGACTTTGGACTTTGGCGTCGGCGAGGAGAGGAGAGGAGCCTGCCCTGCTGCATCATCGGCGCCGCTGCCGTCCTGGACGGGTCATCCATGGTGAAGATGTATCCGTCCGGCAGGAATCGCTGTCATCCTCGACTTGATGTGGGTCTGCATCATCGGCGCCGCTGCCACCCTGGACAGGTCGTCCATGGAGAAGATGTATCCATCCGACGGGAATCATTGTCATCCTCGACTTGATGTAGGTCCTTCCAGCCGGCCCCGTCCAGCAACAGGTAACCATCCACGACTTTTATCCTTTTTTTTTTGACGATGTTCAAGCAATTCAGCATCTTTTTTTGACGATGTTCAAGCAATGCTCGGCAAGCAATGCTCGGCGTGAGGTTGTACTGCGAGATGAGGCCGCACACGGCGATGCGGCCGTGCGTCTTCATGTTGAGCAGCACGGCCTCGAGCATCTTCCCGCCCACATTCTCGAAGTAGACGTCTATCCCCTCGGGGAAGCGCCGCCTCAGCGCGCCGGCGAGGTCGCCGTCCTCGGCCTTGTAGTTGAACGCGTCGTGGAAGCCGAACTTGCTCTTCAACAGTGCAACATGGCTCCAATGTGGAGCTTAGCAGCAACATTAGCGACAAAGACTTCGAAGATTTTGTTGTGATACACCAGGCGTCTTGCTGATAAGCTGCGATCAAGTTTAACAAAAACAAATCGCCAATATTTTTTCAAAGTGAACATGTTTCTTAATGTGGTGAAAGCGTTATTTTAATCCCACGAAAAAAATTTCAAACACACAAATATTTTTTCAAATAAATATTTCACGTATTCAAAAAATGTTTACCATTTTCAGAAAATTTTCACGTTTTAAAAAATTACATGTTCAATGTTTAAAAATATTTCATGTTGAAAAATGTTCACTAGGTTCAAAGAATTATCCACGGATAAAAAAAATATGTTCATGGATTCAAAATACTATCATGTGTTTTAAAATATATTCATGGTTTTGGAAAAATGTTCATGTATTCAGAATGATATTTCACTGAGGTTCAGAAAATCGTAATAAAAATGTTCATGCTCTATTTAAAACAAAAATGGATTTTTTTTGCCGATGGTTAGATTAATGTTAAGCTGCCACTGTGCTGTTAAGCTGCCACCCAGGCTGGAAATTGAGGTTTCCTTGCTGGTTAGCAATCTCTGTAGGGTCCAACATCGGGTGTGGATTTTCGTTGAGGGGGATTGGGTCTTCCAGCTGAATCATGGCCGGGGGAGCGTTGCCAGCCTCCGCCTGCGCAAGCCCCCTCAGAAGGTACACCGGCACTGTCCAGGATCCGTTCGGCCCTCCCATCTGTCTCAGAACCAAGCTACGAGGGATCAGCAGCACACGAACCAGTACCCTTGAACCATTACTAGATGGGTCGTGCCAGAGCAAGGACTGACCAAAGCTTATGCATGCTTGCACAATGGTGGCGTCGGTTTGGTAGTCCAAGGGGAATCCAAGGAGCAGGATCCAGCGTTCTTGTCCAGCAGGTGCTCTTCTATGGTTGAGGGCTTCATCATGGCGAACAAACCTCACCCTTGTTGCCTCATCTAACTGAAAACCATGTCCCTCTACAATGGTGTCTCTGGTCATCACCGTGCCAAACCTGAATAAGCCGATTCCGAACGGGGAGCTGCGTGCACTATGGACTTCCACATTGTGATCGAACCTCAGCAGATCCACGAGCCTGGAGAGCAAGGCAGGCCTCTCGAGCTTGGCCACTTGTTGATCAGCCACCGCGATCGCGTATTCTCCATGATAGGAGGGTGCTTCAGGAGGCAGCGCAACATGCGTTCTTATGACGCGATCAGCGGGTCCATCATCGACGATCAAACCTTCAGGGATGAAGGGGAAGGGATTCACAGGGAAGTTGGCCATGAGCGGGGAGGGTGGGGTGATGACCCACAAATATAGGGGGTGTATCGTAGTACTTTCGATAAATAAGAGTGTCGAACCCAACGAGGAGCAGAAGGTGTTGACAAGCAGTTTCGATGAAGGATTCACTGTAAATCATGACAAGTATTTTGATTGATATTGATAAATAAAGTACAAGTAAATAAAATGCGAGAGAAATAATTGCAGCAAGTGGCCCAATCCTTTTTAGCACAAAGGACAAGCCGATTTGTTTACTTATAATGACCAAACGTTCTTGAGGACACACGGGGATTTTAGTCTAGTGCTTTCGCTTCATACGGATGATTAATCTTCATTGTTTTGATAAGTGTTGTGTGGGTGAACCTATGCTAATGCACCGTCCTTCCTAGGACTAATACATACTTGTGATTATACCCCTTGCAAGCATCCGCAAATACAAGAAAGTAATTAAGATAAATCTAACCACAGCCTTAAACTCTGAGATCCTGCTATCCCTCCTGCACCGATATACTAACGGGGGTTTAGGTTGCTGTCACTCCGGCAACCCCACAATTAGCAAACGAATACAAGATGCACTCCCCTAGGCCCATAAAGGTGAAGTATCATGTAGTCGACGTTCACATGACACCACTAGAAGAGTAACACCACAACTTAAATATCATAACATTGAATACTACTCAACAATAATTCACTACTAACATTTAGACTTCACCCATGTCCTCAAGAACTAAACGAACTACTCACGAGACATCATATGGAACATAATCAGAGGTGATATGATGATGAATAACAATCTGAACATAAACCTTGGTTCAATGGTTTCACTCAATAGCATCAATAACAAGTAGTAATCAACACCGGGAGAGTTTCCCCTATCAAACAATCAAGATCCAACCCAAATCGTTACAGCGGTGACGAGATGCAGCGGTGGAGATGGCGGTGTAGATGATGGAGATGATGATGATGATGATGATGGAGATGATGTCCAGCTCGATGACGATGGCGATGGCGTCGATTTCCCCCTCCGGGAGGGAATTTCCCCGGCGGATTTCTGCCCGCCGGAGAGCTCTTTTCTCTCTGGTGTTTCTCCGCCCCGCAGAGGCGGCTCTGTCAATTCTCCGTAACTTCTAGGGGCTTAGGTTTTCGGGACGAAGAAGTACGCGAAGGAGATGCGGCCAGAGGGGGCTATGGGCCCCCTCCCCACAAGGCGGCGCGGCCAGGCCAGGGCCCGCGCCGGACTATGGGGGGGGCCATGGCGGCCCCTCTCGGCCCCTCCTTTTGGCTCCCTTCGTCTTCTGGAAAAATAGGAATTTTCGTATAATTGCCGTCAATTGTTGATCTTCAAATATGGTACCCTGACGGTGCTTTTTCCAGCAGAATCCTGACTCCGGTGAATAATTCTCCAACGATCATGAAACATGCAAAATAGATGAAATAACATAAGTATCATCTCTAAATATGAAATATATCAATGAATAACAGCAAATTATGATATAAAATAGTGATGCAAAATGGACGTATCAACTCCCCCAAGCTTAGACCTCGCTTGTCCCCAAGCGAAACTGAGCTCGATAAACAAGACCACATGTTTATGGAGTGAAGAGTCGATAAATAAAATACGGACAAGAAGCATCATATTGATTCACACAAGATATTATAGTAAACATTCTCCTCATATAACTCATCTTGAAATAAGTAAAGAGAAATCACAAATAGAGGTGCATAAGAAATCATGATTGGTTATGGCAAACTTTGTTCTTGGTCAGAGAACTATTAACATATTGTACTTATCTTCTAATAATCATTTATATGGCAGGGCTTTCATCCTCAATCATAACAATCTCCTCATAATCATTGATAACCTTCAAAGTCATATTCAATCAGATAAAATTTGTACTAAACAAGAAAGCATAAAAGACATGATTAACTAAATCATAGCATAAATGGTTGGTTCACAACAACTCAATTGCTTGCTTAAGATAGAGGGAAATAGGTTTACTGACTCAACATAAAAGTAAAAGATAGGCCCTTCGCAGAGGGAAGCAGGGATTAAATCATGTGCTAGAGCTTTTCAAGTTTTGAAATCATATGAAGAACATAAAAGTGAGATTTTGAGTGGTGTTTGTTGTTGTCAACGAATGGTAGCGGGTACTCTAACCACCTCGCCAGACAGACCTTTCAAGAGCGGCTCCCATGAAGGACGTTATCTCTACCAGCAAGGTAGATCACCCCCCTTCTCTTTTGTTTACACATGTATTTTAGTTTTATTATGGATGACACTCCCCCAACCTTTGCTTTCTCAAGCCATGGCTAACCGAATCCTCGGGTGCCTTCCAACATTCACATACCATGGAGGAGTGTCTATTGCAAAATTAAGTTGCTTACTGATAAATCAGGGCAAAACATGTGAATAGAATTATTAATGAAGGTTATTAATTGGGGCTGGGAACCCCGTTGCCAGCTCTTTTTGCAAAATTATTGGATAAGCGGATGTGCCACTAGTCCATTGGTGAAAGTCCGCCCAACAAGATTGAAAGATAAAACACCACATACTTCCTCATGAGCTATAAAACATTGACACAAATAAGGAGTAATATAGTTTGAATCATTTAAAGGTAGCACATGAAGTATTTACTTGGAGTGGCGCAAAATACCACATAGTAGGTAGTTATGGTGGACACAAATGGCATGGGTTTGGTCTAAGGTTATGGATGTATGAGAAGCATTCCCTCTCAATACAGGTTTTTGGCTAGCAAGGTTTGATAGCAAGCATAAAGGTTGAGGGAAACAAGCAAATATACATGTGATAGAAACAATCATGCATCTTTCTTGTAAGCACAAGCAATTTTAACTTCAGAATACTAACTCATTAGCATAAAGATAATAGAGTAATGTATCTACATGTATTTCCCTTTTTTACTTAAACATCATGGTGTTGTTGCTATTGACCAATGCTAAGTTTGCCAAAACCAAATAGATTTACTTGATGCTCCCAAAGTGATATCAATACTCATGTCAAGAGTAATCATATAAAAGAAATTGCAAACTAAAATAAGGTGTGCAAAAAGTAAATGATAAGACTTCTCATTAATATTCTATAACGATAACTCACACCAACGGATACATAGATAACCAACTAAGAGAGAGATACTTCCACACTGCAAACTATTCTATATGATAACTTCCCTACTCATGATATGACACTACTTGATAGTAAAAGATAAAGATAGTGATGATGTGATACCGCGGCACTCCCCCAAGCTTGGAACAAACCAAGGGGATGCCAATACCGATGATGAATTACTCCTTCGGTGGTGATGGTGATGGATTCTTCTCGTCATCAGACTTCCAGGGAAGAGGCTCTCCATCAACAAACGATGTCTTGGTCTCGGGAATCCTGAAACTAGCAGCATCGCTAATGCGTTTAAACATGTTTTCATACTCACAGTTTTGATTCCAAGCATCATAAAGTTGCGCCTGAAGTTGGTTGGTGGTGTTGTGAAGTGAGAGGATATCGCTCCACAGCTTTGCAGTCTCCTTCTCGTGTTCACCAATGAGCTCGGACACAATTCTGTGGAAGATGTCCACTTCACGCTCAGCCATCTTCTTGTAGGTGAAGACCTCTTGTTCTAGTTTCTCCATCCTGTCCTCCAAGCTTCCTTCTCCCTTAGGTCCCCGAACATCTTCTATCTGCAACTCTCCATCTACGAGGAGCAATTCTTTGGGATGCATCTTCAACTCGCTTATGTACGGGTTGACGATGTTCTCAAAGAAGTTGTCCTTCGGAGGCTCCGACGAAGACATGGTGGCTCTAGATCTGAAAACAATATCTGGCAGAAAACAGCTCGAAACAAAACACAATGAGAAAACGATATACGGACCTCCAGGGGTCCAGGGGATTATATAACAAATATTTTTACGACAAAAGGAAGGTTCCAGGCCGAAAACGAGTGGAAACGGGACGCCGAGGGGCTGTCACCATAGGGCGGCGCGGCCAGGGTGGGGCCCGCGCCGGCCTATGGTGACGGGCCCTCGCGCGTCTCCTCCACTCCGTTTCAATCCCGTAATTTTTCATATTTTCCAAAAACAGCAGAAATATTGTTCGGAAAGCTAAACGCGGACTTTTTATTACTAAAACTGTTACCTATTCAAAGTCGGACTCTGCAGAACTGTCAATTTGATCTTTGATGAAAGCTTCCGGAGTTATCACTTGAATAATATCAATATCTTCATTATAAGAATCTCCAGAAATATAATGCTTGAGTCTTTGTCCATTCACTACTTGTGTGGCGTTACCTTCCAAAGAGCTAATTTTTATTGCTCCTGAACGATATACCTCATCAATAACATATGGTCCTTCCCATTTTGAGAGTAATTTCCCTGCAAAAAATCTGAGACGAGACCGATACAATAGGACTTTATCTCCAACATTAAATTCTCTTTTAATAATTCTTCTATCATGCCACTTCTTAACTTTCTCCTTAAAAAGTTTAGCATTTTCATAAGCTTCACTTCTCCATTCATCTAAAGAACTCAATTGTAGCAACCTCTTCTTACCGGCAAGTTTAAAATCTTTATTAAGTTCTCTTACAGCCCAATAAGCTTTGTGCTCTAGTTCTAAAGGTAAATGACAAGCTTTTCCATAAACCATTTTATAAGGAGACATTCCCATAGGGTTTTTATAAGCAGTTCTATAAGCCCACAATGCTTCCTTTAACTTACTAGCCCAATTCTTTCTAGATTTATTAACAGTCTTTCCTAAAATAGCTTTAATTTCTCTATTCGATAATTCTACTTGCCCACTAGTTTGAGGATGATAAGCTGAAGCAATTCTATGACACTACAAGAAAAGTTGCCATGGCCGACGAAGTTGAAGTCGCGCCGTGGTTGCTGGTGTACCATGGCCGACGATTTTGGTCCCTCCGTGGTGCATGTCAAAACTTTTTTTTCTCGTTTTTGAGGCCACCTAGCCCGACGAAAGCGGCCAAAACGTGGCGTATGGTGGCCCGGGACGTGGTGCATCTCGAAATCTCGGGTTCGCCGGCCGAGTCAACGCAAATCCGCACCGCCGAGGGATGTAGGGCCCAGATGGCAGCCTCTCTGGCATTGTTTTTTTTCTACATCGCGCCATCTCGTTCAACGAGCCGTTTACGATGCAGGATCATGGGTCCCGCATGTCATCCTCTATGAACCAAAATTCTTTCTATTCTTGGATTTTTTTGACCCCCTGATTTCTGGCTACTTCCTTTTTCTTTTGATCCCTTGCCGCCTTGGAAACGTTGAGACCGCTGCTGCTAAATGGGACCCGCATGTCATCCTCTATGTGCAATCAACTTTCTTTTCTTGGAGTTTTTTTGGCACCTCAAATTTGGTCACTTGCCTTTTTCTTTCGATCCCCTGCCGCCTCTCAAACGGTGATACCGCTGCTGCTAATGGGACCCGCATGTCATCCTCTATGTACTATAAAACTTTCTTTTCATGGATTATTTTTGGCACCTCAAATTTGGTCACTTGCCTTTTTCTTTCGATCCCCTGCCGCCTCTCAAACGGTGATACCGCTGCTGCTAATGGGACCCGCATGTCATCCTCTATGTACTATAAAACTTTCTTTTCTTGAATTATTTTTGGCACCTCATATTTGGTCACTTACCTTTTTCTTTCGATCACCTGCCGCCTCTCAAACGGTGATACCGCTGCTGCTAAATGGGACCCGCATGTCATCCTCTATGTACTATAAAACTTTCTTTTCTTGGATTTTTTTGGCACCTCATATTTGGTCACTTGACTTTTTCTTTCGATCCCTGCCTCTCAAACAGTGATACCGCTGCTGCTAATGGGACCCGCATGTCATCCTCTATGTACTATAAAACTTTCTTTTCTTGGATTTTTTTGGCACCTCATATTTCGTCACTTGACTTTTTCTTTCGATCCCCTGCCTCTCAAACGGTGATACCGCTGCTGCTAAATGGGACCCGCATGTCATCCTCTATGTACTATAAAACTTTCTTTTCTTAAATTATTTTTGGCTCCTGATATTTTTTCACTTGCCTTTTTCTTTCGATCTCATGCCACGTTTGAAACGTTGAGGAACCTGCAGGCTCATGGGACCCGCATGTCATCCTCTATGTACTATAAAAGTTCTTTTTCTAGGTTTTTTTTCACCATCTGATTTTTGGCAATTTCTTTTTTTCTTTTGATCCCCTGCCACCTCAAACGCTGATACCGCTGCTGCTAAATGGGACCCGCATGTCATCCTCTATGTACTATAAAACTTTCTTTTCTTGAATTATTTTTGGCTCCTGATATTTTTTCACTTGCCTTTTTCTTTCGATCTCATGCCACGTTTGAAACGTTGAGGAACCTGCAGGCTCATGGGACCCGCATGTCATCCTCTATGTACTATAAAAGTTCTTTTTCTTGGTTTTTTTTCACCATCTGATTTTTGGCAATTTCTTTTTTCTTTTGATCCCCTGCCACCTCTCAAACGCTGATACCGCTGCTGCTAAATGGGACCCGCATGTCATCCTCTATGTACTATAAAACTTTCTTTTCTTGAATTATTTTTGGCTCCTCATATTTGGGCACTTGCCTTTTTCTTTCGATCTCATGCCACGTTTGAAACGTTGAGGAACCTGCTGGCTCATGGGACCCGCATGTCATCCTCTATGTGCTATAAAAGTTTCCTTTGTTGGATTTTTTTTCACCCTCTGATTTTTGGCTTGCCTTTTTCTTTTGATCCCCTGCCCCCTTTGAAACGTTGAGTAAGCTGTTGGCTCAAGGGACCCGCATGTCATCCTCTATGTCCATCAACTTTCCTTTCTTGGATTTTTTTTCACCCCCTAATTACTAGCTACTTTCTTTTTCTTTTGATCTCAAGCCGCATTACAAACATTGAGACCGCTGCTGCAAAATGGGACCCACATGTCATCCTCTATGTACAATAAAGTTTCTTTTCTTGGATTATCTTTTGCTCCTGATATTTTGTCACTTGCCTTTTTCTTTCGATCTCATGCCGCCTTTGAAACGTTGAGTAAGCTGCTGGCTCATGGGTCCCGCATGTCATCCTCTACGAACAATAAAAGTTTCCTTTCTTGGAGTTATTTTTGACCCCTAATTTCTGGCTATTTGCCTTTTTCTTTGGATCTCCTGCCCCTTTGAAACGATGAGGACGCTGTTGGCAGGTCGGTCCCACAAGTCATCCTCTATGAACAATAAAAGTTTCCTTTGATGGATTTTTTTGAACCCCTAATTAATTTCTGGATATTTCCTTTTTTTTCTTTGATCCCCTGCCGCCTTGGAATCGTTGAGGATGCTGCTGCCTCATGGGTCCCGCATGTCATCCTCTCAGAACGGTAAATGTTTCTTTTCTTTGATATTGTTTACCAAATGATTTTTGGCTTATTTTTTCTTTCGATATCCTTCCGCCTTTAAAACGTTGAGGACGCTGCTGGCTCACGGGTCCCACATGTCAGCCTCTATGAACAATAAGCGCTGAGGACGCTGCTGCCTCATGGGTCCCGCATGTCATCCTCTCAGAACGAAAATGTTTCTTTTCTTGGATTTTTTACCAACAGATTTTTGGTTTATTTTTTCTTTCCATCCCCTGCCGCCTTTAAAACGACGCTGCTGGCTCATGGGTCCACGATGTCAGCCTCCCCGTACAAGAAACATGTGATATCTTGATTATTTTGCAGACAATAAACAGTGTATTGCGCTCTGAGCTATTGCAAACGGATAAATTAAATCTTTATTTTTACAACATATATCTTGAATCTCCTTGTTTTTTGTTTTGGCGAAGCATAGGACTTTCCTTTTTTTTTTTTTTGAGAAAAATCCGAACTATCATGTTCTGGAGTGGGCTGAAATTGTACGTGTCCAAAGGCCCAGAAGGATAGTTCGAAGGCCCAGATGTCTAGATGTAGCCCAATTGAAATCTTTCTTTTCTTGGATTTTTTTCACCCCCTGATTTCTGGCTACTTCATTTTTCTTTTGGTCCTGTGCCGCCTTGGAAACGTTCAGACCGCTGCTGCAAAATGGGACCCGCATGTCATCCTCTATGTACAATAAAGTTTCTTTTCTTGGATTATTTTTGGCTCGATATTTGGTCACTTGCCTTTTTCTTTCGATCTCATGCCACGTTTGAAACGTTGAGGAATCTGCTGGCTCATGGGACCCGCATGTCATCCTCTATGTACAATAAAAGTTTGATTTCTTGGATTTTTTTCACCCTCTGATTTTTGGCTATTTCCTTTTTCTTTTGATCCGCCTTTGAAACGTTCAGTAAGCTGCTGGCTCATAGGTCCCACATGTCAGCCTGTATGAACGATAAAGCTTTCCTTTCTTGGAGTTTTTTTGACCCCCTAATTTCTGGCTACTTTCTTTTTCTTTTGATCTCAAGCCGCATTTGAAACGTTGGGACCGCTGCTGCAAAATGGGACCCGCATGTCATCCTCTATGTACAATAAAGTTTCTTTTCTTGGATTATTTTTGGCTCCTGATATTTGGTCACTTGCCTTTTTCTTTCGATCCCATGCCACGTTTGAAACGTTGAGGAACCTGCTGGCTCATGGGACCCGCATGTCATCCTCTATGTACTACAAAAGTTTATTTTCTTGGGTTTTTTTTCACTCTCTGATTTTTGGCTATTTCCTTTTTCTTTTGATCCCCTGCCGCCTTGGAAACGTTGAGTAAGCTGCAAACTCGTGGGACCCGCATGTCATCCTCTATGTACAATCAATTTTCTTTTCTTGGAGTTTTTTTACCCCCTAATTTCTGGCTACTTTCTTTTTCTTTTGATCTCAAACCGCATTTGAAACGTTGGGACAGCATGTCATCCTCTATGTACAATAAAAGTTTCTTTTTTTGGATTATTTTTCACCCTCTGATTTTTGGTCACTTGCCTTTTTCTTTCGATCTCATGCCGCCCTTGAAAACGTTGAGGAACCTGCTGGCCCATGGGACCCACATGTCATCCTCTATGTACTATAAAAGTTTCTTTTCTTTGATTTTTTTCACCCTCTGATCTTTGGCTATTTCCTTTTTCTTTTCATCCCCTGCCGCCTTGGAAACGTTAGTAAGCTGCTGACTGGTGGGACCCGCATGTCATCCTCTATGTACAATCAAGTCTCTTTTCTTGGATTTTTTTTTACCCCCTTATTTTTGGTCACTTGCCTTTTTCTTTCGATCTCATGCAGCCTCTGAAACGTTGAGAAGCTGCTGGCTCATGGGACCCACATGTCATCCTCGATACTATAAAAGTTTCTTTTCTTGGATTTTTTCACCCTCTTATTTTTGGCTGTTTCCTTTTTCTTTTGATCCCCTGCCGCCTTGGAAACATTGATTAAGCTGCTGACACAAGGGGCCCGCATGTCATCCTCTATGTACAATCAACTTGCAAGATCTTGGGGCGGAAGAGCTTGTATAAGTGGGACCCATATGTCATCCTCTATGTACAATAAAAGTTTCTTTTTCTTGGATTATTTTTTGCTCCTGGTATTTGGTCTCTTTCCTTTTTCTTTCGATCTCATGCCGCCTCTGAAACGTTGAGTAAGGTGCTGGGTCATGGGACCCGCATGCCATCCTCTATGTACAATCAACTTTCTTTTCTGGGAGTTTTTTTACCCCTAATTTCTGGCTACTCTTTTTCTTTTGATCTCAAGCCGCATTTGAAACGTTGACACCGCTGCTGCAAAATGGGACCCGCATGTCATCTTTTATGTACAATAAAGTTTCTTTTCTTGGATTATTTTTGGCTCCTGATATTTGGTCACTTGTCTTTTTCTTTCGATCTCATGCCCCCTTTGAAACGTTGAGGAAGCTGCTAGCGCATGGGTCCCGCATGTCATACTCTATGAACAATAAAAGTTTCCTTCCTTGGAGTTATTGTTTACCGCTAATTTCTGGCTACTTCCTTTTTTCTTTTGATCCCCTGCCGCCTTGGAAACGTTGAGTAAGATGCTGACACAAGGGGCCCGCATGTCATCCTCTATGTACAATCAACTTGCAAGATCTTGGAGCGAAAGAGCTTGTATAAGTGGGACCCATATGTCATCATCTATGTACAATAAAAGTTTCTTTTCTTGGATTATTTTTTGCTCCTGATATTTGGTCACTTTCCTTTTTCTTTCTATCTCATGCCGCCACTGAAACGTTGAGTAAGGTGCTGGCTCATGGGACTGTACAATAAAGTTTCATTTCTTAGATTTTTTTTACCCAGTGATTTTTGCTAACTTGCCTTTTTCTTTTCGATCATATGCCGCCTTTGAAATTCAGGTCGCCGCTGGCTCATGAGTCCCACAAGTCAGCCTCTATGAACAATAAACCTTTCCTTTGTTGTATTTTTTTTACCCCTAATTTCTGGCTATTTGCCTTTTTCTTTTGATCCCCTGCGGCCTTTGAAACGATGAGGACGCTGCTGGCAGGTCGGTCCCACATGTCATCCTCTATGAAGAATATAAGTTTCCTTTTTGGATTTATTTTTGACCCCTAATTTCTGGCTATTTGCCTTTTTCTTCTGATCCCTGCCGACTTCGAAATGATGAGGATGCAGCTGGCAGATCGGTCCCACATGTCAGCCTCTATGAACAATAAATGTTTCCTTTGTAGGATTTATTTTTTACCCCTATTTTCGGGCTACTTGCCTTTTTCTTTGAAACGTTGAGGACGGTACTGTCTCATGGGTCCCACATGGCATCCTCTCTGAACGATAAACCTTCATTTCTTGTTAACGACAGGTTTATCAGTATTATTTTCGCAGACTAATACAAGCTCTTTGGCTCCAAGATCTTGCAAGTTGATAGATTAAATCAAGGAATTATTAGGATATGTTTTAAATTTCAAATCCACTTTATGAATTTTTAAAAATACCGTTATCCATGTGGGTATGGAGCGATCAAGGATTTTCATATTGGGCATGAGCAGTTTCAAAAATTGGAACCCTATAATTCAAAATAAATAAAAACAACTTTTATGTAGAATCTCCGTGTATTTTTTTTTGCCAATCATAGGATCTGTGTTTCATTAGAAAAGGGCCGAAATTGCATGAGCAGAAAGGCCCATTTGTAGTTATTGGGCTTCGACGGCCGGAGCAAGTAGGCCGAGAGCAATTACCATGTAGATGGCCGTTGGCAACCCAAAGTGAAATATTGGGCCCAACAGGGGAATGCTGAACAGTACTATTTTCTAATTGGAAGGTGGTACATGGCGTAATCCTGCCAAAAAAAAAGATGGACACGGGTTGCTGAAATTTGCCCATCTGCGCCTAATATCGCCGCCGCGGCTCCGCTTCCGCCGCCGCCGCCATGCCTCGTCTCGCGTCGAGCTCGCGGTACTGCCGCGTCTCGGGCACGGGGTACCGCGGCGTCCGCGCGCGCCCCAAAGGTACGTATTACGCGGAGATACGTGACGGCGGCGAGCGCATCGGCCTCGGCACCTACGAGACCGCGCACGAGGCCGCGCGCGCGTACGACGCCGTGGCGTGGCGGCTCGGGCGCCCGCGATCGTCGATGAATTTCCATGACGTGTGGACGCGCCAGCAGGCCGAGGATCTCGCGCCGCCGCCGTACATCGTTAGACAGGAGGAACAGCACCGCCGCCGCGAGACGGAGCGCCGTTTGCGCATCGCCGAGCGGGACGAGCGCGCGGCGCGCGAGTGGGCGGCCCGCTTCCCCGAGGACGTTGCCGCCGAGAACGAGCACTTCCGCAGACGGAGGGCGGAGAAGGCGACGAGGCGGGCAGCGAAGAAGGAGGACCGCGCACGACGGAGGGCGGAGAAGGCGACGAAGCGGGCCTTCATCGAAGCGCAGCTCGCCGGGCCGACCACCATTGGCGAGGACGACCCCCGTTGGATTGACCTCTTCTCGTCGGATCCGGTGTCGGGCACGACACCGGACTCGTCAGATGTCGAGTTTTAGTTTAGTTTTATCGCACTACTTTGTACAAATATGAACTACGGAGTATCTATCAAGCTAATTTTATCCTATTTTATGTCTATTTCTAGTCTTTGTTTGATCTTCTGTTTTACTGCACTCTATTTTTCATTATATTCTGTTTTTGGCGCTGCATTTATAGCGCCTCTGAAAATACGCTGTTTCAGCCCTGCATTTGGCCGCCACAGTTTGCAGCTTCCGGTGAAGCTATTGCCGGCTCCATGCGCAGCATCAGCCATTCAGCCCACAGCGCCTAAATATAGAGCCACTGCTGGAGTTGCTGTAATATGTTTGTCAGCAGGAGCTTACCTAATTAGTTAAAAAAAAGATGTTCAGCGTGGGATTCGAAAAAAAGATCTTCATGTTTTTTTCCTAGCTATCCTAGTTCGGACTTTTCATTGTGTTGGCTAGTGCATGAAGCTTGACACCTGTATTATGTGATCCTGATATGAGGATAAGAACACCTTCAGGTTGCATTGCTAATGGTGTCTACTGCAGCAGTGGCGTACCTTCAATGGAGACTGATGCAAGAGAGTTGGTACTGGTGAACCTGCACCTGACATCATCGTGCCACCTGAAGTAGGTTGTGTATTGGGATTAGACTGATAAGCATAGCACCTTGCAAAGAACAAGATGCTGCTAGTGTTGGTTAACGTGATTTTACGACAAAAGTCATGTATGCTCAACAGGTGCCGTACCTAGTTTGGATATTGTGTTGTTACCCTTTTGTGGTTTGGTGTTTGTCCAACAGAGAAAGCTACTCTTTTCCCGTGTAAGTGTTATTATGTGAACAAAAGTTGTATGTACATATATATCGGTCAGAGAACCAAGATTGCATATTCTTGCCTGGTTATAACACATAAGTCATAATAACAATTAAAGAGAAAAGGAACATTTGCCTTTGCAATGTGATTGTGCCAAGTAGATTAGACAACCAACCACAAACATTACAGGTCAACAGCCAAACGCATGCGAAAGTCCTAAGGTAAGCTCCATAATACATGTTGAAACCAAAAGCCTAGAAACCATAAGAAAGGTAGCTCGACATCACAGTTCCACGACAGCAGCATACTGATCATAAAACATATATCAAGTCAGGACAGCTGCACCACTGGGTAAGCATCCATGGGGTCTGGCTCAAGAGCGAAGACTGTGTGAATGCTGCAAAATGTGGCTCTTGCCTCACCCCACCCATACATCTTATCATGGAACCTTACCAAATCAGCATGAATCATCTTGACATAAACATAGCTCCTCTCTCCATGCTGATGGGATTGAACAATGCGCCAGTTGCAGTGCTTCAGCTTGTCAAACAGTATGCAGGAGATA
Organism: Lolium multiflorum; assembly: GCA_030979885.1. NCBI lineage: Eukaryota > Viridiplantae > Streptophyta > Magnoliopsida > Poales > Poaceae > Lolium > Lolium multiflorum. The sequence continues at coordinate 94,781,419 of CM061749.1, forward strand.
ACGAAGCATGCTGGCTGGTCTTTTGTAGTGACAATGGCTTGGAGTAGCTGGTCCTGTGAACCACCCAACTGGATCTTTAGAGCTTGAAGGACAGTCCGTGCCATATAAGCTACCGTTGCTGACTTCAGCTCGGGTTCAGGTGAATGACAGCTGACATCTTGTCCTCGAGATGCAGATCCTTCTTGATCAGATTCAGCGGAATCATCACCACTACTTACAGGTGCATCAGGTTCTACAGAAGGCACATCAGGTACATGCTCAAGTTCATAGGAGTTGGGTGGGACAGCACTGTTTGCTGAAATCTCTACAATACCAGCTCCAGGTAGACCACCAGTATCTACAGAGGGTAAACCACCAATATCCACTTCAGAGGATTCTCGTGGCACGACACCTTTCGCTAGAGGCTCTACCATACCAGCTCCAGGTCCACCACCAGTCAGTACTGTGGGCATAGTCATGACGGGTTCTACCAATACAAAACCTCCTTCGGGTGGCGTGGCAACTTCGGGTGCAGGATCATCAGATGCAGATCCTTCTTGATCATCACCACTACTTACAGGTGCGTCAGGTTCAACAGAAGGCACATCAGGTACATGCTCCGGTTCATAGGAGTCGGTAGCACGGTAGAACCTAAAGGGATAGTAGGACCAGATATGTTCTCGGACAGGACCGCTTGCTGAAATCTCTACAATACCAGAGGGTAAACCACCAATATCCACTTCAGTTAGAGGCTCTACCCTACCAGCTCCAGGTCCACCACCAGTCAGTACTCTGGGCAGGACGGGTTTTAACAATGCAAAACATACTTCAGGTGCAGGATCATCAGTAGCAACTCCAGCATCAGCACCAGTTATATCGGTCTTGACAATAGGTAAACCGTTTTGCTCCAGTTCAGAGAATTCCCGTGGCACGACACCGTTCACTAGAGGCTCTACACTAGCAGCTCCAGCTGCACCACCAGTTTCTACAGCAGGGGGTAAACCCAATCCACAACCTTCTTCATGTGACACGATGATGCCAGGTATAGGCTCATCAGTACCAGGTCCAGCTGCATCAGTCTCCATAGACAGTAAACAAGGTGGCGTCGGAGGTTTAAAAGACTGGCATGCCATTTCACCTTTGTCATCAGACAATATAGAGTTTTCTTCAACTCTATGTTTCTGCAATAATAAGCACATGAACAGAAATTAGACCAGAGCATCTAGCCATCTAACAGGGGCAGCGGCAAAACAAGCGTCGGTCCATATGTTTACCTTGTCATCTGGGATATCAGAACACACAGATTTAGAAGTCATTTCACATAGCATCCGCTTTTTCGTTCCTTCCCCTACGTCCATCTGGAATAAGTAATACTATTGATCACATAAAACTAATTAATCAAATATATGCATATGTTGAGAAGTTTGCACGGCAAATTGTGGATTCTGCTTTTATCACCTACGAATCGTCGTTCTATATATTTACCTTGTTATCTGGGATATCAGAAGTCAAAGAATGAGAAGTCATCTCACTAAGTATCGGTTTTTTCGCTCTTTCCCCTCCATCCATCTGCAATAAGAAGTACTATTGATCACATAAAGCCAATTCATTGAATATATGCATATGTTGAGAAGTTTGCACAACAAATTGTGGATTCTACTTCCAATCACCAAGTAATCTCGTGAGAAATGCATGATCAAGATATGTTTCTCCCTCTTGATCGACATCTGCATCTCCATTAAGACTAATCATCGTGCGATGGTGCTAGCGCATACACTTCCAATCACCAGACAAGCAAAAAATTGTTGATTCTAGTAATGCTTAATCAGCAGTGGCCATGGAACGACCACAGATCGACCAAGCAAAAAAATAAATCATCAGCCTACTGACCACCAGGCAAAACAAACTAGGCCCATACATGGCCTCACAAATCATCATCAAACGTCGATCAAACTAGCAAGTTTGAACATGGATTACTAATTTATTTTCTGATAAAGTGAGTATATTAATATCGAAAGATATTGATTACACTGAGCCTCTGCAACAACGCAATACCTTACTGGTAGTACGGATGCACATGGATTCCTAATACTCCCTCTGTTCGGTTTTAATTAGTCGACGAGAGGGAGAGAAGAAAATGAACTGTCGATGCTTTCAACTAGAGTCAATTAAATACGAACGGAAGAAGTACGTAGTAGTATTGACAAATATCCGGATCTAGTCTAAAAACAAATTGGCATGTAAATCCTAGTAGTCTACTAAACTAGGATCAATACCCTAGATTAGGGTTGCAAGCGGCGTCCGCGAATCGTCCCGCAAAGCAGAAAATTAGAGCAAATAGTGGTTGAGATTAGAGCAGATTTAAAGCACTCGCACTGAAACTAGCTAGCCCGCTACCCACCCCGCTTGACACCCTGCCCTAGATGTGAATCTACACCAAATATTCAAACAAGGATGAGCAACCGCCAATAAAATTTTATCCGCACATCATCATCTCTACCATACAAAAGGGTATGGTGATTTCACATACAGCCATTGTTGCCGCGGGACGAGGATGAGTGATGCGCCGCGGAGAAGGTGCCTCACGCCTCTGTCGCCGCCGCCGTCGAAGATGAAGTCGAAGCCGCGCGATTGTGGTCCGTCGCCGATATGGAGGTGGAGCTACTAGGGAAGAGATGGAGGTGGAGGTGGAGAGGGAGTGATGGTTTGTACTAGTGGCGGCCGGTGAGATAGTTATAAATACAGCCTCTCTCTCTTTTTTGGCAAGGAATGCAGCTTCTCTTGGAAGGCAACGAGGCAACGCACTCCAGATTATTATAATAATATGGACGGAGAAATTTGGTCGCATCTGTGTTGTCTTGTCAAATGAATCACCAGGATTTGCTTTTAGTACTCCAGATTTGGGCGACCCAAGGAAGTAGAGATAGTAATGTACGCCATCTAGCTGCACGCTATCAAATCAAATAAATGGTCATGCCATTTACTTTTAAGATGGTGCAGCAGTTATTCTGACCAAAGAAACATGCACGTCTGCTGATTATTTCTGATGGGTATACATTTACCGTCCGCTAGCAAAGATTGTTTGGCACATTGTTCTTATGGCTTTCAACATCACACCCCTTAATAATATTATTAATCAATGTTTGGGCAATCAATTGAGTGTGTTAATAAAAAATTAAAACCCACAAATCCAACTGTACTATTTTTAGGACCATATGAAAGACAAGGAATGATTTTAAATGCCATATAGAGTACCTCCAACCATGTGAAATATGGTTCTGTCATGCAGGTGATACCCATGGCTTCGCATTGGATCTGTATGTTGTCCTACATACAGTCAACTATGAAGTACCACGATTTGGTTTTTGGGTGCAACCGGCTAGAGAATGATGCACGGGTTTGTACAGCCAGTACAATTCACATTAAGATTTTCTGATAGGATGTTGATGTGTATATGTAAGAATCATACACTAGAATGTCTTCTATGTTTAGATGGTTGATCTACGTTTATACTTTCTGTGAACCATGAGGTTAAGACCTTTGTACTGTAATAAAGATTGCTAAATAACAGTATATATGTATGCCTCTAGGGACACTGAAACAGCCAAACAGCCATGCATGTGTATAGACCGTATTTGATCAAATTAAAAGAAGCGCCTGGGTTCATGCAAATAGCATAAATTTATCACCTAAGTACATTAGCTATAAATAGTTAAATAGGAGTCAAGACCAACTGAGCTAGCTAGTAGTATGATCCTACTATTACATAAATATCCCTAACTCTGATTGTCTTTGTTCCAGTCCAGCGCGTTGGTGTAGCTTGGGATGAACCAAAACCCCGTATGCCAGTTGGCCCCTGGACCGCTGCTTGAGAAAGATATGCTTTGGTGGTCTTCGCCATTTAGACTGAAGCGGAAAATTTCTTGATGTGATGTGTCAAACTGAGAGCCAATGGCCTGAGGCGTGGTGTAGATGCAGTTTCTTCTTGTCAAATATCCTGGGGGAAATGTTGCACCACCCACTGGCATGAAAATCGGATAGTTCAACCCAAGGAACATAGAATAGTCTCCAAGATTAGTAACCCTTTCCCACGGGTTGGCTGGAAGTAACCGACTAGTGTCATTCGAGAATACAATGCAGGTATACCCCGAATAGCTGTGAACAGCGCGACCGCAATGGACAGAAGGGGTACTATCATAATGAGTTGGAGCACCGTCAGCGTCAAAATCCATTACGCCACGTGCATAGACCAGGAGAAGTCTAGAACGATCTTGAGATCTTGCCAGCCACCACGTACGACTATTAGAGTCAAAATCATCATCGTCATCAAATCCAGCCGTCCACGGAATGAATGGAGCAGGGAGCACTATAGGACCTTGAAAAAGGAAAGAACACGTCACATGAAAATATATTTCATGATTTATCTACTAGTGATATTGATTTGATATTGGGATGCCAATACTAGTACTTTATAAAATCATGGTCGAACATAAGATGGTTTGAAATATATTTCGAACATCTTGGTAAAACTTCATGTGGATTTAAAACATGTTCCCGAAAATATTGGTCCAAATTTTAGATGGTTTGAATATAAACAAATGAAAGTCTTTATCAATATTGCATGGCACCTTTATTGATTCTATTTCTACTCTACCTTAAATTTTCTAGGGAGTAATAATAAAGAAACTTAATTACTAGGGGGCCTTTTTCCTAAGGAACAACATGCACATTAGACCATACTAAAATTCCTATAGATGTTAAATTCTATATATGTCCATACCACAAGAGGGTTATGGTGTGCGCCTATGGAATTCCTTTAAGCCAAAAGATGCCAAGACAGTTCAACAAATAAGAGGTGAAATACTATATAAGTTACGTATATAAAAAAGATAGGGAGGAAATGTTACCAAATTGATTAGGATCCCATGCATAAACATTTCCAAGCTCAGTAACGGCGAACACAAGTCCGTTATGTATAATTGCATCGCAGTATATGGCGCCGTACTGAAACTGGTTTTCAAGAAATATCCATTCACGAGGATATTCGCCATGGAGGTAGGCAATTGCAAAGTCGAAGATTGCGACAAGGGAGAAATCTTGATACCCCCTAGCAGCTGTAGGAACTTGGCAAATAGCTATCTTCTGCAGTTGAATAGCAGAACGCTGATACTCGAATATAAGTGGATTGTGTGTGGTTTCCAACTTGTTCCTCAAAGATGGAAGCTTAATCTTGCGATGAGTGTACACATTGAGGAGGTTCCACTTGCCTTCGGGGCCAACCATGGCGATCCAATCTCCATTGGCGCCTGCCCGCTCCTCATCCTTACCGTGTGGCATTAGGCCATCATAGGAGAACCTGTCCAGCGGCAGTAGTTTGCACTTGCTGTGCACCGGCAAATCCTCCTTGAACACCGCCCATGGTTTATCCGCCGGGTCACAACAGAGAACACACGGAAGGCCAAACGGCTGAGAAGCAGGCAGAGTGGCACTGTATTTGGCTGACTGAAGAATACTTTTGGAGGAACCGACTAGGGACGCGGCGGTGATGGCGTCGCACTGGCTGATGAGCACTTCAAGGGGGCCTTCCGTAAACACCTTGTGAAACAGCCCAGATCCACAGACCCTGCTCGATTTCGCCATCACAATGAGGCAGGTGGTACAATGGGGTTGGTATTTTCTTGGGCGATCTACTGATTCGAACTTTGGGAGAGAGATGGCGATCAATGGCGGCAGGTGGGGGTTTGAGTTGGAGAACAGAGGCTCTCAAACTGGGCACTGCTGGATAGGATGCGAAACGCAGGCGCGTGCTATGGAAGATGGGCGGAGTGGGGATAGACGACGGAGGTGAACCGAGACGCTCATATACTGCCTACTGCAGTTTCGAGGAGAGTGTGAATGTGTTCAAAAAAAGAGGAGAGTGTGAATGTGTTCAAAAAAAGAGGAGAGTGTGAATGTGACCCGACACCCGAGTAGGAGCCGAGCAGACGGACTATAGGAGTAGCCCCATCATTACAGAACATTAATCGTGCTTCCTACAATAAATAAGTGAAACATCCCAGGCTTGTGTTGTCTAATCAAATCGATGGCCATGTCAGTATTATGGTGAACAAATAAAACAAATACACACCAACCTTGTTCTTTTTGCAACGTACACCAACCTAGCAAGGCATCAACCTTCTCGCCATCAACTACGACTCCGTGGCTCCGTCCCACCAAAGTTGTCTCAACTTTGTAAAAAAAATACATCTATCCATCTAAATTTTAACAAAGGTGAGACACTTTTGGTGGGACCGAGGGAGTACAAAAAAACTTCACTACTCCATGCTAGTATCGGCCACTAATTCAAATTTCAACTGAAGGCGTGCTATTTTATGGTCCTGAAAATTGCCAAAAAAAATACAACCCAAAAATGCAACAGATCCATGTTAAGGGGGTACACCCTACGCAATATACATTAAGAAACTTTGAAACTTCAGCGACCTTGTAAGAATGCCCATGACAGTGCAGTTTTGCCAAATTAGGAAGAGACGAAATATGAATTCAACCAAAGAAATCTAAACGAATCCTTAGACAATAGCATAGTTAACACGTTCAGAAAAAAATGATGACTCCAAAAGAACAACATTAGCAAGAAATAGTCCATTTTAGTTTGAATTTGCAGTCACATACATAACTAGTAGTACTGCCAAAATACTATAATACTCCGAGCTGCATTCTAGCACTCCAACTAGCTAGTAATAGTTCTGGAGTAGTAGTACTACTACTATACAAGTCCAAAATACATCCGAACGAACCCTACTTCGAACTAAACTACTCCCTCCGATCTTCGAGTAACTACATTGCAGTATGACTAAACGAAGATTATTGTATAACCTTCTTGTTGATGCAAACGCAGATAGGCAACACACGCTGCCCTCCATTCTGCTTCGCGTAACGGGGCGGCACCGCCAGGAAAGAAGTGAGCTGCTGCAACATGATCGAGCTAGGCGTCGGGGAGCTCGTCGGCTCGATTACCGCCATCAAGGTGTCCGTCGAGAGGTCACTGGTCCCAGCCGTCGCCGGCGCCGGCGGACCAATCACCAACAGCTGCGCCTTGTACATCGGAAACAAGCACGCGGCCGACCTGATGCACACACAGGACACAATGGTGGTCGGGCCGAGCGCTCCAACGGTGATGGCGAACACGCTACCGTCTTCTTCCCCACTGCCGATGAACAGGTGTCCCCGCGGTTGTACCGGAAGACGAACTATGCACCAGGCGGGTATGCCATACTGGAACGTAAACACTGGGATGGAGTGGGATGCTTGGAGGTGTACCAGGAGCTCCCGCGGCGGGCCGGTGAAGCTGCAGCCGGTATTGATGGCCTCTGTGCAGCCGCACGGACCATGCGGGCACGCGATATAGTGCTTGTAGGACTCCGTGGAGGCGACCAAGCTCTGGCAGCCGACGCACTTGACCATTGCCCCAGATCGATTCGACGGCGGCAATCTTGGCCCAGATCGATTCGACGGCGGCAACCACGCCGGCTGCTCGCACTTCTTGCACGGGTTCGGCGCAAGCTCGCCGACGCAGCGCCGACAGCCCATATGACCGCCCTTGCACTGCACGGAACAACGTACGTGGCATCAGTTGTCATTGACATTTCTCACAGGTGAACCTAAGAATGAAATCGGAAGGGAGCGACCTTGGATATGGGGGGTTTGAAGGGCAGCAGGCAGAGGGGGCACAAGAAGAGGGCCTCCTCCATCTTCAGAGAAGAGTGATCGGGAAAACGAGAACGGGATGGGTTCTTTTTTTTATACATGCCTTGGAGTGGAGTATGGATACTACTACTACTTATAGGAAGAACTTCCTTGCTAAGAATCGGCGTCGGCCGTACGCAAGCATAGATGCACCAGCGGCTCTGCAGTTTGTCAAAATAAAAGGACAGAGCTGCAGTGACTTGAAGTCTCCAAATCTCATTGTGACTTGGTGCCACCATCTACCAACCATTTGAGATCCAACGTTCCAAACTAATCTCTTATTTCGAACCTAAAAACAAAAATTACGAAAAAAATCCAGTAAAATGTAGATGCCTTGTTCTAAAATCTGTGAATATTTCATCCCACTCGGACGATTAGCTTGTGATTAAAGAGCTTTTTACGTATACGAGCACTAGTTTAAACTAAATACTCCCTCTGATTCATATTAAGGGCTCCTTTGATTTAAAGGATAGGAAAAGCATAGGAATAGGAAAGGTATAGGATTGGAATGACATGTCTACTTGAAACCTATAGGAAGATGAAGTTTGTTTGATTGTAGCAAAGGAATTTTTCCATGAGGTATGAGCTAATGCTTTTTTCCTATAGGAATTACACTACAAGATTCCTATAGGAATTTTTCCTATAGGATATGTTCCTATGAATCAAACAACATGTATAGGAATTTTTCCCATAGGAACCAAATCCTACACAATTCCTATGCAAATCCTTTGAATCAAAGGAGCCCTAATTGACTTCAATATGGATGTATCTAGAACTAAAATGTGTCTAGTACATCCATATTAGAGTCAATTAATATGAACCGGAGGGAGTATATATTTGCTCACAAACCTTTGATTCAAATCGAATGAAACTTCACCAAAATATAAATCGAAATATGCACGATTAACTGGAAGTTCTTGAAATATTTCTGAGCAATTATAATAATTATTTAGTTTAAATTCTAAGTCGATCGCATACATTGGATCTGAGATGGATGGTGGATGGTGGCACCAAGTCACTGTGAAACTTGGAAGTATCAAGTCAGTGAAGCTCTATCCCAAAATAAAAGCTTCGTGAAGGGGGCAGTTTGGTTCAAAAAAGAAGACAGTGCCAAGCAGTTGTCAAACAATACCCATATAGTCAAATGTACTCCCTCTGATTCAAATGAATTGACTCAACTTTGTCTAGATATATGGATGTATCAAGTCACTGAAGCTAAAATAAAAGCTTCATGAAGGGGGAAGTTTGGTTCGAAAAAAAATACAGTGCCAAGCAGCTGTCAAATAGTACCATAACGTCAAATGTACTCCCTCCGATTCAAACGAAATGACTCAACTTTGTATTTTGCATGTTAAAGGTTTTTCGTAAAACTTGGCCAATCTTAACATAGTTTGCCTTTCTAAAAAAAGATATAAGCCCTAAGGCTCCTTTGATTCATAGGATGGGAAAACCATAGAAATATGGAAAACATAGGATTGAGATTTAATGGCTAGTTGAATCATATAGGAAGATGAGTTGTGTTTGATTGTGCCAAAGGAAATTTTCCATGAGGTATGACCTAATGTTTTATTCTTATAGGATTTGCACTGCAAGATTCCTATAGGATATGTTCCTATGAATCAAACAACTAGTGTGGGGAAAATTCACATGTGATCTAAATCCTACATAATTCCTATACAAATCCTATATATGAATTTTAGTTGTTAGGTCACTTAAAATGACTTCACTTGAAGAGTTACATTTTTGTTTTTTTCTGAATTAGTAGTGATGCCTAACCATATATATACCTAAACCAAGAGAATCAGCATAAACTTATGTATATTAATAGTAAGCGCATATATGAATGTTTTTTTATCTACAAACCCAGGGTCATATATATGTACATAGAAACATGCATATATACTAGTTTTTGTACCTTGGTGTGTTCCTCTTTTGGGCTATCTCTTTTTTGTTCACCGATTCACAACCAACGCCCTAGATTAATTTGGCACTTAAAAAATAACATTTTGTTTTTGGCGCACTAACACAAATAGTAGTAGCACGGTGATACGTCTCAAACGTATCTATAATTTCTTATGTTCCATGCCACTTTATTGATGATATCTACATGTTTTATACACATTATATGTCATTATTATGCGTTTTCCGGAACTAACCTATTGACGAGATGCCGAAAGGCCATTCTGTTTTCTGCTGTTTTTGGTTTCAGAAATCCTAGTAACGAAATATTCTCGGAATCGGACGAAATCACCGCCAAAGTTCCTATTTTTCCCGGAAGCTTCCAGAGCACCGGAGGGGATGAGAGGGGAGCCAGGGGGGCCCCACACCACACCCCGGCGCGGGCCAGGGGGGGCGCGCCCCCTAGGGTGTGGGCACCCCGTGGCCCCTCCGACTCCCTCTCGGCGCCTATTTAAGCCTCCCTGACCTAAAAACACCGCCAGAGACCACGATACGGAGAAAAACCTTCCAGAGCCGCCGCCATCGCGAAATCAAGATTCGGGGGACAGAAGTCTCTGTTCCGGCACCCTGCCGGACGGGGAATTGCCCCCGCCGTCTCCACCGCCATCTTCACCGCCATCGCTGTTCCCATGATGAGGAGGGAGTAGTTCTCCCCCGGGGCTGAGGGCTCCGCTGTAGCTATGTGGTTCATCTCTCTCTTTATGTGATCTAGTTGAATATTGTCTATGTGCTACTCTAGTGATGTTATTAAAGTACTCTATTCCTCCTCCATGTGTGTAATGGTGATAGTGTGTGCACCGTGTGAGTACTTGGCATAGGCTATGATTATGATCTCTTGTAGATTATGAAGTTAATTATTGCTATGATGGTATTGATGTGTATTATTCCTCCTACATATGCATGATGGTGACAGTGTGCATGCTATGTTAGTTCTTGGTGTAATTATGTTGATCTATCTTGCACTCTAAGGTTATTTAAATATGAACATTGCATTGTGGAGCTTGTTAACTCCGGCATTGAGGGTTCGTGTAATCCTACGCAATGCGTTCATCATCCAACAAAAGAGTGTAGAGTAGTCCTATTATGTGATCATTGTTGAGAGTGTCCACTAGTGAAAGCAGGATCCCTAGGCCTTGCTTCCAAGCATCGAATCTCCGTTTGTTTACTGTTTTGCTGCATGTTTACTCGCTGCCATATTTTATTCAGATTGCTATTACCACTCATATACATCCATATTACTTGTATTTCACTATCTCTTCGCCGAACTAGTGCACCTATACACCTGACAAGTGTATTTGGTGTGTTGGGGACACAAGAGACTTCTTGCTTTGTGATTACAGGGTTGCTTGAGAGGGATATCTTTGACCTCTTCCTCCCTGAGTTCGATAAACCTTGGGTAATCCACTTAAGGGAAACTTGCTGCTGTTCTACAAACCTCTGCTCTTGGAGGCCCAACACTGTCTACAAGAATAGAAGCTCCCGTAGACATCAAGCACTTTTCTGGCGCCGTTGCCGGGGAGGAAAGGTAAAAGGCACTCATACTCCGGTTCCAGGTAACAGTACTTTTCTGGCGCCATTGTGTGTGTGCTCGAAGCTATTTCCTTTAGACTCTGCAATTACATCTTTTTGTTTCTTGTTTTTATTTTTCACTAGTTAGGCATAATGGAAAACAACAAAAAAATTAGTGAGCTTCTTATTCTATTTCCTGATTTAAGACATGGATGGTTTGATACAAAAATTAAAAAACCTATGGAACCTTATTTACATGATAGTAGCAATGTTATTAGTATGAATGCAATTACTGCTAATGCTATGAAGAAGTCTAAGCTTGGGGAAGCTGGTTTACATAAAAATAATCTTTTTAGCTCCTCCGCTTTGGAAGAAATATTTTGCTCTGATAATGCTTTATCTCCCATATGCGATAACTCTAATGATGCTTCTGATATTTTAAATCCACCTGCTGAAAGTATTCCGTATAAAATACCTATGAAAATTATTGAACGTGTTATGGATAACCGCTATGAAGGGGATGGAACTGTCCATCCTAGTAATCATTTACTGTTTTTGCATGAATTATGCGGGTTATTCAAGTGTGCAGGTATTTCAATGGATGAAGTTAGAAAGAAATTATTTGATATGTCGCTGTCTGGTAAAGCGGCGCATTGGTATAAACTATTGAAGGACGGGCGCTCTCTTGATTGGAAGGATATTGTGCCTCTATTTTATTCCAAGTTCTATCCTCCAAGTGAAATTCACAAAGATCGAAACCATATATATAATTTTTGGCCTCATGATGGAGAGAGTATTGCCCAAGCATGGGAGAGATTGAAGACTTTAATGCTCAAATGCCCCAATCATGAGCTTCCAGGTAATATCATCATTGATAATTTCTATGCAAGACTTTCTTTTCAAGATAAGACCTTGCTGGATACTACTTGTTCTGGATCATTCACGAGCAATAAAGAAGAGTTTAAAAGGGACCTTCTTGATCGGATTAAGGAGAACGCTGAAGATTGGGAGAACGACAAAGGTAAAGAGTCAGGTATAAATTATGATTATGAATGCATTGAAACTTTTATGGATACCGATAAATTTCGAAATATGAGTGCTACTTATGGTCTTGACTCTCAAGTTGCTGCAAATCTTTATAAAGCCTTTGCTTCTCATTTAGAATTGCCTAAAAAGAATTTTGATAAGTATCATGAACCTTTTAAAGAGGCTTGCATGAAGAATGACATTGTTGTTAATGATTGCAATAAGCATGCTCAAACTCCTAAGAATGCTATTTCCTATAAGCATGTTAATTTTTGTGGAATACATAGACCTTGTGGAATTAATCAAATAGAAGATGAATATTGTATCCATCACAGAAATGAAAAAACTAGAAAGTGGTCTAGAGCTCTAGATGATCTTGGAGAAAAAGTGTGTGCCCTCTATCCTTTTATTTGTGAACTTTGCCATAGAGTTGGTCATTTTAATTTTCAATGTTCCTCCAATGATAATTCAAACCCCATGAGTGCTGCAAATTTGTATTGTGATGATGAAATTACTCCTAATAAGCATGATGAACTTACCTTATTTTTGAAGTGTGAAGAGTTGTCAAGAAAAATTTCTTTGTTAAATATTAACGATCTTGATATTGATGATGTCCTGCATGGTTGTCTTTCTTATTGCATTGATAATAGCCATACAAATACTTACATACAAAATATTTTAGAAGATGACACCTTGCCGAAATATGATAGGACCGCTGTGTGTTTTCAACTAATTAATGAGAAGGAGGGATCCTCCCAAGTTTCTTCTATTGTTTCTAAAAGTAAATCAGGTTATGCGGACAAGCCACCCTTCAAGCCTCTTCCTCCTAAAGAAGGGAACGAGGAGAAGGAGAAGAAGAAGAAGAAGGGAACGAAGAAGAAGAAGAAGAAGAAGAAGGAGAATAAAAAGAAAGAGGTAACGGCGTATCCCCGCGTGAATGAGATAACGCTAGGTAACCGTAAGTATGTTGCTCCTAATGATTATTATGATAATGAATCTGAGTACGATGATCTTCCTATACCCTTTACCCATATTAGTGATCATGATTTGGATGAGCACACTGCCTTTGATATTGAAAATCTCTTTGGTACTGATTATGAAATTAATGATGATAGCATTATTCATGTCCCCTTAAACGATGATATTGAAAGCTCTAAGCTTGGGGATGTTGTGCTTGAAGATCCTATATTTGAGACTTCTACTTTTAGTGAAAATGATGATATTACATATTCAGGTTTAGATAATTGCTATAGAGATGTATATGACACATGCTACAATTATCCTTATGAAACTTGTCATAGTTATGATGGGCTTGCCAAAAACAATTCTTTTAATATGCAACTTGTTTACCATGTTCAAATTCTTGATAATAATCTTGCTCCAATTACTATTAATGAGAATAACTCTTCTTATGCCAAAATTAATGATACTTCTATGCATATGAACCATGATAAGAATGTTTTAAGTGACGGGTATATTGTGGATTTCATCAATGATGCTACTGAAAGTTATTATGAGAGAGGGAAATATGGTTATATGCATCTTAATAATATTAAGTTTCCCCTCTTTATGTTGAGAATCTTTAAGTTACTCGTGTTTTATCCTCTTATGCTTGCCACTTTGCTCTTCATGAATTCATTTGTGTATAAGATTCTTTTGCATAGGAAGCATGTTAGGCTCAAATGTGTTTTGAATTGCCTCTTGAAGCTCTCTTTTGCTTCAAATACTATTTCTTGCGGGTGCATCACCAAAATTGCTGAGCCCATCTTAATGGCTATAAAGAAAGAACTTCTTGGGAGATAACCCATGTGTTATTTTGCTACAGTACTTTGTTTTATATTTGTGTCTTGGAAGTTGTTTACTACTGTAGCAACCTCTCCTTATCATGTTTTTGTGCCAAGTAAAGTTTCTATGTCAAAGTTGATGTTATATTTGGGATCGCTGCGCAGAAACAGCATTGCTGTCTGTCACGAATCTGGGCACAGTTCTCTGTAGAAAATTCGAAAAAATCTGCCAATTTACGAGCGTGATCCTCAGATATGTACGCAACTTTCATTAGTTTTGAGTTTTTCCATTTGAGCAAGTCTGGTGCCATCTTAAAATTCGTCTTTACGGACTGTTCTGTTTTTGACAGATTCTGCCTTTTATTTCGCATTGCCGCTTTTGTTAAGTTGAATGAGTTTCTTTGTTCCATTAACTTTCAGAAGTTTTGAGCAATGTCCAGAAGTGTTAAGAATGATTGTGTCACCTCTGAACATGTGAATTTTTGATTATGCACTAACCCTCTAATAAGTTTGCTTGAAGTTTGGTGTGAAGGAAGTTTTCAAGGGTCAAGAGAGGAGAATGATATACTATGATCAAGAGGAGTGAAAGCTCTAAGCTTGGGGATGCCCCGTGGTTCATCCCTGCATATTTCAAGAAGACTCAAGCATCTAAGCTTGGGGATGCCCAAGGCATCCCCTTCTTCATCGACAAAGTATCAGGTTCCTTCTCTTGAAACTATATTTTTATTCGGTCACATCTTATGTATTTTACTTGGAGCGTCTGTGTGCTTTTATTTTTGTTTTGTTATCTTAGTTCTCTGAATAAGTTCATCCTTGTGTGGGAGAGAGACACGCTCCGCTGGTTCGTATGAACACATGTGTTCTTAGCTTTTAATTTTCATGGCGAAGGTCGAAACTGCTTCGTTAATTGTTATATGGTTGGAAACGGGAAATGCTACATGTAGTAATTGGTATAATGTCTTGAATAAGGTGAAACTTGGCAATTGTTGTGCTCATATAGATCTTGTTTAAGCTCTTGCATCATGTACCTTGTACCCATTAATGAATAATTACATAGAGCTTGTTAAAATTTGGTTTGCATGATTGGTCTCTCTAAGTCTAGATATTTTCTGGTTGAGGTGTTTGAACAACAAGGAGACGATGTAAAGTCTTATAATGCTTACAATATGTTTATATGTGAGTCTTGCTGCACCATTTCATACTTGAGTTTGCTTCAAATAACCTTGCTAGCCTAAACCTTGTATCGAGAGGGAATACTTCTCATGCATCCAAATACTTGAGCCAATATTCATGCCATTTGTGTCCACCATACCTACCTACTACATGGTATTTCTCCGCCATTCCAAAGTAAATTGCTTGAGTGCTACCTTTAAACAATTCAAAAGTTATTACCTCTTATTTGTGTCAATGTTTTATAGCTCATGAGGAAGTATGTGGTGTTTATCTTTCAATCTTGTTGGGCAACTTTCACCAATGGACTAGTGGCTTCATCCGCTTATCCAATAATTTTGCAAAAAGAGCTGGCAATGGGATTCCCAGTCCCAAATTAATTAACAAAAAAATAGACACTCCTCCATGGTATGTGATTGTTGGACGGCACCCGAAGGATTCGGTTAGCCATGGCTTGAGAAAGCAAAGGTGGGGAGGAGTGTCATCATAATAAAACTAAAATAAAAAGGCACTCCTTCATGGTATGAGATTGTTGGCAGGCACCCGAGGATTCGGTTAGCCATGGTTTGTGAAAGAAAGGTTGGAAGGAGTGCCACCCAAAAATAAAATAAAATGGGAGCCGCTCTTTGAAGGTTTGTCTGGCAAGGGGGTTAGAGTACCCGCTACCATTCGTTGACAACAACAAACACTCCTCAAAACTTTACTTTTATGCTCTCTATATGTTTTCAAAATCAAAGCTCTAGCACAAATATAGCAATCGATGCTTTCCTCTTTGAAGGACCATTCTTTTACTTTATTGTTGAGTCAGTTTACCAATTCTTTCTATCTTAGAAGCAAACACTTGTGTGAACTGTGTGCATTGATTCTTACATGTTTACCTATTGCACTTGTTATATTACTTTGTGTTGACAATTATCCATGAGATATACATGTTAAAGTTGAAAGCAACCGCTGAAACTTATATCTTCCTTTGTGTTGTTTCAAAGCTTTCTACTAAGAATTTATTGCTTATGAGTTAACTCTTATGCAAGACTCATTGATGCTTGTCTTGAAAGTATTATTCATGAAAAGTCTTTGTTATATGATTCATTTGTTTACTCATTATCTTCATCATTGCTTCAAATCTCTGCATTCATCTCATGTGCTTTACAATAGTATGATCAAGGTTATGATGGCATGTCACTTAAGAAATTATCATTGTTATCGTTTTACCTGCTCGGGACGAGCAGAACTAAGCTTGGGGATGCTTGATACGTCTCAAACGTATCTATAATTTCTTATGTTCCATGCCACTTTATTGATGATATCTACATGTTTTATACACATTATATGTCATTATTATGCGTTTTCCGGAACTAACCTATTGACGAGATGCCGAAAGGCCAGTTGCTGTTTTCTGCTGTTTTTGGTTTCAGAAATCCTAGTAACGAAATATTCTCGGAATCGGACGAAATCACCGCCAAAGTTCCTATTTTTCCCGGAAGCTTCCAGAGCACCGGAGGGGGATGAGAGGGGAGCCAGGGGGGCCCCACACCACACCCCGGCGCGGGCCAGGGGGGCGCGCCCCTAGGGTGTGGGCACCCCGTGGCCCCTCCGACTCCCTCTCGGCGCCTATTTAAGCCTCCCTGACCTAAAAACACCGCCAGAGACCACGATACGGAGAAAAACCTTCCAGAGCCGCCGCCATCGCGAAATCAAGATTCGGGGGACAGAAGTCTCTGTTCCGGCACCCTGCCGGAGCGGGGAATTGCCCCCGGAAGCCGTCTCCACCGCCATCTTCACCGCCATCGCTGTTCCCATGATGAGGAGGGAGTAGTTCTCCCCTGGGGCTGAGGGCTCGCTGTAGCTATGTGGTTCATCTCTCTCTTTATGTGATCTAGTTGAATATTGTCTATGTGCTACTCTAGTGATGTTATTAAAGTACTCTATTCCTCCTCCATGTGTGTAATGGTGATAGTGTGTGCACCGTGTGAGTACTTGGCATAGGCTATGATTATGATCTCTTGTAGATTATGAAGTTAATTATTGCTATGATGGTATTGATGTGTATTATTCCTCCTACATATGCATGATGGTGACAGTGTGCATGCTATGTTAGTTCTTGGTGTAATTATGTTGATCTATCTTGCACTCTAAGGTTATTTAAATATGAACATTGCATTGTGGAGCTTGTTAACTCCGGCATTGAGGGTTCGCGTAATCCTACGCAATGCGTTCATCATCCAACAAAAGAGTGTAGAGTAGTCCTATTATGTGATCATTGTTGAGAGTGTCCACTAGTGAAAGCAGGATCCCTAGGCCTTGCTTCCAAGCATCGAATCTCCGTTTGTTTACTGTTTTGCTGCATGTTTACTCGCTGCCATATTTTATTCAGATTGCTATTACCACTCATATACATCCATATTACTTGTATTTCACTATCTCTTCGCCGAACTAGTGCACCTATACACCTGACAAGTGTATTTGGTGTGTTGGGGACACAAGAGACTTCTTGCTTTGTGATTGCAGGGTTGCTTGAGAGGGATATCTTTGACCTCTTCCTCCCTGAGTTCGATAAACCTTGGGTAATCCACTTAAGGGAAACTTGGCACTTAAAAAATAACATTTTGTTTTTGGCGCACTAACACAAATAGTAGTAGCACGGTCAACACTGTAGAGAAGTACAAAATAAATGTGTGTGGGAAAAAATGACTTAAAGTGACCATTACATTGAGAAAAAGGGTAGAACCAAGCATTGCACAGGGAAAAAGCAGTGTAGTGCCCAGAAGAAAAAAACAAGTTGGGTTATACTCCCTCCATCCTGAAATAATGGGTGTAGAGTTAAAATTTGTCCATAAAAGAGTGTACTTCTCGTTTTGCAATGCACTTCAAAATTTGTCCACAAAAGAGTGGTAGTAAAAAATATTTCTTTCTCATCACGAGGGATATAGTTTCTTCACGACTAGTACGTACTACCTCCATCACAAAGCTTAAGTCTTTTTTTAAGAGTCAAAGCAAGTAAAGGTTGACGAAAATTTAGAACAATCTATCAACTAATATAATATTTTGTAGATACCATACCAAAAAAAATCGTTGTCTATGTATTGATATTAATTTTGTATTTTGCATGATAATGATTTTTGGTAAAATCTTAGTTTACCTTGACATAGTTTGAGCTTCTAAAAATAATATAAGCCTTACGCTTTGGGATGGAGGTAGTAGTATTTAGCATAATATGGTTTTCTTATTTACTACATGCATTTAGATCATTGGAGGTGGAAAAGTTGAAGAGGAAAGTGATGGTCGATGACAGTTTCCCAATGTAATAATAAAATCCTTAATATGCCTTGAAAACCCACACGTACGCTCTTTCTAGGACAGAGGCAGTATGAGGTAATGCACCCACGCGCTGTCATCTGCCGGTTCGTGCTATGTCTCCCAAATCTTGAAATATCGTCAGTTATCCATTTCACGTCCACACTTCTCCCTCTCTCCACGGACTAGGAAAAAACCCTCTCTTCACTTCCCCTTCCCATTCCACCGATGGAGAGCCCAACCGACGCCGTCAACGCAGCGAAAGCGAAAGCCGCGCGGCTGGCCTTAGCCGCAGAGGAGGCGTGCAGAGCCGCGACCGCAGCACGCATGGCCGCAACGGCGGCGATCATTGCCGCAGCGGATGCCAAAGACGAAGCGGAGGCCATTGCCGAAGGTCGGGCCATCGGTCGCTCATCGGCATCTGATGCTGTTGGTAGATGGGTCCACTCTCTTGGGAAGCATCCCCTAGATGACGAGGACGAGGTTGAACTCATCTTTGAACCGCCGCCGCCGACCTTCGACGAGAATATCGTCGACGAGGGGGAGGAAGTATGTTCCGATTCACCTCTCTCCCTTATTCAACATAGCCCTGTATCGATTTGCGCTATGGTCTCTCCCTCTTTTTTTTGCGCTATAGCGTTTTGAATTAGCGTCAGAATCTTTTTAGATTCATATTCAGTATTAGTTGCAACTGCTACATATTTGCTTCACATCCGATTCACCTCTCTCCCTTATTTAACATAGCCCTGTATCGATTTGCTCTATGGTCTCTCCCTCTTTTTTTTGCGCTATAGGGTTTTGAATTAGCGTCAGAATCTTTTTAGATTCATATTCATTATTAGTTGCAACTGCTACATATTTGCTTCACCTGTTTATTTGGCATGTATCAGGTTGCTACTGATGAGGTTGACAGCGATGTCGAGTCGCGTCATAGGAAGGCCAGGGCCACTCTCAACAAGCTTAAGGCGGGGAAGTTCGACAAGTATTGGAGTGAACCCTGGACTGGTGCCAGGAACAGCTGCCCCTTCTGCACAAAGAGCATAAAGGTTGACTTTCGAAGCGTCCTGCAGCATGCCGAAGCCGGTGGGTCCGGCTGTCTCAAAGTTGGGGAAACTGTTAACCGATCCGGCTTCATAGCCAACCACATGGCATATGGGCTATTCCTAAGGAAGAAATTGAACCAAGCTATCGAGACCGGTCGTGTGCCTCCTCCCAAGCCCAAGCCACCAAAGATTAAAGGTATGGGCAGCAAGAAGCAGAAGAAGCGGGACCAGGAAGAAGATGGTAAATATACTCCGTAACTGTTGTGCATGTTTGTCTCTCCTACTGCTTCAAAAGCAGCATCTTTTGTTGAACTCTGTTTATGTTTGCTGCTCAGCAGCGTTTGTGGTGAACCTATTAGCTTAATTAGGGGTTGTTGAACTATGTCTGTGTTGAACCTTGCTTAATTAGGTTGTGTTGAACTCTGTTTGTGTTGGCGTGGGAAGGGGGGCATGATGCTACCCTGAATTTGCGGGACCCCCAAAAAACTTGCAAATACGAGTGATGCATCCAAAAGGAACAAACTTCTTACATGGTAGACCCCAGTCTGAAAGCAAGAAATGCGATCGGGTCCTTAACAGCCACCGCCCGGATTGATCGGGTATTTTGCCTGCCTACCGCATGTGACTTGTGCTCACTGAAGTTTGGGACCTCACGCATGGGCACCACACGTAAGTGACAGACCTGTTGGTGTAAAAACTCGAGTGATTATTATACTGCATTAGTACAAAGTTTCCTATGGATTCAAGGGTTGGAAAGCCAAGTTAACTCATTTTCATGACTAAGAAGGAGCCAGGCTTACTTTTTCATTTTCATGTTTTAACTTGTTTAAATCTTGGTCAAACAAAGGATCTGACCAGGATTCAAGTGGGCATAAAAATTCAAAAAAGAAATCAAAAAAAAAACCAAAGCACATAAGCTTCTTATGTCATATAGTAAGCATTACAGTTGATCAACGAAGTCTAGACATATTCAAACCAGAAAAATATTGTATATACCCCCTAACCCTAAACTCTGTCTTATGAAGTCAAGCATGAAGAAAAGTGGTTTTGGGTTTCAAACATTGGAAATTGAAAAAACTCCCAAAAGCTTCATTTTGGAGTGACTAAGAAGAATCCAGGCTTTCATTTTCATTTTCATGTTTTAAATTGGTTTAAATCTTGGTCAAACCTAGGATTTGACCAAGATTCAAATGGACATAACAAATTCAAAAAAATCAAAACCAAACACATAGTCTTTTGATGTCATATAGTAAGCATTCAAGTTGATAAACAAAGTCTAGACATATTTAAACAAGAAAAATCATGTATATACTTGGCCCCTAACCCTAAACTCTGTCTTATGAAGTCAAGCATTAAGAGGAGTGGTTTTGGGTTTCAAACATGGAAATTTAAAAAACCTCCCAAAAGCTTCATTTTGGAGGGACTAAGAAGAATCCAGGCTTACTTTTCATTTTCATGTTTTAAACTGGTTTAAATCTTGGTCAAACCTAGGATTTGACCAAGATTCAAATGGGCATAACAAATTCAAAAAAAAACTAAACACATAGTCTTTTGATGTCACATAATAAGCATTCAAGTTGATAAACAAGGTCTAGACATATTCAAACCAGAAAAATCATGTATCTACCCCCTACCCCTAAACTTTGTCTTATGAAGTAAAGCACGGAGAGATATCATTTTGGGTTTCGAACATGGAAAATTTAAAAAAACCTCCCAAAAGCTTCATTTTGGAGTGAATAAGAAGGATCCACACTTACTTTTCATTTTCATGTTTTAAACTTGTTTAAATATTGGTCAAACCTGCAAGGATTTGACCAAGATTCAAATGGGCATAAAAATTCAAAAAAAAAACGAAAACCACTTCTCTTCGTCCTTGACTTCATTAGACAGAGTTTAGGGTTGGGGTATATACATGATTTGTAATGTTTAAATATGTATAGACTCTCTTGATCAACATGAATGCTTACTATAACTTAAGAAGCTTAATTATGTGCTTTGGTTTTTCATTTTTTGAATTCTTTATTGAATTTTTATGCCTATTTGAATCTTGGTCAAATCCTAGGTTTGACCAAGAATTAAACAAGTCAGTAACATGAAAATGAAAAAGTAAGCCTGGATCCTTCTTATTCACTCAAAAAATGAAGCTTTTGGGAGGGTTTTTGAATTTTCCATGTTTGAAACCCAAAACCATTCCTCTTATATGCTTGACTTCATATATATCACAGAGTTTAGCCTTAGGGGGTATATACATGATTTTTCTAGTTTGAATATGTCTAAACCTTGTTTATCAACTTGAATGCTTACTATAAACCAAAAATTCATGTATCTACACCTAACCCTAAACTATGCATGAAGAGAAGTGGTTTTGGGTTTCAAACCTGGATATCTCAAAAACCCTCCCAAAAGCTTCATTTTGGAGTGAATAAGAAGGATCAAGGCTTAATTTTTCATTTTCATGTTTTAATCTTGTTTAAATCTTGCTCAAACCTAGGATTTGACCAAGATTCAAATGGGCATAATTTAAAAAAATGAAAAATCAAGGCACATAGTCTTCTTATATATGTCATATAGTAAGCATTCAATTAAGTTGATAAACAAGCTATGGACATATTCAACCCAGAAAAATCATGATGAATCTACCCCCTATATATCCCTAAACCCTAACTTATGAAGTCAAGCATGAAGAGAAGTGGTTTTTGGTATAAATCATGGAAATTTCATATTCATGTTTATTAAACTTGTTTAAATCATGGTCAAACCTAGGATTTGACCAAGATTCAAATGGGCATAAATATTCAGAAAAAACAAAAAATGGAAAATCAAGGCACATGTTTTAAACTTGTTTAAATCTTGGTCAAACCAAGGATTTGACCAAGATTCAAATGGGCCTAAAAATTTAGAAAAAAATCAAAAAGAGAATGAAAAACCAAAGCACATAGCATTCTTATGTCATATGTATAGTAAGCATTCAAGTTGATAAACAAGGTCTAGACATATTCAAACCAAAAAATCATGTATATATCTACCCCTAACCCTAAACTGATCTGTCGATCTTATGGAAGTCAATCATGAAGAGAAGTGGTTTTGGGTTTCAAACATGGAAATTTCAAGAACATCCCAAAAGCTTCATTTTAGAGTGACTAAGAAGGATCCATGCTTACTTACTCGTTTGCACGTGTTAAACTTGTCTAAATCTTGGTGAAACCTAGGATTTGACCAAGATATGATTCAAATGCGCAGAAAATTAAAAAAGTCAGAAAAATTAAAAACCAAAGTACATAGTCTTCTTATGTCATATAGTAAGCATATTCAAGTTGATAAACAAGGTTTGGACATATTCAAACCATACAAATCATGTATCTATACCCCCTAACCCTAAACTTTTTCTTATGAAGTCAAGCATGAAGAGAAGTGGTTTTGGGTTTCAAAGATGGAAATTTCAAAAACCTCCAAAAACTTCATTTTAGAGTGACTGAGAAGTTAGCATTAAAGTTGATAAACAAGGTTTAGACATATTCAAACCAGACAAATCATGTATCTACCCCTAACCCTAAACTCGGTCTTATGAAGTCTAGCATGAAGAGAATCGTTTTGAGTTTCAAACGTTTAAGCCAAAAGCCCCATTTCAAATATTTCAAACTTATTCAAAGTTGGTTCAAATTTGAAAGACATACAAGTTATAGCACACATAGTGCATACATTTTCACACATACTGCACTAGATGCTAACCCTATAGTTTGAGGCCACTTGGATGAGGTCGAAAAAGTTCTTGGATTAGAATCGTGTTGTTCGAACCCCGTAGTTGGATTTTTTTGAACCTTGATCTGTAGTACAGGGCAAAACCCTAGTTTAACCTATTTAATTATAGATTCGTATATCGATTTTTCTACCTTTTTATTATTACTATGCTGCAGATGTGCGTTTGCCCGTCGAGTGAAACTCGGAGGAAGAGGGATCACTCGGAAGGAGAGAAAAAAGGCAGAGCATTATGGTGTCTTCCCTTTTTCGGGTGATGATGATGATGTTGACTGTTGTGCAGGGTTTGTCAGTGCGCAGGAGGTGCGAGCGAGCGAGCGAGCGAGCGAGTCGAGCGAGGCCGAGAATGAGAGAGATTTGTTTTTTTTTGTGTGAGAGGGACAACCGAAGGATCCAGAAGGACCCACAGACTTCCAATACGCATCCTGATGCGTCTTCTCTTGACAAAGAAGATGGCTGGGAGTTGGCGTACCTATTGCACGTGACTTGTGCTCACTCAAGTGTGGGACCTCACGCGTGGGCACCACACGTAAGTGACAGACCTGTTGGTGTAAAAACTCGGTTGATTATAATAGTGCATTAGAACAAAGTTTCCTATGGATTCAAGGGTAGGAAATCCAAGTTAACTCATTTACATGACATTATTTTTTCCATGAAGCAAAGTTAACACTATCAATTGGTACATTTTGGAGTGACTAAGAAGGATCAATGCTTACTTATTCGTTTAATTTCACGTGTTAAACTTGTCTAAATCTTGTTCAAACCTAGGATTTGACCAAGATTCAAATGGGCAGAAAAATAATTAAAAAACAGAAAAATGAAAAACCAAATCACATAGTCTTCTTATGTCATATAGTAAGCATTCAAGTTGATAAACAAGGTCTAGACATATTCAAACCAGACAAATCATGTATCTATACCCCTAACCCCTAAACTCTGTCTTATGAAGTCAAGCGTGTGAAGAGAAGTGGTTTTGGGTTTCAAACATCGAAATTTCAAAAACCTCCCAAAAGCTTCATTTTAGAGTGACTAAGAAGGATACATGCTTCCCTTTACATTTTCATGTTTTAAACTTGTTTAAATTATCTTGGTCAAACCTAGGATTTGACGAAGATACAAATGGGTGGGCACAAAATTCAAAAAAATCAGAAAAATGAAAAACCAAATCACATAGTCTTCTTGTGTCATATCGTAAGCAATCAAGTTGATAAACAAGGTCTAGATATATCCAAACCAGACAAATCATGTATCTACCCCCTGTCGATCTTATGAAGTCTAGCATGAAGGGAAGTCGTTTTGGGTTTCAAACATTGAAATTTAAAGAACATCCCAAAAGCTTCATTTTAGAGTGACTAAGAAGGATACAGACTTCCCTTTTCATTTTCATGTTTTAAATTTGTTTAAATCTTGGTCAAACCAAGGATTTGACCAAGATTCAAATGGCCCTAAAAATTCAGAAAAAAATGAAAAGAATGAAAAACCAAAGCACATAACATTCTTATGTCATATGTATAGTAAGCATTCAAGTTGATATACAAGGTCTAGACATATATATTCAAACCTAGGATTTGACTAGCTAAGATTCAAATGGGCATAACAAATTCAAAAAACAAAAACCAAACACATAGTCTTCTGATGTCATATAGCAAGCATTCAAGTTGATAAACAAACTTGTTTAAATCATGGTCAAACCTAGGATTTGACCAAGATTCAAATGGGCATAATTTTTAAAAAAATGTAAAATCAAGGCACATAGTCTTCTTATGTCATATAGTAAGCATTCAATTAAGTTGATAAACAAGGTCTAGACATATCAAACCAGAAAATTCAGGTGTCTAGCTAGCTACCCCTAACCCTAAACTCTGCACGAAGAGAAGTGGTTTTGGGTTTCAAACATGGATATTTCAAAAACCCTCCCAAAAACCTTCATTTTGGAGTTAATAAGAAGGATCAAGGCTTACTTTTTCATTTTCATGTTTTAATCTTTTTTAAATCTTTGTCAAACCTAGGTTTTGACCAATATTCAAAAGGGCATAATTAAAAAAAATGAAATATCAAGGCACATAGTCTTCTTATGTCATATAGTAAGCATTCAATTAAGTTGATAAACAAGCTCTAGACATATTCAAACCAGAAAAATCATGATGTATCTACCCCCTATATATCCCTAAACCCTAACTTATGAAGTCAAGCACGAAGAGAAGTGGTTTTTGGTTTAAATCATGGAAATTTCAAAAACCCTCCCAAGAGCTTCATTTTGGAGTGACTAATTAAGAAGCATACATGCTTACCTTTTCATATTCATGTTTTAAACTTGTTCAAATCTAGGTCAACAAACCTAGGATTTGATGAAGAATCAAATGGGTATAAAAAATTTAAAAACAAGCTCTAGATAAGCTCAAGTTGAAAAACAAGTTCTAGACATATTCCAACCAGAAAAATCATGCATGTACCCCCTATATATATATATATCCCTAAACCCTGACTTATGAAGTCAAGCATGAAGAGAAGTGGTTTTTGGTTTCAATCATGGAAATTTCAAAAACCCTCCCAAGAGCTTCATTTTGGAGTGGCTAAGAAGGATAGATACTTAATTTTTCATATTTATGTTTTAAACTAGTTTAAATCATGGTCAAACCTAGGATTTGACCAAGATTCAAATGGGCATAAAAATTCAAAATAAATGAAAATAAATGAAAAACCAAGGCACGTAGTCTTCTTATGTCATATAGTAAGCATTCAATTAAGTTGATAAACAAGGTCTAGACATATTCAAACCAGAAACATCATGTATCTAGCTACCCTAGCCCTAAACTCTGTCTTATGAAGTCAAGCATGCATGAAGAGAAGTACGTGGTTTTTTGGTTTCAAACATGGAAATTTCAAAAACCCTCTCAAGAGCTTCATTTTGGAGTGACTACGAAGGATACATGCTTAATTTTCATATTCATGTTTTAAACTTGTTTAAATCATGGTCAAACCTAGGATTTGACCAAGATTCAAATGGGCATAATTTAAAAAAATGTAAAATCAAGGCACATAGTCTTCTTATGTCATATAGTAAGCATTCAATTAAGTTGATAAACAAGGTCTAGACATATCAAACCAGAAAAATCATGTATCTACCCCTATATATCCCCAAAAACTCTGTCTTTATGAAGTCAAGCATGAAGAGAAGTGGTTTTTTGGTTTCAAGCATGGAAATTTCAAAAACCTCCCCAAACTTCATTTTAGAGTGACTAAGAAGGATACAAGCTTGCCTTTTCATTTTCATGTTTTAAACTTGTTTAAATTATCTTGGTCAAATCTAGGATTTGACAAGATTCAAATGGGCAAACATATGATAAGTGATGCAAATATCATTTCTAAGTGCGGGCAAACCAGAGATATGTGGTTTTTGGTTTCAAACATATTCAAACGAGAGAAATCATGTATCTACCCCCTAACACTAAACTCTGTCTCATGAAGTCAAGCGCATGCATGAAGATATGTGGTTTTTGGTTTCAAACATGGAAATTTCAAAAACCCTCCCAAGAGCTTCATTTCGAAGTGATTAATTAAGAAGCATACATGCATGCTTACTTTTTCATATTCATGTTTTAAACTTATTCAAATCTTGGTGAAACCTAGGATTTGACCAAGATTCAAATGGGTATAAAAATTTAAAAAATACAAAAAAGGTCTTCTTATGTTATATAGTAGGCATTCAATTAAGTTGATAAACAAGTTCTAGACATATTCAAACAAGAAAAATCATGCATGTATCTACCCATAACCCTAAACTTTGTTTCATGAAGTCAAGCATTGTGGTTTTTGGTTTCGAACATGGAAATTCAAAAACCCTCCCAAGAGCTTCATTTTGAAGTGACTAAGAAGCATACATGCTTACTTTTTCATATTCATGTTTTTAACTTATTCAAATCTTGGTGGAACCAAGGATTTGACAAAGATTCGAATGGGTATAAAAATTCAAAAAAAACAAGGTCTTCTCTTATGTTATATAGTAAGCATTCAATTAATTTGATAAACAAGGTCTAAACATATTCAAACCAGGAAAATCATGTATCTACCACCTAACCCTAAACTCTGTCTTATGAAGTCAAGCATGCATGAAGAGAAGTGGTTTTTGGTTTCAAGCATGGAAATTTCCATGTTTGAAACCCAAAACCACTTCTCTTCATATGCTTGACTTCATATGACAGAGTTTAGCGTTAGGGGGTAGATACATGATTTTTTGGTTTGAATATGTCCAGACCTTGTTTATCAACTTAAATGCTAACTATATGACATCAGAATGGGCATAAAAATTTAAAAAAATTAAAAATGTAAAACCAAAATTTAATTGGGAGGAAAGGGTACATGAATTACAATTAAAAAACAAGGTAACTTAAATACTTGGATGCCCCAAGATGTGTGGAAGCCCAAAACAATGGCAAAACATATCATGTGCGCATGCTGCATCCAATTCAAGTAGAACACATAGTAGGCACCGATAGTTTGACCTAAATTTGAAATCAAAGAGAAGGTGGTTAGAAAAAATCAAAATTGGCAAAGCAAAGCATGAAATCAAAAAATTGTGATGCACTCTAGCTATGAAAATTATCAAACAATGCAAACCAAAATGATTTTTTAGAGGAATACTAGTTCAACTTATTTAATTTTTTATTTGTAGGCCAAAATCAAACCCCGTAGTTGGATTTTTTTTTCAACTTGATCTGTAGTACTGGGGAAAACCCTAGTTTATAACCTATTTAATAATAGATTCGTAGTCGATTCTTTTACTTTTTTATTATTACTATGCAGCACATGTGTGTTTGCCCGTCGAGTGAAACTCGGAGGAAGAGGAATCACTCGGAAGGAGAAGAAGGGAGAGCAGTCACGGGGCCCCTCTTATTGATGGTGTATATTCTTTTTCTGGTGATGTTGACTGTTGTGCAGGGTTTGTCAGTGCGCAGGAGGTGCGAGCGAGCGAGCGAGCGAGTCGAGCGAGGCCGAGAATGAGAGAGATTTGTTTTTTTTGTGTGAGAGGGACAACCGAAGGATCCAGAAGGACCCACAGACTTCCAATACGCATCCTGATGCGTCTTCTCTTGACAAAGAAGATGGCTGGGAGTTGGCGTACCTATTGCACGTGACTTGTGCTCACTCAAGTGTGGGACCTCACGCGTGGGCACCACACGTAAGTGACAGACCTGTTGGTGTAAAAACTCGGTTGATTATTATAGTGCATTAGAACAAAGTTTCCTATGGATTCAAGGGTAGGAAATCCAAGTTAACTCATTTACATGACATTATTTTTTCCATGAAGCAAAGTTAACACTATCAATTGGTACATTTTGGAGTGACTAAGAAGGATCAATGCTTACTTATTCGTTTAATTTCACGTGTTAAACTTGTCTAAATCTTGTTCAAACCTAGGATTTGACCAAGATTCAAATGGGCAGAAAAATAATTAAAAAACAGAAAAATGAAAAACCAAATCACATAGTAAGCATTCAAGTTGATAAACAAGGTCTAGACATATTCAAACCAGACAAATCATGTATCTATACCCCTAACCCCTAAACTCTGTCTTATGAAGTCAAGCATGTGAAGAGAAGTGGTTTTGGGTTTGGGGGTATATATACATGATTTTTATTGTTTAAATATATATAGACTTTGTTGATCAACATGAATGCTTAATTACTATATGACATAAGAAGTTTATGTGCTTTGGTGTTTCATTTTTTTGATTTCTTTTTTGAATTTTTATGCCCATTTGAATCTTGGTCAAATCCTAGGTTTGACAAAGATTTAAACAAGTTTGAAACATGAAAATGAAAAAGTAAGCTTGGATCCTTCTTAGTCACTCCAAAATGAAGCTTTTGGGTGGGTTTTTGAAATTTCCATGTTTGAAACCCAAAACCACTTCTTCTCTTCATGCTTGACTTCATAAGACAACGTTTAGGGTTAGGGGGTAGATACATGATTTTTCTGGTTTGAATATGTCTAGACTTCGTTGATCAACTTGAATGCTTAGTATATTACATAAGAAGACTATGTGGTTTGGTTTTTGATTTTCTTGATTTTGTTTGATTTTTTATGACCATTTGAATCTTGGTCAAATCCTAGGTTTGACCAAGATTTAAACAAGTTTAAAACATGAAAATGAAAAAGTAAGCATGGATCCTTCTTAGTCATGACAATGAGTTAACTTGGCTTTACTACCCTTGATGAATCCATAGGAAACTTTTTGTACTAATGCAGTATAATATTCTGGTTTGAATATGTCTAGACCTTGTTTATCAACTTAATTTGAAAGACATACAAGTTATAGCACACATAGTGCATACATTTTCACACATACTGCACTAGATGCTAACCCTATAGTTTGAGGCCATTTGGATGAGGTCGAAAAAATTCTTGGATTAGAATCGTGTTGTTCGAACCCCGTAGTTGGATTTTTTTGAACCCTTGATCTTTAGAACTGGGCAAAACCCAAGTTTAACCATGCAAGATTCAAATGGCCCTAAAAATTCAGAAAAAAATCAAAAGAATGAAAAACCAAAGCACATATATAGCATTCTTATGTCATATGTATAGTAAGCATGCATTCAAGTTGATAAACAAGGTCTAGACATATATATTCAAACCAGAAAAATCATGTATATATCTACCCCTAAAACTCTAATTAAACTATGTCTTATGAAGTCAATCATGTAGAGAAGTGGTTTTGGGTTTCAAATATGGAAATTTCAAGAACCTCCCAAAAGCTTCATTTTAGAGTGACTAAGAAGGATCCAGGCTTATCTTTTCATTTCATGTTTTAAACTTGTTTAAATCCTGGTCAAACCTAGGATTTGACCAAGATTTATGGGCATAAAATTCAAAAAAATCAGAAAAATAAAAAACCAAAGCACATAAGCATATTCAAGTTGATAAACAAGGTTTGGACATATTCAACCCATACACAAATCATGTATCTACCCCTAACCCTAAACTCTGTCTTATGAAGTCAAGCATGAAGAGAAGTGGTTTCGGGTTTCAAACATGGAAATATCAAAAACCTCCCAAAAACTTCATTTTAGAGTGACTGAGAAGGTTGCATGCTTCCCTTTTCATTTTCATGTTTTAAACTTGTTTAAATCTTGGTCAAACCTAGAATTTGACAAGATTCAAATGGGCATCAAAATTCAAAAAAATCAGAAAAAGAAAAACCAAAGCAATAGTTTTCTTATGTCATATAGTAAGCATTAAAGTTGATAAACAAGGTCTAGACATATTCAACCAGACAAATCATGTATCTATACCCCTAACCCCTAAACTCTGTCTTATGAAGTCAAGCATGTGAAGAGAAGTGGTTTTGGGTTTCAAACATCGAAATTTCAAAAACCTCCCAAAAGCTTCATTTTAGAGTGACTAAGAAGGATACATGCTTCCCTTTACATTTTCATGTTTTAAACTTGTTTAAATTATCTTGGTCAAACCTAGGATTTGACGAAGATACAAATGGGTGGGCACAAAATTCAAAAAAATCAGAAAAATGAAAAACCAAATCACATAGTCTTCTTATGTCATATCGTAAGCAATCAAGTTGATAAACAAGGTCTAGATATATCCAAACCAGACAAATCATGTATCTACCCCCTGTCGATCTTATGAAGTCTAGCATGAAGGGAAGTCGTTTTGGGTTTCAAACATTGAAATTTAAAGAACATCCCAAAAGCTTCATTTTAGAGTGACTAAGAAGGATACAGACTTCCCTTTTCATTTTCATGTTTTAAATTTGTTTAAATCTTGGTCAAACCAAGGATTTGACCAAGATTCAAATGGCCCTAAAAATTCAGAAAAAAATGAAAAGAATGAAAAACCAAAGCACATAACATTCTTATGTCATATGTATAGTAAGCATTCAAGTTGATATACAAGGTCTAGACATATATATTCAAACCTAGGATTTGACTAGCTAAGATTCAAATGGGCATAACAAATTCAAAAAACAAAAACCAAACACATAGTCTTCTGATGTCATATAGCAAGCATTCAAGTTGATAAACAAACTTGTTTAAATCATGGTCAAACCTAGGATTTGACCAAGATTCAAATGGGCATAATTTTTAAAAAAATGTAAAATCAAGGCACATAGTCTTCTTATGTCATATAGTAAGCATTCAATTAAGTTGATAAACAAGGTCTAGACATATCAAACCAGAAAATTCAGGTGTCTAGCTAGCTACCCCTAACCCTAAACTCTGCACGAAGAGAAGTGGTTTTGGGTTTCAAACATGGATATTTCAAAAACCCTCCCAAAAACCTTCATTTTGGAGTTAATAAGAAGGATCAAGGCTTACTTTTTCATTTTCATGTTTTAATCTTTTTTAAATCTTTGTCAAACCTAGGTTTTGACCAATATTCAAAAGGGCATAATTAAAAAAAATGAAATATCAAGGCACATAGTCTTCTTATGTCATATAGTAAGCATTCAATTAAGTTGATAAACAAGCTCTAGACATATTCAAACCAGAAAAATCATGATGTATCTACCCCCTATATATCCCTAAACCCTAACTTATGAAGTCAAGCACGAAGAGAAGTGGTTTTTGGTTTAAATCATGGAAATTTCAAAAACCCTCCCAAGAGCTTCATTTTGGAGTGACTAATTAAGAAGCATACATGCTTACCTTTTCATATTCATGTTTTAAACTTGTTCAAATCTAGGTCAACAAACCTAGGATTTGATGAAGAATCAAATGGGTATAAAAAATTTAAAAACAAGCTCTAGATAAGCTCAAGTTGAAAAACAAGTTCTAGACATATTCCAACCAGAAAAATCATGCATGTACCCCCTATATATATATATATCCCTAAACCCTGACTTATGAAGTCAAGCATGAAGAGAAGTGGTTTTTGGTTTCAATCATGGAAATTTCAAAAACCCTCCCAAGAGCTTCATTTTGGAGTGGCTAAGAAGGATAGATACTTAATTTTTCATATTTATGTTTTAAACTAGTTTAAATCATGGTCAAACCTAGGATTTGACCAAGATTCAAATGGGCATAAAAATTCAAAATAAATGAAAATAAATGAAAAACCAAGGCACGTAGTCTTCTTATGTCATATAGTAAGCATTCAATTAAGTTGATAAACAAGGTCTAGACATATTCAAACCAGAAACATCATGTATCTAGCTACCCTAGCCCTAAACTCTGTCTTATGAAGTCAAGCATGCATGAAGAGAAGTACGTGGTTTTTTGGTTTCAAACATGGAAATTTCAAAAACCCTCTCAAGAGCTTCATTTTGGAGTGACTACGAAGGATACATGCTTAATTTTCATATTCATGTTTTAAACTTGTTTAAATCATGGTCAAACCTAGGATTTGACCAAGATTCAAATGGGCATAATTTAAAAAAATGTAAAATCAAGGCACATAGTCTTCTTATGTCATATAGTAAGCATTCAATTAAGTTGATAAACAAGGTCTAGACATATCAAACCAGAAAAATCATGTATCTACCCCTATATATCCCCAAAAACTCTGTCTTTATGAAGTCAAGCATGAAGAGAAGTGGTTTTTTGGTTTCAAGCATGGAAATTTCAAAAACCTCCCCAAACTTCATTTTAGAGTGACTAAGAAGGATACAAGCTTGCCTTTTCATTTTCATGTTTTAAACTTGTTTAAATTATCTTGGTCAAATCTAGGATTTGACAAGATTCAAATGGGCAAACATATGATAAGTGATGCAAATATCATTTCTAAGTGCGGGCAAACCAGAGATATGTGGTTTTTGGTTTCAAACATATTCAAACGAGAGAAATCATGTATCTACCCCCTAACACTAAACTCTGTCTCATGAAGTCAAGCGCATGCATGAAGATATGTGGTTTTTGGTTTCAAACATGGAAATTTCAAAAACCCTCCCAAGAGCTTCATTTCGAAGTGATTAATTAAGAAGCATACATGCATGCTTACTTTTTCATATTCATGTTTTAAACTTATTCAAATCTTGGTGAAACCTAGGATTTGACCAAGATTCAAATGGGTATAAAAATTTAAAAAATACAAAAAAGGTCTTCTTATGTTATATAGTAGGCATTCAATTAAGTTGATAAACAAGTTCTAGACATATTCAAACAAGAAAAATCATGCATGTATCTACCCATAACCCTAAACTTTGTTTCATGAAGTCAAGCATTGTGGTTTTTGGTTTCGAACATGGAAATTCAAAAACCCTCCCAAGAGCTTCATTTTGAAGTGACTAAGAAGCATACATGCTTACTTTTTCATATTCATGTTTTTAACTTATTCAAATCTTGGTGGAACCAAGGATTTGACAAAGATTCGAATGGGTATAAAAATTCAAAAAAAACAAGGTCTTCTCTTATGTTATATAGTAAGCATTCAATTAATTTGATAAACAAGGTCTAAACATATTCAAACCAGGAAAATCATGTATCTACCACCTAACCCTAAACTCTGTCTTATGAAGTCAAGCATGCATGAAGAGAAGTGGTTTTTGGTTTCAAGCATGGAAATTTCCATGTTTGAAACCCAAAACCACTTCTCTTCATATGCTTGACTTCATATGACAGAGTTTAGCGTTAGGGGGTAGATACATGATTTTTTGGTTTGAATATGTCCAGACCTTGTTTATCAACTTAAATGCTAACTATATGACATCAGAATGGGCATAAAAATTTAAAAAAATTAAAAATGTAAAACCAAAATTTAATTGGGAGGAAAGGGTACATGAATTACAATTAAAAAACAAGGTAACTTAAATACTTGGATGCCCCAAGATGTGTGGAAGCCCAAAACAATGGCAAAACATATCATGTGCGCATGCTGCATCCAATTCAAGTAGAACACATAGTAGGCACCGATAGTTTGACCTAAATTTGAAATCAAAGAGAAGGTGGTTAGAAAAAATCAAAATTGGCAAAGCAAAGCATGAAATCAAAAAATTGTGATGCACTCTAGCTATGAAAATTATCAAACAATGCAAACCAAAATGATTTTTTAGAGGAATACTAGTTCAACTTATTTAATTTTTTATTTGTAGGCCAAAATCAAACCCCGTAGTTGGATTTTTTTTTCAACTTGATCTGTAGTACTGGGGAAAACCCTAGTTTATAACCTATTTAATAATAGATTCGTAGTCGATTCTTTTACTTTTTTATTATTACTATGCAGCACATGTGTGTTTGCCCGTCGAGTGAAACTCGGAGGAAGAGGAATCACTCGGAAGGAGAAGAAGGGAGAGCAGTCACGGGGCCCCTCTTATTGATGGTGTATATTCTTTTTCTGGTGATGTTGACTGTTGTGCAGGGTTTGTCAGTGCGCAGGAGGTGCGAGCGAGCGAGCGAGTCGAGCGAGGCCGAGAATGAGAGAGATTTGTTTTTTTTTGTGTGAGAGGGACAACCGAAGGATCCAGAAGGACCCACAGACTTCCAATACGCATCCTGATGCGTCTTCTCTTGACAAAGAAGATGGCTGGGAGTTGGCGTACCTATTGCACGTGACTTGTGCTCACTCAAGTGTGGGACCTCACGCGTGGGCACCACACGTAAGTGACAGACCTGTTGGTGTAAAAACTCGGTTGATTATTATAGTGCATTAGAACAAAGTTTCCTATGGATTCAAGGGTAGGAAATCCAAGTTAACTCATTTACATGACATTATTTTTTCCATGAAGCAAAGTTAACACTATCAATTGGTACATTTTGGAGTGACTAAGAAGGATCAATGCTTACTTATTCGTTTAATTTCACGTGTTAAACTTGTCTAAATCTTGTTCAAACCTAGGATTTGACCAAGATTCAAATGGGCAGAAAAATAATTAAAAAACAGAAAAATGAAAAACCAAATCACATAGTAAGCATTCAAGTTGATAAACAAGGTCTAGACATATTCAAACCAGACAAATCATGTATCTATACCCCTAACCCCTAAACTCTGTCTTATGAAGTCAAGCATGTGAAGAGAAGTGGTTTTGGGTTTGGGGGTATATATACATGATTTTTATTGTTTAAATATATATAGACTTTGTTGATCAACATGAATGCTTAATTACTATATGACATAAGAAGTTTATGTGCTTTGGTGTTTCATTTTTTTGATTTCTTTTTTGAATTTTTATGCCCATTTGAATCTTGGTCAAATCCTAGGTTTGACAAAGATTTAAACAAGTTTGAAACATGAAAATGAAAAAGTAAGCTTGGATCCTTCTTAGTCACTCCAAAATGAAGCTTTTGGGTGGGTTTTTGAAATTTCCATGTTTGAAACCCAAAACCACTTCTTCTCTTCATGCTTGACTTCATAAGACAACGTTTAGGGTTAGGGGGTAGATACATGATTTTTCTGGTTTGAATATGTCTAGACTTCGTTGATCAACTTGAATGCTTAGTATATTACATAAGAAGACTATGTGGTTTGGTTTTTGATTTTCTTGATTTTGTTTGATTTTTTATGACCATTTGAATCTTGGTCAAATCCTAGGTTTGACCAAGATTTAAACAAGTTTAAAACATGAAAATGAAAAAGTAAGCATGGATCCTTCTTAGTCATGACAATGAGTTAACTTGGCTTTACTACCCTTGATGAATCCATAGGAAACTTTTTGTACTAATGCAGTATAATATTCTGGTTTGAATATGTCTAGACCTTGTTTATCAACTTAATTTGAAAGACATACAAGTTATAGCACACATAGTGCATACATTTTCACACATACTGCACTAGATGCTAACCCTATAGTTTGAGGCCATTTGGATGAGGTCGAAAAAATTCTTGGATTAGAATCGTGTTGTTCGAACCCCGTAGTTGGATTTTTTTGAACCCTTGATCTTTAGAACTGGGCAAAACCCAAGTTTAACCATGCAAGATTCAAATGGCCCTAAAAATTCAGAAAAAAATCAAAAGAATGAAAAACCAAAGCACATATATAGCATTCTTATGTCATATGTATAGTAAGCATGCATTCAAGTTGATAAACAAGGTCTAGACATATATATTCAAACCAGAAAAATCATGTATATATCTACCCCTAAAACTCTAATTAAACTATGTCTTATGAAGTCAATCATGTAGAGAAGTGGTTTTGGGTTTCAAATATGGAAATTTCAAGAACCTCCCAAAAGCTTCATTTTAGAGTGACTAAGAAGGATCCAGGCTTATCTTTTCATTTCATGTTTTAAACTTGTTTAAATCCTGGTCAAACCTAGGATTTGACCAAGATTTATGGGCATAAAATTCAAAAAAATCAGAAAAATAAAAAACCAAAGCACATAAGCATATTCAAGTTGATAAACAAGGTTTGGACATATTCAACCCATACACAAATCATGTATCTACCCCTAACCCTAAACTCTGTCTTATGAAGTCAAGCATGAAGAGAAGTGGTTTCGGGTTTCAAACATGGAAATATCAAAAACCTCCCAAAAACTTCATTTTAGAGTGACTGAGAAGGTTGCATGCTTCCCTTTTCATTTTCATGTTTTAAACTTGTTTAAATCTTGGTCAAACCTAGAATTTGACAAGATTCAAATGGGCATCAAAATTCAAAAAAATCAGAAAAAGAAAAACCAAAGCAATAGTTTTCTTATGTCATATAGTAAGCATTAAAGTTGATAAACAAGGTCTAGACATATTCAACCAGACAAATCATGTATCTATACCCCTAACCCCTAAACTCTGTCTTATGAAGTCAAGCATGTGAAGAGAAGTGGTTTTGGGTTTCAAACATCGAAATTTCAAAAACCTCCCAAAAGCTTCATTTTAGAGTGACTAAGAAGGATACATGCTTCCCTTTTCATTTTCATGTTTTAAACTTGTTTAAATTATCTTGGTCAAACCTAGGATTCGACATGATTCAAATGGGCATCAAAATAAATAAAAAACAGAAAAAGGAAAAACCAAAGCAATAGTTTTCTTATATATGTCATATAGTAAGCATTAAAGTTGATAAACAAGGTCTAGATATATCCAAACCAGACAAATCATGTATCTACCCCCGGCCTGTCGATCTTATGAAGCTAGTCTACTAGCATGTGAAGGGAACTCGTTTTCGGTTTCAAACATAGAAATTACAAGAACATCCCAAAAGCTTCTCCATTTTAGAGTGACTACGAAGGATACTGACTTCCCTTTTCATTTTCATGTTTTAAACTTGTTTAAATCTTGGTCAAACCAAGGATTTGACCAAGATTCAAATGGGCCTAAAAATTTAGAAAAAAATCAAAAAGAGAATGAAAAACCAAAGCACATAGCATTCTTATGTCATATGTATAGTAAGCATTCAAGTTGATAAACAAGGTCTAGACATATTCAAACCAAAAAATCATGTATATATCTACCCCTAACCCTAAACTGATCTGTCGATCTTATGGAAGTCAATCATGAAGAGAAGTGGTTTTGGGTTTCAAACATGGAAATTTCAAGAACATCCCAAAAGCTTCATTTTAGAGTGACTAAGAAGGATCCATGCTTACTTACTCGTTTTCACGTGTTAAACTTGTCTAAATCTTGGTGAAACCTAGGATTTGACCAAGATATGATTCAAATGCGCAGAAAATTAAAAAAGTCAGAAAATTTAAAAACCAAAGTACATAGTCTTCTTATGTCATATAGTAAGCATATTCAAGTTGATAAACAAGGTTTGGACATATTCAAACCATACAAATCATGTATCTATACCCCCTAACCCTAAACTTTTTCTTATGAAGTCAAGCATGAAGAGAAGTGGTTTTGGGTTTCAAAGATGGAAATTTCAAAAACCTCCAAAAACTTCATTTTAGAGTGACTGAGAAGTTAGCATTAAAGTTGATAAACAAGGTTTAGACATATTCAAACCAGACAAATCATGTATCTACCCCTAACCCTAAACTCGGTCTTATGAAGTCTAGCATGAAGAGAATCGTTTTGAGTTTCAAACGTTTAAGCCAAAAGCCCCATTTCAAATATTTCAAACTTATTCAAAGTTGGTTCAAATTTGAAAGACATACAAGTTATAGCACACATAGTGCATACATTTTCACACATACTGCACTAGATGCTAACCCTATAGTTTGAGGCCACTTGGATGAGGTCGAAAAAGTTCTTGGATTAGAATCGTGTTGTTCGAACCCCGTAGTTGGATTTTTTTGAACCTTGATCTGTAGTACAGGGCAAAACCCTAGTTTAACCTATTTAATTATAGATTCGTATATCGATTTTTCTACCTTTTTATTATTACTATGCTGCAGATGTGCGTTTGCCCGTCGAGTGAAACTCGGAGGAAGAGGGATCACTCGGAAGGAGAGAAAAAAGGCAGAGCATTATGGTGTCTTCCCTTTTTCGGGTGATGATGATGATGTTGACTGTTGTGCAGGGTTTGTCAGTGCGCAGGAGGTGCGAGCGAGCGAGCGAGCGAGCGAGTCGAGCGAGGCCGAGAATGAGAGAGATTTGTTTTTTTGTGTGAGAGGGACAACCGAAGGATCCAGAAGGACCCACAGACTTCCAATACGCATCCTGATGCGTCTTCTCTTGACAAAGAAGATGGCTGGGAGTTGGCGTACCTATTGCACGTGACTTGTGCTCACTCAAGTGTGGGACCTCACGCGTGGGCACCACACGTAAGTGACAGACCTGTTGGTGTAAAAACTCGGTTGATTATAATAGTGCATTAGAACAAAGTTTCCTATGGATTCAAGGGTAGGAAATCCAAGTTAACTCATTTACATGACATTATTTTTTCCATGAAGCAAAGTTAACACTATCAATTGGTACATTTTGGAGTGACTAAGAAGGATCAATGCTTACTTATTCGTTTAATTTCACGTGTTAAACTTGTCTAAATCTTGTTCAAACCTAGGATTTGACCAAGATTCAAATGGGCAGAAAAATAATTAAAAAACAGAAAAATGAAAAACCAAATCACATAGTCTTCTTATGTCATATAGTAAGCATTCAAGTTGATAAACAAGGTCTAGACATATTCAAACCAGACAAATCATGTATCTATACCCCTAACCCCTAAACTCTGTCTTATGAAGTCAAGCGTGTGAAGAGAAGTGGTTTTGGGTTTCAAACATCGAAATTTCAAAAACCTCCCAAAAGCTTCATTTTAGAGTGACTAAGAAGGATACATGCTTCCCTTTACATTTTCATGTTTTAAACTTGTTTAAATTATCTTGGTCAAACCTAGGATTTGACGAAGATACAAATGGGTGGGCACAAAATTCAAAAAAATCAGAAAAATGAAAAACCAAATCACATAGTCTTCTTATGTCATATCGTAAGCAATCAAGTTGATAAACAAGGTCTAGATATATCCAAACCAGACAAATCATGTATCTACCCCCTGTCGATCTTATGAAGTCTAGCATGAAGGGAAGTCGTTTTGGGTTTCAAACATTGAAATTTAAAGAACATCCCAAAAGCTTCATTTTAGAGTGACTAAGAAGGATACAGACTTCCCTTTTCATTTTCATGTTTTAAATTTGTTTAAATCTTGGTCAAACCAAGGATTTGACCAAGATTCAAATGGCCCTAAAAATTCAGAAAAAAATGAAAAGAATGAAAAACCAAAGCACATAACATTCTTATGTCATATGTATAGTAAGCATTCAAGTTGATATACAAGGTCTAGACATATATATTCAAACCTAGGATTTGACTAGCTAAGATTCAAATGGGCATAACAAATTCAAAAAACAAAAACCAAACACATAGTCTTCTGATGTCATATA
The DNA here is from genome assembly GCA_030979885.1 of Lolium multiflorum. Taxonomy (NCBI): domain Eukaryota; kingdom Viridiplantae; phylum Streptophyta; class Magnoliopsida; order Poales; family Poaceae; genus Lolium; species Lolium multiflorum. The sequence continues at coordinate 94,821,388 of CM061749.1, forward strand.
GCAAGCATTCAAGTTGATAAACAAACTTGTTTAAATCATGGTCAAACCTAGGATTTGACCAAGATTCAAATGGGCATAATTTTTAAAAAAATGTAAAATCAAGGCACATAGTCTTCTTATGTCATATAGTAAGCATTCAATTAAGTTGATAAACAAGGTCTAGACATATCAAACCAGAAAATTCAGGTGTCTAGCTACCCCTAACCCTAAACTCTGCACGAAGAGAAGTGGTTTTGGGTTTCAAACATGGATATTTCAAAAACCCTCCCAAAAACCTTCATTTTGGAGTTAATAAGAAGGATCAAGGCTTACTTTTTCATTTTCATGTTTTAATCTTTTTTAAATCTTTGTCAAACCTAGGTTTTGACCAATATTCAAAAGGGCATAATTAAAAAAAATGAAATATCAAGGCACATAGTCTTCTTATGTCATATAGTAAGCATTCAATTAAGTTGATAAACAAGCTCTAGACATATTCAAACCAGAAAAATCATGATGTATCTACCCCCTATATATCCCTAAACCCTAACTTATGAAGTCAAGCACGAAGAGAAGTGGTTTTTGGTTTAAATCATGGAAATTTCAAAAACCCTCCCAAGAGCTTCATTTTGGAGTGACTAATTAAGAAGCATACATGCTTACCTTTTCATATTCATGTTTTAAACTTGTTCAAATCTAGGTCAACAAACCTAGGATTTGATGAAGAATCAAATGGGTATAAAAAATTTAAAAACAAGCTCTAGATAAGCTCAAGTTGAAAAACAAGTTCTAGACATATTCCAACCAGAAAAATCATGCATGTACCCCCTATATATATATATATCCCTAAACCCTGACTTATGAAGTCAAGCATGAAGAGAAGTGGTTTTTGGTTTCAATCATGGAAATTTCAAAAACCCTCCCAAGAGCTTCATTTTGGAGTGGCTAAGAAGGATAGATACTTAATTTTTCATATTTATGTTTTAAACTAGTTTAAATCATGGTCAAACCTAGGATTTGACCAAGATTCAAATGGGCATAAAAATTCAAAATAAATGAAAATAAATGAAAAACCAAGGCACGTAGTCTTCTTATGTCATATAGTAAGCATTCAATTAAGTTGATAAACAAGGTCTAGACATATTCAAACCAGAAACATCATGTATCTAGCTACCCTAGCCCTCAACTCTGTCTTATGAAGTCAAGCATGCATGAAGAGAAGTACGTGGTTTTTTGGTTTCAAACATGGAAATTTCAAAAACCCTCTCAAGAGCTTCATTTTGGAGTGACTACGAAGGATACATGCTTAATTTTCATATTCATGTTTTAAACTTGTTTAAATCATGGTCAAACCTAGGATTTGACCAAGATTCAAATGGGCATATATGAATCTTTAGCAGGTGCGTTTTTTTACTAATCCATATGGAATATTTTGATAAAACCCTTTTAGAAGGCTTTGTTAAGGCCTCAAGGACAATGAGTTGGGAGGAGGCCAGGTAGACTGTAGCTAGGCATTGATTCGGAATTTATGATGCTTGCGACTTGCTTGCGCGGCTTGTTGATTTCCCAGGTGACGCAGCTTTTTTTGACTGCCCAGCCATGGATAGGTCATAGGAGTGCAGAGCTGTAGGCGGTGCGGATAAGTACGCGGGGCATTGATGATGTAGGTGTGTTCGGTTGCCCACGCGAGTGCAGAGCTGTACCTGTAGGGTTATGCGAGTAGGCCTTTAAACTGGGAGGTGGCACAAGAAGATTTTAGTAAGGAATGGTTCCTTTCCAGAGGAATGGAATGGTTCCATCCCCGCGTTCGGTTTGGACAAAAAGGAGGTACAGAATGGTACTGTTTTTTGTTCGGTTGGAGGAATTGGAGAGCAGAACGGAATGTGGTTAAACTAAACTTTTGTCTAAGAATCGTAATTAACAATGGCAAATAGCCTTTTAAATCTTAAAATCGTAATTAACAACGCCTAATGGCCTTTTTAATCTTAAAATCGTAATTAATGTTATTTTTTGTATGGTCGGGGAATTTGGAGAGTAGAACGGAATGAAGTTAAAGTTTAATCTTTTGTCTAAATATCGTAATTAATAGTGGCCTTTTTAATCTCAAAATCATAATTAACAACAACTAATAATTTTTTTGGTTGGATTAGTGAAGTGCTTTGTAATTAATAGCGGCTAAGTAACAGCCGTTCCACCACATTCCACCGATTCGGTGGAATGGGTGCATTCTGCATATGGGGAGAATATTCCCTTTCGAGGAACCACTCGGTTCCGTTCCATTCCACAACCGAACACAAGAATGGGCTCTAGGTGCGGAACGGTTCCATTCCATTCCACTTGGTTCTGGAACCGAACACACCCTAAATGCGTTGCAATGGAAAATGACAGTGTGTGGTGGCCTGATGGTGAAGAAGAAAGGTCGGGCGAAGAGTTGTTGGCTAGAGTCGGTTTTATACGAATCGACGAGGTGCGGGATAGTTTGATTTTAAGGGCTCCTTTCATTCACAGGATAGGGAAATCATAGGAGTAGGAATGTAGGATTGGGATTTGGGATGACATGTGTAGTTAAATCCTATAATAAGATGAGTTGCGTTTGATTGCGCCAAATGAATTTTTCCATGAGGTAGGACCAAATATTTAATCCTATACTAGGATTTGCACTACTTGATGATTCCTATAGGATTATTTCCTATTGGATATGTTCATATGAATCAAACTACTAGTGTAGGAAATATTCCTATAAGATCTAAATCCTATTATCTTATACCAACCTAATATGAATCAAAGAAGCCCTAAAGGATTTTCGAAGGAATCATGTACGAAGTATGATTTTTCTAAGTCACCCAACATATATACTAGGAATAGAACTAAGTAGTACCATATACTTAGGCCCGCATGCACAAATATTAAGTGTGGATTGAGGAAGTCGATAACTTGGGAAAAAACTTTCGCAACTGCACACCTATGTTACCACCCTTGCGACGCTAATTGTCGTAGAGCTGACCTAGAACGAACTCTTGTCTCGGTTAACATGAGAGAGATAAGGGATAAATACAATTGTGATACACTTTCCTAATATTTTGTTGAATGAGATAATCTTGTGTTTTCCTAATAGGGTTAATTAAGTACACATTTGGCAGCTCGTGTGTTGCATACGTTGGTGAACTTTAGACCCCAACTATATATTATTATTTGAACTCACCTCTAACACTTAATTATGTATAATAAGGTCCCTAACTAACCTCAAACACAATTAGGTATAACAGCGGTCCATAACTAACCTCAAACACTTAATTAGGTCTTACATTGCCCCCTTAGACTACCCCTTACCCTCAGCGACGTACGCAACATGGTGTTTGGGTTGAATGGCCCACCCTATTTTAAAATGTTTTAGTTAATTAATTATGTAAAAAATTATCACATATAAAGTGGAAAAAAGAAAATTAGTAAGGTGTGCCCACCTGGCCTACGGTTGTTTTGTGCGTCCTCCACTGCGTACTCCTCTTGATCTGTGACGATGAACATAGTTCTTTAGAACACATGCAACACTTACAGTTGATAGGCCGTTGCAAAGCTAATCAATGATAAAACCTGCTTTCATAATCCATTGTACTTTGATTTAATTAGTCCCTCTAATGGACCCCAACTATGTGTGCTTGAGATTTAGCAAAATGCTTTGCCGCCGTGCCACATAACAAATAATAAACAGACCAATCAAGTTTTTATCATTGCTAGACCTAACTAAGTGTTCAAGTGCTCAATTTTGACCACATTAGAGTTGAGGGGCCAAACATAATTCTTAAATACGTGAGGGACCGAACATATACTTCTAAACACCCGAGGGACAAGACAAATTTGAGTACTATTGTTATTATTAGACTAGTCACAATGGGGAGTATCATATAATAGTATCATACATATGATACTAATGTACAATATTATTTTCACAGTCCATATTATCATCATGTAGTAGTATAATATGTTACATGTATTTAGGGATTTGTAGAATCTCAATACAAAAGTGTGTACAAGATTTGTTTGGCAGTAATTTTTCTAGTTCTACATGATATGATACGATATCTACCTATGATACCACTATCGTCTCTTTCATCATTAACTGATATGACACATCAACATTTTGCATGCATGTAGTGCATGATACTACTTATGATATTGCCATTGCGAGTAGTCTCCCTTTGTCCTAGAGTACAATGCCAATTTGTTTTCAGAGGCAAACTTAGACTAATACTTGGGCCCGCCAATTATGAGTTGCATGTCATTCAAAACTATATCATCGGATGCTTGTTTCGATGAACTTTCCAATGGTATATTTTGCGGATGTCATAAAATTAGGCTGGTCATACTATTTCTATAGTGGGTAGTATCATGGAGTAGTATCATAGTAATGCTACATTTATTATTTTTTAGAATCTCAATGCAAATTTGTGTACAAGATTTGTTTAGCATTAAGTTTTCTCGTTGTTTGCGCTATGATACAGTATCTACCTATGTTACACTAATCTCCTCTCTCCTACTTAATTAGCTGCCAGATCAACATTTTTGTGGGACCAATGTGTATGATACTAGCTATGATACTAGCACTATCATGTGGGTACCTAAATCTCGAGTCAAAGTTTGACACGAAACCGATGTGGACTTTATTCATGGTGGAAGGGAGTAACAATCATAAGCACATTATTATTATTGTTTGAACAACATTTTATTTGATGTGCCATAAGAAGTTTAGAAACTCCTAGCCTGCGGAGGTGGCGTTTTGGCACACGCGTGCATATGCACCAATTATAGAAAATGATTAAAAAAATTATATAAATGTTAATTTTTTTGGTATACATTGTGACATCATATGTTCGTTCACAAGTTTTCGTGGAAAAACGACATTTTGTGTGGCGTGTAAAAAAAGGCAAAAAATATACTGTACGTAGTCGTGTTACAACATCAAAATTTGTCTTTTTTATAGGAGCCACATAATTTTTTTGTGAGAAAACTTGTGTACCAACATAAAATGTCTAGATATACATGTAAAATTTTAGTTTAGAATTTTTTGACACTTTGAAATATGGATTCACATAATGGGAGCATATGCTCCTATGAGGCAAAGTGCATTTCCGCTAGCCCCCGCCATTTCTTATATCTCTATATTGTCTATATATCTATACCTCTACCTCTACCCCCTTGGATTCCTGAACAGACGTACAGTACTAGTAGGGCCTACTATTTATTATTATTACATACTCTAAAAAAAAAACCTACTGCAGCCAAAATTTAATATCATCGAGCGGTAAAATTCCCCGCCAACGCCCAAATATCTCGCGCCGCAAAGTTTCAGATCTGCGAATATTTTTTTCCTCAAAAGAAGGACTGCGAAATTCCCTTCTACTCCTCTATCGCCCAGCTTCGCCCTAGTTTCGCCCGCAAGCCCTCAGAGAAACCGCCCCTCTTGCCTACCTCCAGATCTTCCCGGCCGCCGCACTTCGCCGTTCAAGCTGCCACGGCTTCAAACCCCGAGGCTGCCCTATCCGCACCTACTCCGGCGTCCACCGCACCGTATCTCGTTCGCCGACTCTATCGACCACCGCACCTGACCAGCTTCGCCGACACCGACGCCACCGTGCACTGCACATCATCTGCTTCACCGACCTTCTAGTTCGGCCGGCGCGCTGAACACTTCATCGACCGCCCAGCATGTCCTTCTCCGACCCCCCAAGATCTGCTTCCCCGGCACCCACCGCAACAGCAGTCCCCTCGCCGACCTCCACGTCACCCGTAAGAACGCGGAACACGTCTAAACGCCGCCCAGAAATAGGTAACCAGACATCCCTGCGCGTTTTGTTCTGTTAGGAGTATTGCAGCTGACTGTATTTCTGAATTCGTGCTATATTTCTAACTTACAAGTGCTTTCGTTGATAACCACCTCATCCTTTAGGTTTAAACACGACGCATAAGTATGTTTTTCCGTGACCAAACCCACCCATTCGCTGAAACTCTACATGGTATCAGAGCCTAGGTTTCCTTCCTGCTAGCCGCCACAAACAGTACCAAACAAGTTCTTCCTTTGATCACAAAACCCACCGTTGAGATGTAGAAATCCAGGCGGCGGGAGGCCGCATCAGGTGCTCTGCGTCGGTTGCGGCTATCACACACAGCGATGTGAGCTGTGTGAGATCGGCGGCTGCTCGCGCGGGGAGAAAGAAGAGGGTGAAGATCGTTTTGGTTTAGAAAGGAGAGAAGAGGAAGTGAATCCGTGGCAGAGAGATCTGGATCCGTGTGAGGGGCAGAAGTTGGAGGCGTGCGGAGTGGGGCGAGCCTTTGAGCGCAGGGCGGAGCCGGAGGTTGGTGCTGGACGTTGACCAGCGCGAGCCGGTCGATGTGGCCAGGTGCCGTACGCCAGGTTGGCCAGGGCGCGCAGACGAGGCGCCATCCGAGTGGAAGTGAGGAGAAAATGGAGATGTGAGGCTGTGAGGATATGTGGTGATGGAGTTGATGAGGCTGCGGTTGAGTCGTGATGGAGTTGATGAGGCTGCGGTTTAGTGGTGATGGTGATGGTTGTGGATATGTCCAGGGGAAAGGCATGCGTGCCTGAGGTGAGACTGGTTGAGGCCTGACCGGGGGATAGGCATGGGTGCTTGAGGAGTGGATGGTTGAGGCAGGAGTTGGCTGGGGGTTTGTGGGAGAGACGGAAGAGGTGGCCGGGCAGAGTGGAGAAGAGAGGCTGAGGACATTGAGGCGAGTGTGGATGGTTCTGCGGAACTTGTGTGGTGAGGCAGCCGGGGTTGTTGAGGACGTGTATGGTTAGGAGTTGTGCGTATCCCAGATGGTTGAAGCTGGATATCTTCGCTGCTGATGAAGAGATGAATCGAGATGACAAGATGATGGAAAGTGCAATGCTGTCATGTATCCTAGGAGTTATGCTGAATGTTCATTACTGGTAGTTGTCATATGTGTCATGTTGTTGTTGCAAGATGGCCATGGTTGTTTACCCATGATCATCTTGAGGGGGTGTGTTACCATGAGTGAGTTTAGTAGTAGCGCTGTAGTAATATTGTATCCAGTGTGAGGCCCATAGAGGCCCATGTCCAGTAGTATTGTAACCCTAACTCAGATGATATAAATACAGTGTGGTGGTCTGAGTAACCTAACCCACCCATTCGCTGAAACTCTACAAAATATGAGCCACCAATCATGAGCCGTTGAATGCTCTACATGTCCACGATTGACAACAACAACAACAACAAAGCCTTTATTCCCAAACAAGTTGGGGTAGGCTATACAAGTCCACAATTGACACGATTACAATTTCTCACTATTTGGCCGTAGGCTACTGCTCTAGTTACATCATGTTTGATATCTTTCTGCGATCCTGTATTACATGTTTATGCACGTCATAATGCTTCTACCAAGGTTCAAAAAAGCGCTAGGCGCTAAGCGAGCGGTGAGGCACTGCTTAGAGGAACTGCTGCTTAAGCGAGCTTAAGCGCCGCTTAAGCGCTCAGGCTAAAATCGTACGAACATGAAACAGGGAAGTCAAGATGGGCACATATACCCCTATAATATGCTGTAAATTTGTATCCTAAGCATGTAATGCTACATTTCTGAGGAATACGGGGATTAATACCTTGGTTAGCCTCGGTTTTGCTCCAATTTCTTATAAACACACAAGCAGCTAAGCAAACAATGTAACAAACACAAACAAGCAGCTAAGCTTTACTGGAGTAGCAAGCAGCTAAGCAGTAGAGGAGTAGCAAGCAGCTAAGCCAGACCTAATCACCATCAATGCATCGAGCAAGGAGCAGAGCAACACAGGCAACACACCAACACTCGCATAGAGGAGATTCTAGCACAAAACACGACCAGATTCCCTGTCTCGCTTAATCGAACGCTTAGGCCAAAAGCGAAGCGGAAGACAACCGCTCAGCGCTTAAGCGCGCTTAAGCGTACCTAGGCGTACGCTTTTTTGAACCATGGCTTCTACTACTATTTGGTGTCAATTTAATTATAGCAAAGCCGTGACTCGTAACTGTTTGTTATTATTACACGTGCAGCAGGCACATCTTACACTCATAAACGTAGAGTAAAGCTCGCCTATAATCATGTAAGTACCTGCTGTTTTTTGTATATTGCTTAATGCAAACTTCTATATCTTGGACCTGTTTCTGTTTACAATTGGCCTCTCCTTCATGCAGAGGAGAAACAGTGAGGCACCAGGTTCTTCTGTCCAAGTACCCGATGAGGTCCGTGTGACTCAAAAAAAAGCTCACGTAAGTTCCCTGTTTTTTTTGGAATGTTAATTTACCTCCTGTGCATAGTTCAATTGCATCATTTTCTGTATGTTGCACTACCTAAGTTGCCTAATGGAATCTAATAAAATATAAACAATGACCATATGGAACATTGCACACTGCCTTTGACCCATCTGGCATCCGGCATGCCTGGGTATAAGTTACATGATTTGGCTATGTTAATACAAGTCCTGAAATTCTATTATGTTAATTTTTTGCCTGTTGCTTCATTGAGTTTGCCTGTTGTTCCATGGCTAGTGCATGAAGTTTGATAGAAATGATCCTAGCTGAAATGATGCACTTTGTGTTTTTTTATTGCTTTATTCCTAACCTAGCTTCCTATTCTACTTGAAACATGATTGCTTTATTCCTAACCTAGCTTCCTATTCTACTTGAAACATTGTGAAAAAATAGTTATATTACTTGTTTAAATGTCTAGCTTTGTTTTTCTGAGTCCCATTGACATGATGTGGTATATCCATATTCAAATGATCTGGCTGTTTATATAATACGCTCCATGTTCAATTGCTTCATTCAGTTTCTAGTAATCTATTATACATGATGCACATGGTGCTACTTGTTATATGCCCTTTTTTGTTTGAGTTTGATCATGAATTCAAGATTAAGCATTGCCTAAACGTTGACCAACGTAGGAAGATTCCCTCCCTTGTCTATACGTTGTGAGATAGATGATGAGACCTCTCTAGCAGCGAATTTATACGCGCTAGATAACACCCCGTTTAATTCGGTCCTGTTGGGACTCGAACCCGGGTGGGCTGGCTGCGCACTCGCAAGCCTTGCCACTGAGCTAGCACTCAGTTCTCAGATTAAGCAATGCCTCGTTATGCTTAATTTAAATGTTATGGCACTTCATACAAGCCATACAATTAATTGTTGCATTGACCTTCTGCGATGTCGAAGGCACTATCTGAGTCATGCTTAAATCAATCATACATTATTTTCCTAATAGTATCAAATCCAACATGCACATCTTTTGACTGTATTTGGCTATTTGCTAGATTTCTTCTGTGCAGTGACCTGGCTTCGTTATTGGGCACATGATGTCTAGTTGCTTGGTTCATTGTATACATCATCGCCATGATCTAGTTTGGTTTGTTCTAAGAGGCATGTGGCTTAACTGGTTTCTTTGTTGTATCTGCCCATGGTTCTTTCAAAATTATGTCAACAATGCTGTTTGTTTGCCTTGTATTGTATTGCATTTTAACTTGTTTTGTCTTAGTTTCAGCCTGCAAACAAAGCTGTAATGTCAGTAGGGACAACCCATTTATCAAGTGTTGCGGTCATTTCACAGAGCAACAGTGACAGTGGCACGTGCTCTCATTGGTCCACTGAGTCCGGTACACCAACCATTCCAGAAGAAATAGATGTACGAGGCTCTATTTTTGATTGCTTGTTGTGTTATATCAGCTCAATGATGTTCTTGAAATTGGAGGTCTTTTATTGCATCATATGATGTTGTAACTTGTTTTATCTAAATTTCAGGCTTCAAATAAAGCTACAATGCCAGAAGCAAGGGCCAATGCCTCAAGTATTGATGTTTCACAAAGCAGCAGTGAGAGTGCATATTGCTCGCATAGGCCCATGGTATCTATTGGTCAACTTAATCCGGCACAAAGAGATTTCGGGGATGCACTCCAAGAGGCAGTTGATATATTTGGGCGGGAAAACAAAGATGCTGATGAATTAATTGCCAAGACACGCCAAGAGATACATGAATTGAAAAATAGGCAAACTTTGACAGAAAATGTTCTAAAGAATCTCCTATGCACTTGTCATGGTAAGCCAGTTGTGATGTGTCTGGGAATTGAAGGTGTCTAAATAAACTTTGATTCTGTTGTTCAGTCAAGTGGACTGCTGATGCCAATGCTGTAACTAATTACTGCTCAAAATTTCGTTCAAAATTTCGTGGTCTGTAATAATTGCAAATTTTGTTGTTGTACTAAAATTAGATATGTTCCATGTGGCTGCTGTATTTTGTGTGAAATAATTTCCTGATGTGTACTTCAATTAAACCATAAATCGACTGCATGCTGAAAATTTGAATCTGAGCGCACGTGTGAACTATTTTCTGCTCGTAATGCAATAACGGCTGTTTCTTGGAAGGACTACGTACATGGGTGAAAAGTTAGAGAAGCTACAGTACTCTAACTTGAAGGTGAAAAGTTAGAGAAGCTACAGTACTCTAACTTTCCTTCCCCCAAACCATATGTCTAAAATCCAAATAATTTAAATTAATTTGCACAATACAAACTTGTGTCTTGCATTTGAAGTAATTACATGCAGAGAAAATTATGGTGTAATAAAATTTAGTTTAGTTTTTAAACATCTACAGTAATCACCTTTATTAGTTAAAGACAGTGCATAACCTTGTACTTATGCTACAGAAGCCTGACTTTGCTTCTTTATTTTTCCTGACTTAGCTCCTTCACGTTAGAGGATACGGTTCCCGTACATGGTAGCCCATTAATAATTATGCCTGCTAGCAAGATAGATGGTCCTTATTATAGTCAGGCATGTCAACTTGTATGATTAAAAGTAGTTCGTACACATTAAATCTACCATCTGCATTTTTCTCTGTAATAACTTTTCTTTTTACACAACTCAAAACTTGTCTGGCTAATATGAAATTTGAGATGGCAAAACCCGGGAAAGATAAAGATATCACCAAAAACTCTTTCCTGCGAAATGCTGGGTTTTGAAGCCCAAGTCCAAGTCTTTCTCTGCTCAAGTTTTGGAGGAACAACTCCAAGTAGAACGAGTTGCAACAGCTATGCTAAGAACAAAAGTTGACATGTTGAGATCGAGATTAGAAGCATGTGATGCCCTACTGCACGAGGCCAATCAAGTTCGTTATAATCTCCCAAAGACTAAGAAAATGCCATAGATAATTGGAGATGAACACTAACATAGTGAGTACATTGGTCTTGTGAAATGTTTCCTTAGATTAAGGCACCGTTCAGACTTTTGTTGGTGGATGCATTTATCTGCGGTTGGGATCAACTTGGTAGTTGTTCCTGTGGATGTTATATAAATTAATTGCCTAGCCTTTTTTGAATCAGTTCGAACTTAAATGGTATCATAGCCAAGGTCTCAAGTTTGAATTGTCGAACGTGTGGTTTAATTTAATCTCTGTCGGGCGGCAAAATCTCCCACCAATCCTGAAATATTTCAAACGCATTTTTGAATGGGATTAAGAAGATAGATCATGATCATGGTAGTGACCTATATTCAACGTGATGATGATTTGATTTTGCACTCGGCCATGAACAGAGGTACTAGTACGGTGTCACAATTTTTTATCATTATACTTGTACCTTAGCGAAATTCAAAATCTCATAGCGGCAAAACTTCCCGCCCACAAAATACAAAAATTTCACACGCTTCCAAATTCCCATTCTACCCCTGTGGAGATGACAGCAAAGTCGGTTGGTGAGGGGTTTGCCCGTCATTTTTTCGATCACCACCTCCCTAGCCCGGAAACCCTCCCAAAAAAAATACATTTCCTTCAGTCTCTCATCTGAGACCACCCACCGGAACTTCTCAAGTCCCTCTCTCTACCACCTCCACGACCACCGCACCGGAACATCCCCGCCGGACTTCCCTGGCCTACCCGAGCCCTCGCGATCCTCGTCATCCGGCTGCCTGCCGGAGCCGCTTCATCGACGCCGTCATCAACCGGACCGGATCATCCCCGCCGAACCTCGAAACCATATGCTCATCCAGCAGTCTACCGCAGTCGCTTCAGCTGCGGTATCGTCCACCCCGCCGGAGCCGCTTCGCCGGATCCGTCGTCCACCGCATCGGATCTTGCTCACCGACACCGCTGTGCATGAACCGGATCTGCTTCACCGGCGCAGTGCATGATCTAAACTCTTCTACTGTCGCTTTTCTATTGCTTGCCTGCAAGTTCTTGTTTAATCTTGGGGGAACCTGTTTGTGCTAACGACGCGCCGTTACGTTTTTGCAGATGAGATGAGTAACCATGAAGTGTAATGGCCGTCTCTCCAACCCCAAGTAGCACATGTAGCGTACTTCATCACCGGATCTATCAACCCCAGGAAGATCTGCTGTGACTCCCACAGAGTGCTTCTCCTAATGTAAGTCCCTTGTTTTAGCGCCATGTTCTGGGTTCAGATGCTTGTTTGTCTGAAGCTCTTTTAGTTCATTCCTAGCTATGACCGTAACACGTTGCTATTTTCTACTTCATTGCTAACTTTAAGCGATTGAACATTTTGGTTTGCATTCCCTGCTCTGTAGATGTAGCCATCATAACTTCTATCTTGCTCAGTCGTTGTTACAAAAATTATACTGTAGGTATTATAGTAACATCCTGCTATTATTTAGTTCATGGCCAATTTTAAGTAATTGCACATGTTGGTTCGCATTCCCTGCTCTATAGCTTTTGGCATCGTAACTTCTATATTTGGTTTACATTCCCTGCTCTGTAGATCTAGCCATCATAACTTTATCTTGCTCAGTCGTTGTTACAAAAATTATGGCCTGCTACTATGTTGTTTGTGCCAATTTTTTACTCCATGAACATGTTGGCTTGCATTCCCTGTACTACAGGTGATGCCATTGTTTTGTATCTAGTTCATTGTAAGCTAACAAAGTAAGGACTTAGTTTGGCATGCTATCACTCTGCTATCTAGCCTGTAGTACAAATAAACTTGTCATACTACTAGATAATAATTTTGCGTGCCATCTTGTTCTTCAAAAGCTGCATTATTGACTTGTTTCTCTGACTTGGCATGACGCTCACATATGGAAAGCTGAACATATTGGTTTGCATTCCCTCTTATACAAGTTCACAGGTGATCCCACTATATTCTGTATCTGGTCCATCCTAAGCTCCAGCATTAACTATCCTCCATGTGTTGCTCATTACAAGTTTATATCCCGAAACATCTTGATTTGCATCCCCTTCACTATAAGTTCAGGAGTATTATTTAGTTCACGGCCAAAGTGAAGTAATTGCACTTGGCACATGTTGGTTCACATTCCCTCCTCTTTAGCTTTTGCCATCGTAACTTCTATTTTTGGTTTACATTCCCTGCTCTGTAGATGTAGCCATCATAACTTCATCTTGCTCAGTCGTTGTTACAAAATTTATAGCCTGCTACTATGTTGTTCATGCCAATTTTGTACTCCCTGAACATGTTGGTTTGCATGGGACTCGACAGTAGTAAGTCTGCTGTTTCATTCTAACATGCTCTGTTATATTGGCTGTTGGTATGCGGCATGCACTCTTTGTTTGCTTATTGTGCGCATTACAATGATCTTGTTATAACGACGAAATGATGAGTTCCAAATTCTTTGCCAAACAATATTGTAGTGTCTTTGCCTTTCCATTGTTGCTGTCTTAACTTGTAATGTCTTTGTTTCAGATATAGGTGCTGCATGGACAACTTAAAAGATTGCCGGATCGCTTCATTGTATTGCTAGGTTTAATTACCATTCAATTTCTCTGGGTTCTGTAATATTTTTTCAATGCCTTGCAGCTGATGTAATATTTAGTTAGTTTTTATAGTTCTTTCGCGCATTTTTTCTTTGGTGCTTGTGGTAAGTGAGGCTATCCGAGAGAAATCAATGCTGCGTAAATATTCTCAGTATCTAAATCACGAATTCCCATCCCTTAAACGGCCCAATTAAGCGAAATCACATATGTGCCTGCCCGCAAAATCCTAAAGCGCATATTATGCCGGCATATAAACAGCAACTTAAACGGGCTGGCCCACTTACTTCTTGGGCCAGCCCATTTGATTTACGGTGGACCCCACACACTAATTGGGCTGGCCCACTTGCTTTAAGGTGGACCCCACCAACTACTGGGCCGGCCCACTAATTAGTTGGGCCAGCCCATTTGCTTTTTGGTGGACCCCACATAATAAATGGGCCGGCCCTTTAAGAGGAAAGTGGGACCCACCTGTGTTTTGGGCCGGCCCACTATCTTGTTGGGCCGGCCCACTTGCTATATGGTGGAACCACATACTAGTTGGGGCCCTTTAACAGGAAAGTGGGACCCACATGTGTTTTTGGCCCGGCCCACTATCTTGTTGGGCCGGCCCACTTGCTATATGGTGGTCCCACATACTAAATGGGCCGGCCTTTAAGAGGAAAGTGGGACCCACCTGTGATTTTGGCCCGGCCCACTATCTTGTTGGGCCGGCCCCCGCTATATGGTGGACCCCTCATACTAATTGGGCCGGCCCTTTACCAGGAAAGTGGGACCCACCGTGTTTTGGCCCGACCCACTATCTTGTTGGGCCGGCCCACTTGCTATATGGTGGACCCCACATACTAAATGGGCCGGCCCTTTAACAGAAAGTGGGACCCACCTGTATTTTGGCCCGGCCCACTATTTTGTTGGGCCGGCCCACTTGCTGTATGGTGGACCCCACAAACGAAATGGGCCGGCCCTTTAACTGGAAAGTGGGACCCACCTGTGTTTTGGCCCGGCCCACTAGCTTGTTGGGCCGGCCCATTTGCTATACGGTGGACCCCACACACTAAATGGGCCGGCCTTTTAACAGGAAAGTGGGACCCACCTGTGTTTTGGCCCGGTCCACTTGCTTCTTGGGCCTGCCCAGTTGCTGTAAGGTGGACCCCACATGTTAAATGGGCCGGCCCATTTAAGTTTTGACCAGTCAACCTTAGAGGTTAGGCCCGGCCCACGTAACTAATGGACCGGCCCAGCTATATAGTTGACCGGTCAAACTATGTCATCTGGCCCGGCCCGCTTAAGACGTGGCAGGCCTCGTGTGGGCCTACCATCTACCACGGGGTTTCAGCCGGTTAACGCCGTTAACTGGCAGTTAACGGCGTCTGCCACGTGTCAGTTTGCATGACGTCAGCAGTCAACGGGCTCCCGAAAACACTTCCGCAACGGTCCGATTTTCCGTGGCGGAAGGGCGCCCAAGCGCGACGGACCGAAAAAATCGTCGTTGGACTTTGCCTGACGCAGTTTCGACAACGGAACCCATATCGTCGGGTTAGGCCCATAGGCGACGAAAAATACCCCTTAGCGGACGATTTTGAGACGTTGTCTATCAGAACTTTTCTTGTAGTGTGATTAATACCATATTTGGCAAGAGTTTTTCTAAAACCACCATGAATAAAATGAGAACCTCCATCAGTCATAATATATCTAGGTACTCCAAATCTAGGAAATATAACATCTACAAGCATTTTTATAGAGGTCTCACCATCAGCACTTTTTGTAGGTATAGCTTCTACCCATTTAGTAACATAATCAACAACGACAAGTATATGAGTGTTACCTTCTGAAGAAGGGAAAGGACCCATGAAGTCGAATCCCCAACAATCAAATGGTTCAATAACAAGAGTATAATTCATAGGCATTTCATTGCGTCTAGAGATATTACCAACTCTTTGACATTCATCACAAGATAAGATAAACTTCCTTGCATCCTTGAAAAGTGTTGGCCAATAAAAACCTGATTGTAGAACCTTTTGTGCGGTTCTATCTCCGGCGTGATGTCCTCCATAAACACTACCATGGCATTTACTCAATATCTCTTGTTGTTCATATTCTGGGACACATCTTCGCATAATACCATCCACTCCTTCTTTATATAAGTGTGGGTCATCCCAAAAATAATGCCTCAAATCATAAAAGAATTTCCTCCTTTGCTGAGCTGAAAAGGTTGGAGGCAAATACTTCGAAACAATAAAGTTAGCATAATCAGCATACCAAGGGCTCTCTCGCGAGCTCACCTTTATTACAGCCAATTGTTCATTTGGAAAACTATCATTAACAGGAACATGATCATAAGTAATATTTTCCAATCTAGACAAATTATCAGCAACAGGATTATCAGCACCTTTCCTATCTACAATATGTAAATCAAATTCTTGCAAAAGAAGAACCCATCTAATAAGCCTTGGCTTAGCATCTTTCTTTTCCATAAGGTACCTAATTGCAGCATGATCAGTATGAATTGTGACTTTTGAATCAACAATATAGGGTCTAAACTTGTCACATGCAAAAACTACTGCTAATAACTCTTTCTCAGTTGTAGCATAATTTCTTTGAGCAGCATCTAGAGTTTTACTAGCATAATGAATAACATTCAATTTTTTATCTACTCGCTGTCCAAGAACAGCACCTACAGCAAAATCACTAGCATCACACATAATTTCAAAAGGCAAATTCCAATCAGGAGGTTCAACTATAGGAGCAGTTGTTAAGGCTTTCTTTAGAGTTTCAAAGGCTTCCTTACAATCATCATCAAAAACGAAAGGTACATCTTTTTGAAGAAGATTAGTAAGAGGCTTTGAAATTTTAGAGAAATCTTTAATAAATCTCCTATAAAAACCAGCATGACCAAGAATACTACGAATACCTTTAACATCCCTAGGATAGGGCATCTTCTCAATTGCTTCAACTTTAGCTCTATCAACTTCAATACCTCTCTCGGAAATTTTATGTCCCAATACAATTCCTTCATTAACCATAAAGTGGCATTTCTCCCAATTAAGAACAAGGTTAGTTTCTTCACATCTCTGCAAAACTTTATCAAGGTTTCGCAAGCAATTATCAAAAGAATTCCCATAGACAGAAAAATCATCCATGAATACCTCAACAATCTTTTCACAAAAGCCATGAAAAATAGCAGACATGCATCTTTGAAAAGTAGCAGGAGCATTACATAAACCAAAAGGCATACGCCTATAAGCATAAGTTCCATAGGGACAAGTGAAAGTGGTTTTCTCTTGATCTTTAGCTCTAACAGCAATTTGTGAAAACCCAGAATATCCATCAAGAAAACAGAAATGAGTATTTTTAGACAACCTTTCTAACATTTGATCAATAAAAGGTAAAGGGTAATGATCTTTCTTAGTAACTTTATTAACTTTTCGAAAATCAATGCACATTCTATACCCTACAACTACTCTTTGAGGAATAAGCTCATCATTATCATTAGGCACAACAGTTATACCTCCTTTCTTAGGAACACAATGCACATGACTAACCCATCTACTATCAGCAATAGGATATATAATACCTGCTTCAAGAAGTTTTAATACCTCATTTCTTACCACATCCTTCATCTTGGGAATTAGACGACGCTGATGTTCAACAACAGGTTTTGCACCATCTTCTATATTAATAGCATGTTGGCAAATAGCGGGAGAAATCCCCTTCAAATCATCAAGAGTATAGCCAATAGCTCCTCGGTGCTTCTTCAATATTTCCAATAACCTTTCTTCCTCAATATCTGAAAGCTTAGCACTAATAATAACAGGATATGTTTTCTTCTCATCAATATAAGCATACTTAAGATTATCAGGTAATGGTTTCAAATCAAATACAGGATCTTCCTTTGGTGGTGGTGTTACACCTAAATCTTCAACCGGTAAGTCATGTTTAAGAATAGGTTGACGAAGGAAAATTTCATCAAGCTCATCCCTTTCTTCCCTAAAAACTTCACTCTCACTATTCTCCAAATGCTGCTGCAAAGGATTACTAGGAGCAAGAGCAATAGATGCACACTGTTCAACTCTAAAATCATCATTAGGCAAATCAGCTTTATAAGGAGTTTTGGCAAATTTAGAGAAGTTAAACTCATAAGATTCACCAGCAAATTTAGTAACAATTTTCTCTTTCTTGCAATCTATAATAGCTCCACATGTATTTAGAAAAGGTCTACCAAAAATAATAGGACAAAACTTACTAGCAGCAGAACCAAGTACCAAAAAGTCAGCAGGATATTTAATCTTACCACATAGAACTTCCACATCTCGAACAATACCAATTGGAGAGATAGTTTCTCTATTAGCTAGCCGAATAACCACATCAATATCTTCAAGTTCACAAGAACCAATTTCATGCATAATTTCCGTGTAGAGCTCATAAGGAATGGCACTAATACTTGCACCAATGTCGCATAAACCATAATAGCAATGATCACCAATTCGAACAGAGAGCACAGGAACACTGGCTTTCATAGACTTATTAGGATGCGAAACAATATTAGAAGCATCTTCACAAAAAATAATATGACCATCTTCCACATTTTCAGTAACAAGATCTTTAACTATTGCAACAGCAGGTTCAACTTTTATTTGTTCTTCAGGTTCTATGGGTTTCTTTGCACTTTTATTAACTACACTAGTTATAACAGAATACTCCTTCATTTTAGCAGGGAAAGGAGTTTTTTCAATATAAGCTTCAGGAAGAACATGATCAACAGTTTTAATTTCAATACATTTACCTTTAGGTGAATCAACTTTATCTTTATATGGTTCATGATACTTATCAAAATTCTTCCTAGGCAATTCAAAATGAGAGGCAAAGGCTTTATAAATATTTGCAACAACTTGAGAGTCAAGACCATATGTAGCACTCATATTACGATATTCATCGGTATCCATAAAAGTTTCAATGCATTCATAATTATAATTTATACCTGACACTCTACCTTTGTCGTTCTCCCATCCTTCAGTAATAAAAGTGGTTATTATATATCTTTATGTTTATGATAAATGTTTATATACCATGCTATAATTGTATTAACCGAAACATTGATACATGTGTGATATGTAAACAACAAAGAGTCCCTAGTAAGCCTCTTAACTAGCTTGTTGATTAATAGATGATTAGTTTCATAATCATGAACATTGGATGTTATTAATAACAAGATTATATCATTATATGAATGATGTAATGGACACACCCAATTAAGCGTAGCATAAGATCACGTCATTAAGTTATTTGCTATAAGCTTTCATTACATAGTTACCTAGTCCTTATGACCATGAGATCATATAAATCACTTATACCGGAAAGGTACTTTGATTACATCAAACGCCACTGCGTAAATGGGTGGTTATAAAGGTGGGATTAAGTATCCGGAAAGTATGAGTTGAGGCATATGGATCAACAGTGGGATTTGTCCATCCCGATGACGGATAGATATACTCTGGGCCCTCTCGGTGGAATGTCGTCTAATGTCTTGCAAGCATATGAATAAGTTCATAAGAGACCACATACCACGGTACGAGTAAAGAGTACTTGTCAGGAGACGAGGTTGAACAAGGTATAGTGTGATACCGATGATCAAACCTCGGACAAGTAAAATATCGCGTGACAAAGGGAATTGGTATCGTATGTGTATGGTTCATTCGATCACTAAAGTCATCGTTGAATATGTGGGAGCCATTATGGATCTCCAGATCCCGCTATTGGTTATTGGTCGGAGTGAGTACTCAACCATGTCCGCATAGTTCGCGAACCGTAGGGTGACACACTTAAAGTTGGATGTTGAAATGGTAGAACTTGAATATGGAATGGAGTTCGAATATTTGTTCGGAGTCCCGGATAAGATCCCGGACATCACGAGGAGTTCCGGAATGGTCCGGAGAATAAGATTCATATATAGGATGTCATTTTATGTGAATTAAAATGATTCGGAAGGTTCTATGGAAGGTTCTAGAAGGTTCTAGAAAAGTCCGGAAGAACACACCTAGGAAGGTGGAGTCCACATGGGACTCCACCTCCATGGCCGGCCAACCCTAGTGGGGTGGAGTCCCAAGTGGACTCCCCCTTAGGGGGCCGGCCACCCCCCCATATGGAAGGTGGAACTCCCACCTCTAGTGGGAGTCCTAGCTTGGGAAGGTTTCCCACCATATGGAAGGTTTTGGGTTCGGGTCTTATTCGGAGACTTGTAGTCCAACACTTGGGGCTTCCACCTATATAATGAGGGGCATAGGGGAGGGGGCCGGCCACACCAAAGCCACCACCTTGGCCGCCCCCTATAGTGGCCGGCCACCCCCTCTCCCCAAACCCTAGCGCCCCGCTCCTCCACCATATCCCGCACGCTTAGCGAAGCTCCGCCGGATTTCTCCACCGCCACCGACACCACGCCGTCGTGCTGTCGGATTCAAGAGGAGCTACTACTTCCGCTGCCCGCTGGAACGGGGAGGTGGACGTCGTCTTCATCAACAACCGAACGTGTGACCGAGTACGGAGGTGCTGCCCGTTCGTGGCGCCGTGATCAAGATCTTCTACGCGCTTTTGCAAGCGGCAAGTGATCGTCTACCGCAGCAACAAGAGCCTCATCTTGTAGGCTTTGGAATCTCTTCAAGGGTGAGACTCGATAATCCCCTCGTTGCTACCGTCTTCTAGATTGCATCTTGGCTTGGATTGCGTGTTCGCGGTAGGAAATTTTTTGTTTTCTATGCTACGTTATCCTACAGTGGTATCAGAGCCGTGTCTATGCATAGATGGTTGCACGAGTAGAACACAATGGTTTTGTGGGCGTTGATGCTTATGTTATCTTTAGCTTGAGTACTTTGCATCTTTGTGGCATAGTGGGATGAAGCGGCTCGGGCTAACTTTACATGACCGCGTTCATGAGATTTGCTCCACGCTTGACATGCAACTTGTATTGCATAAGTGGCTTTGCGGGTGTCTGTCTCTCCTACTATAGTGAAGATTCAATTTACTCTTCTATTGACAACACTAGTATCACCGTTGTGGTTCATGTTCGTAGGTAGATTAGATCTCACTCGAAAACCCTAAACCACGTAAAATATGCAAACCAAATTAGAGAACGTCTAACTTGTTTTTGCAGGGTTTGGTGATGTGATATGGCCATAATGTGATGATGAATATGTATGAGATGATCATTATTGTATTGTGGCAACCGGCAGGAGCCTTATGGTTGTCTTTAAATTTCATGTTGAGTAGTATTTCAAAGTAGTTGTAATAGTTGCTACATGGAGAACAATCATGAAGACGGCGCCATTGACCTTGACGCTACGCCGACGATGATGGAGATCATGCCCGTTGATGATGGAGATCATGTCCGTGCTTTGAAGATGAAGATCAAAGGCGCAAAGACAAAAGGGCCATATCATATCACATATGAACTGCATGTGATGTTAATCCTTTTATGCATCTTATTTTGCTTAGATCGCGATGGTAGCATTATAAGATGATCCCTCTCACTAAAATTTCAAGATAATAAAGTGTTCATCCTTAGTAGCACCGTTGCCAAGACTTGTCGTTTCGAAGCATCTCGTGATGATCGGGTGTGATAGAATCAACAAGTGCATACAACGGGTGCAAGTCAGTTTTGCACATGCGGATACTAAGGTGGCCTTGACGAGCCTAGCATGTACAGACATGGTCTCGGAACACGTGATACCGAAAGGTAGAGCATGAATCATATGATTGATATGATGAACACTTTGAGTGTTCGCCATTGAAATTACATCTTGTCTCGTGATGATCGGGCATAGGTGTGATGGATTTGGTTCGTGTGATCACTAAGACAATGCGAGGGATATTGTTTTGAGTGGGAGTTCACCTAGTTTTTAATTTTGTTAAATTAAAATTTGAACTCAATTTGTCATAAACATTAGTCTAAACTATTGCAAATATGTTGTAGATATGGCGTCCCCAATCAATTTTAACCAGTTCCTAGAGAAAGAAAAGCTTAAGAGCAACGGTAGCAACTTCACCGACTGGTTCCGTCATGTGAGGATCTTCCTCAATGGCGGAAACCTGCAATATGTGCTTGATGCACCGCTAGGTGACCCTCCTGCAGAAACTGAAACCGATGAAGTAAAGAATGTTTACGCGACTCGGAAAACTCGGTACTCTCAAGTTCAGTGTGCCATCCTGTGCAGTCTGGAAGCCGATCTTCAAAAACGTTTTGAGCACCACGATCCACATGAGTTAATCAATGAGTTAAAGACTATCTTTGAGACTCATGCGGCCGTGGAATGCTATGAAGCATCGAAACACTTCTTCAGCTGCATGATGGAAGAAGGCAGCTCCGTTAGTGAGCACATGCTCGCCATGACCGGGCATGCGAAGAAACTCAGTGACTTGGGAATAGTGATTCCTAACAGACTGGGGATTAATCGTGTCCTTCAATCACTGCCACCTAGTTATAAGAACTTTGTGATGAATTACAATATGCAGAACATGAACAAAGAGTTACCTGAACTCTTCGCCATGCTAAAATCTGCTGAGATTGAAATTAAGAAAGAGCACCAAGTGTTGATGGTCAACAAGACCACCAGCTTCAAGAAACAGGGCAAGTCTAAAGGCAAGAACAAGAAGAGTGGCAAGAAAGCTGCCACGCCTCCTGTGAAACCTAAGTCTGGCCCTAAGCCTGATGCTGAGTGCTATTACTGCAAGGAGAAGGGACACTGGAAGCGTAATTGCTCCAAGTATTTGGCGGATCTGAAGAGCGGCCTTGTCAAGAAGAAGAAAGAAGGTATATCTGATATACATGTTATAGATGTTTATCTCACTGGTTCTCGTACTAGTACCTGGGTATTTGATACTGGTTCGGTTGCTCATATTTGTAACTCGAAACAGGAACTAAAGAATAAACGAAGACTACTAAAGGATGAAGTGACGATGCGCGTTGGAAATGGATCCAAAGTCGATGTGATCGCTGTCGGCACACTTCCTCTACATCTACCTTCGGGATTAGTTTTAAGCCTAAATAATTGCTATTTTGTACCCGCGTTGAGCATGAACATTATATCTGGATCTTGTTTAATGCAAGACGGTTATTCATTCAAGTCTGAGAATAATGGTTGTTCTATTTTTATGAATAATATCTTTTATGGTCGAGCACCTGAAAAGAATGGCTTATTTCTGTTAGATCTCGATAGTAGTGATACACATATACATAACATTGATGCTAAGCGAATTAAATTAAATGATAATTCTACTTATATGTGGCACTGTCGTCTTGGTCATATTGGAGTGAAACGCATGAAGAAACTCCATACCGATGGATTACTTGAATCACTTGACTTTGAGTCACTTGATAGATGCGAAGCATGTCTGATGGGAAAAATGACTAAGACTCCATTCTCGGGTATGATGGAGCGAGCTACTGACTTATTGGAAATCATACATACAGATGTGTGCGGACCAATGAGTGTAGCATCGCGCGGTGGTTATCGTTATGTTCTAACCTTCACAGATGATTTAAGTAGATATGGGTATATCTATTTAATGAAACATAAATCCGAAACTTTCGAGAAGTTTAAGGAATTCCAAAGTGAAGTAGAAAATCAACGTAACAAGAAGATTAAATTTCTACGATCTGATCGCGGAGGTGAATATCTGAGTTATGAGTTTGGCATGCATTTAAAGAAATGCGGAATACTTTCACAATTGACACCGCCGGGAACACCACAACGAAACGGTGTGTCCGAACGTCGTAATCGAACTCTCTTAGATATGGTTCGTTCTATGATGTCTCTTACTGATTTACCGTTATCATTTTGGAGTTATGCATTAGAGACAGCCGCATTCACTTTAAATAGAGCACCATCAAAATCCGTTGAAACGACACCGTATGAATTATGGTTTAATAAGAAACCTAAGCTGTCGTTCCTTAAAGTTTGGGGTTGCGAAGCCTATGTAAAAAAGTTACAACCGGACAAGCTAGAACCCAAAGCGGAGAAATGCGTCTTCATAGGATACCCTAAGGAAACTATAGGGTACACTTTCTATCACAGATCCGAAGGCAAGATCTTTGTTGCTAAGAACGGAACCTTTCTTGAGAAAGAATTTCTCACTAAAGAAGTGACTGGAAGAAAAGTAGAACTCGATGAGATTGAAGAATCTCTACTCGTTGATCAGAGTAGCGCAGTGCCGGAAGATGTTCCTGTGCCGCCTACACCGGCAACAGAGGAAGCTAATGATAATGATCATGAAACTTCAAATGAGATAGCTACTGAACCTCGCAGATCGACAAGGGAACGTGCCACTCCTGATTGGTATGATCCTTGTCTAAATGTCATGATTGTGGATAACAATGATGAAGACCCTGCGACATATGAAGAAGCGATGATGAGCCCAGATTCCAACAAATGGCAAGAAGCCATGAAATCCGAAATGGGATCCATGTATGATAACAAAGTATGGACTTTGGTAGACTTACCTGATAGCCGAAAGGCTGTCGAGAATAAATGGATCTTCAAGAGAAAAACAGATGTTGATGGTAATATTACTGTCTATAAAGCTCGACTTGTCGCAAAGGGTTTCCGACAAATTCAAGGTGTTGACTACGATGAGACTTTCTCACCTGTAGCGAAGCTAAAATCTGTGAGGATTTTGTTAGCAATAGCTGCATTTTTCGATTATGAGATTTGGCAGATGGATGTCAAAACGGCGTTCCTTAATGGAGACATTGAGGAAGAGTTGTATATGGTACAACCCAAAGGTTTTGTCGATCCTAAAAATGCTAACAAAGTATGCAAACTTCAGCGTTCAATCTATGGACTGAAGCAAGCATCAAGAAGTTGGAACCGACGCTTTGATAAGGTGATCAAAGACTTCGGGTTTATACAGTGTCATGGAGAGGCCTGTATTTACAAGAAAGTGAGTGGGAGCTCTGTAGCATTCCTGATATTATATGTAGATGACATATTATTGATTGGGAATGATATAGAACTATTAAGCAGTGTAAAAGGTTATTTGAATAATAGTTTTTCAATGAAAGACCTTGGTGAAGCATCGTATATATTAGGCATCAAGATTTATAGAGATAGATCAAGACGTCTAATAGGGCTATCACAGAGTACATACCTGGACAAGATTCTAAAGAAGTTTAGAATGGACGAAAGTAAGAAAGGATTTTTACCTATGTTACCAGGCAAGGTCTTGAGTAAGACTCAAGGTCCGGCTACGGCAGAAGAAAGAGAAAGGATGAGTCAGATCCCCTATGCCTCGGCAGTAGGCTCTATCATGTATGCCATGCTATGTACAAGACCGGATATAGCACATGCTGTTAGTTTGACTAGCAGATATCAAAGTGATCCAGGAATGGAACACTGGACAGCGGTCAAGAATATCCTAAAGTACTTGAAAAGAACTAAGGATATGTTTCTTTGTTATGGAGGTGACCAAGAGCTCGTTGTAACAAGTTACACCGATGCAAGTTGGAACACTGATCCTGATGACTCTAAGTCACAGTCTGGGTACGTGTTTATATTGAATGGTGCTGCAGTAAGCTGGGCAAGCTCGAAGCAGTGCACGGTGGCGAAATCCTCAACAGAATCGGAGTACATAGCGGCTTCAGAGGCTTCATCAGAAGCGGTATGGATGAAGAGGTTCATTGTAGAGCTCGGTGTGGTTCCTAGTGCATTGGACCCACTAGTCATCTACTGTGACAACATGGGTGCCATCGCCAATGCACAAGAACCAAGGTCACACAAGAGGCTGAAGCATATCAAGCTGCGTTATCATTCGATTCGCGAGTACATCGAAGATGGAGAAGTAAAGATTTGCAAAGTACACACTGATCTGAATGTAGCAGATCCGTTGACTAAAGCTCTCCCTAGGGCAAAGCATGACCAACACCAGAATGCCATGGGTGTTAGGTACCTTACAATGTAATCTAGATTATTGACTCTAGTGCAAGTGGGAGACTGTTGGAGATATGCCCAAGAGGCAATAATAAAAGTGGTTATTATATATCTTTATGTTTATGATAAATGTTTATATACCATGCTATAATTGTATTAACCGAAACATTGATACATGTGTGATATGTAAACAACAAAGAGTCCCTAGTAAGCCTCTTAACTAGCTTGTTGATTAATAGATGATTAGTTTCATAATCATGAACATTGGATGTTATTAATAACAAGATTATATCATTATATGAATGATGTAATGGACACACCCAATTAAGCGTAGCATAAGATCACGTCATTAAGTTATTTGCTATAAGCTTTCATTACATAGTTACCTAGTCCTTATGACCATGAGATCATATAAATCACTTATACCGGAAAGGTACTTTGATTACATCAAACGCCACTGCGTAAATGGGTGGTTATAAAGGTGGGATTAAGTATCCGGAAAGTATGAGTTGAGGCATATGGATCAACAGTGGGATTTGTCCATCCCGATGACGGATAGATATACTCTGGGCCCTCTCGGTGGAATGTCGTCTAATGTCTTGCAAGCATATGAATAAGTTCATAAGAGACCACATACCACGGTACGAGTAAAGAGTACTTGTCAGGAGACGAGGTTGAACAAGGTATAGTGTGATACCGATGATCAAACCTCGGACAAGTAAAATATCGCGTGACAAAGGGAATTGGTATCGTATGTGTATGGTTCATTCGATCACTAAAGTCATCGTTGAATATGTGGGAGCCATTATGGATCTCCAGATCCCGCTATTGGTTATTGGTCGGAGTGAGTACTCAACCATGTCCGCATAGTTCGCGAACCGTAGGGTGACACACTTAAAGTTGGATGTTGAAATGGTAGAACTTGAATATGGAATGGAGTTCGAATATTTGTTCGGAGTCCCGGATAAGATCCCGGACATCACGAGGAGTTCCGGAATGGTCCGGAGAATAAGATTCATATATAGGATGTCATTTTATGTGAATTAAAATGATTCGGAAGGTTCTATGGAAGGTTCTAGAAGGTTCTAGAAAAGTCCGGAAGAACACACCTAGGAAGGTGGAGTCCACATGGGACTCCACCTCCATGGCCGGCCAACCCTAGTGGGGTGGAGTCCCAAGTGGACTCCCCCTTAAGGGGCCGGCCACCGTATATGTACAGGTGGAACCCCAAGAGGAAGGTATGATGCGCACAGTGGCAAGTTTTCCCTCAGAAAGAAACCAAGGTTTAATCGAACCAGGAGGAGCCAAGAAGCACGTTGAAGGTTGATGGTGGCGAAATGTGATGCGGCGCAACAACAGGGATTCCGGCGCCAACGTGGAATCTGCACAACAAAACCAAAGTACTTTGCCCCAACGAAAGTGAGGTTGTCAATCTCACCGGCTTGCTGTAACAAAGGATTAAACATATCGAGTGGAAGATGATTGTTTGCAAGAAAACAGTAAAACACAATTGCAGTAGATTGTATGCTATGTAAAGAATAGGACCGGGGTCCACAGTTCACTAGAGGTGTCTCTCCCATAAGATAAAAGCATGTTGGGTAAACAAATTACAGTCGGGCAATTGACAAATAGAGAAGGGCATAACAATGCATATACATGATATGATAAATATAGTGAGATTTAATCCGGGCATTACGACAAAGTACATAGACCGCCATCCAACTGCATCTATGCCTAAAAAGTCCACCTTCAGGTTATCATCCGAACCCCATTCAGTATTAAGTTGCAAAGCAACAGACAATTGCATTAAGTATGGTGCGTAATGTAATCAACAACTACATCCTTAGACATAGCATCAATGTTTTATCCCTAGTGGCAACAACACATCACAACCTTAGAACCTACTGTCACGATCCCAGGTGTCAATGAAGGCATGAACCCACTATCGAGCATAAATACTCCCTCTTGGAGTTAAGAGCAAAAACTTGGCCAGAGCCTCTACTAATAACGGAGAGCATGCAAGATCATAAACAACACATAAACAATAGATTGATAATCACCATAACATAGTATTCTCTATCCATCGGATCCCGACAAACACAACATATAGTATTACAGATAGATGATCTTGATCATGTTAGGCAGCTCACAAGATCCAACAATGAAGCACAATTAGGAGAAGACGACCATCTAGCTACTGCTATGGACCCATGGTCCAGGGGTGAACTACTCACTCATCACTCCGGAGGCGATCATGGCGATGAAGAGTCCTCCGGGAGATGAATCCCCTCTCCGGCAGGGTGCCGGAGGCGATCTCCTAAATCCCCCGAGATGGGATTCGCGGCGGCGTCTCTGGAAGGTTTTCCGTATCGTGGCTCTCGGTACTGGGGGTTTCGCGACGGGGGCTTTAAGTAGGCGAAAGGGCAGGTCAAGAGGCGGCGCGAGGGGCCCACACCACAGGCCGGCGCGGCCAGGGCCTGGGCCGCGCCGCCCTATGGTGTGGCCACCTCGTGGCCCCACTTCCTTCCCTCTTCGGTCTTCTGGAAGCTCCGTGCAAAAATAGGACCCTGGGCGAAGATTTCGTCCAATTCCGAGAATATTTCCTTACTAGGATTTCTGAAACCAAAAACAGCAAAAACAGCAACTGGCTCTTCGGCATCTTGTTAATAGGTTAGTTCCAGAAAATGCGTAAATACGACATATAATGTGCATAAAACATGTAGGTATCATCAATAAAGTAGCATGGAACATAAGAAATTATCGATACGTTGGAGACGTATCAGCATCCCCAAGCTTAGTTCTGCTCGTCCCGAGCAGGTAAAACGATAACAAAGATAATTTCTGAAGTGACATGCCATCATAATCTTGATCATACTATTTGTAAACATATGTAATGAATGCAGCGATCAAAACAAAGGTAATGACATGAGTAAACAAGTGAATCATATAGCAAAGACTTTTCATGAATAGTACTTCAAGACAAGCATCAATAAGTCTTGCATAAGAGTTAACTCATAAAGCAATAAATCAAAGTAAAGGTGTTGAAGCAACACAAAGGAAGATTAAGTTTCAGCGGTTGCTTTCAACTTGTAACATGTATATCTCATGGATATTGTCAACATAAAGTAATATAACAAGTGCAATATGCAAGTATGTAGGAATCAATGCACAGTTCACACAAGTGTTTGCTTCTTAAGGTGGAGGGAGATAGGTAAACTGACTCAACAATAAAAGTAAAAGAATGGTCCTTCAAAGAGGAAAGCATCGATTGCTGTATTTGTGCTAGAGCTTTTATTTTGAAAACATGAAACAATTTTGTCAACGGTAGTAATAAAGCATATGAGTTATGTAAATTATATCTTACAAGTTGCAAGCCTCATGCATAGTATACTAATAGTGCCCGCACCTCGTCCTACTTAGCTTGGACTACCGGATCTTTGCATGCCATGTTTCAACCAAGTGTCACAAAGGGGTACCTCCATGCCGCCTGTACAAAGGTCTAAGGAGAATGCTCGCATTTTGGATTTCTCGCTTTTGATTATTCTCAACTTAGACATCCATACCGGGACAACATGGACAACAGATAATGGACTCCTCTTAAATGCATAAGCATGTAGCAATGATTATTATTCTCATATGAGATTGAGGATATATGTCCAAAACTGAAACTTCAACCATGATTCATGGCTTTAGTTAGCGGCCCAATGTTCTTCTCTAACAATTTTGCATGCTCCAACCACTAAAATGATAGATCCTTCAGACAAGACGGACATGCATAGCAACTCACATGATATTCAACAATAGTTGATGGCGTTCCCCAGAAGCATGGTTATCGCACAACAAGCAACTTAATAAAAGATAAAGTGCATAAGTACATATTCAATACTACGATAGTTTTTAAGGCTATTTTGTCCCATGAGCTATATATTGCAAAGGTGAATGATGGAATTTTAAAGGTAGCACTCAAGCAATTTACTTTGGAATGGCGGAGAAATACCATGTAGTAGGTAGGTATGGTGGACACAAATGGCATAGTAGTTGGCTCAAGGATTTTGGATGCATGAGAAGTATTCCCTCTCGATACAAGGTTTAGGCTAGCAAGGTTATTTGAAGCAAACTCAAGGATGAACCGGTGCAGCAAAACTCACATAAAAGACATATTGTAAACATTATAAGACTCTACACCGTCTTCCTTGTTGTTCAAAACTCAATACTAGATATTATCTAGACCTTAGAGAGACCAAATATGCAAATCAAATTTTAGCAAGCTCTATGTATTTCTTCATTAATGGGTGCAAAGCATATGATGCAAGAGCTTAAACATGAGCACAACAATTGCCAAGTATCACATTATCCAAGACATTTTAGAATTACTACATGTAGCATTTTCCAATTCCAACCATATAACAATTTAACGAAGAAGAAACTTCGCCTTGAACATTATGAGTAAAGCCTAAGGACATATTTGTCCATATGCAACAGCGGAGCGTGTCTCTCTCCCACAAAGTGAATGCTAGGATCCATTTTATTCAAACAAAAACAAAAACAAAAACAAACCGACGCTCCAAGTAAAGAACACAAGATGTGATTGAATAAAAATATAGTTTCAGGGGAGGAACCTGATGATGTTGTCGATGAAGAAGGGGATGCCTTGGGCATCCCCAAGCTTAGACGCTTGAGTCTTCTTAAAATATGCAGGGATGAACCACGGGGGCATCCCCAAGCTTAGAGCTTTCACTCCTCTTGATCATAGTATATCATTCTCCTCTCTTGACCCTTGAAAACTTCCTTCACACCAAACTTCAAGCAAACTCATTAGAGGGTTAGTGCACAATTAATAATTCACACATTCAGAGGTGACACAAACATTCTTTACACTTCTGGACATTGCATAAAGCTACTGGACATTAATGGATCAAAGAAATGAATCCAACATAGCAAAAGAGGCAATGCGAAATAAAAGGCAGAATCTGTCAAAAACAGAACAGTCCGTAAAGACGAATTTAAAGCTGGCACCAGACTTGCTCAAATGGAAAAACTCAAAACTAATGAAAGTTGCGTACATATCTGAGGATCACGCTCGTAAATTGGCAGATTTTTTCGAATTTTCTACAGAGGCCTGTGCCCAGATTCGTGACAGACAGCAATGCTGTTTCTGCGCAGCGATCCCAAATATAACATCAACTTTGACATAGAAACTTTACTTGGCACAAAAACATGATAAGGAGAGGTTGCTACAGTAGTAAACAACTTCAAGACTCAAATATAAAACAAAGTACTGTAGTAAAAACATGGGTTGTCTCCCATAAGCGCTTTTCTTTAACGCCTTTCAGCTAGGCGCAGAAAGTGCAAATCAAGTATTATCGAGAGTAGAAGCATCAACATCATAACTTGTTCTAATAATAGAATCAAAAGGCAACTTCATTCTCTTTCTAGGGAAGTGTTCCATACCTTTCTTGAGAGGAAATTGATATTTAATATTACCTTCCCTCATATCAATAACAGCACCAACGGTTCGAAGAAAAGGTCTTCCCAACACAATAGGACAAGATGCATTGCATTCGATATCCAAGACAACAAAATCAACGGGGACAAGGTTATTGTTAACCGTAATGTGCACATTATCAATCCTCCCCAAAGGTTTCTTTTTAACATTATCAGCAAGATTAACATCCAAATAACAATTCTTCAATGGTGGCAAGTCAAGCATATCATAAATCTTTTTAGGCATAACAGAAATACTTGCACCAAGATCACATAAAGCATTACATTCAAAGTCATTGAATTTCATTTTAATGATGGGCTCCCAACCATCTTCTAACTTTCTAGGAATAGAAGTTTCAAGTTTTAGTTTCTCTTCTCTAGCTTTTATGAGAGCATTTGTAATATGTTTTGTAAAGGCTAAATTTATAGCACTAGCATTAGGACTTTTAGCAAGTTTTTGTAAGAACTTTATAACTTCAGAGATGTGACAATCATCAAAATCTAAATCATTATGAGCTACAGCAATGGGATCATTGTTCCCAAGGTTGGAAAAAATTTCAGCAGTTTTATCACAAGCAGTTTCAGCAGTTTTAGCAATTTCAGGCAGTTTTGTTCGCTTTGCACTAGGAGTAGAAACATTGCCAACACCAATTATTTTACCATTGATAGTAGGAGGTGCAGCAACATGTGAAGAATTAGCATTACTAGTGGTGGTAATAGTCCAAACTTTAGCTACATTATTCTCTTTAGCTAGTTTTTCATTTTCTTCTCTATCCCACTGATGCGCGTAAATGTACACGTCCGTTGGGAACCCCAAGAGGAAGGTATGATGCGCACAGTGGCAAGTTTTCCCTCAGAAAGAAACCAAGGTTTAATCGAACCAGTAGGAGCCAAGAAGCACGTTGAAGGTTGATGGTCGCGAAATGTGATGCGGCGCAACACCAGGGATTCCGGCGCCAACGCGGAACCTGCACAACAAAACCAAAGTACTTTGTCCCAACGAAACAGTGAGGTTGTCAATCTCACCGGCTTGCTGTAACAAAGGATTAAACGTATCGAGTGGAAGATGTTTGCAAAGAAAACAGTAAAACACAATTGCATAGATTGTATGCTATGTAAAGAATAGGACCGGGGTCCACAGTTCACTAGAGGTGTCTCTCCCATAAGATAAAAGCATGTTGGGTGAACAAATTACAGTCGGGCAATTGACAAAATAGAGAAAGGCATAACAATGCATATACATGATATGATAAATATAGTGAGATTTAATTGGGCATTACGACAAAGTACATAGACCGCCATCCAACTGCATCTATGCCTAAAAAGTCCACCTTCAGGTTATCATCCGAACCCCCTCCGGTATTAAGTTGCAAAGCAACAGACAATTGCATTAAGTATGGTGCGTAATGTAATCGACAACTACATCCTTAGACATAGAATCAATGTTTTATCCCTAGTGGCAACAACACATCACAACCTTAGAACTTTCTGTCACTGTCCCAGGTGTCAATGAAGGCATGAACCCACTATCGAGCATAAATACTCCCTCTTGGAGTTAAGAGTACAAACTTGGCCAGAGCCTCTACTAGTAACGGAGAGCATGCAAGATCATAAACAACACATAAACAATAGATTGATAATCACCATAATCATAGTACTCTCTATCCATCGGATCCCGACAAACACAACATATAGTATTACAGATAGATGATCTTGATCATGTTAGGCAGCTCACAAGATCCAACAATGAAGCACAACAAGGAGAAGACGACCATCTAGCTACTGCTATGGACCCATGGTCCAGGGGTGAACTACTCACTCATCACTCCGGAGGCGACCATGGCGGTGTAGAGTCCTCCGGGAGATGAATCCCCTCCGGCAGGGTGGGAGGCGATCTCCTGAATCCCCGAGATGGGATTCGCGGCGGCGGCGTCTCGGAAGGTTTTCCGTATCGTGGCTCTCGGTACTGGGGGTTTCGCGATGGAAGCTTTAAGTAGGCGGAGGGTCAACGCGAGGGGCCACACGAGGGGCCCAGGCTAGGTCGGCGCGGCCAAGGCCTGGGCCGCGCCGGCCTACCCTCTGGCCGCCTCGTGGCCCCACTTCGTTATCTCTTCGGTCTTCTGGAAGCTTCGTGCAAAAATAGGACCCTGGGCGAAAGTTTCGTCCAATTCCGAGAATATTTCTTTACTAGGATTTCTGAAACCAAAAACAGCAGAAAAAGCAACTGGCTCTTCGGCATCTTGTTAATAGATTAGTTCCAGAAAATGCATAAATATGACATATAATGTGCATAAAACATGTAGGTATCATCAATAAAGTAGCATGGAACATAAGAAATTATCGATACGTTGGAGACGTATCAGCATCCCCAAGCTTAGTTCTGCTCGTCCCGAGCAGGTAAAACGATAACAAAGATAATTTCTGAAGTGACATGCCATCATAATCTTGATCATACTATTTGTAAACATATGTAATGAATGCAGCGATCAAAGCAAAGGTAATGACATGAGTAAACAACTGAATCATATAGCAAAGACTTTTCATGAATAGTACTTCAAGACAAGCATCAATAAGTCTTGCATAAGAGTTAACTCATAAAGCAATAAATCAAAGTAAAGGTGTTGAAGCAACACAAAGGAAGATTAAGTTTCAGCGGTTGCTTTCAACTTATAACATGTATATCTCATGGATATTGTCAACATAAAGTAATATAACAAGTGCAATATGCAAGTATGTAGGAATCAATGCACAGTTCACACAAGTGTTTGCTTCTTAAGGTGGAAGGAGATAGGTAAACTGACTCAACAATAAAAATAAAAGAATGGTCCTTCAAAGAGGAAAGCATCGATTGCTGTATTTGTGCTAGAGCTTTTATTTTGAAAACATGAAACAATTTTGTCAACGGTAGTAATAAAGCATATGAGTTATGTAAATTATATCTTACAAGTTGCAAGCCTCATGCATAGTATACTAATAGTGTCCGCACCTCGTCCTACTTAGCTTGGACTACCGGATCTTTGCATGCCATGTTTCAACCAAGTGTCACAAAGGGGTACCTCCATGCCGCCTGTACAAAGGTCTAAGGAGAAAGCTCGCATTTTGGATTTCTCGCTTTTGATTATTCTCAACTTAGACATCCATACCGGGACAACATGGACAACAGATAATGGACTCCTCTTAAATGCATAAGCATGTAGCAACAATTATTATTCTCATATGAGATTGAGGATATATGTCCAAAACTGAAACTTCAACCATGATTCATGGCTTTAGTTAGCGGCCCAATGTTCTTCTCTAACAATTTTGCATGCTCCAACCACTAAAATGATAGATCCTTCAGACAAGACGGACATGCATAGCAACTCACATGATATTCAACAATAGTTGATGGCGTTCCCCAGAAGCATGGTTATCGCACAACAAGCAACTTAATAAAAGATAAAGTGCATAAGTACATATTCAATACTACGATAGTTTTTAAGGCTATTTTGTCCCATGAGCTATATATTGCAAAGGTGAATGATGGAATTTTAAAGGTAGCACTCAAGCAATTTACTTTGGAATGGCGGAGAAATACCATGTAGTAGGTAGGTATGGTGGACACAAATGGCATAGTAGTTGGCTCAAGGATTTTGGATGCATGAGAAGTATTCCCTCTCAATACAAGGTTTAGGCTAGCAAGGTTATTTGAAGCAAACTCAAGGATGAACAGGTGCAGCAAAACTCACATAAAAGACATATTGTAAACATTATAAGACTCTACACTGTCTTCCTTGTTGTTCAAAACTCAATACTAGATATTATCTAGACCTTAGAGAAACCAAATATGCAAATCAGATTTTAGCAAGCTCTATGTATTTCTTCATTAATGGGTGCAAAGCATATGATGCAAGAGCTTAAACATGAGCACAACAATTGCAAAGTATCACATTATCCAAGACATTTTAGAATTACTACATGTAGCATTTTCCAATTCCAACCATATAACAATTTAACGAAGAAGAAACTTCGCCTTGAACATTATGAGTAAAGCCTAAGGACACATGTGTCCATATGCAACAGCGGAGCGTGTCTCTCTCCCACAAAGTGAATGCTAGGATCCATCTTATTCAAACAAAAACAAAAACTAAAACAAACCGACGCTCCAAGTAAAGAACACAAGATGTGATTGAATAAAAATATAGTTTCAGGGGAGGAACCTGATGATGTTGTCGATGAAGAAGGGGATGCCTTGGGCATCCCCAAGCTTAGACGCTTGAGTCTTCTTAAAATATGCAGGGGTGAACCACGGGGCATCCCCAAGCTTAGAGCTTTCACTCCTCTTGATCATAGTATATCATTCTCCTCTCTTGACCCTTGAAAACTTCCTTCACACCAAACTTCAAGCAAACTCATTAGAGGGTTAGTGCACAATTAATAATTCACTCATTCAGAGGTGACACAATCATTATTTTCACTTCTGGACATTGCATAATGCTACTGGACATTAATGGATCAAAGAAATAAATCCAACATAGCAAAAGAGGCAATGCGAAATAAAAGGCAGAATCTGTCAAAAACAGAACAGTCCGTAAAGACGAATTTAGAGATGGCACCAGACTTGCTCAAATGGAAAAACTCAAAACTAATGAAAGTTGCGTACATATCTGAGGATCACGCTCGTAAATTGGCAGATTTTTTCGAATTTTCTACAGAGAACTGTGCCCAGATTCGTGACAGACAGCAATGCTGTTTCTGCGCAGCAATCCCAAATATAACATCAACTTTGACATAGAAACTTTACTTGGCACAAAAACATGATAAGGAGAGGTTGCTACAGTAGTAAACAACTTCCAAGACTCAACAAAACAAAAAATTTCTGTAGGTAAAAACATGGGTTGTCTCCCATAAGCGCTTTTCTTTAACGCCTTTCAGCTAGGCGCAGAAAGTGCAAATCAAGTAACATCGAGAGTAGAAGCATCAACATCATAGCTTGTTCTAATAATAGAATCAAAAGGCAACTTCATTCTCTTTCTAGGGAAGTGTTCCATACCTTTCTTGAGAGGAAATTGATATTTAATATTACCTTCCCTCATATCAATAACAGCACCAACAGTTCGAAGAAAAGGTCTTCCCAACACAATAGGACAAGATGCATTGCATTCGATATCCAAGACAACAAAATCAACGGGGACAAGGTTATTGTTAACCGTAATATGCACATTATCAATCCTCCCCAAAGGTTTCTTTTTAACATTATCGGCAAGATTAACATCCAAATAACAATTCTTCAATGGTGGCAAGTCAAGCATATCATAAATCTTTTTAGGCATAACAGAAATACTTGCACCAAGATCACATAAAGCATTACATTCAAAGTCATTGAATTTCATTTTAATGATGGGCTCCCAACCATCTTCTAACTTTCTAGGAATAGAAGTTTCAAGTTTTAGTTTCTCTTCTCTAGCTTTTATGAGAGCATTTGTAATATGTTTTGTAAAGGCTAAATTTATAGCACTAGCATTAGGACTTTTAGCAAGCTTTTGTAAGAACTTTATAACTTCAGAGATGTGGCAATCATCAAAATCTAAATCATTATGAGCTACAGCAATGGGATCATTGTTCCCAAGGTTGGAAAAAATTTCAGCAGTTTTATCACAAGCAGTTTCAGCAGTTTTAGCAATTTCAGGCAGTTTTGTACGCTTTGCACTAGGAGTAGAAACATTGCCAACACCAATTATATTACCATTGATAGTAGGAGGTGCAGCAACATGTGAAGAATTAGCATTACTAGTGGTGGTAATAGTCCAAACTTTAGCTACATTATTCTCTTTAGCTAGTTTTTCATTTTCTTCTCTATCCCACCTAGCACGCAGTTCAGCCATTAATCTTATATTCTCATTAATTCTAACTTGGATGGCATTTGCTGTAGTAGTAATCTTATTATCAATATCATTATTAGGCATAACTTTCAATTTTAAAAGATTTACATCAGAGGCAAGTCTATCAACTCTAGAAGCGATAGTATCAATTTTATCAAGCTTTTCCTCAACAGATTTGTTAAAAGCAGTTTGTGTACTAATAAATTCTTTAAGCATGGCTTCAAGACCAGAGGGTACATTCCTATTATTGTTGTAAGAATTCCCATAAGAATTACCATAACCATTACCATTAGCAGAAGGATATGGCCTATAGTTATTACCAGAGTTGTTCCTATAAGCATTGTTGTTGAAATTATTATTTTTAATGAAATTCACATCAACATTTTCTTCTTGAGCAACCAATGAAGCTAAAGGAACATTATTTGGATCAACATTAGATCTACCATTCACAAGCATAGACATAATCACATCAATCTTATCACTCAAGGAAGAGGTTTCCTCAACAGAATTTACCTTCTTACCTTGTGGAGCTCTTTCCGTGTGCCATTCAGAGTAATTTATCATCATATCATCAAGAAGTTTTGTAGCCGCCCCCAATGTGATGGACATAAAGGTACCTCCAGCAGCTGAATCCAATAAATTCCGCGAAGAAAAATTTAGTCCTGCATAGAAGGTTTGGATGATCATCCAAGTAGTCAGTCCATGGGTTGGGCAATTCTTTACCAAAGTTTTCATTCTCTCCCATGCTTGAGCAACATGTTCAGTATCTAATTGTTTAAAATTCATTATGCTACTTCTCAAAGATATAATTTTAGCGGGAGGATAATATCTACCAATAAAAGCATCCTTGCATTTAGTCCATGAATCAATACTATTCTTAGGCAAAGATAGCAACCAATCTTTAGCTCTTCCTCTTAATGAGAAAGGAAACACTTTCAATTTAATAATATCACCATCTACATCTTTATACTTTTGCATTTCACAAAGTTCAACAAAATTATTGAGATGGGCAGCAGCATCATCAGAACTAACACCAGAAAATTGATCTCTCATAACAAGATTTAGTAAAGCAGGTTTAATTTCAAAGAATTCTGCTGTAGTAGCAGGTGGAGCAATAGGTGTGCATAGGAAATCATTATTATTTGCATTTGTGAAGTCACACAACTTAGTATTTTCAGGAGTATTCATTTTAGCAATAGTAAATAAAACAAACTAGATAAAGTAAATGCAAGTAACTAATTTTTTTGTGTTTTTGATATAGAGAGCAAGACAGTA
Source organism: Lolium multiflorum (assembly GCA_030979885.1). Lineage (NCBI taxonomy): Eukaryota > Viridiplantae > Streptophyta > Magnoliopsida > Poales > Poaceae > Lolium > Lolium multiflorum. The sequence goes on from CM061749.1 coordinate 94,859,675, forward strand.
AATAAAGTAAAACTAGCAACTAATTTTTTTGTGTTTTGATTTAGTGCAGCAAACAAAGTAGTAAATAAAATAAAGCAAGACAAAAACAAAGTAAAGAGATTGAGAAGTGGAGACTCCCCTTGCAGCGTGTCTTGATCTCCCCGGCAACGGCGCCAGAAAAAGTGCTGTTGCCGTGGGAGGCAATTCTCTGTGGTGTAACTTTTCTTCAGTTCCCCGGCAACGGCGCCAGAAAAAGTGCTTGATGCGCGTAAATGTACACGTCCGTTGGGAACCCCAAGAGGAAGGTATGATGCGCACAGTGGCAAGTTTTCCCTCAGAAAGAAACCAAGGTTTAATCGAACCAGTAGGAGCCAAGAAGCACGTTGAAGGTTGATGGTCGCGAAATGTGATGCGGCGCAACACCAGGGATTCCGACGCCAACGCGGAATCTGCACAACAAAACCAAAGTACTTTGTCCCAACGAAACAGTGAGGTTGTCAATCTCACCGGCTTGCTGTAACAAAGGATTAAACGTATCGAGTGGAAGATGTTTGCAAAGAAAACAGTAAAACACAATTGCAGTAGATTGTATGCTATGTAAAGAATAGGACCGGGGTCCACAGTTCACTAGAGGTGTCTCTCCCATAAGATAAAAGCATGTTGGGTGAACAAATTACAGTCGGGCAATTGACAAAATAGAGAAAGGCATAACAATGCATATACATGATATGATAAATATAGTGAGATTTAATTGGGCATTACGACAAAGTACATAGACCGCCATCCAACTGCATCTATGCCTAAAAAGTCCACCTTCAGGTTATCATCCGAACCCCCTCCGGTATTAAGTTGCAAAGCAACAGACAATTGCATTAAGTATGGTGCGTAATGTAATCGACAACTACATCCTTAGACATAGAATCAATGTTTTATCCCTAGTGGCAACAGCACATCACAACCTTAGAACTTTCTGTCACTGTCCCAGGTGTCAATGAAGGCATGAACCCACTATCGAGCATAAATACTCCCTCTTGGAGTTAAGAGTACAAACTTGGCCAGAGCCTCTACTAGTAACGGAGAGCATGCAAGATCATAAACAACACATAAACAATAGATTGATAATCACCATAATCATAGTACTCTCTATCCATCGGATCCCGACAAACACAACATATAGTATTACAGATAGATGATCTTGATCATGTTAGGCAGCTCACAAGATCCAACAATGAAGCACAACAAGGAGAAGACGACCATCTAGCTACTGCTATGGACCCATGGTCCAGGGGTGAACTACTCACTCATCACTCCGGAGGCGACCATGGCGGTGTAGAGTCCTCCGGGAGATGAATCCCCTCCGGCAGGGTGCCGGAGGCGATCTCCTGAATCCCCGAGATGGGATTCGCGGCGGCGGCGTCTGGAAGGTTTTCCGTATCGTGGCTCTCGGTACTGGGGGTGCGACGGAGCTTTAAGTAGGCGGAGGGTCAGCGAGGGGCCACACGAGGCCCAGAGGCTAGGTCGGCGCGGCAAGGCCTGGGCCGCCGCCCTACCCTCCGGCCGCCTCGTGGCCCCACTTCGTTATCTCTTCGGTCTTCTGAAGCTTCGTGCAAAAATAGGACCCTGGGCGAAAGTTTCGTCCAATTCCGAGAAATATTTCTTTACTAGGATTTCTGAAACCAAAAACAGCAGAAAACAACAACTGGCTCTTCGGCATCTTGTTAATAGGTTAGTTCCAGAAAATGCATAAATATGACATATAATGTGCATAAAACATGTAGGTATCATCAATAAAGTAGCATGGAACATAAGAAATTATCGATACGTTGGAGACGTATCACCACCTAGCACGCAGTTCAGCCATTAATCTTATATTCTCATTAATTCTAACTTGGATGGCATTTGCTGTAGTAGTAATCTTATTATCAATATCATTATTAGGCATAACTTTCAAATTTAAAAGATTAACATCAGAGGCAAGTCTATCAACTCTAGAAGCAATAATATCAATTTTATCAAGCTTTTCCTCAACAGATTTGTTAAAAGCAGTTTGTGTACTAATAAATTCTTTAAGCATAGCTTCAAGACCAGGGGTACACTCCTATTATTGTTGTAATAATTCCCATAAGAATTACCATAACCATTACCATTAGCAGAAGGATATGGCCTATAGTTATTACCAGAGTTGTTCCTATAAGCATTGTTGTTGAAATTATTATTTTTAATGAAATTCACATCAATATTTTCTTCTTGAGCAACCAATGAAGCTAAAGGAACATTATTTGGATCCACATTAGATCTACCATTCACAAGCATAGACATAATCACATCAATCTTATCACTCAAGGAAGAGGTTTCTTCAACAGAATTTACCTTCTTACCTTGTGGAGCTCTTTCCGTGTGCCATTCAGAGTAATTTATCATCATATCATCAAGAAGTTTTGTAGCCGCCCCCAATGTGATGGACATAAAGGTACCTCCAGCAGCTGAATCCAATAAATTCCGCGAAGAAAAATTTAGTCCTGCATAGAAGGTTTGGATAATCATCCAAGTAGTCAGTCCATGGGTTGGGCAATTCTTTACCAAAGTTTTCATTCTCTCCCATGCTTGAGCAACATGTTCAGTATCTAATTGCTTAAAATTCATTATGCTACTTCTCAAAGATATAATTTTAGCGGGAGGATAATATCTACCAATAAAAGCATCCTTGCATTTAGTCCATGAATCAATACTATTCTTAGGCAAAGATAGCAACCAATCTTTAGCTCTTCCTCTTAATGAGAAAGGAAATACTTTCAATTTAATAATATCACCATCTACATCCTTATACTTTTGCATTTCACAAAGTTCAACAAAATTATTGAGATGGGCAGCAGCATCATCAGAACTAACACCAGAAAATTGATCTCTCATAACCAAGTTCAATAAAGCAGGTTTAATTTCAAAGAATTCTGCTGTAGTAGCAGGTGGAGCAATAGGTGTGCATAAGAAATCATTATTATTTGCATTTGTGAAGTCACACAACTTAGTATTTTCAGGGGTATTCATTTTAGCAACAGTAAATAAAACAAACTAGATAAAGTAAATGCAAGTAACTAATTTTTTTGTGTTTTCGATATAGAGAGCAAGACAGTAAATAAAGTAAAACTAGCAACTAATTTTTTTGTGTGTTTTGTTTAGGTGCAGCAAACAAAGTAGTAAATAAAATAAAGCAAGACAAAAACAAAGTAAAGAGATTGAGAAGTGGAGACTCCCCTTGCAGCGTGTCTTGATCTCCCCGGCACGGCGCCAGAAAACATGTGATGCGCGTAAATGTACACGTCCGTTGGGAACCCCAAGAGGAAGGTATGATGCGTACAGTGGCAAGTTTTCCCTCAGAAAGAAACCAAGGTTTAATCGAACCAGGAGGAGCCAAGAAGCACGTTGAAGGTTGATGGTGGCGAAATGTGATGCGGCGCAACAACAGGGATTCCGGCGCCAACGTGGAATCTGCACAACAAAACCAAAGTACTTTGCCCCAACGAAACAGTGAGGTTGTCAATCTCACCGGCTTGCTGTAACAAAGGATTAAACGTATCGAGTGGAAGATGATTGTTTGCAAGAAAACAGTAAAACACAATTGCAGTAGATTGTATGCTATGTAAAGAATAGGACCGGGGTCCACAGTTCACTAGAGGTGTCTCTCCCATAAGATAAAAACATGTTGGGTAAACAAATTACAGTCGGCAATTGACAAATAGAGAAGGGCATAACAATGCATATACATGATATGATAAATATAGTGAGATTTAATCCGGGCATTACGACAAAGTACATAGACCGCCATCCAACTGCATCTATGCCTAAAAAGTCCACCTTCAGGTTATCATCCGAACCCCATTCAGTATTAAGTTGCAAAGCAACAGACAATTGCATTAAGTATGGTGCGTAATGTAATCAACAACTACATCCTTAGACATAGCATCAATGTTTTATCCCTAGTGGCAACAGCACATCACAACCTTAGAACCTACTGTCACGATCCCAGGTGTCAATGAAGGCATGAACCCACTATCGAGCATAAATACTCCCTCTTGGAGTTAAGAGCAAAAACTTGGCCAGAGCCTCTACTAATAACGGAGAGCATGCAAGATCATAAACAACACATAAACAATAGATTGATAATCACCATAACATAGTATTCTATCCATCGGATCCCGACAAACACAACATATAGTATTACAGATAGATGATCTTGATCATGTTAGGCAGCTCACAAGATCCAACAATGAAGCACAATTAGGAGAAGACGACCATCTAGCTACTGCTATGGACCCATGGTCCAGGGGTGAACTACTCACTCATCACTCCGGAGGCGATCATGGCGATGAAGAGTCCTCCGGGAGATGAATCCCCTCTCCGGCAGGGTGCCGGAGGCGATCTCCTGAATCCCCCGAGATGGGATTCGCGGCGGCGTCTCTGGAAGGTTTTCCGTATCGTGGCTCTCGGTACTAGGGGTTTCGCGACGGGGCTTTAAGTAGGCGAAAGGGCAGGTCAAGAGGCGGCGCGAGGGGCCCACACCACAGGCCGGCGCGGCCAGGGCCTGGGCCGCGCCGCCCTATGGTGTGGCCACCTCGTGGCCCCACTTCCTTCCCTCTTCGGTCTTCTGGAAGCTCCGTGCAAAAATAGGACCCTGGCGAAGATTTCGTCCAATTCCGAGAATATTTCCTTACTAGGATTTCTGAAACCAAAAACAGCAGAAAACAGCAATGGCTCTTCGGCATCTTGTTAATAGGTTAGTTCCAGAAAATGCGTAAATACGACATATAATGTGCATAAAACATGTAGGTATCATCAATAAAGTAGCATGGAACATAAGAAATTATCGATACGTTGGAGACGTATCACCGGCCACCCCCCCATATGGAATGTGGAACTCCCACCTCTAGTGGGAGTCCTAGCTTGGGAAGGTTTCCCACCATATGGAAGGTTTTGGGTTCGGGTCTTATTCGGAGACTTGTAGTCCAACACTTGGGGCTTCCACCTATATAATGAGGGGCATAGGGGAGGGGGCCGGCCACACCAAAGCCACCACCTTGGCCGCCCCCTTTAGTGGCCGGCCACCCCCTCTCCCCAAACCCTAGCCTCTCTCCTCCATCCCGCACGCTTAGCGAAGCTCCGCCGGACTTCTTCACCGCCACCGACACCACGCCGTCGTGCTGTCGGATTCAAGAGGAGCTACTACTTCCGCTGCCCGCTGGAACGGGGAGGTGGACGTCGTCTTCATCAACAACCGAACGTGTGACCGAGTACGGAGGTGCTGCCCGTTCGTGGCGCCGTGATCAAGATCTTCTACGCGCTTTTGCAAGCGGCAAGTGATCGTCTACCGCAGCAACAAGAGCCTCATCTTGTAGGCTTTGGAATCTCTTCAAGGGTGAGACTCGATAATCCCCTCGTTGCTACCGTCTTCTAGATTGCATCTTGGCTTGGATTGCGTGTTCGCGATAGGAAATTTTTGTTTTCTATGCTACGTTATCCTACAGTTTGTCGTTCTCCCATCCTTCAGTATTTTCTTGGATTCGATCAAGAAGGTCCCATTTAAACTCTTCTTTATTGCGCGTGAATGATCCAGAACAAGCAGTATCCAGCAAGGTTTTATCTTGAAAAGAAAGTCTTGCATAGAAATTATCAATAATAATATTACCAGGAAGCTCATGAATGGGGCATTTGAGCATTAAAGACTTCAATCTCCCCCACGCTTGGGCAATACTCTCTCCATCATGAGGCCAGAAATTATATATTGCGGTCTTTGTGAATTTCACTTGGAGGATAAAATTTAGAGTAAAATAGAGGCACAATATCCTTCCAATCAAGAGAACGCCCATCCTTCAGCAGTTTATACCAATGCGCCGCTTTACCAGATAGCGACATAACAAATAATTTCTTCCTAACTTCATCCATTGAAATACCTGCACATTTGAATAACCCGCATAATTCATGTAAAAACAGTAAATGATCTCCAGGATGAACAGTTCCATCCCCTTCATAGCGGTTATCCACAACACGTTCAATAATTTTCATAGGTATTTTATATGGTATTACTTCCTCACCTGGCGCCTCATCCACTACCGTTGCAGTAGTAGTAGATTTCCCAAATAGAAATTCAAGGGAGGATCTCTCCATAATGACTTATAGCAGCAAGCAGAAACAAAATCAGTAAAAAAGTTTCCTTACCAATTCCACTTACCAATAGCGCTTCACTCCCCGGCAACGGCGCCAGAAAATAGTCTTGATGACCCACAAGTATAGGGGGTGTATCGTAGTACTTTCGATAAATAAGAGTGTCGAACCCAACGAGGAGCAGAAGGTGTTGACAAGCAGTTTCGATGAAGGATTCACTGTAAATGCTCACAGACAAGTATTCAGGGGGTTTTGATATTGCAGATAAATAAAGTACAAGTAAATAAAATGCGAGAGAAATAATTGCAGCGAGTGGCCCAATCCTTTTTAGCACAAAGGACAAGCCGGTTTGTTTACTTATAATGACCAAACGTTCTTGAGGACACACGGGGATTTTAGTCTAGTGCTTTCGCTTCATACAGTTGATTAATCTTCATTGTTTTGATAAGTGTTGTGTGGGTGAACCTATGCTAATGCACCGCCCTTCCTAGGACTAATACATACTTGTGATTATACCCCTTGCAAGCATCCACAAATACAAGAAAGTAATTAAGATAAATCTAACCACAGCCTTAAACTCTGAGATCCTGCTATCCCTCCTGCACCGATATACTAACGGGGGTTTAGGTTGCTGTCACTCCGGCAACCCCACAATTAGCAAACGAATACAAGATGCACTCCCCTAGGCCCATAAAGGTGAAGTATCATGTAGTCGACGTTCACATGACACCACTAGAAGAGTAACACCACAACTTAAATATCATAACATTGAATACTACTCAACAATAATTCACTACTAACATTTAGACTTCACCCATGTCCTCAAGAACTAAACGAACTACTCACGAGACATCATATGGAACATAATCAGAGGTGATATGATGATGAATAACAATCTGAACATAAACCTTGGTTCAATGGTTTCACTCAATAGCATCAATAACAAGTAGTAATCAACACCGGGAGAGTTTCCCCTATCAAACAATCAAGATCCAACCCAAATCGTTACAGCGGTGACGAGATGCAGCGGTGGAGATGGCGGTGTAGATGGTGGAGATGATGATGATGATGATGGAGATGATGTCCAGCTCGATGACGATGGCGATGGCGTCGATTTCCCCCTCCGGGAGGGAATTTCCCCGCCAGTTCCTCGCCCGCCGGAGAGCTCTTTCTCTCGGTGTTTCTCCGCCGAGAGGCGGCTCGTCAATTCTCCGTAACTTCCGGGGGCTTAGGTTTCGGGACGAAGAAGTACGCGAAGGAGAGGCGGCCAGAGGGGGCTGTGGGCCCCCTCCCCACAAGGCGGCGCGGCCAGGCCAGGGCCCGCGCCGGCCTATGGGGGTGGTGACAAAGGATTAACTTGTCAATGCCTACAGATTGTAGACTAGGGTTTTGCTAGAAGTAGAGGGCAAGTAGATCTCGAAGGTTCAGGCGAAAAGTACTCGACGATTATGAAAACTAGGGTTATGTTGACAATAGATTCGATCTTTCTTCATCCCTCGACTCCCCCTTATATAGGAGGTGGAGCCGAGGGTTTCGTTTCGTACAAGTTACAGAGTCCGGGACGGTTTCTAACTCATCCCGCCAGATTACAAATAACACTTCCTATTACAACTCTAGCTTTCCTTAATATATCTTGGGCTCCCGAATCTTCTTATTCTTCGGGTAGTGGGCCTTCAGTAAACCCCGGGTACTATCTTCGGCAGGCCCATTTGGGATGCCTATGTCAGTAGCCCCCGAGATTTTGCTTGAATCGTAGAGTCAGGGAAAATCTCGACTGTTTATTTTTATTCGAGAGCTTTTATTTATACTTCTTCACATAAAATTCTATATTGTACAGGGATAATGGTAGTTGGGGCTAGTTCATCTGACGGATCAGGTACTAGTTAACTGCTCTAGTGGCAATCCGCAAAAACCTACTTCAAGATCACGTCCCTGGACATGATCTCGGGATACTGGTGCAAACTTCGACAGGTGCCGCTTAAGGTCTTACCATTCTGTCGAGTCCCAGTCAAATTTATCGAGTACCTAACGCGTCCGTTAGGATTTTTCTTCGTATCTGTTGATACGGATAAAAGTAGCAGAGCGCAGTCTTTGGCGATGCCACGCCCAGCAGAACGGATCTGGGGTCTTACCTTCGCAAATTTGCGGCATTCAGAAATTGATCGCAACTTTGGCGTTCTGAGAATATATTGTCGAGTGCTTTTCGCCTTTGGAATAGCACATTTTATCGAGTCATATTTGATGACTTATTTTGTCTTCCCGATGGGAGTATATGTAGAGTTATCTGTGTAACTCGAAATATACTCACTTCTGTTTCTTTATTTTGATAAAAATTCATCGGGCACGCGAACAGCGTTCCCGATGGGAGTAGCCCCCGAGGCTACATCCAAGGACTTGTGCTTGGGTGTAGGCTCCACAGATTAGTATCCGTTGCCGCTATATTTATAATCTTTCTCGACAGTTTTATATTTATCGGGTGCGCGACCAGCGCTCCCGATGGGAGTAGCCCCCGAGGCTATGAACAAATGCTTGCATTTGGTCATAGGCTCTCGCCATTTCTATCTTGTCATACTCGAAATTTTCTATTTTTCCAAAGTAGCCCCCGAGCGTTTGGGCAAAAACTTGTATTTGATCAAAGGCTCCAAGAGTATTCGAATATTTAACCCTGTCGCCATTCTCTTTTTATTTTTCTTGTCGACATATTATGATAGCCACGATTTCATTTTGGAAATACCATTACCGCTTGTTTCGCTGCCTTGTGGGTCCCAATTCCTGATCTGACGGACACGTCGTGCAAGTGGGGGACACATGTTCTCCCCTTTTTCGCACGTTCTGTAACCTCGTCGATGTAAAAATACTTTTTTACCCTCGTCTCCACGTGGTTATCATCTCCTTCACACTTTTTCCATCCAACGGTGCAATGCTTCGCCTGATTCCTATATAAACCTTTCTTCAACCTCGGTTCACTCCTTCGCTTGCGCCGCACATCTGTTCCTCTTTGCAAAAACTTCCCCTGCGCCCAACTCTCTTTGATCGTCCGCACGCACGAACATTGCTTTTCAGTGCCATTGATGCCACCGCGCACGCGACTCACGCGCCACAGTACTCCAGAGTCCAAGATGGCCGCTGAAGATCTTGAATGGGAGAGATCTAAAATCTCCAACCAAGACCTCAACATGCTGAAGAGGCTTGGCCTGATGAAGAAAGAGGACGCCATCCGCTTTCCCAGCGAAGAAAGCTACCCCAACCCTCCAATGGAGTACCGGGTTAGTTTCGTTGATCACCTCATCCGCGGCCTTTCTGCCCCAATTCACGATTTCCTCCGCGGCCTTCTTTTTGTTTATGGGATTCAACTGCACCAGTTGACCCCCAATTCCATCCTCCATATTTCCATTTTTATCACGCTGTGCGAATGTTTCCTTGGAGTCCCTCCCAATTGGGCTCTTTGGAAACGCATTTTCTGCCTCCGCCGCAATGGCTCCCACAACGCCACCTATAACATAGGCGGCGTTGTTATCTGTGTCCGAACTGACGTTGATTACTTCGACGTCAAATTTCCTGATTCTGTCCAAGGGTGGCGCAAAAAGTGGCTCTACATACACGAAGAAAGTGCCAATTCTGTGGAACACAACATAATCCCTTTCGACGGAAATGCCAAAATTCAGCGCCGCCGCTCCTGGGATGCTGAAGCTTCCGAAGAAGAGAAAAAGGCGACAGAAGCACTTATGTCTCGTATTCATCAGCTTCAAAATACTCGAGGCAAAGAGCTGTCTGGTGTTCAAATCACTGCCTACTTTCTTAGAATTAGAGTGCAGCCTCTTGAGGCTCGCAAAAATCCCCTTTGGACATATGCTGGTGGAAACGACGCCAATAGGCTCTCCAGTGATCTTTCTGCAAAGGACTTGGAGAAGCTGATTCGAAGAATTTCCCGTTTGAACAAGAAGGATCCTGTTCCTCCTCTTGTCGCGTGGAACCATACAGCTCCGCCAATCCTCTCCCCGAGGTATTTTGTCTTCTCGAATTTTTATCTTGTTCCGAACGTTCCCTGCATCTCAATGTATTGATATCTCTCTAATTTTTCTTTTGTCGCTATTTTTCTGCAGAACCATCCTACTATGGCTTCCCTTCCTCCTCTTCCTGAGGATGGAGAAGTCGAAGAACAAGCTATCGTTGCCGAAGACAATCAAGGTTCTTCTCTTCATGAAAGTGAAGTCGCAGGTTCTCACAAATCTGCGGCTTCCCATGAAAAAGAAGTTGAATCTGAAGCCAGCGAGTCGACGCAATCCCTTCCTCCTGCTGTTTCCCCAAAGAACAAAAGGAAAAGGGATGATGCCGAAGCTTCCGGCACCTCCAAACCCGAAGAAGCTGTTCCTTCTCGTCCGAAGGCAGCTTATGATCCATACCTCGAGACTCTCATCAGTTCGTAAGTACCCTCTCCCTGTTTATTTGCACTTTGAAGATTTTTGTCTATCTTGCCTTTTATGTTGTCGACATTTACTCGTAGTGATGATGAAGAAGTAGTACCAAATGTTGATGTGGCTGCTCGAACGAGTACGTCACATACATTAGTCGCCTCGGAGACGCCAGTCGAAGGAGAAGAAACGTCGCCTCCTCGACAGAATGTCGGCTGCGACTCCTCCGTCAAGCCCCCTTGTCCCTTCACCAAAAGGGCAGGGGTTGAAACAATTCCCGGAGCCTACTCTTCAATTGAGTAGCTCCTCTAACCCTCTCTTGGATGATGTAAGTTTGTCGATATCTATATTTCCTCTATTTTGCTTTTCACGCCTTCAATTTTTTATGCCGATGTTTTCTCTTGCTTTGTTCTTTTTTGACAGCCTATGATCAAAGATCTTATCCGCATCGGATCTCAATTCATTGGGTACCGAGAATATGCCAGAAAGCTGAAGGTAACAACCTTTATACTTGCCGTTCTTTCTGACTTTTTGCTCCTGTTGTTTGTCGCAATTTTTGATCTTTCCTCTTTTTTTTATCTTGACAGAAACTTGCAGAGGCCAATAATCGTGCCGACGCACTTATTCAAAAACTGGAGCAAAGTGAGGCGGCCCGCAAGAAAGCCGAACTTGTTGCTAGCGAAGCCAAGGCCGAGGCTGATGAAGCCAAAGCAAAAGTCGCTAGTGTCGAGGAACTGCAGAAAAGACTTGAGGATGCTGAATCTGCTTTAACGAGCATAAAACTGCACAAGCTGCTCGTGAGCAGGAGAATCCTCAAGCGTCTGAAATGTCAAATTCGACGTACTGAAAGTAATATTATCGATCCCTTCTATTTTTTAGTGGACTTCATGTTTCTTGTTTTTTGATTGATGTTTTGTTTCTGCGGCAGCCCAAACAAACCAAGGTTTTGATCTGGAGAATCCCGTCAATGACCCTCTCCTTGACACACTTTCTTATCTGGAGCTTCATGGGTCCGAAATTCGTGAAGGCGTGGCAAATGCTAATGCGGGGATTGTCGCGCTTTGTTCCCCTACTTCTTCCCGAAGAAAGAGAGCCCTCGACTTTCCTTACCTTGCCAAGAGCTTCAATTCATCAGAAGACCTTGGACTGAAGATGCGCCAGGAAAACATGAAGGTTGCTGTCGAAAGCACTGTTGCCCTGGTTGCTGACAGCCAACAGACTGTTGATTGGATGAAAGTTGGCGACACCGATCAAATAGAGCAATCGAGGTGGAGGTCGCTGATTAAGGCAGCCAAACCCAACACGAAGAAAATCTTGGCATATCTCGGGATCAAGCCATCTTCGACTCCCAGCTCATCAAGGCCGGAGGTCTAGTTTCATATTCTTTTGCTTTGTTTTTAGTTTACCTCCTCCTTTTGGTATTGTCGCTATAGTGCTCCTGGCGATGATTAGGTCTTCTAGAGGTCCTTATTTTGTAATAGACATGTATATATTTATGAGAATGAATGGAAGTCGAACTTTGTCTCAATGATTGATATCGACGTTTTTCTATTTTTCAGTTGATTTTTGACAACTATACGTCAATTCCTGGTCCTTCCGAAGTTTTTCCTTCGTCTCTTTCGAAGAAGTCTTCTATCCCTGTTAACCTTGTTGATGATTCTTCGAGTAAGGATCTGACAGAGGAATTGAAAGAACTTCGAGTACAACTCCAGTCCGTGAAGAAGCAGTCGCTTATGCTTATGGAGCAATCTCGAGAATCTTCTCAAAGGGAGAAAGATTGCACTCCAACAAGCTCAGGATGCCATGACTGAAAAGGACGCCGCTGTTGCTGAGGCTGCTGCAGCTACATCTCGAGAAAATTCTATGCTCCAGCTGCTAATAGATGCTAGCTTGGATATGGCGGGTAAGTTTCATTATCTTTGTCTTGCTTCTTCTTTTCCTTTGCTGCTTGCCTCCTTATTACCCACTGACTTGTTTTAAGAAACAATAGGTGCTTTTTTGGATACTACAACTGAAGATGAACGTGTCGAGGCTCGTTCCAATGTTCTTCTTCGGCTTGCACGTGAACATGGGTCGACTTTTTGGGGCACACCTGAACGGACTCGCCAAATCGTGAGATTTCAAGATCGCGCGCTTCAGGTTCGCGAGTATCTTGACTTCTGTACAAGGACTTTGTCTCTGGTTTATGGTACCATGTTTCCTCGCAATAAGATGCCAGAGACCCTTCCTGCGTTGATGGACAAATTTCGAGATGCTCCTCGCATCCATGGCTTTGTACGAGCCCAACTAGCTGCTGGCGCAAGGTTTGCGATGATCATGATAAAAATTTGCTACCCGAAGTTAGACGTAGGGCAAGTTGTCCCAAAGTGCTTGGAGAAGATGTCGAAGAAGAAAAGAAACTTCGGCAAATATGATGACATTGTTACTCCTGTTGCCGAAGATATGATGGATGAACTTCTCCGGATGGATTCCGAATTCTTCGTGAAGGGTAGCTACGCTGAGCATAGTACTCGCGCTGTAAATAATGAGCGCTTAACCATAGACAATATATTGGGAAATCCTTGAAGACGAACTTATTCCAAAATTTGTATCCTGTGTAACGAGCTATATTGTAAAGTCATTATATTTTTATTTTTGTCGCCAAGCCCCCGGGCGTTTTGATTGCAATATTTTTTGTTTATTATAATGCGAGGTTGTCCCAAGGCAAGATAATATACATTGTGTACTATTTTGTGCGGGTGCAAGCCCCCGAGCTTTTTGTTGATCACTATTTTGTCGATATCTCTTTTTATTTTGGCGAGGTATTTTTACCAAGGCAAGATGCTTCTTTTGCGTCGACGACTGTGTATATATATATTGTATCATTTAGGGGAAGGCCCCTGTCGAGAAAAAGAATATATTCCACTATCTTTATTATATTGCAGCACCGCGAGCCCGCCTCATTAAAAACCTTTCCGGCCCCACTCGGTGCCCCGAAAAGGAAAAGAGTGCGTCTGAAAACTCGCGGGCGTTTCAGTACATTGTATGTTTACAAAGGAGACTATATTTCGGCATCTAAGCGTAAAAACGCCTGAGCTGTGCCACGTTCCAGGGATTTGGCTCGGCAATCCCTGTCTTCTTGTCTTTGATTCTGTATGCTCCTCCTTCGATTACCTCTGTGACGATGTAGGGTCCAAGCCATGGTGACTCGAGTTTTTCGTGACTTTTTTGGTTGAGTCGCAGAACTAAGTCACCAACTTGAAAAGACCTTGGGCGCAATCGTCGACTGTGGTAATTCTTCAGGTCCTGTTGATATTTGGCGACTCGTGACAGGACTTCATCTCGAGCTTCGTCAAGTGCATCGACATCGTCCTCCAAGGCTTCTCTCGAGGTTTCTTCATCATATTCTGTGACTCTTGGAGAATCGTGCTCTATTTCTATCGGCAGGACTGCTTCGGCGCCATGGACCAGAAAAAACGGTGTTTCCTGTGTCGCCGTATTTGGTGTTGTTCGGATACTCCACAACACACTTGGCAACTCCTCCGGCCAAGTATGCCGAGCTTTTTCCAATGGTCCTAGCAGGCGTTTCTTGATGCCATTGCAGATAATGCCATTGGCTTTCTCGACTTGTCCATTGGTCTGTGGATGTGCGACAGACGCAAAACTCAATTTGATGCCCACTTCTGCGCAGTATGCTTTGAACTCCTTGGACGTGAAGTTGCTGCCGTTGTCTGTGACAATGCTATGAGGAACTCCAAATCTGAAGACGATGCTTTTTACGAACTTAATCGCCGATGCGCCGTCCGGTGAATTTATCGGCTTTGCTTCTATCCACTTTGTAAATTTGTCGACAGCGACAAGCATATACTCATAACCTCCTGGCGAAGCTTTGTGTAGTTTTCCCACCATGTCGAGACCCCATTGAGCAAAGGGCCAAGACAATGGGATTGGCATAAGTTCTGCTGCAGGAGAGTGAGGTCTTGCCGCAAATCTTTGGCACGCGTCGCAAGTTCTTACTATTTCCTTTGCGTCCTCGATTGCTGTTAACCAATAGAATCCTGCTCTGAAAACCTTAGCCGCGATAGCTGCTACTCGCGTGGTGCCCGCATATTCCCTCATGCACGTCTTTCAGATAATTCTTCCTTCTTCGGGTGTAACGCATCTTGTAGCACGCCCGAGATACTGCGTTTGTACAGCTCCCCTTTTACCACAGTGAAAGCTTTTGATCTCCTAATTATTCGCCTTGCTTCAACTGGATCGTCGGGTATCGTTTTCCTTAGGATATATGATATGTAAGCCTGCATCCATGGAATTTGCACCATCATGACTAGCTCTTGCTCTTCTTCTTCTTCTGCTGTGTCTTTGGTGATACTCGAGGTTTTCTCTTTCTTCTCCTTCTTTGTTTTTGCTGGCTTTGTTGATCTCTCGCTTATCTCTTCCCAAAACACGCCTGGAGGTATCGCGAGACACTGTGACCCGATGTTTGCAAGAACGTCGGCTTCATCGTTGCTCATCCTGCTAATGTGGTTTACCTCACAACCATCGAATAACTTCTCCAGCTCATTGTACACCTCTTTGTATGCTATCATACTTTCGTTGACTGCATCGCATTGGTTCATGACTTGCTGTGCCACCAATTGTGAGTCGCCGAAAATTTTCAGTCGGGTTGCACCGCAAGCTTTCGCCATCTTCATCCCGTGTATGAGAGCTTCATATTCTGCTTCATTGTTAGATGCGTTTGGGAACGTCATCCGCAGAACATACTTCAACTTGTCGCCTTCAGGTGATACTAATATCACGCCTGCTCCAGCACCTTCCAATCTTTTGGACCCGTCGAAGTTCATGGTCCAAGTTCTCGATAAATCTGGGGGTCCCGTGTTTTGTAGCTCCATCCACTCTGCAATGAAATCTGGTAAGACCTGCGATTTTATTGCTTTTCTTTTTTCATACGTGATGTCCCGAGGGGAAAGTTCTATTCCCCAAAGGGAGACACGACCCGTAGCTTCTGGGTTGTTCAGTATATTTGACAAGGGAGCCTCGTTGACCACTATTATCGGGTGCGCCGAAAAATAGTGTCGCAATTTTCTTGCTGTCGTGAATACTCCATATGCAGTTTCTGATATTGCGGGTGCCGCTGTTTTGAAGGCGACAGTACTTCGCTGATGAAATATACTGGCCTCTGAACTCCATGAAGCTTGCCTTCTTCTTCTCTCTCGACTACTAGGGCCGTGCTGACCACCTGAGGTGTGGCTGCAATGTACAAGAGGAGAGGTTCTTTCTCTTTCGGTGCCACCAATATCGGTGGTGTCGAAATTGCTCGCTTGAGGTTCTCGAAGGCTCTATCTGCTTCCTCGTTCCATTGAAATTTTTCCCCTGTTTGATCAATGCATAGAACGGCAGCGCCTTTTCTCCTAGCCTGGCGACGAATCTGCTTAAAGCTGCGACTCGCCCCGTTAACTGTTGTATTTCTTTCAGCTTTGTTGGCTTTCGCATAGTAACGATGGCCTGTATTTTTTCGGGATTAGCTTCAATCCCCCTTGCTGATACTAAGAACCCGAGAAGTTCTCCTGCAGGAACTCCAAAAGAGCACTTTGTCGGGTTTAGCTTGAGGCAGAACTTGTCGAGGTTGTCGAAGGTTTCCTTCAAGTCTTCGATCAGAGTCGACCCTTTCTTTGATGTTATTACGACATCGTCAATGTAGACTTGTACATTTTTTCCAATCTGTGTTGCTAGGCACTTCTGCATCATCCGCTGATATGTTGCTCCCGCGTTTTTCAGACCAAAGGGCATTGTTTTGTAGCAAAACACGCCATAAGGTGTGATGAACGCTGTCTTGGCTTCATCTTCTTCTTTTAATCTTATCTGGTTATAACCAGAATATGCGTCCAGGAAGGAAAGACGTTCGCATCCTGCCGTGGAGTCGATGATTTGATCGATCCTTGGGAGGGGAAAGTGATCCTTGGGACAATGTTTGTTGAGACACGTGAAGTCGACGCACATGCGAAGGACTATTGTGTGTTTTTTCGGCACCATCACTGGGTTAGCTACCCACGTGGCTTCGGTAGATATTTCCCTGATGAAACCAGCATCTTTGAGTCGATCTATTTCAGATAACATGGCTTTGCGGCTAGGCTCCGAAAAACGCCGCAAAGGTTGCTTTACTGGTCTTGCGAGAGGATCCAAATTGAGGTGGTGCTCGGCAAGTTCCCTGGGTACTCCTGGCATGTCAGCTGGACACCATGCGAAGATTTTCCAGTGCTCACGGAGGAACTCGACGAGCGCGCTTTCCTATGCGACATCCATGTTTGCGCCAATGGACGTCGTTTTCTTTGGATCTGTCGTGGATCTGTACCTCTTTTGAATCCTTGGTTGTATTGAAAGTTGGCTCCTTAGAAGATCTTCCTACCTCTGGCAGCACATCATAATCGTGAACCTTGGCGCCGCATACTCTGCTTGCATCCCGAAAGTTTCGATAGTCGATGAAAATCCTTGTCGCATTTATCAGATAACGCGAAACTTCCTTTGATTGTGATAGGTCCCTTGGGTCCAGGCAACCTCCACAACAAGATATGTATAATGCGGCACTGCCATGAACCTGGCATACGCTGGTCGTCCCAACAAAGCGTGATATTGCGACGGGAAATCCACAACTTCGAACTCCAAATTCTCTATCCTGTAGTTTTCTCGGGTTCCAAACTGAACGTCGAGGTTGATCTTGCCCAATGGGTAACTTGGCTTCTCTGGTGTGATGCCATGGAAACGTGTGTCGTTGGTTTCAGATTTGCTAGGGATATATTCATCTTCCTCAATGTATCTGCATACATGAGGTTTAAGCTGCTGCCGCCATCTATGAAAACTCTCGACACATCAAAACCAGCGATTACTGCGGGTAAGATGAGTGCTGATTGTCCTGGTCGAGGAACTTGCTGCGGATGGTCTGCGATTGTGAAGCCGATGTCTTGCCCCGACCAATTTAAGTACTCGACTGTTGGTGGAGGCATCTTCTCTGCCATGAACACTTGTCGCGAGATTACCTTCTGCGCCCTGTTTGATGGCCTGGCTTTCTGAATCATCGAGACCACACCGTTAGAGTTGGGGTCAACATATGGAGGTGGGTGTGGTGCTGCCGCTATTCTCAGCTGGTGTCGATTTTCGTCGGTAATTGCGGGAGGAGGTGGAAGGTGGATCTCGCTCCTTGGCTCCCGAGGGTTTCTGTTATTTGCTTGGGCATTTGCAATTCCTGCGGCTCGCAGCATTGCCTGAAAATTACGGCAGTCTTTCTGGAGATGTCCTGACTGCCTCTTTCCATTGTTGTCGAGGTAAAAGTGCATTTGACACGGACCGTTCATCATCTCCTCGGGAGACACGTAAGGTCTTTGAATCCTTGGTCCACTATTTTGCCTGTTGCCACGAAAGTCACCTCTATTGTCGCCTTGATGTTCGTTACTCCTTTGGTAGTCGTCTCGACTGTTTCCTCCAGGATTTCCTCGAAAACCAGCCGATATATGGCCGGGAGCATCGTTGTTGTAGAACCGGCGAGAAAATCGCCTTCTATTTTGATAATTTCGACCACGATCCTCCTCTGGCGACCTGTGTCGCTTGTTGTATATTGCGTCTTCTCCATCTGCCCATTTATTGGCTATCTCCATGAGTGCTGATATGGTCTTAGGGTTAGTTCTTCCTAAGTCCTCGACAAAATCACCTCGGCGAATTCCTGCCACGAACGCATCTATTGCCCTCTCGTCAGATATATCTTCTGCCGAGTTCTTTATGATGTTCCACCGCTGTATATACTTCCTCATCGACTCGTCGTGTTTTTGTCGACACGCCCTTAGCTCTTCCAACGACGCAGGTTTCTTGCAGGTGGATCGGAAGTTTTTCACGAAGATGTCCTCAAAGTTATCCCAGCTGTCGATGGAATTTAGGGGAGTTTCTTTATCCAAGATCTCGCGGCACCGCTCAGGTGAACTTGGATACTTTGCATAGCTGTTGCTCTGGTTCCTCCTACCAGCTTTACCATCTCGAGATAATCCACGAGCCAATCCTCGGGATCTTGCAGGCCGTCGAACTTCTTGAAATTCTCGGGTAACTTGAACCCTTTCGGTACTCGAGTTTTTCGAACTCTTCTCGTAAAGCACGGGAGCCCACACATATCTTCGTCGGCAAGCTCTGGTGAGTGCTGACGCTCCCTTCTTTCTTGTCGCGCTCTGTCTACCCTTACTTGGACCGCTGTGTCTCTTCCTCCACTTGTTCTTGGGGTCTTGAACTGCTGTATTGGGTCGTGGACTATTTCGCCTAGGATTTTCTTGGGAGGCGTTGTTGCAAACTGTTCCCATTACTCCTACGCCAGCCATCGCCATATTGAACAATGGTTCTCTCGGGTCCCCAGGAGGTGGTCGCGCAAGGATGTAAGCTTGTGTTGCCATGTAACCTGCTTCTGGCGTTTTTGGGATGATATTTCCTCTTTCATCAATCGACATAAAGGACATGTCGAGATTTTGGATTATGCTTCCTCTTTCTGCTTGGTATGTTTTGGAGCCGAGACATTGCTCTCCTCCGAGCTTCCCGTGACTATCTCCAAGTTCCCGAAGGCGACTTAACTCGCTCGGCGTCGCTTGATGCAGAAGCTGCTTCTTTCCTCCTATTCAGGGATGCTGTCTGTTTTTCCAACTCTCTGCTTACTCGAGCAAGTCTATATTGATATGCCCGTAACTCTTGTACGGTAGCAGTAGTATTCATTGGTTCTGATCCATCCATGGCTCTCGCAGCCCTATCCCACGCAGCTTGCGGGAGTTGGACTTTTGCGCGAGTTGAAGATCCGGCATATTTAGTGCCTAGGCCTGTTCTGAGATCAGCGGGATCGACGTATGGATTTCCCAAATCGTCGAAAGCCTCGACGTTTGCGGCCCATGTACCCGCTTCTTCTGTACGAGATTTGGTGGTATTTTGTGCATTGATTTTGTCAAGGTTGGTGACACCATCATACAGAGTGGTGAAGACCTTTCCGATGGCGGCAGATTTGTCGATGAAGTTGAAGGCTGTCGACACTTTCGGAGTCGCTGCTTATAAAGGAGTCCGCAGACGACTCGAAGGATGTGTTGCTGAAGATCTTGGCGAGCTTTCCGCTTGCCTTGTGTCGATGAAGCGTGGCGACGAAAACTCCTCGTCACTCGACGAAAAGTTAGAATCGACCGCTGAAAATTCGACGAGATCGGAACTTCGAGACGGTAGGATCCTTCCTTGTTGACGCCAAATCGGAATTCTCCGAACGTCATGATGATGGGCTCCTCCAGATAGGCACATGCATCCATACGGGAGGGCGGGTGAGGAATAAAATTGAATAGATCAGTTTTTCCTTGTTACCTCGATCCATCGCGTTGCTTGCTGTCGACGAAGTCGAAGATCTTGAACGTGCCATCGAGATCAGCTCCTTGCAACCTCTAATTCCCACAGACGGCGCCAATTGACAAAGGATTAACTTGTCAATGCCTACGTTGTAGACTAGGGTTTTGCTAGAAGTAGAGGGCAAGTAGATCTCGAAGGTTCAGGCGAAAAGTACTCGACGATTATGAAAACTAGGGTTATGTTGACAGTAGATTCGATCCTTTCTTTGTCCCTCGACTCCCCCTTATATAGGAGGTGGAGCCGAGGGTTTCGTTTTGTACAAGTTACAGAGTCCGGGACGGTTTCTAACTCATCCCGCCAGATTACAAATAACACTTCCTATTACAACTCTAACTTTCCTTAATATATCTTGGGCTCCCGAATCTTCTTATTCTTCGGGTAGTGGGCCTTCAGTAAACCCCGGGTACTATCTTCGGCAGGCCCATTTGGGATGCCTATGTCAGGGGGCCCCCGAGATTTTCGCTTGGCTCCTTTCGTCCTGGAAAATAGGAATTTTCGTATAATTGCCATCAATTGTTGATTTTCAGAAATATGGTACCTGACGGTGCTTTTTCTAGCAGAATCCTGACTCCGGTGAATAATTCTCCAACGATCATGAAACATGCAAAATAGATGAAATAACATAAGTATCATCTCTAAATATGAAATATATCAATGAATAACAGCAAATTATGATATAAAATAGTGATGCAAAATGGACGTATCATGGGGTATGCGTGGTTGGTAGGGTGGAAGAGGTCGAGGTGTTTGGGAAGGGAACGGTGGGAGCTTGGAGATCCAACACAGGGTTTTGTAGGGGGGTTTTAGGGAAAAGATGAAGGGAAGCGTCTTGTGATTGCATGTTGTCTTGAAGATCGATCTGTGATTGCATGTTGTTTTGGTATGTCTCAAGAGATTGCATGTAGATCTGAGTCTGTGGAGATGATTTTGGCTTCCAAATAAGCTTGGCAGTGCATCTTCTGGCAATGTGTCCTGGTTCCTTGCATTTTCTGCATCGGATCTAATTGTTGCAATGAATAGTGAGATGTTTTTCCGAAAAGCACCGAGAGCAAATCGAGTCAGCAGATTTTCCGTGTGCGTTTCCAAGGTGACCATGATGCAAAGGATTTCTTTGTGAAAATACTTGCGCTGGCCAATTTGAGGGGCCAGGTTCGTCTGGAGCTGGTGGAGGGCAGGTGTAACTCTGTTGGGAGGTTTCCTGTTCTGACTAAACCATCAAGGGACAGGCGAATCTTTTATGGTTTAGGTCAAGGCAACGACGACATCTGAGGAATCCCTCTTGATCTAGGTTTCCCAATTTGGTAAGTTTTGGAGTTGGACTTCAATGTGGTTTTTGGGTGAACCCTAGGTTTTCCACCTATTTAAAGGGGAGAGGAGGGGAGGGGCTGGCCATGACTTGGCCGCACCACCAAGGGCACCAAGAGCCAGCGCCCTATCCCCCTCTCTCCAAACCCTAGCAACTCCCTCCTCCACTTCTCTCCCACACGGCTTACGGCGAAGCCCTACCGGAGTTCTCCACCACCACCGTCACCATGTCGTCGTGCTGCCGGGAATCCGAGGAGGATCTACTACTTCCGCTGCTCGCTGGAACGGGGAGAAGGACGTCTTCATCGACACCATACGTATGACCGAGTGCGGAGGTGCTGCCCGATTGTAGCACCATCAAGATCTTCTACGCGCCTTTGAAAGCCGCAAGTGATCGACTACATCATCCACGAGATTTATCTCGTTAACGCTTAGCGATTTTCGAGGGTATGATGATCTCATCTCGTTGCTACCATCTACTAGATTATATCTTGGCTTGTTATTTGTTCTTGCGGTAGGAATTTTTTTGTTTTCTATGCTACGAATCCTTACAGCTCCCAGCGCGCGGTAGCACGGCCTGGCACCACAGGCCGCGGAACCCCGGTACTGTCGGCAGCTGCTGCCCGGTACTACCGGCTAGACTGGGCCGGTACCACCGGCGCCGGTACCGGCCTTGGTACCGGCAACCAGCGATGATGCCCTGGAAACCATCTGCAAGCATTCCCTTATTACCGGTACCAGTGGCGGTACCGGATCTGGTACTACCGGTGGCACCGATTCCTTCTTCTATTCTTCCTCTTCTTTTCCATTTCTTTATTTCTTCTTTTCCTTTTCTTCAACAATCCTTGACACAAATAGAAACGCCCAGCTGGAATATCTTCGAATAAAAATAGTGACTCCCATATATACTTTTCTCATGCAATGATTTATCCATAGGTGATTTAAATAGAGAAATAGCAAAAACACCAATGGATGTCTTCAATCTTTTGGGCAATATTTCGACAAGTATTATCATCAAGAAACCTATAACTCTTATCCAAATAAATAGTTAAACACAATCGTTGTCATCAATACCAAAACCCACTTAAGAAGATATGCTCTTTCACTTATGTTGCATCACGAGCTATTGTTCGTGAACTCGTGGGGCAACACTATGATCCACTGTTTAAACTATTATCCGTATGCTAGCCTTGCTGATTATGTGATCTATAGTTGTCGCTATGTATTTTCCTATTACGTCAAATATCTTGTGGGCCTATATGGTAAATTGGGTAAGCTCACCAAGAAAGGTAGAAGGTGATCCGATTCGGCAAACATAATTTAATTAAACATTTGTGGCATTTGTTGAAACATGATTTTTGGGTAATCAAACACCTAAAACTTTACTTCACAATTAATACGGAGTAGGAATTATTTGTAACCAAACAAGTGACACAACATGTACCTCGAAAAACTCAAAAAAATCCAAGGAAGCTTCACGTCTTGAGTCAGCAAATGCATCTCACACAGCGTGTGTCTAGCGCAGCGTGTGCACGTGAGCCAACATGAATGCATCGTGGTGCACGCTGTAGGGCAATCCAACAAGTGGACCTGTCGACGGAAATAAAATGGCGACAAGTCGACGAAGCACCAGCGGCCAGCTAAGTGGAGTGTGGACCATTGAGCATCGTCATCGGCTCCCGGGACAAGCATATATCGCATCGAGATTCAAATGTTCCATGTTTACAAATATTTCAGCGGCAACTGAAAAAAAACGCACGGTAAAACTTTTGGCGTGATTTTGCCACGCCTGCTGGAGCGGCGCGCGGGCTCCGGCGCTGTAAATTAGCAGTTCTTTTAGCGTTGTTTGAAGAATAAACCACTGTACCAAAACTTTTGTTTTTTATCATCTACTTTTTAGCTGTCTATCCGTAACGCTTTTAAAACAATGCGTTGTTAGAGGCTCAGTGTAATTAGTATATAATCTTTGTCAAAAATTATGCGAAAACAAGAGGTATGTGTGAAATGAGTTTAGTTGCCGGCCGAGCCAAAATCTTCACTTATTGGCACGTGGTGCACGTTCACGTTGCCAACGGCCAGCGCACTAGCTAGAGTGTGGACTGTGGACCATCGAGCACCATCGTCGTCTCCTTCCCGGGACACGCAGCATAAATCGCATCGAGATTGCAAAGCAGGACTTGGATATACCCAAGCAAGTCGATTCAGAAATTCACACCGGATCATCGATCGTCGGAACCCATGGCGGATCAGCTGAAGAGCCGGCGCGTGATCCTCAAAGAGTACGTGGAGGGGTACCCGACGGAGGAGCACATGGAGCTCCTCCCTGCCGCCGACGTCGACGTCGGCGAGGCCGCGTCGGCGGCGGAGGGGTCGGTGCTGGTGAAGAACCTGTACCTCTCCTGCGACCCGTACATGCGGCCCAAGATGTCGCGCCCTCTCGGCCAGTCCTCGTACACCTCCGCCTTCGTCCCGGGCTCCGCCATCACCGGCTACGGCGTCTCCCAGGTGGTCCGCTCCTCCCTCCCCGCCCTCGCCCCCGGCGACCTGGTGCGGGGCATCACCGGCTGGGAGGACTACAGCGTCATCAAGCCGCCCTTCACGGGCCTCCTCGCCAAGATCCGGCCCGACCACGGCGTGCCGCTGTCCTACTACACGGGCATCCTGGGCATGCCGGGCCTGACCGCGTACGTGGGGTTCCACCACATCTGCTCCCCGAAGGCGGGCGAGACGGTGTTCGTGTCCGCCGCCTCCGGCGCCGTGGGCCAGCTGGTGGGGCAGTTCGCGAGGCTCGCGGGGTGCCGCGTGGTGGGCAGCGCCGGGTCGGACGAGAAGGTGGAGCTGCTCAAGACCAAGTTCGGCTTCCACGACGCGTTCAACTACAAAACCGAGGACGGCGACCTCGCCGGCGCGCTGAAGCGGCGCTTCCCCGAGGGCATCGACGTCTACTTCGAGAACGTAGGCGGGAAGATGCTCGAGGCCGTGCTGCTCAACATGAAGACCCACGGCCGCATCGCCGTGTGCGGCCTCATCTCGCAGTACAACCTCACGCCGGGCGAGAAGGAGAGCGGCGCCGGCGTGCGCAACCTCGAGTGTCTGGTGACGAAGCGGATCCGGATGCAGGGGTTCATCGAGCCCGACCACAAGCACGTGTACCCGGAGTACGAGGCGTGGGTGGTGCCGCACATCAAGGACGGCAGGGTCGTGTACGTGGAGGACGTCGCCGAGGGGCTCGAGGCGGCGCCCAGGGCGCTCATCGGCCTCTTCCACGGCCGCAACGTCGGCAAGCAGGTCGTCAGCATCGCTGCTACACAGGCTTAGTTAGCTCATGAATCGTTCAGAGTTCGTAAGTCGATCGTGCATCGGCAATAAACAAATCATTCAGAGATTGGGGATTGTCCCTAGTTTGAGGTCGCATCGGAAGTAAGTTGTGGTCATTTTGATACTTTGTGTGAGAGCATAAAAAATGGAAATTTGACATTTTGTGTGGGTGGATGAACTAAGACCATATTCAGTCCAAGTACATCAATGAGAGTTTGGGAGTGTTGTAGTGTGAGAGGCTCGCTCGCTAAAAAAAAGGACTGAAAATAATACTCCCCTCCGTCCTAAATAAGCCGTTTATATTTTACTGTCTGCATACATTCGTATCTAGAAAAGCTAAGTAGATATCTGCATACATTCATGACTGCGAGAGTAGGAGATGTCTGCATACATTCGTATCTAGAAAAGCTAAGTAGATATCTGCATACATTCATGACTGCGAGAGTAGGTAGGCACGACGATGATAGCACCATCAGTTTCCCTCCTTTGGCGACTCGGTGGAATCCTAGATGCCCACCACTAACCCTCCTGCCCCTAGCACCACGTCGTCCTTCTTTGATGACTCGGTAGAACCCTTGATGCCCCCTCCCCCGCGCATGGTGGCATGCATTGATTGTGAGATTCCTCTCTCAAACGCGACAATGATACCGCGCAAATGCGACAATGAGATTGACATCAATAAGTGGCGGAGTTGCAATAAGAATTCTGGAAAGGCCAGGCTGCACAGAAGCCCTTATTTTTCTAGAAACGATAGCCTTTTTTCGGCCGGTGCAGCAAGAATAACAAAGGATTGACCAAATCTCGGGCCACGACCCTAGACGGCCCCAACGTAGCTCCTCCCCTAACATCAATTCTTCGAGTAGGGGCATGGAGACGAGCTGGTGTTCAAGCGAGAGGAGTGGAGGATACGATGAATGAGCCTGATCGATGTGGACAAGTCACAAGTGGGACGATGATGGCTGACAACTTGGCGGCGGTAGATTTGAGTTGACATTGCCGCTTGTGTGTTGAGTGGTTTGGGGATTTAACCTTTCGATGAAAATTTTGGCAAAAAGAATGGGGAATTTAACTGTGTGGATCCGCCCCGGTCCAAATTTGGTTCTAGTTATGTTCGGTTTTACCAAACTTTATTGAGAATCATTGTCCGTGTAAGCATTTTCTCTCTTAGATCTAATATTATTTTTTCCCCAAAAGTTCAGGAACGGTAGTTGTGGACGAAAAGTAAAGTTTCTTGACAATTCTATGGTTAAAATTGAACTTTCTTCATTTTTCAAGAAGATTTTTTCGAATGTCTAAGGATCTTTGACTGGGACCTACAATATCTTTTTTTGCACAACATAGTGGTGGATGCTTTTTGGCGATGATTTTTTAAACACCATATATTAAATCAACAGACCGCCTCATTAAAAACCTCCTAATCACCTTAGGTACTCTGGTAGGAAAAGAGTGCATAAAAAACCTGCTGTTTCGGGATAAGTAAATTGTTACATAAGCTCTTTTTGGCGATGATTTGGGTGGCTAAGGAAAGAAAATAATGTGAAGTGTGTTCGCACCTCATGGATTAGCAATCTACATCTTTAAATAATGTACACTAATTGGTTGTTAGACTGTGCTCTAATGTGTACCCCTTCGTTTTATAATTCTTGTCATGATTTTTTTTTGAAAATCAATACCACATATATTCATAATAACAAATAGTACATGATAGAGATACAGGAGTTGTCTCCAGCGATTACAAAATAAAGTCTAAAAGATACTAGCAAATCTTCGAGGTCTTCAAACTCTTTCTTCTTCCAAGACATAATCTTGTATCGTTTCCTGAAGACAGCCAAAGATAGATAACAAATCATAGACCTATAAATACCAACGAAAGTTTTAACGAAAAACCAGGATATACTACTCATCGTTGCACACCATGTGGTTCCACAAGGCTGCAAGCGACAACCGCCCTCTTCGCTATCTTTCGCTAGGGAGTGGGAGGAGTCAGCGCCGCGCCGGCACTGCCTTGGGAGGGAGACGTGTACAACTGTACATCTTCTTCCTCTTGGGAGCGCCCGATCCAAGAATCCAATCCAGCGATGTCGATGGCCGCATCACCGCCTCCGAAGAAGAAGGTCATCATCGACACCGACCCAGGGATTGGTCAGTATCCATCCATCTTCTTCCTCTAGTCCTGTCGATCTACCCTACCTCCCTTGTCTGAATGAATGGACACGGACGGCCGGACTAACCAATCTTGCATCGCAATGGGCGAATCGATCGATGAACTGCAGATGACGCCATGGCCATCTTCGTGGCCCTGAGGTCGCCGGAGCTGGAGGTGATTGGCCTCACCACGATCTTTGGCAATGTCTACACGTCCCTCGCCACGCGCAACGCGCTACACCTCGTCAGTCAGCTTCCCTGTTCTTCAGTCTTGATGGAACGATCTGAATAAATCTGGTCCTGATTAAGTTGATTTGTATGGTTTTCAGCTAGAGGCTGCTGGGAGGACTGACATCCCCGTTGCAGAGGGATCCCATGTGACAGTCAAGGTACATCACTAGTTCAATTACAGTATGTACGCCGAATATCATCTCATTCACCGAGCAAACCAGTAGAGTGAAGTCCTTCCTAACCAGTACTGAACCTGTATGTCCTCATGAAATTAACAAACAAATTCAGAAAGCCACCAAG
The DNA here is from genome assembly GCA_030979885.1 of Lolium multiflorum. Lineage (NCBI taxonomy): Eukaryota > Viridiplantae > Streptophyta > Magnoliopsida > Poales > Poaceae > Lolium > Lolium multiflorum. Next base: position 94,886,905 of record CM061749.1, read on the forward strand.
CTACGGATCGCGAGCTTTGTTCACGGTTCAGACGGCCTTGGCAACCAGAACTTCCCTCCACCAGCCAGCAAGCCCATAGATCAATCTGCCGCTGCCTTCCTTGTCGAGCAGGCGAATCTCTACCCTGGACAAGTAACAGTCGTCGCGCTTGGTCCGCTCACCAACCTTGCGCTGGCTGTCGAGCTTGACCCGTCTTTCGCCAGTAAGATTGGGCAGATTGTTATTCTCGGTGGCGCGTATTCAGTTAATGGGAACGTCAACCCTGCAGCTGAGGCAAATGTGAGTCACTCCTCCTGTAAAACACTACTCTTTCCGGTGTTAACATGCAGGCAGTACCTTGCCAAATGAAGCTGTAGTGTCATGCTTCCCGGTAAATTTGGAGATCATTGTGACTTCTTTCTATACAGCTTTGTTTACATATGACATGCTCCAGTCTCAAGAATTCTTCATCATTCCTTTACTAAATAGTTAGTTATGTTTATTGGCAGATATTTGGTGACCCTGACGCTGCTGATATAGTTTTCACCTGCGGCGCTGATATTTTGGCCGTGGGGATAAACATAACTCACCAAGTGGTTCTTTCGGGTAATCCTTGAGCTTGGAAGATATTTTTTTAAAAGAAACACATTTTGGAGTGACATAAGTGTAATTGTTGGTCGGCTTCAATGACACTATTTCAACTAAAATGTAATCATGAATGACTCCAGACAGTCAGGATGCATAGATATATCACATTTGGTTGGACGAAGCTATATATGACACCAGTAGTCTCCGTGTATTATTTTGACATGTCGCTTCCGTCACTGTGTCTGCAGATATTGACCGAAAGAAGCTTGAACAGTCTGACAGCAAATATGCACGCTACTTGTGCAAGATAGTGGGTCTTTATTATGATTACCACATGGATGCCTACTCCACAACAGGTAAACAGTCAGTTGGGTTAATATACATACTTGAAGATGAAAAACTGAAAATTTAACATTGTTCTAGCAGACAGATAAGAGAATGAGTGACTGATTTTGTGAATATGATGAAATGTTTGTAGGAGTGTATCTTCATGATCCAACAACTCTTCTTGCTGCTGTAAATCCATCGCTGATGACTTACACGGAAGGAGTGGTGAGGGTTCAGACAGAAGGAATCTCAAAAGGTCTAACAGTTTTTGACAATACCAAGAAAACATATGGGGAGATAACAGCATGGAGTGGTAAGCCAACCGTGAAGGTTGCCGTCACAGTTGATGCTCCCGCTGTTGTGGAGCTCATGATGCAGAGGCTTATCATGGATGATTAAAACATTATGTAAATATTATGTTCGCAACGCTGCGACCAAGAATATATTAGTCAATGTTACATTATGTACTTGTTAACTTATGGGAATGAAATGAATCATGTCCCGCTTTTTATTGTAGTTCAAGACTTGAACATCTGCAGTTCAACATATGATCCAGCTTATAGCCTGATTCAATCCTCAATGTACTTTTGAAACAATCGTATGTTGTACAAGTGATACTGCTATGTTTTCTCCAGGAGTTATCAGTCAGGATAACATACTGTAACCTGATACATCTTATATGTTTCAGTACCAAACAGCTCCCCAAAAATTAGTATATGATAAAGACGCATACATTTCTCATTAGTATGTTCAGGCTACACATACATACATTGGAGATGCTTTCTAGAAAAGACGCATAACTATTTCTCATCACACCGCTTTTGACATGCCAATCCTTCAAGTGGCATGTTGCGCTCAGTAAAACACTGGTATCCTGCAAAGCTGAAAGATGGGTAACCAATTCTTGAGTGGAAATGGGGTTCCATGGGCGTTCTTCAATGTGGCCGAGCTCAAGTTGTCAAACGTCCAGCTGCTGTACTTATTCTGCATCGATGCCCAAAATTCTCCTCAAATACTCCATTTGCTCGGACTCACCTTGAAGCTCCTCCCACTGTGATTATTAGGGAAAACAAACTCTTAATATATTATCATGCTAAGTCTTACAAAATATGTTTTCACCACCTATTCAAAGGATTCCAGAACTAATACTGAAATTCATGTCAAGATATGTCGAATTTCCAGAAAGTTCATATGAGAGCACAAAGTGCAGAACAGCTACATTTTGTTTCTTTCCTTCTAAAAGTTTGTAGAAGTGCACCGATAAACATGAAATAACAGAGAAAAGTTCCTTTCTATTTGAAAAAAACATGGATAATACACAAAAGTTCATGAAGAAACAAACCACATGCTGTTCTCGAGTAAATTACTTGAGATGGTACTTTCAAATGAATTATACAAACATCAAGTGAGCATGTTATTTCAGACAATGGCATATGAAACTCTAGAAATGTCACATACTATGAAGTAGTGGATATAATTGTGAACAATCAACAGATTAAACAATAGTTATAATTTAGTTACTAGTGGCTACCATATTCCAACTAAGACTAACCTCTTGGTGAGACAAGGGAACTAGTTTCCATCCAGCAGCGGTTATGTACCGCCTTTTAAATGATGTGTGGCCTAATGGTGTGCCTGCAAAATAAGTGTCCGTATTAGTTTCTCTTTTGAGACTTGGACTCAAGTAGGGAAACAACAAAAAAATGGGCAGCCTATAACTCCCTCATAAATGTTGCATAAAGATTGGAAGCAATAAACAATACTAGAGCATACCTAAATTTCTTGAGAAGTGTGTTGTCCCATCTATCTCAAGAGCAAGCTTCTCATCAACTAATGCCGCATCAACAGTGTAACCATCAACTGTAAATTCTTTAACCCATTCATGGCCAGTAGTATAAAGAAGACGGCCAACATCCTTCTGAAATAAGGAGGTTGTCTTCTGATTGAACCGTTTGCTTTTCACCGCTTTCGCTATTTTTTCTTCCAGATCACCTCTTAAGGCCATATCAAGATGTGGGTACTCAAGCTTCAAAGATTGATTTGCGAGATAAACCTGAGATGAAAACATTATATCTTCCCTATACTGGTCAGAGACTCGCTGCTCTTCGTATTGACTCAGAGTTCTCCAGATATGCGAGAAGAACTGGCGGTCCAGTTGCCCAAGAACTGCATAGGACCAAGCAATATTGCCAAGCTGATCTCGACTAAGGTTGAGAGCATGAGAATTGTTACCATATTCTTCGCTCGAAACTTCTTTGGCACCGCTCTGCGGCATGTCTAAATGACATTTGAAGCTGGTAGCATCCTGGAAAGCAGCATCAAGTGCATCGAGGAAAGGATGTGGGCACTCATTAAGAGAAGCACATCCCCACAAGAATTGAGCAAGCTCCTGTTCCTTGAATGTGTGCACCAATTGTGCTGCTCTCTGTGACAACGCAGAGAAAAGGTCCGGTGCTGATTGGCGCATGGAAGCAAATGCTCCAGCGATATTGGCAACATTCTGTGCGTTAAAATCTCCAACCTTGGAAATGGCCACGTCTGCAATCCTATCCATCTCCGGCAAGTACAGCAAGTCTCCTCCAATCTTGGACAAGGCCCAGGAGATGTTAGAGATGCCCTGGGGCGAGCACTCCGGGAGGGACAACATTGCCAGCCCGACAAGCATGGACATGTCCCTGTGCCGTGCGAAGGCGAGCCGGTGCGTCTGCATCATGGACACTGACTCCATGTTCTTGGCAATGCGGTGGAGCGCAGTGGCAATGTTGAGTGCGGTCAGCGGAGAGGGGCTGAGACCTTTGGCGACGGCTGCGATGACCTCCGCGGTGAGCGCGAGCACCTCCTCCGCAGTCTGAGCCTGGACGATGTCCCTGTTGAGAGAAACCTCCTTGTTCCTGTTGGATGGCGCAGCCGAGAAGCTGGAGAGCGTCTGGATGAAGTGCTCCCTGTTTCTCTGGCGCTTTTCGTCGAACACCCCGTCTGCGAGCTGCGCGACCCTGAGGTCGAGGTCGTCTTCCACGGAGAAGATCTCCTCCACATCACCATCGACCTCATCCTCACCTAGCAGCTCGTCGTCCTTGCGGGGCTTCTTGCTGAGAATCTTCTTCTGCTTCTTCTTCTTCTTGTTCTTGATTTTCTTGGGCGGGGAGACCATCCTCTCGAGCGCGGGCGAGAGGCCTCTTGCCTCGATGGAGCGCAGCGCGGAACGGCGCGCGCGGACGCACCAGTCGTTGCTCGCGGCGGGGAGCGGGTCATCCTCCTCGTCGGACCGCAGCTGAGGGTCAGGCCCCAGGAAGTCAAGCTGCCACTGCGGCGTGGCATCGTCCTCTTTCAGGGAGACGCGGCAAGGTGGGAGGCGAGAAATGCATCGCGTGAGGTTGATGCTGAGGAGGCTGGAGAAGGGGTGGTGGAGCTGGGCATGATGGTACGGGTTGTTGGACGACAGCACGGGGAAGCTGATGCCGCCGGCGGTGTTTCGGGGAAGAGGGCCAAGGAGAGACGCAGCAGCAGCTTCCATTGGCGCCGGAACAGAGGTGGATAGAAGAAACCCAGGAGGCTTTGGATAAAGCAAGGAAAAGTTGTAAAGTAATAAACGAACTTCTTTATTTGAATGCTTTCATTTCACCTGTAGCTAGCCAAAACTCTTTTTTGTCAAGCATACAGCTTTGGTGATTCGTCAGGCACGTATGATAATTCCAGCTAGGACACTCGAGGAAAAACGTCACATGTAAAAATCTCTCTTTACGAGACAAACGTTTTTGCCTGAATATTCTTTGGTTCTCCTCTCTTTGTCTTTGAAGTTGGAAAAAAATCTTGGTCTGCTCGATATCCTATACCTACTTCCTCCTTCCTCCTTCCAGGTTTAGGATGCATATTAATATTGGTAAAAATCATTTTTAAAATTTTAACTAACTATATGTAAAAATATTAACTTTCATAATATCAAATGCATATAATATGAAAACATATTTCACGATGGTTCTATTAACATTGAGTTATTGCTATAGATGTTGATATTATTTTCTATATATTTGATCAAAGTTTAGAAAGCTTAACTTTGACTAAAACTAATATACACTAATTTAGAAAGGAGGAAATCTTATGTATAAGAAAACACGTCATCCACTAGTACTCCATCCAAAAACAAGTGTATTTTTTAATTTTATTAAATTTGACTAACTTCATGAAAAAATAACAATATGTACATCATCCAATTAATAGTTCTTTAAGTTTCGAAAATTCAATTCAGCTTCTGGATGCATATGCTCTCTCCACCCAATTCTTTTCTTTCAAAAATGTTCAATAAAAAATCTCAGAGGTACGTCTCAATCATCCATGTGCGTTCGCACCTGACCCAACTAAAAGCCCACTAAGCCCAAATTCTCATTTCTTGGTTTATGTTACATTGTGATCCTATGTTGTCCCTTGATAGATAAATCTGCAATCATGTAACTACAGCTTACGTTTTTCATCTGACAAAATATATTTTTGCGGACAACACAATTTACATTATCATCAATAGCATAGAAAAATCTTCTTGGCCTTTTATTTGAAATAAGTTGTTACCGCAAAAAAATGAAAATAATATGCACATGGGTTATCAGAGTCGAGATCGGAGTCCATGTTGTGGATACACAATGTTTGCTAGAGAAGCTTCTTGAAATGTTAATAAATATGCAAGATACTTAATATTATTCATAAATGTTCTAAAATAACCTATACATTGTGTTGCATGGTTGGTAACAAATATTTTTGATTATATATTTACCATGTAAATTCTCCATGTCTATGTTTTGGAACCGTCGAGCTAGAAGTAAAATATTGTATACATTGAATTTTAAAGGATATATATCTCTGGTTATGTGGTTTCGATGGTTGCCATCCCCACAGCCAACAACTTGTTCACAATAATTTTGCAATGAACTAAGCAGCTATGCCCTACCATGTATGAAGGTCTTGGGAATAGATATTGGTATGTCAAAAGTAGAGATAGTATTGTTAGAACATGTCTTGTACTTAATTATTTGTGGTGTTGAATAAAATAATTGAGTACCACCTTGTGTGGATATGTGTATCAAAAAACAATTTACAATACCGGTAGACCCTTGAGTAGAAGAGAAAACACCACACTAACATAAAACTCTCATGTATTGCCCGTGTTAAATATGTTATGGAATAAAAATAAAAAATAGATTAAAAGTAAGTGATTTAGTGAAGGAAAAAGAATTAGGATAATTTACCAAAAGTGTGAATTATAAAGGAATTTCCACAATTCTAGCAGACACACATGTCTCTTTGGAATCTATGCAGAGTTTCTTGTACCACTCTGGGGTCACATAGTTTGAATAACCTTGGATAAGTGAGTTGCTCCACATATGCTTGGTTTGTACACCAAGGGAGACATTGGAAATGCAATGCGCTGAAATTGGTGCTAGTAGGAGAAAAAGAAATGTCATACTCATTCCAACCACTTTTGATCACAACAACATATTCTTACTTTTCTCTAATATACAAGGTGTATATTCCAAAATGGTTAGTTCTTGAAGATCAAATTGGATATAGCAACAATTGTTGGATGCGGCCTAAAATAGTCCAACTTACTGTTGTGGAACCAACTCACCAAACAGCTCCTTAACCATCAATTGTACCATTAGCACCATTATCTATTACATATGTAAGCTTCCACCAAAAAAATAGGGTTTGGTTTCTTTCTTCAGAAAGCTCTTTTCCACGCCCATAGGATGAGAGACGGGGTTTACAACAAGACAATCAGATGAGTCATGAGATCCAAATCCTTGTCCGATGACAAAGTGAGATGGCAAATAAGATTAAATCCCCCCTGTCTTGTAGCAGGCACAAAGAGTTGGCGTGTCACCATTGTCCTTGAACGAATTGATGTAGAAGATGAAATTTCTAAAATGAATTTGTATAGATTCAACAAAATCCTCACACACATGAATATGGGTTATTATTATTAAAAACGGTTGCTATGGTGGCATCTGACAAAGGATTAACTTGTCAATGCCTACAGATTGTAGACTAGGGTTTTGCTAGAAGTAGAGGGCAAGTAGATCTCGAAGGTTCAGGCGAAAAGTACTCGATGATTATGAAAACTAGGGTTATGTTGACAGTAGATTCGATCCTTTCTTTGTCCCTCGACTCCCCTTATATAGGAGGCGGAGCCGAGGTTTCGTGTACAGAAGTTACAGAGTTCGGGAGGATTTCGTATCCAACCCGTAAGATTACAAGTCTCTATTTTTCCTAATACAAACTATCTTTCCTTAATACTAAATGGGCTTCCGAGTCTTCTTATTCTTCGAGTACTGGGCCTTCAATAAACCCCGGTACCATCTTTGGCAGGCCCATTGGGGATGCCTATGTCAGAAGCCCGAGATTTTTCTTGAATCGAAGAATCAAGGAAAATCTCCAACTTTACTCATCACATAATCTTTCGATATGCAATCACTATTTTGTACGAGGATAATGGTAATTGGGGCTAGTTCATCTGACGGATCAGGTACTAGTTAACTGCTCTAGTGGCAATCCGCAAAAACCTACTTCAAGATCACGTCCTGGACATGATCTCGGATACTAGTGTAAACTTCGACAGGTGCCGCTTAAGGTCTTACCATTCGTCGAGTCCCCGGTCATATTTTATCGGGTACCTAACGCGTCCGTTAGGATTTTTTCTTCGTATCTCTGTTGATACGGAAAAAAGTAGCAATCCGCCGTCAGAGACGGTGCCACGCCGTTTACCCTCCAAAACCCCCCGACGGGCTTTGGTTAAGCAACACGAAGAGCCGGGAAGCTCCTGGGCCGCTTAGTGGATCCCTGCACCTCGCGTCGTCATAAATCTTCGGCGCGCGTCCTGGCGGTTGCTAGGGCGTGCCACCTGACCTAGACCTGGTCAGGAAGGTGTTAGTGCTTCGATTGTTCCTGCATGGTAGACACGTGCACATTAAATACGAGCCTTATCGGCTCTCAGGTTTCCCTGTGGATCGGCTCAAAGAGCCGATCGCCCCATGGTCCTTGATGGATTAGCAATGGCATGGGGATCCTGCTGATCAGGACAAAGCTAAAGCGATCCACGACAGTTTAGGGTTTTCACCGCATAATCGGAATGTCCTACGTGCGATCGGGCCTAGCAGCTACGAGAGGTGATGCAAACCACCCCTACGAGAGGCCTAAAACCAACATACGTTGATTCCCGGAACATCCCTCGCAGGGACGGTAAACAACGCCTAACGCACTACCGGATCGTCCGACCCCAGCATAAGGCCTAACTATGCAGATATTAAACTAATCCTTGCAGATGCAAGGAGCAACTATAACAGATCGATCAAGCATGATGCTGCCCTTACGTCTAGATAGACGTAAGGGCAGCTAGATATGCAAGAGTTGCACTACGGTAGCATATTACGTGAAGAACAATGCTAACCCTAACATATCTATGATAACTACGTTGCTCGCCATCAACAAGGCTTCAGTACGAGCAACGCATGAACAATATGAAGCTTATGCTGCCTAGATCGCAAGATGCGATCTAGGCAGCATGATGCTTACCAGTAGAAACCCTCGAAGAGAAGGGGTGGCGATGCGCCGTATTTTGTGTTGGTTGAACGATGATTGTCCTCTTTTTCCGATAACCCTAGATACATATTTATAGTCCAAGGGACTTTCTAATTGAGGCGTGCACCTAACCGTGCACGGGCCGGACTCTATCTCTTTAATCTAAATTACAACACGATCTAATATATTACAGATACATGGGCCACTTAGCCCAAACTCTCAGCGCAAGGCCACTTCGAAGATGCTCCACGTGTACGTCCTTCAAGCCCATCTTCTCTTGCGGCCCATCTCCCGATTTGGCCAAAATCGGGTGGTAACACATGCCCCCGTTTTGATAATGATAATTGCAAAACCATCTGTCTCCTTCGAAGGGTCATGTCGTGGCCGTTGCAGTTTCCTTCATGATGACGTCTTGCCTCCTCGCCTTCTCTGCACGACTTGACGGTTCGGCACCACGTCCTCGGGACTGCTTAGGCATTAAACCATATATTCCCCCTTTTATTCGGCCACTTCTGTAGTTCTCTTCCTCATCCTCCTTGCACTAGCACTTCCAAAGAAAACCCTCCTGCGCCACCATGTCTTCCTCTTCATCGGATCTTTGCGCAGTCCTCCCCTTCCGCGAGCCGACGCCGAGTGGAACCGGATGAAGCCCATGCGGCCAACATCCGCCGCGCCATCGAGGCCGGGGACGAGCCAAGCCACGACTTCTCTACCTGGTCGAGAGGACGACAGTCCCGACCGACGGGGAGCGACCTCGCTTCCTCGCCAATGAGGAAGCGGTGGAGGAAAGCGACGCGACCACCTTCCCTGGGACGGGGCCTCCTCCGAGGAGGAGGAGAAGGAGAGGAGGAAGAAGATGACAACTCTTCCGACGAGGCCGCCGCCAGCGCCGCCCTTGGCCGGGAACCTCGCCGACCGATAGTGATGACGACGACGCCGACGAGGAGGACGAAGACGACGAGGGTCCTGCCGGTGGTCGCTACAGCAGCCGATGAGCCGAGGCGGGGGAGCAGTGCCGACGACGGCGATGATGACGACGACGACGAGGGCAGCAATGGCCCCTAGATAGGACCTTAGCCAGCAGTAGACAGGGCAATGTATCCCCTAGGATCTCCTTTTGAGAGCAATCAGCTCTTATGTAAGAAATCTAGTTTATCAATGAAGAATTTCCCCAACTTGATTTTGCCGACCTTCTTTCATGATAATTTAGCCGATTGCCCTTCGTACTGAGCCTGTCGACTGTCAATTTGGTCAGTGCTCAATGAGCCGATGGCAGCGTATCGGACTCTCATGACAGATTCGAGGTAAATCCATCCGAGCTTCCAATTCCCGGTCGAGCCACAACCGTGCAAACCCCAGATCCTGGTAATGTAGATCCAACTGAACGGAGCGTTGGACTTTAGCGGCATCCTCGTCTTCCGGATCCTCTTTGCCTTCAGGAGGTCTTAGGACCGTTGTTAGAACAACTCCGATACTGAAGCTAATACTTTTGCGGAACAGGCATTATTCGCCCACAACTGTCCTTGTAATGCTTCATTTCTTTGTAGCCACACCCAGAGCCCATCAACGATCGTTGCTTCCTCCCATCACCTCCAGCAATTCCCTTCTGCAATAATTCACCCTCTCTCGACGAGTTGTGATGAGAGAGCATTTCAACCAAATCGGCTCCATAGAACAAGGAACCTTAAGGGCGAGCTGCCCCCCGAGCCTTAGTCCAGGCGAGGATAAAAACAGACCAGCCGATTGGGCCATCATTGGCTTCCCAATTGTAGCGCTATGTTAGCTGAATTCCACAACACCGGCTCTCCAGATCATCGATGTTTCAGAGCGAGCTGCCCCCCGAGCTACTCTAGCTTTTCATTAAAAGCAAGGCGAGAACGCTTACGCTCAATGAGCCAGCACCGGGCAGATTTCGGAAAGATCAGCAGCTCCCTTGAAATCAAGAAACCTCAATGTAGCGGCCTTTCAATCCCTCCCAGCTCCCTTCCTGCACCTTGCTGCTTTAATTGGTTCATCATCTTGGGCAAACTGATGCAGCTTCTGGTGTGAATGGTTCAGCTCTAGGAGATCATCGGATGATCATCGGTTGTTCTCATGACCCTAACCTGATCCGTAGGCTTGCGCAAACACTGCCGATTTGGTGATGACCGCTCCATAAGACTTCTGCTTGTGACCACTGTATCCCTTGAGTCGATGGCCATGCGTCGGCTTTGCCCCCATGAGACCTCAAACAAGATCATGATTCTTACCAGCCAACCCAGCGGGCTGGCAATCTGGTTTCAGGCAGGTGCCTACAATAGAGTCCTGGGCTCGCCACTCAATTGACTTGTATGTGGAAACTGATATTTTTGGCGACATCAGCACCATTCCTCAGACTGTGATGCAGGGCACCGATTCCGAAAAAATCGGCTTCCTTAGCGAAGGATCCTTCAGGGCTAACTGCCCCCCGAGCTTCCTCCGTTCAAGTCCTGCGTCTTGCCGATCATCTTGGCTCATCATCTTTGGGCAGGTGATGCAGCTCCCGGTGAGGACGTTTTCCTGATGTTCTCCCCCATTTTGGTCGTAACATGCCGTAGCCGATCGCCTCATCGTCGACTATCCTACTGGTTCCAGAAGAGACACGCTCCTTCGTCGAGCTCACCCTTAACCTGAACTGCATGTTTGTGCTGCTCTGCTTTTGATCAGGGTCGCAACCCGGTATTGCCAACACATGATTCGCTTGGGGGTTTGCTAATGGAGCCACCAACAATTCTACCGAGGAGAGCAACCGGCATGTTTGTCCTTCAATAGAGCCTCGCTACCTGATGGCTGCTTCATTAGGCTCCCTCGTGTAGTCGCATCCCTTAAGTCGATGGCCGTGCATCGCTTTAATTCTTAAGTCGATGTCTACGCACCGGCTGTGCTCAAAAATTTCGATGTTTTCGATTTTTGTGGCCGATTTGTTTATGTATCTTGAGCTGCTCTGGAAATTTGACATCCGTTCCCAGCTCCGTATCCTCGTATATCATCCATCTATGTGCCCCGAGCCGATTCTGTCAAGTAATTGATGGTATCGCTCTTCGGCATCTGTTGGATCAATGTTGAACACAGATAAAGGTATGTTGAGGATAATTTCGGCCGATTGCCAGAATCGGCCTCCTTTTGTTGCAATGCTTGACGATGGTTTGCAACTTCTTGGATTTCCACCGTGGCATGTTGGAGATAAGATCCTTTGCTTTTCATTTTTTGAGGGCCGATCGCGAGGATCGGCCTTGCCACGTATGTCCAATGTCTTGGACGTGCTATTCCGTTAGGCCGGTGGATAAAACCAGCCTTACCCCATTTTTCGAGGCTTCGATGCGCTCACAACCCTCTAACTGATCCGGAGAGCGGCTCTTGGTCATCTGCTTCCCATACGCTCATGGCAGCTAATGATATCTCGATTGAGTCATCCGCTTGAACGACTTCCACTTCATCTCCATCCCACCGTATGATGCATTGGTGCATTGTAGACGGGATACAACATTAGCATGAATCCAGTCCCTTCCCAATAGGACGGCATAATTGCTTTTGTCAACGATGAAGAATGCGGTAGGTATGGTTTTCCGGCCTACAGTAAGCTCTACATTCAGAACACCTTTTGCTTGACGCCTGGCCGTTGAAGTCGCTTAATGTGATGTTGGTCTTGATCGATCGTCGCTGGAATGCCCCAAACGACGTAGCATGGAATACGGCATTATGTTGATTGCCGCTCCGTATCAACCAACATCTTGCTGATAGGCTGCCCATTGATGTAACCCTTCAAGTATAGGGCTTTCAGATGCCTGTAGCTTCTATCTTGTGGCTTCTCAAAAATAACTGGTCGTGGACCGCAGTCGAATTGAGCCACTAAAACTTCCTCGTCGCTTGGGGCGCGAAACTCTGACGGGAGTATGAATACCATGTTTGTATCAGCCGATGCATCTGCATCGGCATCAGCCGATGCCTGTGCATCGGCTTTCGCCTCGTTTGGGGCGCCATACTTTCTTTGGCGGGCGCGCCTTCGTCTCCACCGTTTGCTGGATTTTCGGCGGCCGATCGGGCCGCTCTTCCTCAACGTGTACAGTGCTGCTGCCTCGGCTTCTTCCAGTTTCGGCCGCTGCACTCTACGCTTCCGAGAATGGCTGAGTCCGTCGGGCACCACCTTGGTCGGTGATACCTATCTTCTTCTCCATCCGACTCCTCGAGTCTTCTTCTTGAGAGGACTCAACTCGTTTGTTCGTGAGTGGGAGGGTCCTAGACGCTCGAACACCGAAACTTCGCTTGCCCTCCTTCTTTCTTGTTTGCATTCTGGGCGCTTCTCGATTGTTGGCAATCGGCTCATTCCCGAGTCCCAGCAATGTTTGAAGAAGGGACAGTCCCAATGCTTGTCCACGTTGTCTTGCTCCCTAGACCTCCCTCTAGCGCGACGTTCGTGGCCGTCGTCGTGCCGCTGTTCTGATACCTCCCGTTTGCATCGACCGACGATATCCTTCATCGTCGTCGTCGTAGCGGCGACGTCGGTCGTACTGTTGTTCATATTTGTTGAGGAGATGCACGGATAATGGGCGTGGATACCGTATGTTTCTCACCTCCTCCTCGGTCAGGTACCGTCTATCGTCGTCTTGGGGCCGGTCGCGTGGAACGGCCTCTTCTTTATCCTTGCCACGAGAGTGGCTGCTCTCTGCTTTGTCCGCGCCATGGCGAATCACAAACCCTGCCATATTGACATCGAAAGAGAACCCTGGTTCTCTTATGGAGTGGCTGAGATCCACCATGTTGACGCCATGCGCGGACACGTGTTTCCTCCGAGCTTGATGTTGCGAGAACGGGTTGTCTCAGAGGAGCCGATGAGTTCGGCTGCGTATGGCCTTCAGCTCATCGTATTTCTTCTTGTGCTCCGCAGAGATCCTTGTATGTGATCTGCTCCTCTGCCATCTCGGATGTCGGTGTTGACGTGGATGTTGCGGAAGATGTCCCACCGGGCGTGCGGAATGTGTTACCCTCCAAAACCCCCGACGGGGCTTTGGTTAAGCAACACGAAGAGCCGGGAAGCTCCCGCTTAGTGGATCCCCGGCACCTCGCGTCGTCCCGCAAATCTTCGCGCGTCACGGCGGTTGCTGGGCGTGCCACCTGACCTAGACCTGGTCGAAGGTGTTAGTGCTTCGATTGTTCCTGCATGGTAGACACGTGCACATTAAATACGAGCCTTATCGGCTCTCAGGTTTCCCTGTGGATCGGCTCAAGAGCCGATCGCCCCATGGTCCTTGATGAATTAGCAATGGCATGGGGATCCCTTGATCAGACAAAGCTAAAGCGATCCACGACAGTTTAGGGTTTTCGCCGCATAATCGGAACGTCCTACGTGCGATCGGGCCTAGCAGCTACGAGAGGTGATGCAAACCACCCCTACGAGAGGCCTAAAAACCAACATACGTTGATTCCGGAACATCCCTCACAGGGACGGTAAACAACGCCTAACGCACTACCGGATCGTCCGACCCAGCATAAGGCCTAACTATGCGTATATTAAACTAATCCTGCGGATGCAAAGAGCAACTATAACGGATCGGATCTACTAAGCATGATCAAGCAAGATGCTGCCCTACGTCTAGATAGACGTAAGGGCAGCTAGATATGCAAGAGTTGCACTACGGTAGCATATTACGTGAAGAACAATGCTAACCCTAACACATCTATGATAACTACGTTGCTCGCCATCAACAAGGCTTCGACGAGCAACGCATGAACAATATGAAGCTTATGCTGCCTAGATCGCAAGATGCGATCTAGGTAGCATGATGCTTACCTAGAAACCCTCGAAGAAAGGGGTGGCGTGCGCCGTATTTTGTGTTGGTTGAACGATGATTGTCCTCTTTTTCCGATAACCCTAGATACATATTTATAGTCCAAGGGACTTTCTAATTGCGTGCACCTAACCGTGCACGGGCCGGACTCTATCTCTTTAATCTAAATTACAACGCGATCTAATATATTACAGATACATGGGCCACTTAGCCCAAACTCTCAGCGCAAGGCCACTTCGAAGATGCTCCACGTGTACGTCCTTCAAGCCCATCTTCTCTTGCGGCCCATCTCCTGATTTGGCCAAAATCGGGTGGTAACAGCCGCTCAGAACGGATCTGGGGTCTTACCTTCGCAAAGTTTTGCGGCATTCAGAGATTTATTCGCGACTTTTAGCGCTCTGAGAATATATTGTCGAGTGCTTTTCGGCTGTTGAAATAGCACATTTTATCGAGTCATATTTGATGACTTATTTTGTCTTCCCGATGGGAGTATATGTAGAGTTATCTGTGTAACTCGAAATATACTCACTTTTAAAAATTCATCGGGCACGCGAACAGCGTTCTGATGGGAGTAGCCCCAGGCTACAGCCAAGAACTTGTGCTTGGGTGTAGGCTCCTGATTAGTATCCTTTGCCGCTATATTTATAATCCTTCGATATTTTTATATCTATCGGGTGCGCGACCAGCGCTCCCGATGGGAGTAGCCCCGAGGCTATGAACAAATGCTTGCATTTGGTCATAGGCTCTCGCCATTTCTATCTTGTCATACTCGAAATTTTCTATTTTTCCAAAGTAGCCCCCGAGCATTTGGGCAAAAACTTGTATTTGATCAAAGGCTCCCGAGATAATCTTGCGTTGTCGATAAACTTTTGAAACCTCATAGTCGAATTTTTCTTTTATCTTGACGACGTCATTGCTGATGATAGCCACGATTTCTATTTTGGAAACTGACCATTACCGCTTGTTTCGCTGCCTTGTGGGTCCCAATTCCTGATCTGACGGACACGTCGTGCAAGTGGGGGACACATGTTCTCCCCTTTTTCTGGCACACGTTCAACCTCGTCAATGTTAAAATACCATTGTACCCTTGTATCCACGTGGCGATCATCTGCTGCATTCTTTTTTTATCCAACGGTTCCGTCGCTTCACCGCACCTCTATATAAGGTCCTCTTCTTCTTCCTCGAACACTTCCGCTCGCGCCGTTCCCCTGCTTTCCTCTGCAAAATTTCTTCCTGCGCTCCTCATCTCCCAAAGCTCTTCTCTTCGTAGCTACACCTCTCCGCCATTGTTGATGCCACCGTCGATTGACCAGGCACATCACACCTGATTCATCGATGGCTGCCGCGGATCTAGGAGCCGCGGAGTGGGAGAGGTCCAAGATCACGAAGACCTCAATCTCTTGAAGAAGCTGGGGATTACCAAGAAACCCAAAGCGGTTTGCTTCCCCAGTGAAGAAAGCTACCCAACCCCTCCAATGGGGTATCGGGTAAGTTTTGATCACCTCATCCGCGGTCTTTCCGCCCCCATTCACCCTTTTCTTCGGGGGTTACTTTATGTTTATGGTCTCCAACTTCACCACCTCACGCCCAACTCTATCCTTCACATTTCTATCTTTATCACCTGAAGCCTTCCTTGGTGTCCGGCCTAACGGGCATTATGGAACGCATTTTCTTCTGTCGCCGTAATGGCTCGCCAATGTCGCCTATAATATAGCGGCGTTGTTATTTCTGTTCGCTCTTGTCAACTACTTCGACATCAAACTCCCTGACTCCGTTCAAGGGTGGCGAAGTGGTTGTACATTCGTGAAGAAAACCATGGATGCGCCGAAGACAACATTCCTCCTTTTGACGGTGCCGAGAAAATCCTTCGCCGCCGTTCGGGATGCGGAAGCTACCGAGGAAGAAAGAAAACAGAGGCTCGATGACTCGCATCCATGAGTTGCAAAATACTCGTGGAAAGGAATTATCAGCATCCAAATTACGGCGTATTTCCTCAAGACTAGAGTGCAGCCTCTTCAGCTCGCAAAAACCCTAGGAATTATGGCGATGAAGACATAAGATCGCTTGTCGACGATCTGAAGTCAAGGATTTGGATAGGCTTATTCGAAAAATTTCATCGCTCAAGAAGAAAGACTCTATCCCTTCCACTTATCGCGTAAAACCATACAACGCCGCCAATGCGCTTCCTAAGGTAAACATTGTCGCGTAATTTGTTGTTGCCTTGCTGTTTGTGTTGTTACTCCTTTCTGACATCCTTCCCTCTTTTTATACAGGACCACCCAAATCTTGTTTCACTTCCTCCTCTTCCTGAAGGTGGGGAAGTCGAAGAAAGGGCCGTTATCTCCGATAACCAGATGCCCCCTCTTTTGCAAATGAACCCGCAGAATCTCAAAATCTGCGGGATCCGACGAAAAAGAGGATGTCTCTGAAGCTCTGCGTCGGCAATCTCCTCCTCCTGCTGTTTCTCCAAGGAACAAAAGGAAAAGGGATGATGCGAAGATTCCGGCACCTCCAAAGTCGACGGCTGTTCCTTCGCACCGGAAGGCAGGCTATGATCCATACCTCGAGGCTCTCATCATTCGTGAGTACCCTTTCTCTTTATTTGTACTTGAAGATTCTTGTCTATCTTGCTTTTTATATTGTCGACATTTACTCGTAGTGATGATGAAGAAGAAGTACCAACTGCTGATGTGGCTGCTCGAACGAGTACGTCACATACATTAGTCGCCTCGGAGACCGCGGTCGAAGGAAGAAGAAACGTCCTCTTGACAAAATGTCGTTGCTACTCCTCCGTCAAGCCCCCTTGTCCCTTCACCAAAAAGGGCAAGGGTTGAAACAAATCCGGAGCTCTTCAATCGAGTAGCTCTTCTAACCCTCTCTGGATGATGTAAGTTGTTAACGCTCTTGTCGCTGTTTATATTTTCTCCGTTTGCTCCTATGTGTCGTCATTTTTCCCATACCGACACTTTCTTTCTTTGTCTTTCCTTGATAGCCTATGATCAAAGAGCTTCTTCGCATCGGTGCCCAATTCGTTGGGTACGTGATTACGCCAAAACTGAAGGTAATGCCTGGCTACTTTTTGCTTTCTTTCTGCATGACTTGTCGACGTTTTGTCTTCCTTTTTCGGAGAAACTGGCAGAAGCCAACGAACGTCTGATACGCTTGCTCAAAAGTTAGAGCAATGTGAAGAGGCTCGTAAGAAGGCCGAGTCGGATGCTGTTGAAGCTAGGCAAGAAGCACAAAGCTAAGGCTGATGTTCCGGTGTCGAAGATCTTCGAAACGTGCATGATGCCGAGACTTCGCTAAGCGATCACATAACTGCAAATCTGCTGCGACCGATCAAAACATAAAGACACAAAGTCGTCGCTTTGTCGATAAGTATTTGCACCATTTCATACCCTTTGGATTTTCTTTTTTGCACTTGTTTGTTGACCAAATTTTCTATTTTTATTTTGTCAGATAGGACCTCTCAAGAATTTGAACTTGAGAATCCCGACAACGATTCTCTTCTTGCCGTTTCATTCCTTGAGTTTCATGGGACGGAAGCGCGTGAAGGCATGGATGAAGCCAGGGCGGGGTTGTCGAAGCTTTTCCCCTACTTCTTCCCGAAGAAAGAGGAGCCCGCGACTTTCCTTGGTCTTGCCAAGTGTTTTAATCCTCCCGAAGATCTTGGGCTGAAGATGCGCCATGAGAACATGAAGGTTGCCGTGGAAAGCACCGTTGCCCTAGTTGCCGACGTCAACAGACTATTGACCGGGCCAAAGTTGGCGACACGGAGCAAATAGAGCAAACAAGGTGGCGATCATTGATCAAGGCGGCAAAGCTTAACACGAAGAAAATCCTGGCCTATCTCGGGATCAAGCCATCTTCGACTCCTAGCTCGTCAAGGCCGGAGGTCTAATTGAATGCCTTTGTCTTTTCTATTTTTTGCTTTCTTTATTTCCTTTGCTATTGTCGCCATTCTAGCCTTGGCGACAATTACCCTGCCAGTCCCTTAGGAGAACTTCTTTTGTAATGACCATGTAACTTTTCTAGAAGCAATGAAATTCCTCTTGGTGCTATCATTGATCCTGGGATTTTCTTTTCCAGTTGATATTTGATAATTATTCAACCAATCCTTGCTCTCCCGATGCTGCTCCCGCGTCTTCCTTGTCGAAGAAAGTAAAAGCCGATGACAATTTCCTAGAAGGTTCTTCAAGCACACCTTTGTCGGAAGATTTACAGAACTTCGACAACAACTTCAGTCCACGAAGAAACAAACTCTCGCAATGATGGAACAATCTCGAAGCGTCAGACAAGAACGACTTGCTCGTCGCAAGCCGAAGAGGCTATGGCTGCCAAGGATGCTGCTGTATTGGAAGCAAAAGGAGCCAGTACCCGAGAAAATAGCATGCTCGAGCTGATGTTGGAAGCTAGCACAGATATGTTAGGTATGTATCTTAAACTTTATGATGCCTTCTCTTTATTTCGCTGTGCCTTCTTCCAAGTTTCTTGCCTTGTTGTTTAATAGGCTCAGTTCTTGATGCTGCTGCCGAAGATCGAAGAGTGAATGAGAGAACAAATCTTCTTGTTAACCTTTCCCTTAACCATGGCTCTTTATTTTGGGCCACTCCTGAACGAACCCAGCAGATTGTCAGGTTCCAAGATCGTGCTTGCCAAGTGCGCGAATTTCTAAATTTTTGCACGACAACGTTGACCCTTGTTTTCAAGACTTTGTTTCCCCGGAATGAGGTTCCTGCGACTCTTCCTGAATTGCTGGAGACCTTCAGAGATGCTCCTCGTATTCATAATTTCGTACGAGCCCAACTGACTGCTGGAGCAAGATTTGCCATGATTATGATACATATTTGCCATCCAAAGTTAGACCTGTCGACGATTGTTGTTGATTGCATGGCGAAGAAGACGCGGCGGAAGAATAATATTGATGCAATCAACGAGATGGTGACTCCTGTGGCCGAGCTTCTTCGGATGGATTCAGAATTCTTCGTCAAGGGATCTTATGCCGAGCATAAAACAACCAGAGGCTTGTCAATAGATACTATTTTGGGTTCTGATTGATTTGTAAAACTTTGTCGAAAACATTTGTTGTATACCACAGAATGCTCTATATTGTTGGAGCCCCCGAGCCTTTTGGCTGGAGTTTGTACTATTTTTTCTCTTCCCAAAATTTCTTCTTGTGCTGTAATAACACACCTTGATGGACTACAGGGTCTTGGTGTCGAAGTTCTATATTTTTGTTTGTCGGGTTTTTGGACCACAGTGGTGAGATTTTCTGACGTTTGCACTATATTTGATTATGACCAACTTCCGATTTATATATTTGGCGAGGTATTATTGTACCAAGGCAAAATATTTTTCAATAAATCGAGTTTGTCTGTTTTGATATTTTAGGGTGTAGAGCCCCCGAGTATGTCGACGAATAAGAAGTATATCTTTACTATTTTTATTATATTGCAGCACCACGAGCCCGCCTCATTAAAAACCTTTCCCGGCCCCACTCGGTGCCCCGAAAAAGGAAAAGAGTGCGTCTGAAAACTCGCGGGCGTTTCAGTACATTGTATGTTTACAGAGGAGACTATATTTTGCTATCTAGGCGTAGAAACGCCTGAGCTGCGCCACGTTCCAAGGATTTGGCTCAACGTTCCCCGTCTTCTTGTCCTTGATTCTATATGCTCCTCCTTCGATGACTTCTGTGACGATGTAGGGTCCAAGCCATGGTGACTCGAGTTTTTCGTGACTTTTTGGTTGAGTCGCAAAACTAAATCACCAACTTGGAAAGATCTTGGCCGCAATCTTCGACGTAGTAATTCTTCAGTCCCGTTGATATTTAGCGACTCGAAGAAACTTCATCTCGAGCTTCGTCAAGTGCATCGACGTCGTCCTCCAAGGCTTTTCTGGAGGTTTCTTCATTATATTCTGTGACTCTGGGAATCATGCTCGATTTCTATCAAGACTGCTTCGTCCATGGACCAGAAAAAACGGCGTTTCCTGTGTCGCCGTATTTGGTGTTGTTGGATACTCCACAATACACTTGGCAGCTCCTCCGTATGCCGAGCTTTTCCGTGGTCCTAGCAGGCGTTTCTTGATGCCATTGCAGATAATGCCATTGGCTTTCTCGACTTGTCCATTGGTCTGTGGATGTGCGACAGACGCAAAACTCAACTTGATGCCCACTTCTGCGCAGTATGCTTTGAACTCCTTGGACGTAAAGTTGCTGCCGTTGTCTGTGACGATGCTATGAGGGACTCCAAATCTGAAGACGATGCTTTTCACGAATTTAATCGCCGACGCACCCGTCCGGTGAATTTATCGGCTTTGCTTCTATCCATTTTGTAAATTTGTCGACAGCAACAAGCATATACTCATAACCTCCTGGCGAAGCTTTGTGTAGTTTCCTACCATATCGAGACCCCATTGAGCAAAGGGCCAAGATAGTAGGATTGACATGAGTTCTGCTGCAGGAGAGTGAGGTTTGGCGGCAAATCTTTGGCACGCGTCGCAAGTTCTTACTATTTCCTTCGCGTCCTCGATTGCCGTTAACCAATAAAATCCTGCTCTGAAAGCTTAGCCGCGATAGCCCGGCTGCTTGCGTGATGCCCGCATATCCCTTCGTGCACATCTTTCAGGATAATTCGTCCTTCTTGGGTGTAACGCATCTTTGTAGCACGCAAAAATATTTCGTTGTACAACTCCCCTTTGCCACAGTAAAAGCTTTTGATCTCCTGATTATTCGCCTTGCTTCGACTGGGTCGTCGGGTATCGTTTTCCTTAGGATATATGATATGTAAGCCTGCATCCATGGAACTTGCACCATCATGACTAGCTCTTGTTCTTCTTCTTCTTCTGCTGTGTCTTTGGTGGTACTCGAGGTTTCTCTTTCTTCTCCTTCTTGTTTTTGCTTGGCTTTGTTGATCTCTCGCTTATCTCTTCCCAAAACACGCCGGAGGAATCGTGAGACACTGTGACCCGATGTTTGCAAGAACGTCGGCTTCATCGTTGCTCACCCTGCTGATGTGGTTTACCTCACAACCATCAAATAATTTCTCCAGCTCATTGTACACCTCTTTGTATGCTATCATACTTTCGTTGACTGCATCGCATTGGTTCATGACTTGCTGTGCCAATTGTGAGTCGCCGAAATTTTCGTCGGGTTGCACAAGCTTCCGCCATCTTCATCCCGTGTATGAGAGCTTCATATTCTGCTTCATTATTAGACGCGTTTGGGAACGTCATCCGCAAACGTACTTCAACTTGTCGCCTTGGGTGATACCAATATCACGCCTGCTCCAGCACCTTCCGAGTCTTTTGGACCCGTCGAAGTTCATGGTCCAAGTTCTCGATAAATCTGGGGTCCCGTGTTTGTAGCTCCATCCACTCTGCAATGAAATCTGGTAAGACCTGTGATTTATTGCTTTTCTTTTCATACGTGATGTCCCGAGGAGAAAGTTCTATTCCCCAAAGGGAGACACGACCCGCTTCTGGGTTGTTTAGTATATTTGATAAGGGAGCCTCGTTGACCACTATTATCGGGTGCGCCGAAAAATAGTGTCGCAATTTTCTTGCTGTCGTGAATACTCCATATGCCGTTTGATATTGCGGGTACCGCTGTTTGAGCGGCATACTTAGCTGATGAAATATACGGCCTCTGAACTCCATGAAGCTTGCCTTCTTCTTCCCTCTCGACTACTAGGGCCGTGCTGACCACCTGAGGTGTGGCTGCAATGTACAAGAGGAGAGGTTCTTTCTTTTCGTGCCACCAATATCGGTGGTGTCGAAATTGCTCGCTTGAGGTTTTCGAAGGCTCTATCTGCTTCCTCGTTCCATTGAAATTTTTCCCCCTGTTTGATCAATGCATAGACGGCAGCGCCTTTTCTCCTAGCCTGCGGCGAATCTGCAAAGTTGCGACTCGCCCCGTTAAGCTGTTGTATTTCTTTCAACTTTGTTGGCTTTCTCATAATAACGATGGCCTGTATTTTTCGGGATTAGCTTCAATCCCCCTTGCTGATACTAAGAACCCGAGAAGTTCTCCTGCAGGAACTCCAAAAGAGCACTTTGTCGGGTTTAGCTTGAGGCAGAACTTGTCGAGGTTGTCGAAGGTTTCCTTCAAGTCTTCGATCAGAGTCGACCCTTTCTTTGATGTTATTACGACATCGTCAATGTAGACTTGTACATTTTTTCCAATCGTGTTGCTAGGCACTTCGCATCATCCGCTGATATGTTGCTCCCGCGTTTTTCGACCAAAGGGCATTGTTTTGTAGCAAAACACGCCATAAGGTGTGATGAACGCTGTCTTGGCTTCATCTTCTTCTTTTAATCTTATCTGGTTATAACCAGAATATGCGTCCAGGAAGGAAAGACGTTCGCATCCTGCCGTGGAGTCGATGATTTGATCGATCCTTGGGAGGGGAAAGTGATCCTTGGGACAATGTTTATTGAGACACGTGAAGTCGACGCACATGCGAAGGACTATTGTGTGTTTTTTCGGCACCACTTGGTTAGCTACCCACGTGGCTTCGGTAGATATTTCTGATAAAACCAGCATCTTTGAGTCGATCTATTTCGATAACATGGCTTTGCGGCTAGGCTCCGCGCCGCAAGGTTGCTTTACTTGGTCTTGCGAGAGGATCCAAATTGAGGTGGTGCTCGGCAAGTTCCCTGGGTACTCTGGCATGTCAGCTGGACACCATGCGAAGATTTTCCAGTGCTCACGGAGGAACTCGACGAGCGCTTTCCTATGCGACATCCATGTTTGCGGCAATGGACGTCGTTTTCTTTGGATCGTCGGGTGGATCTGTACCTCTTTTGAATCCTTGGTTGTATTGAAAGTTGGCTCCTTAGAAGATCTCCCTACCTCTGGGCACATCATAATCGGTGAACCTTGGCGCCGCATATCTGCTTGCATCCCGAAAGTTTCGACAATCGATGAAAATCCTTGTCGCATTTATCGGATAAGCGAAACTTCCTTTGATTGTGATAGGTCCCTTGGGCCCGTGCAACCTCCACAACAGATATGTATAATGCGGCACTGCCATGAACCTAGCATACGCTGGTCGTCCCAACAAAGCGTGATATTGCGACGGAAATCCACAACTTCGAACTCCAAATTCTCTATCCTGTAGTTTTCTCGGGTTCCAAACCGAACGTCGAGGTTGATTTTGCCCAATGGGTAACTTGGCTTCTCTGGTGTAATCCCATGGAAACGTGTGTCGTTGGTTTCAAATTTGCTAGGGATATGTTCATCTTCCTCAATGTATCTGCATACATGAGGTTTAAGCCGCCCGCCATCTATGAAAACTCTCGACACGTCGAAACCAGCGATTACTGCGGGTAAGATGAGTGCTGATTGTCTTGGTCGAGGAACTTGCTGCGGATGGTCTGCGATTGTGAAGCCAATGTCTTGCCCCGACCAATTTAAGTACTCGATGTTGGTGGAGGCATCTTCTCTGCCATGAACACTTGTCGCGAGATTACCTTCTGCGCCCTGTTTGATGGCCTAGCTTTCTGAATCATCGAGACCGCACCGTTAGAGTTGGGGTCAACATATGGAGGTGGATGTGGTGCTGCCGCAATTCTAAGCTGGTGCGGTTTTCGTTGCGGGAGGAGGTGGGAGATGGATTTCGCTCCTTGGCCCCTGGGGGTTTCTATTCGTGCGGCATTTGCGATTCCTGCGGCTCGCAACATTGCTGAAAGTTTCGGCAATCTTCTGGAGATGCCTGACGCCTCTTTCCATTGTTGTCAAGACAAAAATGCATGGCACGGACCGTTCATCATCTCTTCGGGGGACACATAAGGTCGTTGAAACCTTGGTCCATTGTTTTGTCTGTTGCCGCGAGAATCACCTCTATTGTCACCTTGATGTTCGTTACTCCTTTGGTAGTCGTCTCGATTGTTTCCTCCAGGATTTCCTCGAAAACCAGCCGATATATGGCCGGGAGCATCGTTGTTGTAGAGCGCGAGAAAATCGCCTTCTATTTTGATAATTTCGACCACGATCCTCTTCGGCGACCTGTGTCGCTTGTTGTATATGTGCGTCTTCTCCATCTGCCCATTTATTGGCTATCTCCATGAGTGCTGATATGGTCTTAGGGTTGGTTCTCCTAAGTCCTCGACAAAATCTCCTCGCCGGATTCCTGCCACGAACGCATCTATTGCCCTCTCGTGGATATATCTTCTGGCGAGTTCTTTATGATGTTCCACCGCTGTATGTATTTCCTCATCGACTCGTCGTGTTTCGTCGACACGCTCTCAACTCTTCCAATGACGCAGGTTTTTGCAGGTGGATCGGAAGTTTTCACGAAGACGTCCTCGAAGTTATCCCAGTTGTCGATGGAACTTGGGGGAGTTTCTTTATCCAAGATCTCGCGGCACCGCTCAAATGAACTTGGATACTTTGCATAGCTGTTGCTCTGGTTCCTCCTACCAGCTTCACCATCTCGAGGTAATCCACGAGCCAATCCTCGGGATCTTGCAGGCCGTCGAATTTCTTGAAATTTTCGGGTAGTTTGAACCCTTTTGGAACTCGAGTCTTTCGAACTCTTCTCGTAAAACACGGGAGCCCACACATATCTTCGTCGGCAAGCTCTGGTGAGTGCCGACGCTCCCTTCTTTCTTGTCGCGCTCTGTCTACCCTTACTTGGACCGCTGTGTCTCTTGCTCCACTTGTTCTTGGGGGTCTTGAACTGCTGTGTTGGGTCGTGGACTATTTCGCCTAGGATTTTCTTCGGGAGGCGTTGTTGCAAACGCTGTTCCCATTACTCCCTCCATATCCATATTGAACAATGGTTCTCTCGGGTCCCCAGGAGGTCTAGACGCAAGGATGTAAGCTTGTGTTGCCATGTAACATCTGGAGTTTTTGGGATGATATTTCCTCTTTCATCAATCGACATAAAGGACATGTCGAGATTTTGGATTATGCTTCCTCTTTCTGCCGGGTATGTTTTGGAGCCGAGACATCGCTCTCCTCCGAGCTTCTCGTGACTATCTCCGAAGTTCCTGAAAGGCGACTTAACTCTGCTCGCGTCTGCGATGCGAGGCGCTTCTTTCCTCCTATTCAGGGATGTGTCATTTTCTAACTCTCTGCTACCAGGCAAGTCTATATTGATATGCTTGTAACTCTTGTACGGTAGCAGTAGTATTCATTGGTTCTGATCCATCCATGGCTCTCGCAGCCCTATCCCACGCTGCTTGCGGGAGTTGGACTTTTGCGCGAGTTGAAGATCCGGCATATTTAGTGCCTAGGCCTGTTCTGAGATCAGCGGGATCGACGTATGAATTTCCCAAATCGTCGAATGCCTCTGACGTTTGTGGTTCTGATGTACCCGCTTCTTCTATTGCACAGATTTGGTGGTATTTTGTGTATTGATTTTTGTCAAGGTTGGTGACACCATCATATAGAGTGGTGAAGACCTTTCCGATGGCGACAGATTTGTCGATGAAGTTGAAGACGTCGGAGTCGCTGCTTATAAAGGAGTCCGCAGACGACTCGAAGGATGTGTTGCTGAAGATCTTGGCGAGCTTTTCGCTTGCCTTGCTGTCGACGAAGCGTGGCGACGAAAACTCCTCGTCACTCGACGAAAAGTTAGAATCGGCCGCTGAAAATTCCGGCGAGATTGGAACTTCGAGACGGTAGGATCCTTCCTTGTTGACGCCAAATCGGAATTCTCCGAACGTCATGATGATGGGCTCCTCCAGATAGGCACATGCATCCATACGGGAGGCGGGTGAGGAATAAAATTGAATAGATCAGTTTTTTCCTTGTTACCTCGATCCATCGCGTTACTTGCTGTCGACGAAGTCGAAGATCTTGAACGTGCCATCGAGATCAGCTCCTTGCAACCTCTAATTCCCACAGACGGCGCCAATTGACAAAGGATTAACTTGTCAATGCCTACAGATTGTAGACTAGGGTTTTGCTAGAAGTAGAGGGCAAGTAGATCTCGAAGGTTCAGGCGAAAAGTACTCGATGATTATGAAAACTAGGGTTATGTTGACAGTAGATTCGATCCTTTCTTTGTCCCTCGACTCCCCCTTATATAGGAGGCGGAGCCGAGGTTTTCGTGGTACAGAAGTTACAGAGTTCGGGAGGATTTCGTATCCAACCCGTAAGATTACAAGTCTCTATTTTTCCTAATACAAACTATCTTTCCTTAATACTAAATGGGCTTCCGAGTCTTCTTAATCTTCGAGTACTGGGCCTTCAATAAACTCCGCAGCTTTTCTTTCAAAATTAAATGTTACCAAAACAAGTGCGGTTTAAACTAACAAGTGAGTGCATGATATCCCTTATAAAGTGTGGGTTTCAGAGTCACCAAAAATTTACCTCGTGTAACATCTAGCATAATAAACTTTCGGAACAACAAGGTGTTGATGTATCTAGTAGAAAGCCTTCCAACTTATCCATTTTTTTCAAATCATAGGATTACGAGCTAATTATTCATGTCACGATAGCTCCTCCAATTAATTGTCTAATCTCAATGGATCTTGGTATTATATTCATAGCGAGGTGGATGCTCTGGATTAAGGATGTTGGTACGAAGGTGGTGGTTCTATCATTATTCACCGACTTCATCGATGTGATGCGGTGGATCTTGGTTTAGATAGCACGGGGACGTCCCCGGTCGATGTGCCACATCAACAGGTGCCTCGTTGCTTGCAGTGGGCTTGTTCATCGACTCACAAAATCTCGTTGACGATGGTGCTCTTTTGGATCTAACAATGGTGGAGGCTCGGTGTATCTTCCAACGCATGTCTAGGAGGCATTGGAGTTTGGTGGCGGCCGATGGTTTCGGCGAGTGTAGGAAACCTAAGGAATAGTTTTGTATTTTTCTATGCTTTAGGATTTTTGCTAGAAAGTTTTCAGGACAACTATTTTCTCCTGATTTGTCTGTTAATTTTCACATTTGCTTACTGATGTAACTTAATTTTCTATTAATAAAATACATTGTTGCTCTCAAACAAAAAGTACAACCTCGCAAACACGAGGAGAAAGAGTATAGACGAAGTGAAGGAAAATGCTATGATATACGAGATATTCACTTTGGCTCATAGGAGCATTTGCTCCCACTATGTGAATCTATATTTCGAAGTGTCAAAAAATTCTAAAGTAAAATTTTTCATGTACATCTACATATTTTATGTTCGTGCACAAGTTTTCAAAAGAAACTAAAAAAAATTGTGGCTCCTGTAAAAGAAAAAAATTGATGCTATAACACGACTACGTACAGGATATTTTTTTGTCTTTTTTGTACACGCCACATAAAATATTGTTTCTCCATGAAAACTTGTGCACTAACAAAGAATGTCACGATGTACACCAAAAAATTTATGTCAGAATTTATTGATATTTTTAAAATTGTTTTTTAATTATTTTGTATAATGGGAGCATTTGCTCCTATGAGCCAAAACGCCACCTCCTATGATATACCCGCAACCCACCAAACGCACCTTACAAATTGTGACATTTTAGCTATTCCAGAACATAGTCACAGATAGGAAAGAGCCGCGCCACAGCTCCGACCTAGATCGTCTCGCTTACCCTGTTTCCTCTGTCTCGTGACTAGCAAATCAATGGATCCTTTCTTCTTTTGCTTGCCCAGGGGTTGAGATCACGAAGCTGCGATCTGCACTATAGTTAGAGCAAGTCCAACAGCACCCTTATAACCACCTCTATACCAAATATAGAGAAAAAAGAAGAAAAATATGGCTCCAACAGCTCCACTATAGCCTCCCCTAAATATTGGTGTCCCCAACTCAACCCCCCTCTCTCCCCTATGTATTGGGGTTGTGGAGGTGTCCCCTATACATGCCCCAACCCATGTTTATGTCTTGTTATAAATCTTACATGTGGGCTCTACATTATTAAAATACATGTGAATATGACATTGGGGAGGGATTATAGGGGAGCTGTTGGAAAGAAGAAAAATATAGGGGAGGAATCTTTTTAGGGGTGTCCCCTACATAAAGATATAGGGGAGAAAATGTAGGGGTGCTGTTGGACTTGTAATTAGGTCCTCAAAGTTAAGATTTTATAAATTTGTAGCGGCCCTCCGGTGATAAGGCTAGTGATGTGTGTAATTTAGATAAGGTTTTCTTGACTTAGTGTTGTGTCGGTAGCATTTAGGAGGCCCTTGAATCATCTGCTCTTTATAGTGGTGGATCTAATTATGTCTTCGTTTTCACAGGTAGTTTACATGTCTAGATTTGTTGGTTTCTTTTCTGCCTAACAAGGCTTGGTCAACTTCGGCTTCATTACGTTGTTAGAGCATCTCCAGCCGTCTCCCCTACGAGGCCCCCAGGACGTATTTTTTTATTCGGATGGACGAAAACGGTCCAGTCGTGCCCCCGGCTCCTCGATTTCGTCCGAATTAGGCCTTTCATCCGTTCAGAGAGCCCAGGCCATCCCCGGCCCCCCGGGGAACGCTTGAGGACTCCGGACGAAACGAAAGCGCGGGAAACGCCGAGGAAAGCGCGTCTGGTGGCCCCAACTTGTCGAGAAGAGAGACCGATCGTCGTTCTCATCGCATCGTCTTCCGCGCGCCGTAAAAGCTTGCCGCCGGTCAGTGTTCGCCGGACGAGTAGCTTCCACGCGGCGAGTTAATGCCGTCGCCTCGGTTTCACGCGCGTCTACCCCTATTTATCGCCGAATACCGCGTCTGCCCCGCATTCACCTCGCTCCCTGCTCTCACCTTCCCCAAATCTTCCCCAATCTCGAGCGAGCTAGCGGCGATCAAACAATGGCGAACGACGGCGCGGCCAACAATGCCTTCGGCCGCCGCTCTCTCCACCAATGGGAGGGGCGGCTCCTCCACATGGCGGGCAACCCGGCGCCGCCAGACTTCCGCGCGCCAGGAGGATGGCGACTCAGCGCGGGCGGCGTCCCGATCCCGCCGCCGCCGATGGGTTGGGCCGCCCTGGAGGCGGAGATCGACGCGGTGCTCGTCACTCTCAGTGACGAGCAGCGCGCGGAGCCGCGCTTCTTCCCTGACAACTACGAGGCGTGGACCGACTTTTTCCGGCGCAGGTACGAGCGCGAACTCACCGCTTACGACGGCCCCCCTCCTCCCGCTAGGAACAACGCCGCCGGCCGCCGCCGGTGGTGTAGCGCGCCTAACCGCACCTTCGCGAATGTGCTCGCGTACATCAAGGGTGGGAACTACCCCCTCTGGGGATGCCGCCGCCGGAGGCGGCTACCGTGTCGCGCCGACACGGTAGTTCCTGGACGCCGAGGAGGATGGCGCCGTCCTCCTCCTCGTCTGGGTCGAGGTCGGCGGATTTGCGCCCCCGGCCTTCATCAAGAAGGAGTCGGCGTCTCCGTCGACACCGGTCTTCGTCAAGAAGGAGCCGGCGTCTCCACCGCCGACCAGAGGACGCATGAGCGGCGCCCTCATCATCCGAGACCAACCCTCCTCTCCACAGCGCGGACAGAAGAGGAAGTCGTCGAAGAAGGAGGTGGAACAGAGGTGGATAGAAGAACCCCAGGAGGTTTTGGATAAAGCAAAGAAAAGTTGTGAAGTAATAAACGGACCTCTTTAATTGAATGCTTTCATTTCACCTGTAGCTAGCCAAAACTCATTTTTGTCAAGAATACAGCTTTGGTAATTCGCTAGGCACGTATGATAATTCCAGTTAGGCCACTCGAAGAAAATCGTCACATGTAAAAATCTCTCTTCACGACACAAAAGTTTTTGCGTGAAGATTTTTTGACTTAATCCAATGATTACCTAACACGTAGTTGCAACCTGTGTTGTAACTTAGAATTTAATATTATCACAAAGCAAATTTGATAGCCCCATTTGCACTTTTAGCTGAAATTAAACCGGAAATGGTGAATGGAACCTGGGTGCGCGCGCACCCATTCGCGAAAAGTTCATAATAATGCTATTTAAAAGTTTCAAAAAAATGTGAAGTAATTTTTTTTGCATGTATATATTACGTTGATACTTACTCGTGTGTGTTTTCACGAAAAAATACCATTGTGTGTGACCTACATAAAAATGATAAAGTGCAAATTCCTATTCCTGTGAATAGTATAAATTCCTATTCACTATTCTCATTTGGACATTTTGTCATTTTTATGCAGGCCACACACAATGGTATTTTTTCGTGAAAACTCACACGAGTAAGTACCAACATAATATGTACATGTAAAAATTTACTTCACATTTTTTTGAAACTTTTAAATAGCATTTTTTTTGAACTTTTCGTAAATGGGTGCGCGCGCACCCAGGTTCCATTCGTCCGGGTCGTAATTAAACTTGCAACTAAAAAAGTCTTACTTGTAACCTAACTTACAAATTAAATGCATAGATCATGATATAAATTTGATGATGAATAACTCATGAATGAAAACTAAGCTAGTCCTCCTGATGGTGTGGGACTAAACTGAAAACTAAGCCAACTCTCAGCTAGCTAAACAGTTCGAAAAAATCTTTGTGTGCTCGGTATCCTATACGGTATTATGTGTAACCAAACAGGCCATCCACTACAACTCCATTTACAAACAAGTGTACTTTTAGATTTTATTAACTTTGATAAACTTTTTGAAAAAATAACAATATATACAACACCAATTTAGTACTACTCCGTCCGTCTCATTATATATGTCTTAACTTTGTCCAAATTTGGTTGTATCTACTAGACACATTCAAATTTAGACATAGTTAACACATGTTTTCATGGGATGGGAGTACTATTTAAGTTTAAATAACTTTATATTCTAAGTTAGTCAAACTTAAAATAGTTTTTCTTGATAAAAATGTTAAACATACACTTATTTCTGGATAGAGGAAGTAAATATTTCTCTCAATATGAAAAGCATCCACCTCAGCAATCTGCCACGTTAGCAATTTGTGCCCCTATTTCCCACCTTTTATCTCTTCGAGAAATTCCCGTTCATGTTCATGTGTTGACTTTTTTGTGTGTGTTGTTTGACTTTCCGCATGATCTTCTCTAGTTAAAAGAAATTACCCCTCCATTCCTTTAGCAGCAACACCTCCCATTTAGCCAGGTCAGTATTCTTTAGATTTTGTGGGTTTACAGAGACGATGAAAAAGGGATTTTCTCCGAGCCTATCTTGAGAAGGATTGATATTTGAATCAATTTATCCGGAGTTGGGTTCTTTAAATGCAATATGTGGTGGATTTTTTGTGATTCTATAGGCTCAATATGCTAAATGTTAGCTCTGGGAAATTTCATATCAAAGTTACAGTGGACGATGTGAAGAGAAAAAACAAATGGTTTAGTTGTGATGTACAGGGCCATGCACGAAGAAGTCCTCGCAGATATGAGGGCAACATTTGAAAATGTTTAAAAAATATATTAATGATTCAATAGAAACTTCTATTATGTGATTAATATTAATTTTATTGTAAATTAAATATTAAATTTTTATATATGCAGTGAATTGTGCTACCTGGTTTTCCAAAAATCAAATTATAAAATCTCATGCAATAGCCGTAAATATGCACAACTTTCTGTGTCCTCTTTCTCATCTAATATAAAACCAGAACAAACATATGAACAACCACATCCTGCCAACAATATCAATATTGAATGTAAAATTGTTTTACTAAAATTAGAAATATTTGTGATTAGATGGTTCCTAGGATGGTTGTACCCGCTGTTCATTGGTGATCAAAAATCTTGATTTGACGTGTCTCATTAAGCCAAAATATTTTTTTAGTGGAGGGATATTCTCAACGCTTGGGAAAATCTGTGGTGATTTAGTCCCTCGTATATCGCTAAGAAAATAGATTTTAGTGAGAGGGACGTTCCAGATGATAGTGTGAGTAATGTGATGACTTCTTCGGTGTTGAAGTTTAGCTACTCCAAACTTTTATAAGCATTTTATTTTATAAGTGTGTAGGTCTGATGGTAGTCAAATAAAGTTGTTATTTGTGTGGATCAATAATAAATACGACGTACGATATTGTTCAGGTTAAACATCCTTTCTTTTGCAAAGAACTCCATAGTTTTTTTAGCAGACGCAGCTGTTGGAACTGATTTCTTAATTATGGTAGTCCGCATCCTACACGTGGTCTTTCAGCCAGGATATCGTACATGTTTGTATGTACATTTTGAATTTCTTTTACCGCTGATTGATTAAATATGAGGATCCACCTACGACACGTGATTTTTTTTTCAATATATCTTCTGTCAAATAGATACTCTTTTGACGTCTCAAAAGGTTATCTTACCAATAGTATTTTTGTATTGGTGTGTTAAGCAGTTGCGAATAATTTGGACGATGTGGATTAACGTAACACCCCTATTATTGCATCTTATGTTGCTTTTAGTTTCTTACTAGAAGGACCTAGCGCGCTTTGCCGTGCCGCTCTTTGCTCATATCGTTTAATTTGGTCGGGTTTTAACTGCACATGATATTTCAGAAGATGATGGATACAAATATGATATTTTAGTAGATTTTTTTTTCGATAAAGGAGCATAGCCTCAACTTCTGCATCAATAGATTGCTTTATTAAAATAAAGTATCAAGCATTGGGGACAAACATTCACATCTAAACTGAGAAGTCCAAGAATAGGGGCTGGAAATGTACATGACTGATCTGAAATTGGCTATGTCCCATTTATAACGTACACAAACCATTTAGTACTCTTCTTATCTCAAATATGTATATAAAAAATATAATATGATTATCACTCCCCTGTGACCAGAGCCATGATGTATCTTACATGCCCTGATTTCCTTTACACAATCCGTCAGCTCATCAACACGGAATGCTAACAATCAAATCATGCATCAGGGGATCGCAACATGCTACTCCATGAATGGTATGTAGAAAGTTGTAATACCCTAATATTTGTTTCGTTGTTTATTATGGTGACCCTCTTGGGGTATATATAGAAGTACACGGAGGGAGAAGACTTGGAGTACAAGTAGATGAGTCCTAGTCTATGTAGAGTCCGTATATTATTCTAACATCCCCTCTCAGTCGTAGCGGGAGTGAAACGGACGATTGCGACTGGATTTGAAGTCCTACGCTTCCGTCCTCTTCTCCTCCTTGTCATCATCGGCGTCCCCTTGCGTGGTTTTTGTTTTCTTCCTTTTTTTGTTTGTTTGGACGGAGCTGCAGTCGGGGCCGACGTTTTGCACCTTAAAAGGTACCGTTGGGGGCGACGTTTTGCACCCTGAGGGGTACCGCCGTGGGCGTCTTGAAGATGTCAGAGGACGCGGTCGTAGGTGAGACCACCAGTTTTGCCAGGACTGGAGGAATCCCACCAAGCACACACGATTTTGCCAGAACCATGTGCGCGGTTGTGGTGTGTCGATGCAGTCTTAGCCGTCGTCGGTGTCGTGTCGTGGACGCGGTCAATGCCGGCGTCATGCCTTGTAGTTATACTGTCAGAGGGCGTTGTAGTCGTATGTCCATCATGTGGACGATGTTGTGTGGCAGCGCCGGTGTGTGTTGACGAAGATGTCGATGAAGACCACGTTGATGTAGACCTCGATGTAGCGTCGGCGATGTCGGAGCAGCTGGTGTGTCGACAGTGTGTGTCGCTTGGAGGCGTCCCTCGCGGCGACGATGATGTCAATGGTCGTGCTGCCTGTGAGAAGTTGGCGTTGAATCCACACCGGCCTGGCGTGTGGATGGTGATGCCGCGTCTCATATATGTGCTCGATGAAGATCTTGGCTCGCAGCATGTTGTAGTCGTACAGCTTGATAGAATTGTTAGGGTCGTTGTAGTACATCTCGGTGCAGTGCAGATCGGTCATGCCGTGCGGAAGGTTGCCCTCCTGGGATCGATGGCGCGATGCAGCCCGTCAGGTGAGGCGGCGCCTGGCTGCATGACGCTGGTCGCGGGCGACTGTGGATGTAGAGCCCTCATGGACGAGTTCCGATCGATGCCGTGTAAAGTCGTGGACTATATGTTGATGTTGATCGAATTTTGGCCTTGGCGTAGTCTGATTCAAGGAAGTGCACACATCCGGCCTAGACACACCATTGAAGAACGTCCATGTGAAAGCATACCTTGCGTACCGTGCCTTCCTGCCTTTTCTCCTCGGAGAGTTCGACGAGGCGCGGCACCACCATGTCAACCTGGCCGCGTCGCTCCTGCAGCAGTGCATGAGATCGATGAAGCCTGCGCGTGGTGGAGGAGCCGGGCGAGGACAAGGCCGAGGCAGCTCCGCGGCTAGCTGGATGTGCGCGCCGCTATGTGTGACGATGATTTTCACCGGAGGATAGTGGAGATACAGGGTTTTATTTCTTGGCTAAAATTGGATCTAACCTATAGAATTGGGAAAATTGGAAAATCGAAATTTGGATCTAGTTTCGATCTGATCTTTAACAAGATCGGGTGCCGCGCCCCCGAGGAGAGATCTTCCCGGAGGCGGCGCGATGCGGAAGTGGTGGGAAGACCTAGAATCGGCGTCGTGAGACTAACCGCTCTGATACCATGTAGAAAGTTGTAATACCCTAATATTTGTTTCGTTATTTATTATGGTGACCCTCTTGGGGTATATATAGAAGTACACGGAGGGAGAAGACTTGGAGTACAAGTAGATGAGTCCTAGTCTATGTAGAATCCGTATATTATTCTAACATGGTAATCCATCGACCTCAATGCCACATTAGTTGAAAAATCAAGGAACTGCATCCATAAAGCGATGCAGAAATCAGTAATAACATACCAGGTCCAGAGGGACCATTGGCATGGGACGTATCAGCTAGGACGGAACCATGGGCGGACGCGGCAACCCGGCAAGCATAGCACCAGAATCGGCCGGCAACCGCGTTGGTTGATGCCAACTGGACACGAACGATCAGGACCCCGTCCTCCTTTGCCTTATTTCGACGGGTATCAGAACCCTATCAAGATAAAATAGTCAGTTTAAACAAGGTAGGGCCGGAAATTCAATTCGGCTCCCGGGTGCATATGCTCCCTCTATCAAAAAATTATATTTCCAAATGTCGAAAAATTTTGACAAAAAATTCTACATGTACATCTCCATAATATACGTACGTTCGTCAAGTTTCGCGAGGAACCAATATGTTTTGTGGTCTGTGTAAAAAAGAGAAAATTTATCTCCTAAAAAGCCTTATTTTCAGCATTGAATTTTGTTTTTTTTACACACGCCACACGACAAGTCGGATTTTTATGAAACAACTTTGTGAGCACGTAGCACGTGAAGATGTACGTTCGAATTTTTCGTTTCAATTTTTTAAAATTTCAAAAAGTATGGAACATGCATTTCAAAATAAAGGGAGCATATGCTCCCATGTGCCAAAACACCATTCCCCCTTCACTGAGAACAAACTACGTGTCTATAATTATCTTAGTAACCTGCAGTATATGGTATATATATCCAATCCGTACTTGCAACAAAGCATCAAATTAGTCAAAGGTGAGATTTCACCAGATATTCATTTTGAACAAAGTTTGCACCAGATTTAATCGAGCTTATCGACTCAAAAGACCTTACATAGTGAGATTCATTCTTCGGTGTGGTATTCTCTTCTATAAGAAATTCCGCTTGCGAAACTAAATACTTCAGTTGCTGCGTGGTATCACCCAACACACATGCCTTCCCATTATCTACCTATCTTTTATAAGAGATTCCGCTGCAAAAGTAAGAGCATGTACTGGATCAACCATTACCAGATTGTAATAATCTACTCACCAATACTGGATCAGCCATTACCAGATTGTAACTCTATGTAGGTTTTTCATAGCCTACTCAACAATTCATACCTTGGGTTGGAAGAAGCCTCCTGAAAGATGGAGCATACCATGCTTATGTACAGAAAGAACAAAAAAAACTTTTAGTTATCGACCAGGGTGGCTACCTTTTTTGAAATGTAGGTAATTTTACCCTAATCTCTACATCAAAATGACGCACAGGCTTTTTTCAGAATGAAGGGGTGGCTATCTTTTTTTCCGAAATGGAGATTTCACCCCCGTTTCACCCCCAACAAAATATTTTAACATCATCCCTGATCCGAGACAACTCAAAATGACCATGTAATTTATGGACCTATATTTCGGAAAGAAAAAGCCATGCACGTGTGAAAATGTATATATTTTGATCTGATTGCAAATCTAATTTGTAGGCACAGCTGCAACAAAAAGTATAGACATGGTAGGCCTTAAGCAATGAACATAGATGCTAAAATAGGAAAGACAGCAGAAAGGATCTAAAAGGGTAAAAAATATGCGACAACACTTGCCAAGCTATTGAGCGGCAGTGAAAGCATCATGAAGAATTGAAGCAAAATATTGTGGTTCAGTATGCACTACACTGGCAGTCTATTTTGAATAAAAAATGATAAAATAAATAAACTGTTTCAGTGGTAAACATTAAAAGAAGTATGAAATACATGTGATAAAAATGGCACAGTTTCCCTCAAAGAACATGACTATTGGATTCTAAATGTTTGACCAACCTAATAACAATAATGTATTAAAGATAAGTATTTACATAGCTAAGTATTTTTAACCTCCATGCCTGATGCAATAAAAGAGAACCTAGAGTAGTTTCAGATGTACAACTCGAGTAATGCTTGCTAAATAATATTACAAATAGAAGAAAACAATGGATTTTTAATCATCGAACAACCCTACCTAGTTATCATTCATTCATCTAATTCCAAATATAGGAATCGTGCATTTAATTTTCTGAATAAATTGCAAAAATGCTTATCTGGAATTTTATATGCCAATAATTTAGTACATACATTGGAGTCTCCCTCTCATAGGTGGAAACGATCAAGAATCCAAGACAAGGCAAATCATATCTCACATATTACAGATATGAGACAGAAAACAAACCCATCACTCACCGGATGGGTATTCCATAATCTATAGTTTTTCCTGGAGTTGGGCTCTTTTACTGAATCATGAGAGTTTCTGTTCCTGCCTGATTTCCAAAACTGAAGCATGCCATCTGTTTTCTGAAGAGAAGGTGATTTTGCCATCTTAGGAGAGGACGGCACTACAGGAATGGCGACGTACGCTGAGGGCCGTGGCATACGCCGACGGCCAAATGTCGGGGCCGTCGGCGTATGGCCCGGCACGGCCAGCCAGCGAGTCTCACCCTCGGCGTATCGTTGCCGTCGGCGTAGCGAAGTCTACGCCGAGGGCAGCCCTCGGCATATGTTTGGCCCTAGGCGTAGACAGGGCTACGCCGACGGCCACACTCGGCGTAGACTATTTGTCAAATTTGTCTAATTTTGTAAAAATCATAACTAATTCATATGATGTCAGAAAAATGCGTATAAGGTATCAAAATGTTCAGAAAAACATCCTCTATCCGTTTATGTCAAAATCATGCATATTTGAATCATGTATATCATGTTAATATAGTAACAATTCAAACACTTTCTTATATGTCATCGGGTTCCCATTTTGGCCAGATGGCGATTTAAACGAAGTCAGAAAATCCCGCGGAGCAGCGTGGCGTCATTTTATGTGTCCTAGTAACCACTCCGAAAATTGGAATTAGGATACACCAATTATTTTGGAAAACCATTGACAAACAGAGCTATCACGTCCGGAGTTCTATGGCTTTTAGGGCAAATGAGTAGGAAACGGCCTGTGACACCGCATAGTTTGTCGGACCGAGGCCATATTTGACACATGTGTGGTACCTGGGATGGGAAGCAAGGCCCGGGAGCGGATTTCCAATCCGACCCATGGGCGATGGTTTTTTCATTTTCGGGTGCCAAAACGAGTTTTTTTGTGAAGCAGCAACATGAGGCGTATTTTAGTATTGCGCGAGACATCCGCGTAGTGTAGGACACCGCCTCCGCACCACATATCACATGCCATATGTGCATGCTAGCTATCTGGAAATCACTGTTGTTTCTCGGTGTCTGCCGAACATTGAAGAGGATTGAACTAGGGGTACACTTTCCGTCGCTCAATAAATTCCGTGAAATTTTTTTTTAGGTCTATAACACATTACTTTATGTGCTAATTTTTTTCCGTTTATCATGTTGGCGAACGGTGCACCAGCGCATCCGGTACGGCCATTTCGCATCTCCCGAGGGGGCCATTTTGGCCAGATGGCAAGCTGGACGTCATATTTGGATTACTCTAATTTTTAGGTTCAAATGATGATATGGATGTTATATTTAGATTTCTCTCATTTTTCTGATCGATTTAGACATATTATTTGTGGAATTTCGATTTTTCGATTTAAAGATATCAATTATTTCATATTAAATAGAAAAAAACCAAAAAATAAAATCATTTTATTGTTATTTGAATTCAATATTATTATTCATTGTTACTTATATATTCATTGTTGTTTACTTATGTAATTGTTTGGAATTCAAAAATAAAGAGTTGTGACATCACGATCCAAGGGTTAATAGGGTTGATAGGCTATTATTATCAGTAAGGTGTCAATTCTTTAAGGGAAGCTCATCCGAATGGAACCAAGAAGTTAAGCGTGCTGAGGTTGTAGTAGTGTGAGGATGGGTGACCGGCCGGGAAGTTTAACCATGATTGTAATTTGACCTAAGATTAAGTGTACTTAGAGTTAAAAGTGTATGGGTGAAAGATAAACAAGTAAAAAAAAAAAAAATGGTGAAAAAAAATTAAAATTTGAAAAATTTTAAAACTCTATGCCGACGGCAAAGCCCTCGGCATATAAAAAAATTATTTTTTTTCGAATTTTTTTTTGTTTTTTTTTGGAAAATTCAAATTTTTCAAATTTGTATGCCGACGGTTTTGCCATCGGTGTAGCATGCTAAGCCGAGGGCGGGGCTACGCCGACGGCAATGTTGTCTATGCCGAGGGACCTAAACGCCGACGCCATACGCCGAGGGCTGCCGTCGGCGTAGCCTACGCCGAGGGCCAAACGTGGCTACGCCGAGGGCAGCTGGCCGTCGGCGTATGCATCCATTCCTGTAGTGCGGTTCTAGAAAGATTTTGTTAATTGGTGGATCCTCAAATTGGAGTGACTTGCCCTCTCTACTATTCTTGGTCGGCATCCTGAGAAAGAATGAAAGAGAATAAATATGGTATTAGCTAATTAAATCATGCAAATCTAACACAGCTGAAACAAAGAACCACGAGGTTAACAAATATTCCTTCAGCACAGTAGCTGGATGGTCTCAGCATTCAAGGTATATGTACAACGCATCTTCATATACGCTTCAAACTCATGTTAGCATAGCACATTTTTGGATAATGAAGATATATGAAAAGTCAGTTCCTACGCACATTCAGTAACGAATTTTAGAAACATAAAAACCATCCATCGGCTGCAAAATTTCTTCCTAGTTCCTACTCCACTAAAGAATGCTCGATCTGGCCTCCCTTGCCCTACCACGTCTCCAGCAACGGGAAGGGCCACCAGCACCGATGCTTTTCCTCGGCATCGATGCGGATCAGCATCACCAGTGCGGTGTCGCACGTCAACACCTCAGCGTCCATCTGGGGCGCCGGCACCGTCCATCCTCACCTCCAGGGTGCTGCCCTATCCTCTACCTAGGAACCAGCAAGCCATCGCGATGAGTTTGAGTGGTGGTGGAAGTGACTACGGCAACAAGGGATGTGGTTGCGGCGGCGGCGATCGTTGGGAACCCAGAAGAGGCCCTGCTTCTTTTTCACGGGAGAAAACATAGTTTAGGCAGAACGGGCATCACAGATCTAGTACACACAGCAAACACAAGACAAATCTCCACACAACCAGCTCCAATCTCATCGGCTACTAACGCAAGAAAAATCAAAGAGAAAGCGAGAGGGGAAATGTACCAGCGAGAAGAAACAGCCGGCACAGAGAAGACGTGCGGCCACCGCCGCGCGCCCTACCCAAACCAGCGCCCTCCGCAGCCCAAACCAGCGCCCACCGCCGCCCAAACCAGCACGCACTGCCGCAGCTCACCCGACGAAAAGGAGGATCTACCGCCGCAACCAGAGAACGGGGAAGAAGACCCAGGCCCCGGTCAAAAGAATCTCAAACCGACCTAGCGACCCTCTCCTCGCTAGACACGCACGCACATACGACCCCAAGCGCTGGAATACGAGGACATGTAAGCACATGAGGTGGACCCCGCGAAAAGGACATGCAAAGCAACCAGGAGGGCGCCCAACCCTGGGAGCTTAGTGCTCTTTAGGGATATTTCTTTTAGTATATAATAGATGGATTGGCTTATGTGGTGAAGGATCAAAGCCTTCCTCTTTTAGTGGACGGGACTCTAATATTTTGAGATTCTCCTATGGGTAAGAAAGGTACTCCCTCTCTATCGTTTTTTTAGATTTACTAAATTATACACTTTGGCCTAGGTGCTCGGTGATTGGGGTGGATAATTCTGATCCATGCGTTCATATCGCTGCTTTTTAACCCTTTTGACGCAACACTCAAAGGAGGAAGACATGCATAGGCTATTCAACAGCATGCATATCCATGGAGAGGTGGAATGCAGTTTCCGAGTATCAGAGGCAGTTAATTCACGTATTAATTAGCAAAGCAAGCACAATACATTTTGTATATTTTCCTAATTTCGTAGTAAGCCTCAAAATCCGATATGGATTATGGAGGAAGTATCAAAGCTTAAAAATTTGACTGGCATGTTTAATGCTCTAATTAATTTATATTGCCTTAGAGAGATTAAGATGGCAAGAGCATAATTCACTTGGCCAGACAATTTGGAAAAACCAACAATGGAAAAATTAGATATAATTCTAGAAGTAGAGAATGTGAGTTTTTTTATTTGGTTAATATGGGAAAAATAACCAGAGACTGATCACAATCATGTGATTCTTGGTACAGTTGAAGGGTTAGAAGTAAAGTGATTTTTTTTCTTCAGATTTGACAATAGGATTTTGGTGCCCTCGGTTTTTTAGTTGTACTAAACTTTACCTTAAGTAACATTTCTCAATTTTACCCTCTTCTAACCTGCCACACAAACAACCAATTGTGTTGTGGCATTTTCGTGTGTGCACGCTCTTTTACCATTTGTGGAATGGGATTTTGACATGAGTAGGGCCCTTTTATAGCTTACAAGTGGGAGGGACTGACTTACC
The DNA here is from genome assembly GCA_030979885.1 of Lolium multiflorum. Lineage (NCBI taxonomy): Eukaryota > Viridiplantae > Streptophyta > Magnoliopsida > Poales > Poaceae > Lolium > Lolium multiflorum. The sequence goes on from CM061749.1 coordinate 94,928,163, forward strand.
TTAAAGGTAGGATCTTACATAGTGGATCCATCTCACATTATAGGTAAGAAAGGTACTCCCTCTCTATCGTTTTTTTAGATTTACTAAATTATACACTTTGGCCTAGGTGCTCGGTGATTGGGGTGGATAATTCTGATCCATGCGTTCATATCGCTGCTTTTTAACCCTTTTGACGCAACACTCAAAGGAGGAAGACATGCATAGGCTATTCAACAGCATGCATATCCATGGAGAGGTGGAATGCAGTTTCCGAGTATCAGAGGCAGTTAATTCACGTATTAATTAGCAAAGCAAGCATAATACATTTTGTATATTTTCCTAATTTCGTAGTAAGCCTCAAAATCCGATATGGATTATGGAGGAAGTATCAAAGCTTAAAAATTTGACTGGCATGTTTAATGCTCTAATTAATTTATATTGCCTTAGAGAGATTAAGATGGCAAGAGCATAATTCACTTGGCCAGACAATTTGGAAAAACCAACAATGGAAAAATTAGATATAATTCTAGAAGTAGAGAATGTGAGTTTTTTTATTTGGTTAATATGGGAAAAATAACCAGAGACTGATCACAATCATGTGATTCTTGGTACAGTTGAAGGGTTACAAGTAAAGTGATTTTTTTTCTTCAGATTTGACAATAGGATTTTGGTGCCCTCGGTTTTTTAGTTGTACTAAACTTTACCTTAAGTAACATTTCTCAATTTTACCCTCTTCTAACCTGCCACACAAACAACCAATTGTGTTGTGGCATTTTCGTGTGTCCACGCTCTTTTACCATTTGTGGAATGGGATTTTGACATGAGTAGGGCCCTTTTATAGCTTACAAGTGGGAGGGACTGACTTACCTTAAAGGTAGGATCTTACATAGTGGATCCATCTCACATTATAGGCTAGACAAGTGTTACATGGTGGACCCTACTGTAATATCCCAAATTTTTGAAGCTAATATTTTGTGCTTATTCAATTTTTAAACAAACATAAATAAATTGAATAGTGTTGCTGTTTGTATAGCCATTTTGGAATGGTTGGTTAGATAAAAGGAAAACAAAAAAAAACGTGTGTACTAGTGCTTGAGCTCACGACCTGTTGTTTCAAAGCCTATAGCTTTAACCATCTTAACCCCCACCGTGTTTCTATCATAAGTAACATTTCTCAATTTTACCCTCTTCTAACCTGCCACACAAACAACCAATTGTGTTGTGGCATTTTCGTGTGTCCACGCTCTTTTACCATTTGTGGAATGGGATTTTGACATGAGTAGGGCCCTTTTATAGCTTACAAGTGGGAGGGACTGACTTACCTTAAAGGTAGGATCTTACATAGTGGATCCATCTCACATTATAGGCTAGACAAGTGTTACATGGTGGACCCTACTGTAATATCCCAAATTTTTGAAGCTAATATTTTGTGCTTATTCAATTTTTAAACAAACATAAATAAATTGAATAGTGTTGCTGTTTGTATAGCCATTTTGGAATGGTTGGTTAGATAAAAGGAAAACAAAAAAAAACGTGTGTACTAGTGCTTGAGCTCACGACCTGTTGTTTCAAAGCCTATAGCTTTAACCATCTTAACCTCCACCGTGTTTCTATCATAGAACCAGCATCTTTTATTTTTGCTGCCTCTTATGTACGGGAGGTGAAGAGATCATCGGGCTGGGCTGATCCCTATCGGACTCGACGTCTGTGCCCAGCTGCGCCGCCTCTTATTACGTTCTAGGTCTGCGCTCGCCCCTTTCAACCTCCTCCTACCTCAGCCTTACCCCTTGTCCTCCCAATCAAGGCCGCCGCCGTCCGATTATTACCGCCGGCGCAAGATTCCGAGGCTGCGCTGCTGAGTCTTCCTCGATCTGGGTTGTTCCTGCTGTGGAGGGTCGGATGTGAGGGAGGTCGGCATCGTTACCGTCGTCTTCAGCAGTACGTATCTCTACCGGCCCTTGTCGCCGCTGGCAAGGTCAATTTTCTCTCGCTAGCTGTCCGGTAGCTAGGTCTGCACATATGAACTTTGTTCTTGTTCTAGTCTTGTACGGCTGTTACAATGAAATTTCCAAGGTGTGGGCTAGTGTTGTTCAGATTGGATTCCTGTATATAGTTCTATATTCTGGTGATAAGGGCGTTGTTCCTAGAAGTCTGCAGCTGTAGAGTTTTGAATAGGTGGATCTAGAATATATTCTGTTAGCTACTCAACGATTTAGTTAAATCTATATATGGATTTGGTACTTGAAGTTTTTCAGTATTTTCACTAGCGTTGGAGGAATTTTTGGAGGGATTAAAGCTACAGGGAAACTTAGGAAGCTAGCCTAGTCCTTTCTAGGTTTTACTGGAGAATACCATGAGTCTTATGCGTGTGCTAGACCAAATTTACTTGTTTTCTTGCTAGGTCCAAACGTGAGACACAACAGTTCTGCTATACGAGGAATCGATTGTAATTGAATCTAGTGCTAATAAGTTGCGTTTAACTTGTCTGCTCTTATATCTGCCTAAGATACAAGCTGACAACAATATCTATGGGTCTTTTCTAGGAGAAAGAGAAAGTAAATGTCTTGTTCAGGCTGTTAGACGCAGGAGCGACGCAATATTTTTCTTGTATGCTTTTGAAGTAATAATGTGTATTGAGTGTGACATGTATTTTAATAACAGGTGTTGTTACTTCTGGTCCGGAGACCTACAATCAACAGTTTATGCCCCGTGGTTGAGGCAAGTTCATGACGGATAGTGAATTTTGCATATCTCTATTCACTCTGTTTCTTTATTTAATGTTTATGATCTGACCATGATGTAAATGATAATGATGATGATGACTCATGCATATTATGCATACTGCATACTCATGATGACAATGATGATAAGGTGACCTACTTTGGTGGGCACAATGCGACCTTCATTGATGGGTTGCGACCCACTTTGGAGGCACCCTCCACTAGTTGGAGTGAGTAGATGCCGACGGGTGTCTACTCAAGCGATACCGGTATCCGCAATGTGATGTGATGAGCATATAGGCATGTAGGACATCATAATATGTTCTAATGGATTAATGATGGCTAATGATGTGTTGGTGTTTCGATTTATGTAAGGTTTACTATTTGATTGTGAACTTGTTGAGTCTTTGTACTCACCCTTGTTGCTTTCATGTTTTTAGGTAAACCTTGAGGACGGCATGCATGGGGAGTTTTGGGAGTAGCACCTTTACCATCTACACATCACGATTTATATTTTTGTCACCAATCTGTTGAACTATGCATTGGATAGTTGGTTTTCGCTTAATCATAAACTGTCATGGAGTTTGTGCTGGTTACCGATATAGTGTGCGGATAATAGTTTCTATAGTTGTGGTATCATAGATTTATACTTGGTTGAAAGTTACGCTTAGTTTTCCCTATATGATATCTTATATCATGATATTATTTGATTGCATGTCTTGGATGTCCCCAAAACAAAGGAGACTCTGTCCAATTTTACTAAAATGTCTTAGTTATTTTCCCCTTTGTTCGTATGTGGTAACATCTCAAGTGCTTGGTTGGCTTGGGGTGTTACAGTTGGTATCAGAGCCAGGTTTTAGGTCCGTGGTATGAAAATAAAATAAACAAACTTAAAACTTGACACACTAGTGCACAGTAGGTTGGGTTGGGTCATGCATTGCATTTACGCTTCTACTAAATCTTATTGTTGATCTCTGTTATTGATATGTTTATTGGTGCCTGTGAGCATGTTGTTGCCGTGGAAGGCTTGAAGGCCTTGCTTCAGGTATTATTTTTCCTCGTTTGTTGATTGATAGTAGTTAACCATAGAAATAAGAATAACGTAAGATACATGCATTGGTGGATTTAGATGTTTTGTTGCTTCGGTAGCTAAACAGTTTGGTTTGGCATTAAAGTTTGATATGAACATAGTGTTACCGTGGAAGACTAAAGTTGGGTTTGGCTAGCGTTGTTAGAAGTTTTTATATATGTGCCAAGTATCCCAAAGGAATTTGAGTGAATAGTTTGCTAGTTAGAAAGATTAGGTGGACCAGTTGATTTGCTTTTCGAAAGGATAAAGCTAGATTGGATAACATCGATGGTGTAGTATTGGAGTAGATTAAATAATGTCATGAAGACTCTTGTGGATCCAAATCAATATGAGAATCTCTTTCCTCTATCCATGTCTTCTAAACAATAGTTTCACGCGGTTAGTCTTATACATCCTTTATTTGTAGTACATCACCTTCTTTTGCCTCGGTTTGAAAATCAATATATAGTATCGGATTTGTAGTTGTTGGTTTATTCTTCTTGATTGATGAAGTATTTTCAATCATGTACTTCAAATGTCATTCTCGTTTGTCTAGTAGAGTTTTAAAGGTAACTCCCTCTGTTTGCCCCATTCTCTCTTTGGTCTATTTTTCTTCAACATTCGTTGGTATCCCTTCTCCCACCGTTGGTTATAAAGACAGGGAATGCGCTAGTGTCCTTGGAGGCAACCTACTTGTTCCTTAAAAAAAAACTTTTTGTTTCTAAAATCCTATTCCTTGGTTGCAATTCTAGGTGAGAAGGTTGTCCTCCCTTGAACCTCCATAGTGTTAGTGTTCTAGTTCAACCCTAACCATCCATAAAGTGACTCTCTGTTCTTAAGTGTTTCTTTTAACACAACCTTGCACGTGTTTTATTTTATAAAAAAATTCAACAGTTTAGTAATTGTAGCGGCTTAGCAAGAACGATATAGGGGAGTCGAGCTTGAACCTTGTTTCGTGCCCATGAAATCCTGTTGAAATTCCAGTGAGGATGCACGAGCGTTAGCGTTGCATGATTCAGTATTCCAATTACAAAGTTAATAGTTTGGGTGCGGGATGGATTGGCCCCCATACCACTTACCCTTATTATTTGCTCTTGTACGTTGGAGTGGGGAATTGCATTGTTTTCCTTAATTAGTGGAGAGATGATGTTCAGTAGCTTGAACTATAGAATGGTATGACGTTCCACTTGTAGTATAGGCGATCTCTGCCAAGCGTAGGAGATGGTGAAGCTAAATCTTCGTCGTTTTATGGTACAAGATATATGCCCTTATAGAATTCCATGAGAGTTTCGGATAGGTCATGCGGTGTATTTTTTTTGTGTTCCAAAGGTGAAAAATGTTGGGCATCAAGTGGGCATGTAACATCTATATTCTTCATAAGGGTTTCATGATTTACCAAAGACAAGGACGGGTTTTTATGACCAAGATACCATGTTTTTTTCCAAGTTCTTCGAGAGTAAAACATGGAGTTTCACATTGATCTCATTCCTGTTGCTCGACCTATCTATATGTTTCCTTATCGATTGTGATGACCATGTCAAGAAGAATTGAAGAATCTATTGGATTATTATTATCCCAAGGTTTTGGTCGACTTAGTGTCTCACCTTAGGGAACACCCATTTTCTTATAACCAAGAGGTATGGTAGTTGGCAAGAAGTGTGTGGATGTGTTGTGTTCTAAACTTCGTAACAATCAAGAGGAAAAAATGCATTGCCTCACATCGAGGACTTGTGTGATGAGCTGAACGGAGCTGTGTTCTCCAAGATTGATCTCCAGCCTAGCCATAATGGAATGGGAACATGATATTGAAAAGATTGCCTCCTCCATTAGGTATGGGCATTATGAAAATAGAATTGTCTTCAGGACTAGCGAATGCAATTTTATGAGTGCAACAAACCATATTGTGCATATGTTTCTAACTTGGTGGTAGTGTTCATGTATGATATGCTCACATATTCTAGGAAAAAAAATAGTAGCACTAAGCACCATTGTGGCTTATGCTTTAGACTTTGAGAAATAGTAAATTTTATGCAAATCTAAACAAACTTGAGCTTTGATTTTTTTTATAAGTGGGTTCTCTTGATCATGTGTTCTCATGCAAGATGGAAATACTAAATTAAAAAGACATGGGAATGACTATCCTACTCTTAATCTAGAATTTGCATGTGTCATCTTTGCACTAAAGATTTAGAAGCATTGTTTGTATAGGGAGTCTTGTGATATTTTCAGTCTCATAAGAGTCTCAAATACCTCTTCACACATGAGTTCCACTCGAGACAAAGTTGGTGGCTGGAGTTGATAAGAGGACTATGGCCTATCTATCCAGTACAACCCAGGCAGAGCGAATGTGGTTGCCGATGCTCTTAGTCGCAAGTCTGTCCCTCCCACTTTAGATTGTCTTGTTGCTGATTTCGAACGGATAGGAATCTCATATTGTTTTGCTGGTGTAGCAAATGAGGAAACACAATTCATTCTTCAATCAGCTATTCCAGATAGAGTGATAGAGGCACAACAAAGTGATCGAATGCTGCAGCAAGTGCGTGCACGCATCTTAGAAGGTAGAATTGGTGAGTTCACTATAGATGGGACAGGGGCTATCCGGTTTCATGGTCGTCTTTGTGTGCCACAAAAGTCTCAGGTGAAGGAGGACATTCTAAGGGAGGCACATCGTACCCCTTACACCGTTCATCCCGGAGAGACAAAGATGTATCAAGACCTGAAAAAGACTTACTGGTGGAAACGAATGAAAGTTGATGTGGCCAAGTATGTCTCCACTTGTGGAGTTTGCCAGCGAGTAAAAGCTGGGCATAAGAGGCCAGCGGGACTGTTGCAGTCTTTAGATGTTCTGGAATGGCCCTGGGATGACATTGCCATGGATTTTGTTGTTGGCTTACCTTGTACACGGAGAGGGAAGGATGCAGTTTGGGTGGTCGTGGATCGACTTAGCAAGGTCGCTCATTTTATTCCTATCCGCACCACTGACTCTGCAAGTGACTTAGCAATATGTACGGGAGATTGTGAGGTTGCATGGGGTTCCTAAAACCATTACTTGTGATAGGGATGCTAAGTTTGTATCAAAATCTTGGGAGAGCTTGCGGAGTGCACTAGGTTTGCAATTGAGACTTGGTAACGTGTTTCATTCCCGAACAATTGGCCAGTTAGAGTGTAAAACTTTGGAATGTGTGTAGAGCCATTATGTCCTAACCTGGCAAGGGAGATAGGAAGATCACTTGTCACTTGTGGGGTTCTTAATAAGAGCTGCTAGGATCTCATAGGTATTGTAACATCCAAGGCTTTTTTATAGTACAGGAGAAAGTGTAGATCTCCACTTTGTTGGAATATCATGGGCGTGTTGGGAGCAAAGTAGATTCAATGAACTATATATTGGGTGCCTGAGATCGATTAGGCAATATATGGTAGCAACGCATAGTAGAACAAGAGGTAGAGGGGGGACTTCAAGGTAGCGAGGATGCATTCTTAATGGTGTCACGCACTGAGGTGTTATAAGATTTAACATCAAAGGAAAGCTCAGTCCGCGGTACATTGGACCTTTCATTATAGTGGCACGAGTAGGAAAGCTAGCCTACCGACTTGAGTTGCCCGAGACAATGAAAGACGTGCATAATGTTTTCCATGTCTCTATGTTGCGGAAGCATTTTCGTGATCCAGAACGACAGATTACAATGGAGCCATTTACGATTGAACAAGATTTCCCTATGAGGATACTAGATGAGTCCGAGCGAGTGATGAGAAATAGGACGTTAAAGTATGTGAAGGTTCTTTGGTCGCAACAAACCGAGCGGGAGGCTACTTGGGAGCTTGAGTCTCGCATGCGCGAGAAGTATCTAGAACTGTTCATGGCTGGTATGAGATGCATGATTATGTTTTACTTGTTCCGTTTAGTTTTGCGAGTAGAGTAAGAGAAAGAATTCGGGACGAATTCTGTTTAAGGGGGTGAGAATGTAATATCCCAAATTTTTGAAGCTAATATTTTGTGCTTATTCAATTTTTAAACAAACATAAATAAATTGAATAGTGTTGCTGTTTGTATAGCCATTTTGGAATGGTTGGTTAGATAAAAGGAAAACAAAAAAAAACGTGTGTACTAGTGCTTGAGCTCACGACCTGTTGTTTCAAAGCCTATAGCTTTAACCATCTTAACCCCCACCGTGTTTCTATCATAGAACCAGCATCTTTTATTTTTGCTGCCTCTTATGTACGGGAGGTGAAGAGATCATCGGGCTGGGCTGATCCCTATCGGACTCGACGTCTGTGCCCAGCTGCGCCGCCTCTTATTACGTTCTAGGTCTGCGCTCGCCCCTTTCAACCTCCTCCTACCTCAGCCTTACCCCTTGTCCTCCCAATCAAGGCCTCCGCCGTCCGATTATTACCGCCGGCGCAAGATTCCAAGGCTGCGCTGCTGAGTCTTCCTCGATCTGGGTTGTTCCTGCTGTGGAGGGTCGGATGTGAGGGAGGTCGGCATCGTTACCGTCGTCTTCAGCAGTACGTATCTCTACCGGCCCTTGTCGCCGCTGGCAAGGTCAATTTTCTCTCGCTAGCTGTCCGGTAGCTAGGTCTGCACATATGAACTTTGTTCTTGTTCTAGTCTTGTACGACTGTTACAATGAAATTTCCAAGGTGTGGGCTAGTGTTGTTCAGATTGGATTCCTGTATATAGTTCTATATTCTGATGATAAGGGCGTTGTTCCTAGAAGTCTGCAGCTGTAGAGTTTTGAATAGGTGGATCTAGAATATATTCTGTTAGCTACTCAACGATTTAGTTAAATCTATATATGGATTTGGTACTTGAAGTTTTTCAGTATTTTCACTAGCGTTGGAGGAATTTTTGGAGGGATTAAAGCTACAGGGAAACTTAGGAAGCTAGCCTAGTCCTTTCTAGGTTTTACTGGAGAATACCGTGTGCTGGACCAAATTTACTTGTTTTCTTGCTAGGTCCAAACGTGAGACACAACAGTTCTGCTATACGAGGAATCGATTGTAATTGAATCTAGTGCTAATAAGTTGCGTTTAACTTGTCTGCTCTTATATCTGCCTAAGATACAAGCTGACAACAATATCTATGGGTCTTTTCTAGGAGAAAGAGAAAGTAAATGTCTTGTTCAGGCTGTTAGACGCAGGAGCGACGCAATATTTTTCTTGTATGCTTTTGAAGTAATAATGTGTATTGAGTGTGACATGTATTTTAATAACAGGTGTTGTTACTTCTGGTCCGGAGACCTACAATCAACAGTTTATGCCCCGTGGTTGAGGCAAGTTCATGACGGATAGTGAATTTTGCATATCTCTATTCACTCTGTTTCTTTATTTAATGTTTATGATCTGACCATGATGCAAATGATAATGATGATGATGACTCATGCATATTATGCATACTGCATACTCATGATGACAATGATGATAAGGTGACCTACTTTGGTGGGCACAATGCGACCTTCATTGATGGGTTGCGACCCACTTTGGAGGCACCCTCCACTAGTTGGAGTGAGTAGATGCCGACGGGTGTCTACTCAAGCGATACCGGTATCCGCAATGTGATGTGATGAGCATATAGGCATGTAGGACATCATAATATGTTCTAATGGATTAATGATGGCTAATGATGTGTTGGTGTTTCGATTTATGTAAGGTTTACTATTTGATTGTGAACTTGTTGAGTCTTTGTACTCACCCTTGTTGCTTTCATGTTTTTAGGTAAACCTTGAGGACGGCATGCATGGGGAGTTTTGGGAGTAGCACCTTTACCATCTACACATCACGATTTATATTTTTGTCACCAATCTGTTGAACTATGCATTGGATAGTTGGTTTTCGCTTAATCATAAACTGTCATGGAGTTTGTGCTGGTTACCGATATAGTGTGCGGATAATAGTTTCTATAGTTGTGGTATCACAGATTTATACTTGGTTGAAAGTTACGCTTAGTTTTCCCTATATGATATCTTATATCATGATATTATTTGATTGCATGTCTTGGATGTCCCCAAAACAAAGGAGACTCTGTCCAATTTTACTAAAATGTCTTAGTTATTTTCCCCTTTGTTCGTATGTGGTAACATCTCAAGTGCTTGGTTGGCTTGGGGTGTTACACCTACATGGCGGGGAAATTCACCGTATATGGTGGGATCACTTAGTAGAGGAGTAGGAGAAGCACAAGACCGACTCTAACAAGATGGGGGAGGAGGAGAAGTGGTGGTACAACGACGTCGTCTACGAGGAGGAGAAGAACAACAATCCTCCGCAGATCACATACTCCTTCATGAGCCTGGAGTCCTCGGACGAACCTAAGGTCGCCATGGATGAGACCGATCGATGATGACTATGATGATGAGATAGATGAAGAAAAAGTCACTCTAGTCCCACGATAATTGACCAATGCCTAGACATTTAGGCCATGTTGGATTATTTGGCATGACCTTTTACCATTGTCCTCGCAGGGAATATATGAGAGCTGATAAGAGGAACAAGTTCATGGGCAACTGACTCGAAGATGGTGGAACAAGCTGCATGAAGAACACAAAATTTCAAATACCATTTCTTTGGGCATGATAAGTCGGAGATCAAATGAGCTCGCATGATCTCATGATGCGGAGACTGTGCTTGACGCAAATCTGCCATATGCTCTAGGATATTCAGAGGCAATTTCCCGCATAATTTATATAGGTAAAATAAACCACACCCATACAGTTGACATGCTTGCATTCATTTACAAAATAATTCCTAAGTTTTTTTTTGTTCAAATCATCGACCTAATTGTTCGATCATGACCGAACCTCAATTACTTGGTACCGAATTCGCCAGGTAGCAAAACTAATCAGTATATTATTTCAGTCTTCATTTTTAGAAGACCAAATTTAAAATATATCGAAATACAGTAACCGAATTGTTAGTCATGACAAAACACCCACCTTATAAAAATCAAATTGGGAAGGACTTCGTGGTAGGTTTCCTCTAAAAAAGAAACATACTTGAACATCTCCAAACAAGGGAGGCCTGCCTTGGCCAACTTAGGGAGTCTTGACACCTAAAAAAGAAGGGGCACCCTAAGATGTACCAAAAGTCGCCACCTGCGGCCTTGGCCTCCTATCCAAAATACCTAGCTAAATAATTAATACAATTGTCGTGTTCCGCCGCCCTCTGCCACGCATCTGCCCTCTTTATCGCGCGCACGGCCTCTTTCTCACGCACATGGAAGCGTTGCCAGATCTTCTACTTTGTTTAGATCTTATATGGATAGAGATCACATAGGCTTAGGATATTGATCAACTTGCTTCCCCGCCTTGATACAATTGCCGTGTGCCGCCGCCCTCTGCCACTCGGCTGCCCTCTTTCTCGCGCGCATGGAAGCGTTGCCAGATCTTCTACTTTGTTTAGATCTTATCTGGATAGGGATCACAAAGGCTTGGGATATTCATCAACTTGCTTCCCTGTGATGTTTGTTTGCGTGATTACACGCTGATGCGGTGATGCTACACCCGAACAGGTGAATACCTAGAGGCGTCATCTACTTTGATGCTCGATCATGCGGATCCTCGCTAGGAGATAACTCTGGTTCCTAAGAGGCATAACGTACCTGCGAGAGTCGAAGGTTGTCTTCTACTTTGTCATTGCCTCCACTGTGATGACGTGTTTGTCAAAGGTATGATCTCATAGTTTGCATCTCGATAGTGCATCTTGGTTTGTTTGGGCGCGTTAATTTTTTTTGGTTTGCGTCGCACGCTACCCAACAGAAAGCGCAGCCCAAATCCTCATTTATTGGTTTAAGTTACTTAGTGAGCCTATGTTACCCCTTGGAAGATAAATCTGCAATCTTGTAACCAAAAATTAAGGTGCAGCGTCAATTTTTTTTCCTCTGAAAAAACATATTTTTACAAACACGCTTTACCTTATCATTAATAGCATCAAAAAAAAATTACTGGCCTTTCATTTGATGAAAGAAGTTGTTGCTGCAAAAAAAATTGAAAATAATATGCACATGGGTTATCATAATCGAGAGTTCATGTTGTGAATACACAATGTAAACTAGAGAAGCTTCTTGAAATGTTGGTAATATTCAAGATACTTAAGTTCATAAATGTTCTCGAATAACCTAGACATCATGCTGCATGGTAAATACAAATATTTTGAGCTATATATTTACCATGGAAATTCTCCATGTCTATGTTTTGGGACCGTCGAGCTAGAGGAAAAATATTGTATAAGGGATTTTTGAATAATATATATTTCTAGTTACATGCTTTCGATGGTTGCCACCCCCACCGCGAACCACAAGTTCCCGATAACTTCGTAATGAACTAAGAAGCTATGCTCTACCATGTATGGAAGTCTTGGGAATGAATATTAGAATGTCAAAAGTAAAGATAGTGTGGCCAGAACCCGTCTTGTACTTAAATATTATGTGGTGTTAAATAAAATAATTGAGCACCACCTTGTGCATACATGTGTATCAGAACAAGAACTAATAATATTGGTAGACAATTTAGTAGAAGAGAAAACAACACACTAGCATAAAAATCATGTATTGGTCGTGTTAAATCTATCAGGGAACAAAATTCAGGAATTGATTAAAACTAAGTGATTTAATAAAAGAAAAAGAATTAGGATAATAACTATTAAGGAATTGTCACCATTGTAGCAGACACTTGTCTCTTCAGAATATGTACTGATTAGTTTCTTGGAAGACTTTGGGGTCACAGAGTTTGAATAACCTTCTCCACATGTGCCTGGACTATACACCGAGGGATAAAATCTTCTTCGTTTATCTGATATACACTATGGATATTCCAAAGTGGTTAGTTCTTCAAGGTCAAATTGGATATAACAACATTGGTGAAGTACATCAACCCAATAAGATGCGGCCAAGCTAGTATAGTTTAAGTTGAGGTTGTGGAACCAATTCACCAAACAACTCCTTGACCATCAATTGTACCATTAGTGTCGCTAACTATTACATATGTTAGCTTCCACCAAAAAAAAATTAGGGTTCGGTTTGTTTATCTAGAAAGCTCTCTACCACACTCATTGGATGATAGACGGGGTCTACAACATGCCAATCAAATGAATCATCAAATCCAATTATTACTGCATCCTTGTCCAGTGACAACGTGAGGTGGATGATAAGATTAAAACCCCATGCCAGCCACCTTATGATAGGCACAAATAGATGCATTGCCACCATTACCCTTGAACGAACTGATGTAGAAGATCACATACATAGAATGCATTTGCATACAGTCAACAAAATTGTCATGGACGTAAATATGGGTTCTTATTATTAAAAAAACTAGTGTAGTTTAAAATAATAAGTGTGTGCATGAGATTCCTTATGAAGTACGGGTTTTAAAGTGTTGGGGAAAGCTTATAGAAAACAAAAAAATCCCACGCATAAAAGCAAGATCATATGCGAGATGGGAGGTAACGAATCATACTCTCTTAGACCAATCTAGTGTAAGTTGTTGATGACAAGCTTGATGAAGACCGATTTGATCCCCGTAACTAGACTCGTCTAGTCGTGAGGAGATGTATTATCCCGCGAACAGCTCCCACGATCAAGTGTCGCATATGCAACACCTCCACGGTATCCACACGTATGGGAGACGCTTCACGCGTCAAAGTGTGATCAAGCACACCTTCGAAGCGGGGAACATGTTGATGGAGATCCGGCAGCACTTCCGCGATCACCTCCTGGATTGGATCTATATAAGGCATGTAGAGATCTGGCTGCGCTTCCGCGTCCTAGAGAGAGAGGAGCACCTAGGGAAATCCGGCCCTAGGGTTCAAGTCCACTCCATGGAGTTGATGGCGATGAGAGGGCGGAGGCCTCGGTGCAAGAGGAGGTGATGCGGCTAGGGCGCAGGGCGTCGGTGCTAGAGTTTCATGGCGGTGGTGGTGATGCGGCTTGGGGAGGCTAGGGCTGCGACTTGTGGTGCCCTAGGGGTGCCCCTTGGTACCTTTAAATAGGTGGGCAAGCCTGTAACATCCCAAGTTTTCAATAAATAATAAAGCAAGTGAGATTCCATTTACTCAAAATTCACAACCAACAAAAACTTTTTCAATGCATATAGTGCCCCATATAGTGTTGTGCATTTAAGTGATTTTCTTGTGTGCTATTGCCATGATGAGTGTTAGCATGTAAATCAATGACTATATGAACCCTAATCAAGATCACAAAACCCTAGCTTGAGGAGAAATAAAGACAATAAGAAAAATCTCTTCATCACTCACATACACCATATGCAAAAATGCAAAACCACCACCAAGGCCATAATTGCTTGCTTCCTTGCTTCTAAAATGTTTCTATATGATAAACTAACATAATTGCATCATTGGATCATGAATCAAAGCAAGAGAAATCAAGAACTCATCATACATATGATAATGGTCACTTTAGTGAAAAATATTTTCTTCACCACTTTGCACCCCTGTATTTCTTAAAACCTAAACTAAACTTTGTCAACCAAAGCCATGTCATCCAAGACCATGTCAAGGTGAACACTTTTCATGTTGACCACCATGTCCAGAGTTGACTAGGTTGACCAGAAATTAATTGCCAAAACAGGACCAGAGAATAAAATGAAGATCATCTCAAATTTGAAACTTTGCATTTCATTTCCAAATTGAGTACCACCACCACCATTACATCACTATAATTATATAAAAGAGATTCACCAAAAAGATTTCCAAAATTTGAAAATTTTCTTCATGCGGCCATTGTGTCGAACACTTGTCAGGCATAGTTTCCAAATTTTGATACACACAAGTGTCCACTGGTTTCTTCACTAAACCCCTTTAAATTGGTGATCATTTGCTAGTTCTAGGACCCCTGCAACCTCCCAGTACCTCCTTGATCGATTAAAGTGAGAGAGAGGGAGAAGAAAATCTTAAACAAGAGCATGCCGTGGCCATGCCGGCCACCTTTGGCCAAAACCTTTCCTGGCCACTCCTCTGTCGAATCTCCATGTCCTCTAGCATCTACACAGCACAAGGACTCACCCTGTACCGCCCACTCAATTGCTCGTGCACGGCCTTGCCCAGAACGGCCGTGTCCAAAACGATGCCAGTACGCGCCCATGCCGCGGTGAGCGCGCGCGCGCCAGGACGCCGTGCACTCGAACGCGCACCGCATCCCTACCACCGCGTCTAGCCTCCACTCCACTCACTCTACGTCCTAGACATGCTCGAGCACCGCCAGGCCTCGTCACCGTCGTCCTCGTCGTCGACGTACCGCGGGTACCGCGATGATGACTGGAAGAACTCGAGCGCGTCCGTAGCTTTTTCGTCCGCACCAATACCCGTTGAGCATCGCCAGGACCCTAGCCGTAGCCGTCCTTGCCTTGCCCTTTGGCGCACCACAAAAGCCGCGCCATGGCCGCGCCCTTGCAGCACCCTCGGCCACCTCTCTCCCTCTATAAATACTGATGATCGGCACTCGCATTCTTCACACCATCTTTTCCCCTCTCTTCACTGAGCACTTCTACACAGCCAATTTCACTAGAGCTCGCCGGAGCTGCTCGAATCGCGAGCTCGAGTCCGCCGGAGCCCGCGGAAGCTCTGCGTCGATTGGAGCCTCCCCAGCGCCGCCACTTCACCAGGCTGTTCCTCGTCGACCACCACTTCCCCGAGCATCTTGCCGAGACCTGCAACGGCCTGGTAAGCTCTCCGACCCCCTACGGCGCTCTGGGTTCGCCGGAGTCTCGCCGGGGACGACGACACCGCCGCCGTTGATCTGCGTCTTGATCCAACGCCTCCTATCGCTCGTACCGCCGGCGTGTTATGAGGCGCCGATGGACCCCACCTGTCAGCGCAGCCCGCCGCACCAGTTGCTTGGGGCTGTGAAGTGGGTTTAAAACTAGTTTCGGCCCGTTAGCTTTTCCCGCCCAGGCCCAAAATTCAAATAGAGGTTTAAACTTAATATGAATTGTGCTGCAGATGGTTTAGTAAAAATTGAATAATTTGAAATCTGCCAAACCAAATCTAGCAAACTTTATATCTTTGGAAAGCCCATAAAATTATCTAACTAATGCCACTGGCCTCATATCCAAATTCGTATTAATTTTTAAATGATAAAAATAACAAGATAGAGCCTTTTCTGACTTCAAATAATTATTAAAAATAATCTATAAATGATTTTAAGTTGATTCAAATTCTAATAAATCACAAATGATGTCCTCTAATTGATTATGCAATAATATAGTCAGGTTATTTGCATGATCATGGACAAGATCAAATAAAATAGCTATGTAGTTAATTCTAGCACCATTTAACTTGAAATTCAAATTTAATGAATAGTATGAGAGCTACTCTCTCATTTAAATCTTGATCCTAAGTAATATAACCAGGGGGAATAACCTAGGCTAAAGAACCCTTGATAAATATTACTTAGAGATTTTAATGCATTTAAAATAATAGTATAATAACATGTGTAGTGTAAAACCTTAATTAAATTATACTCACATATAATAGATATGAAATGTTGACTTAGGTCAACCTATATTTCATACCTGATTATTATATGATGAGATTAAATCTTATTATGAAGTAAAGAGAAGAAATGAAGTTTCTCTAAGGATCTACATATTAAAAATTAAGAAATAGGAATAATGAGAGGAAATTATTTTCTATTAAATAAGAATTCATCCAATAAACTCACCATGCCATGTTTGATTGATAATACGACTAGAGTGTGAACTCCTTGAGTGTTCCTAGTTTAGCATATGAGTTTGGTTTAGTATTTATACCTCGTATTCGTATATAGACGCTAGTAACGAGGATTACCAAGAGGAGGAGGCCTACTCCCAAGAAGAGGAAGAGCACTTTGATCACTACTCAGCTCAAGGCAAGCTAACCCTTGCTAAATACAAATGCTTAGCTCTACAAGAGCAAAGACATCATCACACTTTACTTTTATGTATTACCTATCCCATGTTTTACTTAATTTTACTTTGGCTTATTTACTTCAAAGTACCTTTTGAATTATGATTCACTTGGTCTAGAACAATACTTGGGTTAGATGAACACAAATCAAAGTTAGATTAGCACCCCTCATTTAGTGGCTATTGCTAATCAATTAAAATTTGACTACTCTAGATGGGAACAAGTGATGTTGATATGAAATTGAAACCTTGGGAATGATGGTTCATTCCAAGGAAGGACTTTGAAGGAGAATATGACCAAGAGAAGATGGTGATTTTTGATATAAAACTGAGATGGGTTTGAATGCGATACCTTTCCAATTATACAAGTACCCCCACAATACCTGATTATGGGTAGGGCTTAACTAGAAACTTGTGTATTTTAGTATGGGTTCCCTCTAAACAAGCATCATAGGGGTTACGCCGAGGCTGCCTCCGTATATGAGAAATGATGTGAATATGAGGTGAATGTACGACCCAAGCCCTGTGCAGTTCCCGGGTTAACAGTTGGTTCTCACCGGGAGGCCAAGCTCATGGGGAGAGGTGCCTATACTAGGGCATATAAGTGAAAGGTTATGATTGATGATCCGCGTACTGAGTTACGACGATTCGGGGTTATCCTCGACGGATGAAATCAATAGTTGTGGCACAAGAGTACAACCTCTGCAGAGTGTTAAACCTATTCGAATAGCCGTGTCCGCGGTTACGGACGGTTGGAAGGGCCATACTACTTCCATTATCAGGATTTATGTTGAAATAATAATGGTGATTGATGAATTGTCTTGAATCCCAAATGAATGGTGGGAATGACACTAATGTTCCCACTTGAGTTAGTCTACTAAATAATGAGGATTTTTATCAAATGTTTATTCAAAGAAAACTTGGTTTATGTAAATAAACTTAGAGCTTAGTACCCCTTTACTACGATACATTTTGCTTTACCTTAGTATTAGTTTGCGAGTACTTTAAAAGTACTCATGGCTTTGCCCTGGCTATTCAAATGCCAGACTATGAAGAGGAGCAACAGTATCAGGATGACGGACACAGGACGTCTATGATAACTAGGATCGTCTTCTAACGTCAAGCGTTGCCTGTGGAATTATGATCCACTACTACTACTACGCTTCCGCTACTTATGTGTGATGTTGAACAATCTATTTGTGTAATATTGGATCATGTGATCCATTGATGTAAGACCTTATGTGTTGTAATAAATGATGACTCGAACGACTTACTATTATGTCTCGCAAAAACAATCTTCCCGGGATTGCGATGTATGATATAATAGGGCATCCGGACTTAAAACCCGGGTGTTGACAAGTTGGTATCGAGCCATTGTTTGACCTTAGAAGACCTTAGTTAGAATGGACGTCCAACAAACTTAGTTTAAAATAAAATAGTTATGAAAATATACTCATACCCTTACCTTGGAATTCCTTTTCAAAATAATCCATTTCATTGATTATTACTTAAAATTTTGAACACTGACAATTATTAACTTATTTGTCACTCCCTCTACAGATGGATCCCATCATCCCGACGGAGCCCTTTCTCCAGACCCAAGTCTATGACTTGGCGAACGGGGGAGACCTGATCTTCGAACGCGATCTGTTCGCGCTCACCGACTTCCTCGGACGCACGCCTCCCGTGTTCTACGGGGGCCAGATCTCGGACAACGGTCAGCTCCAATGGCTGATCATGGCAAACCTTCCGGGAAAGCCGGAGTCACCCATGTTCCGCCAGATCCAGTTCTCGCTCCGCGAGAACACTTGGGTGGATGGACTCGCCCATGCTCTGCAGTCTCTCGCTCGTCCGTGCGGGCAGAACTCGCTGGCCATCGAAGGGGAACGCTTTGCACACTTCGCAAGGCACTCCTCTGTTGGTCTGCCCCTCAGCCTGCCGTACCACCCCGTGCTGAGGCACCATGTGGACCACCTCGACTACATGCTGTACGAGACTCGGTCGGCGCGAGCGACCCCGCTCCGCCGCCAACCACTCAGCAGCAGCTGAACCGGACGCGGAGACCATCAAGGTCATCAAGGAGAGCGCAGGACTCTGCGCCGGCTGGTCGCGAGGGATGCCACCATCCACCGCCTCAAGACCAAGATCGCCGTCTGAAGGAGACCATCTCCACTCAGGTGGAGCAGCTCCAGTCCTGGAGGGAGAAGGGGAGGGGGAAGACATCCAAGGGGATGGCTACTCCTACGTCGCAACGACAACGACTACGAGCCGGAGGAAGAGGGAGACGACGACTTCCACCAGCACCTGCCTGCCGGGATGGACACCACCTTCCCGCTCCGCATCGATGGATAGCTTCCATCCTCTCCTTGAGCACCGCGTAGCCTGAGATGTATCGGTCCTTTGTATTCGCCCCTTGTATCGTAGCTTGTTGAAAGGGTTCTTCAAACCCTCCGGAATGTTGGCTTGTAATAATTGCTACCTTCATGACTATGTTTCGTATGTGTAATATTTGTATATTATGAACCATGTTTTTAATAAATGTGAGTTTATTTCCCCAAAATTAAGCCATAGAAATTGTCCCTCTTATCTCATGATCCATACCTCTGTTCAGATGGCACATTCCAATCGCAACGCCAATCCGGATGCGCTGACGCAGATACTGCAACAGATGTTGGCTGAACGAGAAGTTGATAGAACTGAAAGGCAGGCTAACTTAGCTGTACTTCAACAGTTAGCACAGAACAACCAAGGCCACGGGAACCATGATCACCCGGGCTCCAAGTTGAAGAACTTTCAGAACACCAACCCACCGGTGTTTAGCAAGACAGAGGAACCCCTTGATGCTGATGATTGGCTCCAAACAATGGAGAACAATCTTGAGGTTGCCGGAGTGGAGGCAAACGACAAGGTGCTGTTTGCCACTCACTATCTGGCAGGACCTGCACGTGCCTGGTGGACGAGTGCTCGCGCATTGAATGCCGGGCAGCTCATGACTTGGGCAGACTTCAAGCTCAAGTTTAGCAAGTACCATGTGCCACCAGGTCTCATCAAGAAGATGCGGGATGAGTTCCGCGAGTTAAAGCAAGGCCGTCTGACCGTGGTAGAATACCGCGACAAGTTCCTCACCTTGTCAAGGTACGCCCCGGATGAGACGATACCACCGAGAAGAGGAAGGAGAGGTTCTGAACGGACTGCACGATGAGATGCGGTGCTAGTCAACATCCCTTTGCTGACCTCGAAGCCCTTGTTGACTCCGCCATCCGGATGGAGGGCAAGCTGAACCAGGCCAACGAAAACCGCAAGCGTCGCATGATGCACCAAAGTGGGCCCAGCAACTCCAAGTTTCGCCCTGGCTCAAGCGGAGGCTTCACCTCCAGAAACAACAGGCCACCGACAGATGTCGCGCCCGGTTATCGAACCGGAGCGGAGGAAACCCGAACAGGAGGACACCCCACAACAGCAACCCGTCCACCACAACAACAACTTCAACCGCGCCCCGACAAGAGCCCCTGCCAACCCCAACACCAACACTGCTCCAAGGACGGGGAGCAATGCTGTCCCTCGCCCCCAAGGACAAGTCCACCATCAACTGCTATGAGTGCGGTGTGTTGGGGCACTTCTCCAAAGAGTGTCCCCAGCGACTCGCCAAGATGGCCGCCAACACCACCGGCCCTGCTCAGCAGCAACGCCGTGTCACCAACAACAAGAAGTTCGCCCCAACAACCCGAACAACCGCGGCGTCGCCTCTTTCACATGAATGCGGAAGAAGCACAGGAAGCCCCAGATGTCGTGCTGGGTATGTTCTCTGTTAACTCAATACCCGCAAGAGTGCTGTTTGATTCTGGGGCATCGCATTCATTTGTTACGGAAGAATTTGCATGCACTAGTAAGATTCAACCCATCAGTTTGAAGCATGTCATGGTAGTGCAAATACCTGGATCAACAACTAAAGCTAGAAAAATTTGCAAAGATGTTCCTATCAGAATTCATGAAATAGATTTCTATGCCAATCTAATTGTTCTGGGAACAAAAGGTTTAGAGGTAGTACTGGGTATGGACTGGATGTCCAAACATCATGGATTGATTGATTGTGCCAAGAAGGCCATCACCATGACTAGTAGCACCGGAGTGTTAGTGGAGCACATCTCGGAAAAACTGCCCAGAAATTTACCTGCAACCAGAGTTTAACCAAACCCACCCGGATCAAATCGAGTCGTGTCGATACTCGATGTGTTTCCGAAGACCTACCCGTATGCCCCGGATCGGGATATCGAGTTTATCATCGAGTTAATCCCCGAACCGACCAATAGCCCAGAGAGCTTACAGCATGAACCAGCAGAATTAGTGGAACTGAAGAAACAACTGGATGATATGTTAGCCAAAGGTTTGATTAGACCAAGTGCATCACCCTGGAGATCACCAGTTTGTTTGTGGACAAGAAGGATGGTACGATTCGTTTATGTACGGATTACCGCAAGCTCAATGATGTCACCATCAAGAATAAGTATCCTTTGCCCAAAATAGAGGACCTGTTTGACCAGTTGACCGGTGCCAGCGTGTTCTCTAAGATTGACCTTAGGACAGGGTACCATCAGCTGAAGATCCGTGCATCGGACATTCCCAAAACTGCCTTCACCACCAGATATGGATTGTACGAGTACAATGTCATGTCATTTGGATTGACCAATGCCCCCGCTTATTTCATGAATCTCATGAATAAGATCTTCATGAACTTCCTGGATAAGTTTGTCGTTGTTTTCATCGACGACATCCTTATCTACTCCAAAACCGAAGAAGAACATGAGCAACACTTGGAAATGGTGTTAGAGACTCTTCGGGAACACCAGCTGTATGCCAAGTTCAGCAAGTGTGAGTTCTGGTTGAGGGAAGTAGGATTTCTGGGACACATCTTGTCCGCAGGAGGAATTGCCGTTGACCCTCAAAGATAAAGACCGTTGCAGAATGGAAAGCCCCAACCACCCAGACTGAGGTCCGTGCATTTCTCGGATTGGCGGGATATTACCGCCGATTCGTTGAAGGATTCTCAAGCATAGCCAGACCAATGACTCAATTGTTGAAAAAGGACAAGAAGTTCGAATGGACGAACAAGTGTGAAGAGAGCTTCCAACAGCTCAAGAACAGACTGACGTCAGCCCCAATACTGATTATGCCGGACATCACCAAACCATTTGATGTGTATTGTGATGCCTCCAAGATTGGTCTTGGATGTGTACTTATGCAAGAAGGCAAGGTGATCTCATATCTGTCCAGGCAGCTGAAGCAACATGAACAGAATTATCCAACCCATGACTTAGAGCTAGCAGCAGTAGTGTTAGCCTTGAAAGTATGGCGTCATTACCTCATGGGTAATCGATGCGAGATCTATTCGGATCACAAAAGTTTGAAGTATATCTTCACTCAGAAGGAACTGAACATGAGGCAAAGGAGATGGTTAGAGTTAATCAAGGATTATGATATGGATATTCACTATCACCCAGGCAAGGCCAACGTAGTAGCAGATGCTTTGAGTAGACTGCCGTGTCAGTTGAACTCCATGATTGCCGAAGAACAACCTAGCCTTCACCAAGAGTTTGAACAGTTTAGAATGGAGCTAGTGAGTGAAGGATTTCTCGCCAGCATTGAACTTCAACCCACTTTAATTAGTCAAATCAAGGAAGCTCAGAAGAGCAATGCAAGCATTGACGGGATTAAGAGCCAGCTAGCAGCAGGAAAGGCACCGGGATTCACGTTGATGAAGAAGGAGTACTTTGGTACAACGGACGCTTGTGCGTGCCGTCGATTCAGAGTTGAAACAAGTGATTCTAAGGAAGCCCATGACACCTTATATTCTATTCACCCCGGAGGTACCAAGATGTACCAGGACTTGAAGGAACATTCTGTGGCATGGGATGAAGCGAGAAATCGGGAGTTACATCGCCAAGTGTGACATCTGTCGAGAGAGTCAAGGCAGAACACCAACGACCCGCAGGACTGCTATAGCCCTGCAGATTCCCGAATGGAAGTGGGATTCCGTAGGAATGGACTTCATCACCGGATTGCCCAAATCTAGTAAAGGGAATGATTCTATCTGGGTAGTGGTCGATAGATTGACCAAAGTCGCCCATTTCATCCCCGTCAAAACCACCTACCAAGGACCAAGACTTGCAGAGTTATATATCTCACGGATAGTCAGCCTGCACGGAACTCCGAAGTCAATAGTATCCGATAGAGGATCCCAATTCACCTCCGATTTTGGCAGAAGGTACATGAAGGACTCGGAACTAGGCTGAACTTCAGACAGCATATCACCCTCGACGGATGGACAGACGAACGAGTCAACCAGATACTAGAGGATATGCTGAGAGCATGTGTGTTGGAATATGGATCCAAGTGGGAAGACTGTTTGCCGTACGCAGAATTCTCATACAACAACAGCTACCAAGCCAGTTTGCAGATGGCCCCTTTGAAGCTCTGTACGGAAGGAAGTGCCGTACCCCTCGAATTGGTCGGAAGTTGGAGAGAGTCAAGTTTTGGACCAGATATTCTCCGAGAAGCAAGAGAAGGTTCACAAGATCCGTGAGTACCTCAAGACCGCTCAATCAAGACAAAAGAGCTACGCCGACAAGAGACGCCGAGAGATGACTTTTGAGATCGGAGATTTCGTATATCTCAAAGTGTCCCCTCTTAAAGGAATGCAGAGATTCCAGCTTAAAGGAAAGCTCGCACCCAGATATGTCGGACCGTTCAAAGTCCTGAGTCGCCGAGGAGAGTATCCTATCAACTAGAGTTACCGGAAGAAATGTCAACGGTGCACAATGTGTTTCATATCTCATTACTCCGGAAGTGCTTGGAGGTACCTGAGAAGACCGAGGTGTTCAAGAACATTGACCATCGTACTGTGGATATCAACTCAGATCTAACCTACCGCGAAGTACCTATTCGCATTCTGGAGGAAGCATTCAGAACCACTCGTACCCGGAGTATCAAGTTTCTGAAGATACAATGGAGTAACCACACAGAAGAAGAAGCCACTTGGGAAAGAGAAGACTTTATGAAGACTGAGTACCCCAATCTCTTTAGTACCTAGTTTTTTCTTCCAGATCTCGGGACGAGATCTTTTGTAAGGGGAAGGGTTTGTAACATCCCAAGTTTTCAATAAATAATAAAGCAAGTGAGATTCCATTTACTCAAAATTCACAACCAACAAAAACTTTTTCAATGCATATAGTGCCCCATATAGTGTTGTGCATTTAAGTGATTTTCTTGTGTGCTATTGCCATGATGAGTGTTAGCATGTAAATCAATGACTATATGAACCCTAATCAAGATCACAAAACCCTAGCTTGAGGAGAAATAAAGACAATAAGAAAAATCTCTTCATCACTCACATACACCATATGCAAAAATGCAAAACCACCACCAAGGCCATAATTGCTTGCTTCCTTGCTTCTAAAATGTTTCTATATGATAAACTAACATAATTGCATCATTGGATCATGAATCAAAGCAAGAGAAATCAAGAACTCATCATACATATGATAATGGTCACTTTAGTGAAAAATATTTTCTTCACCACTTTGCACCCCTGTATTTCTTAAAACCTAAACTAAACTTTGTCAACCAAAGCCATGTCATCCAAGACCATGTCAAGGTGAACACTTTTCATGTTGACCACCATGTCCAGAGTTGACTAGGTTGACCAGAAATTAATTGCCAAAACAGGACCAGAGAATAAAATGAAGATCATCTCAAATTTGAAACTTTGCATTTCATTTCCAAATTGAGTACCACCACCACCATTACATCACTATAATTATATAAAAGAGATTCACCAAAAAGATTTCCAAAATTTGAAAATTTTCTTCATGCGGCCATTGTGTCGAACACTTGTCAGGCATAGTTTCCAAATTTTGATACACACAAGTGTCCACTGGTTTCTTCACTAAACCCCTTTAAATTGGTGATCATTTGCTAGTTCTAGGACCCCTGCAACCTCCCAGTACCTCCTTGATCGATTAAAGTGAGAGAGAGGGAGAAGAAAATCTTAAACAAGAGCATGCCGTGGCCATGCCGGCCACCTTTGGCCAAAACCTTTCCTGGCCACTCCTCTGTCGAATCTCCATGTCCTCTAGCATCTACACAGCACAAGGACTCACCCTGTACCGCCCACTCAATTGCTCGTGCACGGCCTTGCCCAGAACGGCCGTGTCCAAAACGATGCCAGTACGCGCCCATGCCGCGGTGAGCGCTAGAGCGCGCCAGGACGCGTGCACTCGAACGCGCCGTCCTTGCCCGCATCCCTACCACTGCGTCTAGCCTCCACTCCACTCACTCTACGTCCTAGACATGCTCGAGCACCGCCCAGAGCCTCGTCACCGTCGTCCTCGTCGTCGACGTACCGCGGGTACCGCGATGATGACTGGAAGAACTCGAGCGCGTCCGTAGCTTTTTCGTCCGCACCAATACCCGTTGAGCATCGCCAGGACCCTGCCTAGCCGTAGCCGTCCTTGCCTTGCCCTTTGGCGCACCACAGAAGCCGCGCCATGGCCGCGCCCTTGCAGCACCCTCGGCCACCTCTCTCCCTCTATAAATACTGATGATCGGCACTCGCATTCTTCACACCATCTTTTCCCCTCTCTTCACTGAGCACTTCTACACAGCCAATTTCACTAGAGCTCGCCGGAGCTGCTCGAATCGCGAGCTCGAGTCCGCCGGAGCCCGCGGAAGCTCTGCGTCGATTGGAGCCTCCCCAAGCGCCGCCACTTCACCAGGCTGTTCCTCGTCGACCACCACTTCCCCGAGCATCTTGCCAGAGACCTGCAACGGCCTGGTAAGCTCTCCGACCCCCTACCGGCGCTCTGGGTTCGCCGGAGTCTCGCCGGGGACGACGACACACGCCAGCCGTTGATCTGCGTCTTGATCCAACGCCCCCTATCGCTCGTACCGCTTCGGCGTGTTATGAGGCGCCGACAGGTGGACCCCACCTCAGCGCAGCCCGCCGCACCAGTTGCTTGCTGGGCTGTGAAGTGGGTTTAAAACTAGTTTCGGCCCGTTAGCTTTTCCCGCCCAGGCCCAAAATTCAAATAGAGGTTTAAACTTAATATGAATTGTGCTGCAGATGGTTTAGTAAAAATTGAATAATTTGAAATCTGCCAAACCAAATCTAGCAAACTTTATATCTT
Organism: Lolium multiflorum; assembly: GCA_030979885.1. Lineage (NCBI taxonomy): Eukaryota > Viridiplantae > Streptophyta > Magnoliopsida > Poales > Poaceae > Lolium > Lolium multiflorum. The sequence continues at coordinate 94,954,003 of CM061749.1, forward strand.
TGGAAAGCCCATAAAATTATCTAACTAATGCCACTGGCCTCATATCCAAATTCGTATTAATTTTTAAATGATAAAAATAACAAGACAGAGCCTTTTCTGACTTCAAATAATTATTAAAAATAATCTATAAATGATTTTAAGTTGATTCAAATTCTAATAAATCACAAATGATGTCCTCTAATTGATTATGCAATAATATAGTCAGGTTATTTGCATGATCATGGACAAGATCAAATAAAATAGCTATGTAGTTAATTCTAGCACCATTTAACTTGAAATTCAAATTTAATGAATAGTATGAGAGCTACTCTCTCATTTAAATCTTGATCCTAAGTAATATAACCAGGGGGAATAACCTAGGCTAAAGAACCCTTGATAAATATTACTTAGAGATTTTAATGCATTTAAAATAATAGTATAATAACATGTGTAGTGTAAAACCTTAATTAAATTATACTCACATATAATAGATATGAAATGTTGACTTAGGTCAACCTATATTTCATACCTGATTATTATATGATGAGATTAAATCTTATTATGAAGTAAAGAGAAGAAATGAAGTTTCTCTAAGGATCTACATATTAAAAATTAAGAAATAGGAATAATGAGAGGAAATTATTTTCTATTAAATAAGAATTCATCCAATAAACTCACCATGCCATGTTTGATTGATAATACGACTAGAGTGTGAACTCCTTGAGTGTTCCTAGTTTAGCATATGAGTTTGGTTTAGTATTTATACCTCGTATTCGTATAGACGCTAGTACGAGGATTACCAAGAGGAGGAGGCCTACTCCCAAGAAGAGGAAGAGCACTTTGATCACTACTCAGCTCAAGGCAAGCTAACCCTTGCTAAATACAAATGCTTAGCTCTACAAGAGCAAAGACATCATCACACTTTACTTTTATGTATTACCTATCCCATGTTTTACTTAATTTTACTTTGGCTTATTTACTTCAAAGTACCTTTTGAATTATGATTCACTTGGTCTAGAACAATACTTGGGTTAGATGAACACAAATCAAAGTTAGATTAGCACCCCTCATTTAGTGGCTATTGCTAATCAATTAAAATTTGACTACTCTAGATGGGAACAAGTGATGTTGATATGAAATTGAAACCTTGGGAATGATGGTTCATTCCAAGGAAGGACTTTGAAGGAGAATATGACCAAGAGAAGATGGTGATTTTTGATATAAAACTGAGATGGGTTTGAATGCGATACCTTTCCAATTATACAAGTACCCCCACAATACCTGATTATGGGTAGGGCTTAACTAGAAACTTGTGTATTTTAGTATGGGTTCCCTCTAAACAAGCATCATAGGGGTTACGCCGAGGCTGCCTCCGTATATGAGAAATGATGTGAATATGAGGTGAATGTACGACCCAAGCCCTGTGCAGTTCCCGGGTTAACAGTTGGTTCTCACCGGGAGGCCAAGCTCATGGGGAGAGGTGCCTATACTAGGGCATATAAGTGAAAGGTTATGATTGATGATCCGCGTACTGAGTTACGACGATTCGGGGTTATCCTCGACGGATGAAATCAATAGTTGTGGCACAAGAGTACAACCTCTGCAGAGTGTTAAACCTATTCGAATAGCCGTGTCCGCGGTTACGGACGGTTGGAAGGGCCATACTACTTCCATTATCAGGATTTATGTTGAAATAATAATGGTGATTGATGAATTGTCTTGAATCCCAAATGAATGGTGGGAATGACACTAATGTTCCCACTTGAGTTAGTCTACTAAATAATGAGGATTTTTATCAAATGTTTATTCAAAGAAAACTTGGTTTATGTAAATAAACTTAGAGCTTAGTACCCCTTTACTACGATACATTTTGCTTTACCTTAGTATTAGTTTGCGAGTACTTTAAAAGTACTCATGGCTTTGCCCTGGCTATTCAAATGCCAGACTATGAAGAGGAGCAACAGTATCAGGATGACGGACAGCAGGACGTCTATGATAACTAGGATCGTCTTCTAACGTCAAGCGTTGCCTGTGGAATTATGAGTCCACTACTACTACGACGCTTCCGCTACTTATGTGTGATGTTGAACAATCTATTTGTGTAATATTGGATCATGTGATCCATTGATGTAAGACCTTATGTGTTGTAATAAATGATGACTCTGAACGACTTACTATTATGTCTCGCAAAAACAATCTTCCTGGGATTGCGATGTATGATATAATAGGGCATCCGGACTTAAAAACCCGGGTGTTGACAAAGCCCCTTGGGTCGCCCAAAAACGTTCCCCAAGTTTGAGCGAGCTCCGGTAGGATTTCGTCAACCAAAACCTACTAGAATTAGGACTCTTTTGCCTATTTCGAATTTACCTTAGAAGGAAACTCCTTGCCCCTCAAGGCAATGTGGATACACCTACTATGGAACCCTCCGGACTTCCTAGACAGCCCGGGTCATCCGGAACACTTCCTGAACCTTCGATAATATTCCGGACCATTCTGGTCCTTTCAAAATCTTCCATATATGCCCGAAACCATTCCGAACATTCCCGGGATCATCCGGGACCTCTAGGAACCATTCTGAGACCATCTGAGACACTCTTGGAACCCATATATCTTATTTTTCATACAAAACTCATGTTCCTAAATGTCGCTAAACCTTTAAGTGTGTGACCCTATGGGTTCGGATACATGTCGACATGCCTCGGAAACCTTACGCGAAAATGATTGATGTTGAGCGGTTGATAAACGCATCAATCCTTACACATAACATGAAGATATTTATCGTGTGAAAATCTAGGTTATCCTCGTTACCTACCATGTACTCCTTTACACATCCCGCATCATCGACGTTCATGTTATATAACAACTTAGTCATGTGTTCGGTCAGAAGATGATGAATATCATGATCCATGAGTGGGCGCCCAAAGTGTACGTATCTCTCCATGGCTGTAGTAGAAATTCCCATGGTCACATAAAGTGACACTACGACATATTATCCGGCATGCACGACGACCAACTTTATTGTCACCTACTTACAAGTGACGTGATGGCTGTGAAGTACACCACATTTTCTCACGTTTAAACCCTTAGTTAAGTCAAACAATTGACTAAGTTTACCTCTCAACTTGCCACTAATGACTAACTAATGCAAAGATATGCAATCTCTTCTATTTTTGGATGATGAGCAGGAAATCACGTCATAATGACAAATGGACAAAACTGAAAATCGTGCAGGGGCATGGCAGTGACGATACGTCCAAAACGTATCTACTTTCCCGAACACTTTTGCTATTGTTTTGCCTCTAATTTGTGTATTTTGGATACAACTAACACGGACTAACGCTGTTTTCAGCAATTGCAATGGTGTCTCGTTTTTGTGCAGAAATTCGACTTTCAGGAAAAACCCCGGAAATAATCGCAATGGGCCTATTTTTACCGTGAAGATGAAGGGCCAAAAGGGCGAACCAGGGGGGGGCCGTGGCCCCTAGACCACAGGCCGCGGCTGGAGGGGGGCGCGCCGCCCTATGGTCTGGGCGCCTCGGCGGCCCCCCGACGCTCTCCTTTCTACTACATATGTCTTTCGACCTAAAAACGCCAGGGGGTTCGACCATATTTTCCAGAGACCATCCACTACGCCGCCGCCATCGCGAAACTCCGCCTCGGGACCAGAAACTCCGTTCTAGCACTCCGCCGGGACGGGGAATTGGAGGGGATCATCACCGCCATCACCACCGACGCCTCTCCATCGACCAGCCATGTTTCCCCCATCCATGTGTGAGTAATTCCCCCGCTGTAGGCTGAAGGGGATGGTAGGGATTGTGTGAGTAATTCCCCCGCTGCGAGTACGTACGACTATATATGGAACACATGCCTATTGATTGATTAGTACTTGGATACCGCTTTATTATTACCTGCAAATGCCCTACCATGATTGTTATATGAATTCTCTCATCCATGCAACGCCCGTTCATCCATCCCTGTGCCTACGGTATTTTAATCCTGCTGTTTACTATAATCACTACTGCTGTCTTTATTTCACTGCTTTATTTCACTATTCCTGCTATAAAATTGTTGCTACTGATAAACTCTTGCGAGCAAGTCTGTTTCCAGGTGCAGCTGAATTGACAACTCCACCGTTAAGGCTTACAAGTATTCTTTGTCTCCCCTTGTGTCGAATCAATAAATTGGGTAATACTTCCCTCGAAGACTGTTGCGATCCCCTATACTTGTGGGTCATCAAGACTATTTTCTGGCGCCGTTGCCGGGGAGCATAGCTTTATTTGCAAGTTCACTTGGATTGATATTGTTCGCTGCAAATCCTCCATCATGGGTAAACCTCGCGATACTAAAGTCGCCATATTACCATCTACTACAAGAAAAGGTACAACTCTGAGTACCTCTGCCGCTCTTGATTCACCATCTGTGGTAAGTCAATTTGTTTCACCACCACAAACTTCATGTGTTGGTATTTCTGCTGAATCTGAAAATTCCTTTGATAATTTTGATGATGCTTCTACTGTGGTTGATAATACTGGTTCATTAGGTCCTTTTCTAGATGCTACAATTGCTAGGTCTAGACAAATTGAAAATAAAACTCCTAATGAAAATACTGTTACACCTATTAATTCACCTGAGACTGATGATCTTGATGAAGATTATGTGGAACTTGATGATGATTTTATTGATAAATGCAATGCTACTACTAGTACAAGTAACCTTAAAAAGATTATTGCACAACATGCTGTTAGATATAAACTATCTCCTGATCCTAAGTTTGCCACATCTCCTATAAACATTAAGGATAAAGATTATGACTTTTCTCTTGATTTATCTCACATATCTATTGTTGAGAAAACACCTTTTTGTGGTACTGAAAAAGAGAGTGTTGTAGAACATATGAATGAGCTTTCCACTTTAAGTAGCTTGTTTTCTGATGATGTTAAGATGTGTACTTATTTTGTTGCTAAGATTTTCCCTTTCTCATTAAAGGATGATGCTAAGATTTGGTATAATAATTTGCCTCCTGATTCTATTGATAGTCCAAGTTGTTTGCTTGATGTTTTCTTTCGAAAATACTTTCCCGCTAGTGCTCAACATATTGCTCTGCAGAGAATTTATAGTTTTGATCAAGAAGATGGAGAGAAATTGCCTGAAGCTTGGGCAAGATTTTGCTCTCTTATTAGAGCTCGGCCTGGACATGATTTGGAAAAGCATGATTTACTTGATATATTTTATAGTGGACTAACCATTGAGTCTAGGGCATACCTGGATAGTTGTGCTGATTGTGTTTTCAGGAAGAGAACTCCGGACGAAGCTGAAGAATTATTGGCTAAGATAAGCAAAAATCATGATGATTGGTCTACACCTGAACCAACCCCGACACCGATATTGAAGAAGAGGGGTATGATTGAATTAAATGATGAAGATATGAGGGAAGCCAAGAAATCTCTTATGAAGAAGGGTATTAAATCTGAAGATGTGAAGAATTTGCCTCCTATAGAAAACCTATGTAAGATAATCCCCCTTCATCCACAATTGAGGTACATTCTCTTCAACGCTTTGATAGAGGAGATATCCCGTATTCGAAACCTCCTGATCAATGTTTAGATGAATTTGATAATTATATTGTTAAGCAAAATAATTTTAATATGAGAGTAGAGAATCATCTAATGGAAAATTCTCAAGCTATTAGTAAATTGCATGATATTGTGGAGAGAACCTCCAATGATGTTAAGATGCTTGTTAAACATTTTAATATGATTCAAACTCAAATTGATCAACTTACTAAAGTGCAAAATGACTTGTTAAAAAATACTCATGAAGAGAAACATGCTTATGAAGTAACAACTAGAGGCGGTGTTTCTACCCAGGATCCTCTATATCCTGAAGGGCACCCCAAAAGAATTGAACAAGATTCTCAACGAACTGAAGAAACTAGTAATCCTTCTAAGAAAAAGAAGAAGAAACATAAAACTGTTGTAGAATCCTCTGAACCTGTAAATGATCCTAATAGTATTTCTATTTCTGATGCTGAAACTGAAAGTGGTAATGAACATGATAAAGATAATGATAAGAATGATACTCCTAATAAAGAAGAAATTGAAAAAGAACCTAAAAAGCATGCTAAAAATAAAAAGTACACTAAAGAAGATTTTATTACAAAGAAACATGGTAATGAAAGAGAACCTTGGGTTCAAAAGCCAATGCCTTTTCCTGCTAAGAAACTGAAATCAAAGGAGGAGGAACATTATAATAAATTTTGTGATTGGATGAAACCTTTATTTTTGCAAATCCCTTTGACTGATGCTATTAAATTGCCTCCTTATTCAAAGTATATGAAAGATATTGTCTCTAACAAAAGGAAAATTCCTAATGAGGAGATTTCCACTATGCTCGCTAATTACTCTTTTAATGGTAAGGTTCCAAAGAAGCTGGGAGACCCAGGTATACCGACTATTCCTTGTTCCATCAAGAATAATTATGTTAGAACTGCTCTATGTGATTTGGGAGCAGGAGTTAGTGTGATGCCTTTTTCTCTTTACAAGAGACTTGATTTAGATAAGTTGATACCAACTGATATATCTTTGCAAATGGCTGATAAATCTACTGCTATTCCTGTTGGTGTATGTGAAAATGTTCCTGTTCAAGTTACTCAACATTGCTTGATATTAACTGATTTTGTTGTGTTGGAAATGCCCGAAGATGATAATATGTCTATTATTATTGGAAGACCCTTTCTTAATACTGCAGGGGCTGTTATTGATTGGAATAAAGTAAAAGTTACTTTCAATGTTGATGACAAGGAACATACTGTTTATTTTCCAAAGAGGATTGATAAAGTATATGGAGTTAATACAATTTGTAATGTGAAAACTATCAAGGTGGATCCATTGATTGTCCTATATATGAGCCTAAAGAAGAATATCAAACTCTTGTGATTGGATCTATATCAATTCAATATAAGGTAACATGATTGATTTGAGGTTTATTTCTTCTTATGTCATATAAAATTTATTTGGTAGCAAGACTTGATCAACCTTGTTAACAAATATATTTTAATGCATGAGAAAGCTAAACAACATCTCTTTCTTTCTTTCTTCCTCCACTTGCTTTACTTGCTGTAGCACTTTTTGTTTTGCAATATGTTTTAGTTGTTTAAGATTTTGGAAACCATTTTCCTGCACAGTAATAATTACTTTAACACCCAGAAATGTGCATTTTTGAAGTTCTCAAAAATTTACAAAAATTATACTCGGTAGTCTTATTTTTCGAAGGGGCACTGGAGCACTGGGATGACTGGGGCACCCCAGGTGGCACCCCAAAGCGCGGCGGCAAGGGGGGCGCGCCACCTGTGGTGTGGGCCCCTCCTTGCCCCACTTTTTCACTTCTTCCTCCCAGCTCACTCTCTCTCCCGAAAAACTCGTACTCACTTTCTCTCACTCGCGTTTCTGCTCAAGAACTCGAGATTTCTCGATCTCTTTGCTCAGCCCATTTCTGAAATTTGGCACATTTGCTCTCCGGTATGTGACTCCTTTGATTATCCAATTAGAATTTTGTTTGGTTGAGTATATCTTGAATATTTTGCTGCTGTAGGTAACATGTTTAGTGAGCTTGCATGCTTGTTCTAAGTGGTAGAAACTAGTTTTGATGCATGTTTAGTACTCTAGCAAGTTCCTATAGTAGTTTTCCTCAATTATATACCTTGAAATCAAATTTTATAATGATTGTTGAAAAATTTCAGAAAATGGAAGGAAGTAGGCACCAACTAAACCAACAAGAATTGGAGGTGCAACAAGTCATGAGAGTTCACCGTGAAGAGGGAGTATACCCCTCTTATTACCCATGCACCGATTTTATGCGGAATGCAGGAATCTTGCAAGATGTTCAAACACTGATTTCCAATGCAGGGTTGGAAAGTTTTACTGTTGGTGAACCTTACCAATATGCGAAACTAACAATGTCGGTGGTGCAGGATTTAGAATTTCATCGGTCCCAAACTAACCCCATGGTTCGATACAAGATTTATAATAAAACTGTCAACTTGCCATTTACTGATTTTTGTGCAGCAATTAGAGTGCCACAATGGGGATCATGCGAGAAGGTTAGGGGAACGCCGCGGGAGCTCTCAAGTCTATATACGATGATTTGTCAAGGGAGAAGCTTCTCCGATGATAATGGTAAAATCAGTAGTATTCAACTCCCTGCTATTCGCTACTTTGCTTATTTCATCACAAAGTGCGTTCTTGCTAGAAGGAACGCAAATAAGTTGTCTATCCAAGATATGGCTTTCTTAGCTGCTGCATTGCAACAGGATAGGACTTATAATTTGGGTGCTTTGATAGCTTGTAGACTTGCTACTAACCGTGAGAAGGGAGGAATTTGTGGAGGTCTCATCGCCTCTCGCTTATTAGCTATGCATGGTGTAGAACCTCACCATCTAGATATTCCGCTCTCCATGGAGAAGCTTGATGATGTTGTTTCCATGATTAAACATGACTTTGTTTCAGATGCATCCAATTTGAACAACCTGTATTATAGGATAACATTTTATAAGAAAAATTGGAGAATAACTAAGAAAATTGAAAAACTAGTACGATTTCCTGCGCCTGTTCTGCTTAACCTTGATTCCAGGAAGGGGTGGTCGGTCACAGAAAATGAGCTAAATGCATACATAGAAAGAGAAGGCCATCATGCAAGGGACGGCACAGAGGAGGCCGAGGAGCACCTCGATTCTTCATCCGATGCAGCAAGCTCCTCATATCAACATTATGGTCATGTGGAGCCTCCACGCCATTCTTCTGCGCAGGGGCCTTATTATCACTCCATGTACGATCCACCAGCGTGGAACCCCGACCCTCGCTGGGGTTGATCTCCACTTAGGCAAAAAGCCTAAGCTTGGGGGGAGGTATACCGCCATCACTCATTCTTTGCATATTATGGTTGCTGCATACTTGTACATACTTGTTTAGTTTCTTAGAGTGGTTTTCTAATGAGAGGGAGATGATATTTGGGGAAGTGCTGTCCAAAAACAGATTCTGGGCTGTTACCAAAAACATTCGTACGCACAGCCAGAACGTTATTTTGAGTTGAAAATTTTTGAGCATGTGCCCCAGGTTGTTATCTAACTTTCATTAGTTGAACACTTTTTGAATTGAGCAATGGAAGATTTTTGTTAAATTCGATTTCTGTACTGCTGTCAGGTTTTGGCAGATTTCTGTCATCCTGCTTTTCTGTGTTTCTTTTAGTTTGCATTCTCTTGTTTTTGTTTTGTTTCTTTCCTAAAACACAAAAAGACCAAAAATATTTCTGTTGTTTCTCTTCACCATTTTTTTATTTTGTTCTTTGCTCTTATTTTATTTATTTGCTATCGTTGGTTTGCTATGAGAAAATCCAAAAAGATTTTGCTTTGTTTGCTTGTTTCCTTTTGTTCTTGTTTCTAACCCGAAAACACCAAAAATATTTGTTGTTCTTCTTTGGTTTTGTAAAGTTCATTAGGGAGTTCAGAGGTCTCCGGTGGTTGGAGCTTGGTTTCATTCCATATTATTATTCAAGCTGCACAAGTGAAAGGCAATAATGACGATCTACGGCAATTTGACTGTGGTGAGAGGCTGGTATGAACTCTATTTGTTTTCATTTTTGTACATATACTCATCCATGTGAGCATGCTTAGTTGGTTCATATGAGGTATATGTCATTTAATGAAAGTCTAGTAGTTTATGATCTCTCATGATTAGCTCCAATCTATTAATAATGAGTAGCATGTCATGAATATTTGCTTGCATTGTTTTATTCATAGATAGGTATGACATTGTGGTATCCTCCTCTGAATAATTCACTTAAATCGACTTGGCACATGCTCACGCATGCATATGACTAAACAAAAGTCAATTAAGCCTCGATGATTTACTTTGCTTCAGAGTTCTTGTATCACTTTTATGCCTCCGTTAATTTTATTTTGTCGCAAGCATGATTATGATAGTTATTGCTCTCTTGATTGTCGCTTCCCAATCTATTGCTAGCCTTCACTTGTACTGAGCGGGAACGCTTCTCGTGCTTCCAAATACCTGAAAACTAAGTTGTTCCAAAGTGTCCACCATAAATACCTATGCATGGCATTTCAAACCATTCCAAGTAAATTCTCATGTGCTACCTTTAAACCTTCAAACTACTTCTCAATTTGTGTTAATGTTTTATAGCTCATGAGGAAATATGTGGTGTTTTATCTTTCAACCTTGTCATTTACTCCGGACATACTTTCACCAATGGACTAGTGGCACATCCACCTATCCAATAATTTTGCAAAAAGAGCTGGCAACGGGGTTCCCAGCCCCAATTAATTAACCTTCATTAATAATTCTCTTCACATGTTTTGCTCTGATTCATCAGCAAGCAACTTAATCTGCAAATAGACACTTCCCCATGGTATGTGAATGTTGGAAGGCACCCGAGGATTCGGCTAGCCATGGCTTGTGTAAGCAAAGGTTGGGGGGAGTGTCATCCATAATGAAACTATAATGCATGTGTAAACAAAAGAGAAGAGGGATGATCTACCTTGCTGGTAGAGATAACGTCCTTCATGGGAGCCGCTCTTGAGAGTCTGGTTGGCGAGGTGGTTAGAGTACCCACTATCATTCGTGGACAACAACAAACACCTCTCAAAATAATTTTATTTCTGTCTTTGAAAAATGAAAAGCTCTAGCACATGTTAATCCCTGCTTCCCTCTGCGAAGGGTCAATCTTTTACTTTTTTTGAGTCACCATCCTTTCTTTGAGTACCTTCTTGAGAGCATAACTGTCATTCTTAGTATAGTATGCTTGTCCCAAAATATGATCAGCTGTGGTATAACTTTGATGCTTTTATCTTTGACAAATTTACTTCTAGTCTTTCTATGAACTTCAGAGGTGCCTGGGCATTTATGTTTTGCTACAAATACAGGCAAGCGAGATACCACTTTATCATATCTTTCTATGAACATTGCAATCCTGCTTATTGAAGTGTTTCATGATGCTTGTTATTAGTTTGTTGGTATCTCTTTCATGATTGACACAGTTACTAGATGACTTTATTTGCATGTACCTTATTATGAATTGCTTAAGCACTTGCCATATCATGAGAATATTTACATCATATGAACAAATGTGTTCGTGAAAGTTCTTTTATCGCACTCAGTTGTTAACTGAATTGCTTGAGGACAAGCAATAAGCTAAGCTTGGGGGAGTTGATACGTCCAAAACGTATCTACTTTCCGAACACTTTTGCTATTGTTTTGCCTATAATTTGTGTATTTTGGATACAACTAACACGGACTAACGTTGTTTTCAGCAGAATTACACTGGTGTCTCGTTTTTGTGCAGAAATTCAACTTTCAGGAAAAACCCCGGAAATAATCGCAATGGGCCTATTTTTACCGTGAAGATGAAGGGCCAAAAGGCGAACCAGGGGCGGGGGCGTGGCCCTGCACCACGGGACGGCGCGGCCTAGAGGGGGCGCGCCGCCCTATGGTGGAGCCTCGGTGGCCCCCGACGCTCTCCTTTCGACTACATATGTCTTTCGACCTAAAAACGCCGTGGGTTCGACCATATTTTCCAGAGACCATCCAACGCCGCCGCCATCGCGAAACTCCGCCTCGGGACCAGAAACTCCGTTCTGGCACTCCGCCGGGATGGGGAATTGGAGGGGATCATCACCGCCATCACCACCGACGCCTCTCCATCGACCAGCCATGTTTCCCCCATCCATGTGTGAGTAATTCCCCCGCTGTAGGCTGAAGGGGATGGTAGGGATTGGATGAGATTGATCATGTAATAGTCACAAGATTGTTAGGGCATGGTGCCTAGTATCCGTAGATGTTACTTTTATGATATTGTTGCAACTTGTTATGCTTAATGCTTGTCACTAGGGCCCGAGTGCCATGATCTCAGATCTGAACATGTTATTGTTTCATCAGGATATGCATTGTTTTATGATCTTACCTGCAAGTTGTATACACACGTTGCTGTCCGGAACCCGAGGCCCCAAAGTGACAAGAATTGGGACAACCGGAGGGGAAGGCGGTGATGTGAGGATCACATGTGTTCACGGAGTGTTAATTCTTTGCTCCGGTACTCTATTAAAAGGAGTACCTTAATTTCCAGTAGTTTCCCTAGAGGCCGCCACCGGCTGGTAGGACAAAAGATGTTGTGCAAGTTTCTCATTGCGAGCACGTACGACTATATATTGAACACATGCCTATTGATTGATTAGTACTTGGATACCGCTTTATTATTACCCGCAAATGCCCTACCATGATTGTTATATGAATTCTCTCATCCATGCAACGCCCGTTCATCCATCCCTGTGCCTACAATATTTTAATCCTGCTGTTTACTATAATCACTACTGCTGTCTTTATTTCACTGCTGTTATTTCACTATTCCTATGCTATAAAACTGTTGCTACCGATAAACTCTTGCGAGCAAGTCTGTTTCCAGTGCAGCTGAATTGACAACTCCGCTGTTAAGGCTTACAAGTATTCTTTGTCTCCCCTTGTGTCGAATCAATAAATTGGGTAATACTTCCCTCGAAGACTGTTGTGATCCCCTATACTTGTGGGTCATCAACTACGCTCGAAGAGGTGATTCCAGGGGCTTTAACGGGCATCGGTACAGGCAAGCCCCTCCCGTACCGTTCGCCCGTACCAAGTGTCGCAGCCTTCCCGAGGTCAAACCCTATAAGTTTTGTGAAGGGGCCGACGCCAAAAGGAGAGCCATTCGTCGCCAAACAGAGCCGCCATCCATCAGATTCATCTGCACCACACCGAAGGAGTTCCACCATCATAGTTCATCCATCCCATCTTCAATCTTGTCCATAGCCATAGCCATAGCCATCACCATTGTAATAGAGATCTCCTTGAGAATTGACGACCATTGTAAGAATATTGTGATTTCAATCTAAGTATTTTGCACAATGATTTCTATCTTTATTATTGATCTTGATATTATGTGTGAGTAGTCCTCATGGACTGCGGGTTGGGGTGAATCCTCGCAGCGTTTATGTGCATCTAATCTTATTATATGTGTAAAGATTGAATAGGAGTTTTGCAGTCTTGTATCCTTAACTCTTTGCCTCGTTTCGGTGATCTGCAGGTACCCGTATCATTCAGATCGATCAAGGGACGAGGTGGGATGAGTGGAGAACGGCGTGCTACCACGAAACCTCAGTGACAGAAATGGGAAGTAATGGTACATGTTTAGTGATTCATTCGGGATCATGGCACAACCATCTAGCTTAACACTTTGGTCTGTATTCATTTACTTAATAACTATTGTTGTTTGCGGCTGTGAGGACAGTGGTTGGACCAAGAAGCTCTTGTCACCTCTGTCTTTAGAGGCAAAAATATTTACAGATGTGCTACTCATAAATCTCTTATCTCTATTTTATGTGTTACACATATGTGCTTCAATTATATATGTATGCATAGCTGCAGGAGAAACCTTAATCCTGGCCTATTTCCATCATCGAACACAACCCCCTTTAAAGTAAACTAGAAATGGTCCGGTAAATAGAGAATAAAATAAACTAGCAAGTCTTGTAGACATTTCCTTTACACCATTTTAGCAATGCTTCCCAAGGTTCGATTAAACCTAGGTCTTCTAGGGAAAAAGCTTATCATACTACAATCCATAATACGGATCGAAGGTATCATGAAGTTTGAAGATCTCGTGACATCCATAGAATATCCTAGTTCATAATAGCATCATGGTATAACGATATTTAGTAATGGTAATATTTAGTCTTTGAGAAACTATCGATAATTATATTGACGATGTGTTTCACGCTATATCATTTATGGTCTATCCATCATCTTTGTTCCACTAACAAATTTTTTTTTGAACATTTAACAGTAGGAAAGGCTCCTACTGCTTTTGTATTAAATAAAAGGAACCCCAACAGGAACCAGGAGGTTACATGTTTGGATATGTACAAAATCCTTTGGCTGGAAGAAAAGAAAAACTAAGGTTTATAGTACACCAAGATCAAACTACAATCTAGCAATGAGACTAGCAAATAAAGGGGTGTACCCCCTCCTTTGTCCTGTGAACTAGTAAGCCAAACTCTTCTCTGAATCTTCTCTTCCATGCCTCAACAGTGGGTGTGATATTGTTAAAGAGCATATTATTTCTTTCCTTCCAAATATTCCAGGCTCCAACAATAAAAATTTCCATGAATAAAGGGTATCTCCATTGTATCTTGCCATGCTCAATAATTTTTAATCTGGTATCCCTCATTGGCCAAATGATATTCAAAACCGACCAACATTCTTGACTAAAAGGGGCAATGGAAGAACAAATGTTCTATTGTCTCTTCAGGTGGTGTCGTTGCCTATTCAACGGTACCCCGGAGGAGGGATCCTCACGAGGGGGAGAAGAAGTAGGGGCCATAGGGAGGAGTGCACACGGGACGGTAGTACGCGAGTTACCCAGCTTCGGAACACCTGCACGATGACAGGGCCTACCTGCTTGTCCGGAATTATCCGGCGCTTGCGCGTTGTTACAATGATTGTGGTTGTGCCTCTAGGGCTCCCGGGATCCGGCTTATATAGACGCACGGATCTAGGGTTTACATGGAGAGTCCTAGCCGGATTACAGATTGCCTAACTACGGTACAATGTCTTGCCGTACGTCAAGGATTCGCCTCCCATATACGTCATACGGATCCGGTCCCTCATGGGCCTCCACGGATCCGGGTTCCTCGAAGGTCGGTGCGGATCCGGCTAGCTGATCCTGGGCCAGACTTCATCCTTCATGATCAACGCAACTGGGCCGCCCGATGGGCCATACGCCATCACCGTCTATGGGCCACCCGGCTTGCCGGATCTAGACTGTCGATGGTACACCTATGAAGTATACCCACAACAGTAGCCCCCAGAGTTCTCTGAGCTTCACCTCCAGTTTCCGCCTTGCTAGCTCCTTGTGATCTCCGGCAATGTTGGTAACGCGGAGAAACTTGAAGAACTCCAACTTCTCATTTTCTTTCTTCCCAACCTTTAGTCGGAAAATACCCCCATCCTGCGGGACTTCATCCATCGACAGTACTCAGCATGTTTCCGGGTTACTCCCCTGCAGCAGATAAGGATCTTAGTATCTTTGCGCAGCAACCCGGAACCTTAAAAGGTTCTAACGGTTCCGCCAATTCTGGCGTCATTTTCGCGCGATTTGAGCGGTAACTTATCCTTATCCATTTTACTGTTTAGGGTTTTGACACGTGTCGCACATCCAACGGCGCGACGCTTGCGTTCCGACCACAGGATGCGGAGCACGAATCTCCTCCCACGGCCTATAAATATCCACCGTCGACCCGTAAACCTCCCATTCACCCCCTTTTCATCTCTCTGCGAAGCGCCGCCCTTGAGCTCCTCCTCCGCCGTGCCGGAACCCGCCGGAAAACTCAGTCTCGGAGCTCTGCGCCACCACAGTTCTTCGTGTTCTTAACTTCAGCGAGCCACCGCGCAAAATCCTCGTCGCCGGCGACCTCCACCACCGCGGAATCCATTACGGTGAGTTCTCGAGCTTCAGTCTTTCGTCGTAGTTGGGAGGGATGATCTTTGAGGAAAACGAAGTGGATCCGACTAAGCTATGTTTTCCGCCACTACTTTTTTTGTTCAGATGTCTTCTGCAACTCCACCTCCAACCTCCGAGCCGATCATGGCAACGCCCCTCTCCTCCGCTCCTCCACTCTTCGCTCCGGTCCACCCGGATCCTACCAAGGACTCCGGCAAGGACACTGAAGGAACCTCTGCTAACCCGGAGAAAGCCTCCGGGGAGGAACAAGCAGAACAAAAGGCGGAAGAGATCGCCACCAAGAAATCCAAGGCTCCAGCGAGATTCCGAGTCCAAGGGGAAATGGTGGCCCTGCACCACCGATACGGAACTGAAGAACTTGGAAGCGGAAGGCTTTCTGCTTCCCGGAAGCTGGCGAACAGTTCCGGGTTCCTTGACTCCAGCCCCTCAGGATGGTGAGATGGTTATAACCAAGGCGCTGGTGGAGCGAGGTTTCTCCTTTCCGCCATCGGATTTCTTCTCGGAAATCCTGAAGGCATATGGGCTCCAACCCCACAACATATCGCCAAACAGCGTCTTGGCGATCAGCAACCACGTCACTCTTTGCGAGGGCCACCTCCGGGTAACTCCCGAACTTCCTCTTTTCCAATACTACTTCACCGTCAAGAAGGAGAAGATCCGCCAAACCTTCGAGTTGGCGACTTGCGGATCCATCACCTTCATGCTCCGCCCCGGCCGCGTCTACCCCCACACCGACCGCCATGAATCTGCGCGGTATTGGTCCGGAAGCTTCTTCTATCTGAAGGACGTCTCCGACCCAGCGAGCGACAGGAAATTGCCATTATTCAAGAACAGCCCAGCCAGCGAAACTCCGTCATGGACACAATGCCCCCACCTCTCCGAGTCGCCTCTGCTAACCCGCGCTGTTAGGCGGATCTGCAAGCTTACGGAGGAGGGTTTGTCGGGGAAGGACCTCACCATGTCTTGGTTCACCAAGCGGATCCAGCCACTTCAGCATCGGGACCGCTTGATGTTCCACTACACGGGCGCGATGATCCGATGCGCGCCACAAAGACAACCTTTCCGCCGACGCCATCGATAAGAGGATCCGGCTCCTCATCAAGATTCCGCGTGAACTTCATGTTCACGTGTGTAACAAAGACATCCATTCCAACGGTTCCGGAACCGCGGTACGTTATCTTGACGTGCCTGTTAATTCCTTCATACCTTAAATTTTGTCTAAGTCTTGGCTTGTTAACAAAGCTCGAAGCCCTCGATAAAGGCGAGCTCGGAACTCTCTTCCGAGTCCCACATTCAGGGAACAACGACCCGGAAGCCGCATCTGAGGCGGAAGTTCCCGATGCTCCGCGTCTCACCAAGAGGAAGAAGGCCGCCCCCTCCAGCCCTGCAGCCAAACGCGCCCGCGAGGCCCCTAGCATCGCGGCTACGTGCAAGGCGGAGGCGGAGAAGAAGCGCCTAAAACTCATTGATACCAGTAACCGTGCTCAACCCAACATCCAGCAGTTTTTTATACCGACCAGGTAAGCACTTGATTTCCGTAACAAGAACGTGTTGCTGCTGTGAGTTATCAGATGCTAACTCGTTTATACTTCTTACTCTTTTGTTGCAGCAAAAGCTCTGGAAGCCAAGCCCCCAGGTTCGCGAAGAAGAAGGTCAAGCCGTTTCCGGCATCTATTCCAGTTACTCCCGAAGTGGAGGTTCCGCCCAAAGCCTCATCCGCCGCCAAGTCGGATCCAAAGGACGTCATTAACGTTGATGACCTTCCGGAGGATCCAATTGCCGAAACTGACAAAGGCAATTCCGGCAAGGGCTCCTCGTCGTCTGCACCTCCGCCCGAGCAGCCCACAGCTACCTCTACTGAAGTTCCGACTGACCTAGTCGAACAAAAACTCCGCCTAAGCGGCGCCACCGGCACACCTCAAACTCATCCTCACTTCTTCCCAATTTTGCAAAAGGTTCCCCTTTCTCAACGCCACGCGGAGATCTCCCAAATGATGGAGCAAGTGTGGGGACCTGCGAACACGGAGGAAAAGGAGCTGAATGAGCTTTAAGGCGGTATCAAAGCGTTCTTTGCCAAACACAAGGATGTGCGTCAGGTAACACCAGCCCCCAGGCATTGGTTAATGCATTTTTCCGAGTAACATGTATGAGCCAATGTCTTGAACTGAAGATTGTAGCGGAAAATCAAAGTTTTCACATGCTAAAGATTTTTACTTCCATCCAGCCCCCATAAGTTTGAATTTCCGTCTAATCCTGCACCCATGTGCTGGAGCAGAAACAAGAAATTGAGCTGCTTCAAACCAGGGATGCGGATAATCAGAAGGCCATCGCACTGCTGGAGACCCGGATCAAGGGTTTTGAAGGTACTGACTCCGACTGAGCCCCCAGGATTGGCGATGTAACTATATTAACTTTGTTGTTGAAATTCCGAGTTCCAGACGATATTGCCAAACGTCCCTCCATCGACTCCCTTTCCGCCAAGATCGAAGTTCTTCAGGCGGAGAATGAATCTCTCAAGAAGTTCCTGAAAGAATCCTCCGAGGAGGAGACCAAAAAAAGGAAAGAACTTTTGGAGAAACATGCCCAAGAACTGTCGGATCTCGCCGAGAAACTGAAGAAAGGTCACCAGTGGATCCAGACTTTGGCTGCAAAGAACAAGAAGTACGAGGAGGAGGCTGAGGCAATTGATAAAATGATCTTTCGTAAGGACCTCTGTTTCCCTTCTTTGTGACTCCGACCTCTTCATTCTTGAGCTATCAGTCGCGGAAAAGACTAATTATACTTTTCGCAGCGAGTCTTGGTTTTGAGTGGACGAAGGAGACCGCCCTCAAGAGAACTGAAGCGTATGAAGAAGTGCAGAGCTCTATTGACAACCTCTTCGAGGCATGTCGCGGAGTCGCCAAATCGCTATCCCTGAAGAGAGCCGAAACTGCGGGGATCGACACCATGACCAAACTTATCAAGCAGGTGCCGGAACTCATCAAGGATTGGCAGGAGTCTTCTGCTCGCGGAGTTGCGTCCCTCGTGTTGGCGACGTGCAAGGCACACTTCCCAACCATGAACTTCGCTGACGTCTCACGCGGAACCCCCAAAAGCGCCAATATGAGAGCCCTTCTCGCGGAGACCGAAGGGTATGATCGGCTCTTTGTCGGATGAGTTAACCACTCGTTTTGGTACAACAAGCATGATCTTCCCGCGGGGTTCTCTGACACGGAGGATGAAGACGAGGAGGACCTTCCCGGAGACGATTTCGCTGAAGAAGGCTCGGGGTCGAGCGCGGATCATGACGAAGAAGGCTCCGGCGACGACTCTGGCGATGGCTCCGCCTGCATTGCCTCTGATGAAGATCAATCCTCCGAGTAGGGCCTGCGAGACAGTTAAAACTGATGCATCATTTTGGCCCCGGAGTGGGTTTGTAATATTACTTAAATTCTTAAGTAGCTAGGGACGAAACAATCATGCATGGGCGGAAGATACTTATCCTGCTATCCGTTTTAATATTATTTGCATGTGTTGTTTCTTGAAAGCAAGTGCTGGTTTTATAGTTTCCGGCTTGCCCACTTGACCTTCCGCGAGCCGGAAAACCTGTGCCGGAAACGCTCGCCAGCGAAGCCCAATGGCGATCCGTCAATAACCGCGGAAACAAGCCCCCAGCCCAAGTGCCGGAAGTCTCTACCAGGAATCCATGGGTTTGCAACAGAAAAAATTTCCGCCAGAAAACTTAAGCTTACCCAAAGGACGATTTTGAAAATCACAACTTGCATACACGCCTAGGCGGAAATATCCAGCTCTGCGGTTTTAGTCGGAAAACATACACGATCTAAAATGAACAAGTAAAGGAGGTAAAAGACTCAAAGAGTGAACCAAAAGCTTTATTTCATTGATCATGTATAACTGTTAACCACACCATAAAATTCAGTGGTGCTGTGCTTGAGCTGTTCCTTGGTGAGGTTCATCTTCTCCAGAGTCTCCAGGTACATGATGTTCATGCTAGCTCCGCCATCCATAAGGCATTTGGAGAAGTCATACCCGTCTATGCGGGGACTTACAACCAGAGCGTAGCACTCTTTGGGGATGACGGCCGGGTGATCCGACCTGTCAAAGGTACAGCTTTCTCCGACCACTTGACATCTGCAGCACAGCCGTGAAGTTCAAGAGTCGGAGCGCTGATTTTTTCGCGCGGACGGTTGGGGTTCCGAAGAAGGTGTGGTAGGCTCTGACACTCTTTTTACCAAAGGGGTTGGATTTGTTAGCTGCGGTACCCTCCTTGGGTTCCGGCGAAGCGTCATCCTCGTCCATAGCCTCGGAACTGTCCTCTTCTTTGTCCTAGTTCTTACCCTTGCCTCCTTTGCCGCGTGGGCGGTGCTTCCGGGCTCGCTTGTATCCTGCCTCCGGGTCATTCTTCAGATCGTTGACCCACTTGCAGTTGCGATTGGTGTGAGTGGATTTGCCCGTAGCCGGATCTAGATGAGCCAGGCACGGCATATCCCTGTATTCTTCATACGTTTGGGGGCGCGGGATCCGGCTACGGTTACCTCGTCGCGCGCTGCTGGCCCCTGCTCTGCCTCCACGTCCGCGGCCTCTTCCTCCTCCTGAACCTCCGCGTTGGAACGTCATGGCGACCATGTCGGATCCTCCGCCTTTCTGGTCTTCGGGGGGTTCTTCCGCTTGTTGCTGTTGCTGACGCCATTGTCACGGTTTTTCTTTTGTTGGTGCAGGGGTATGGCAGTAGCTGCGAGATCTCCGCCTGCGTCGTCATCGGCGGCGGTGTGGTCGCTGGCGATGTTTATCATCTCATCAAGGGTGAGCTTGTTCGCATTCACCAGGCAGGTAAGCTTGTGGCGCAGCAGCCCTCCACGCTGCAAGCCACCAATGAAGGCGTGCATTGCTGTGCGGTTGTCTACGTTCTCGCACTCGTTTCGGTCGCCAACCATCGGGAGGAAACTTCGGATGTTTCACCCTTCTTCTGGATGCAAGCTTGAAGGTCGCTGGTGGTGGCCGGTCTCTTGTAGGTGCCTCTGAAGTGGTTCTCAAAGCCTTCTTCAGGTCAAACCAGCAAAAGATGGTGTTTTCCTCGAGGTCGCTGAGCCAAACGCGAGCTGGACCAATAAGGTACAACTGGAGCATGCGGCAGGCTATATTCGGGGTTCCTCCGGCAAAGGTTACTGCATTGTAGTAATCCTCGATCCAGGTATCCGGCCTCTCGCTGCCATCATAATGCTTCAGGTTTCCGGGTAGCTTAAGGTTCAAGCTTCTTGGCTTTGGTTCCTCTCGGATCATCCGAAAGCACTTTGGACCGATGTAGTCGGATCTGTACTCGTTAAGGCGTTCCCTAGCGTCGCGGGGACCGTCGCCGGGCGACTTTGAGCGGGAACGGGATCTCCGGCCTCCGCCTCCGCCTCCACCTCCGCCTCCACTGGGTGGTGGCGAGGGAGATCTGCGAGGGGGCCTGTAAGATGTTCTTCCGCCTTCGGACTCTTGGCGCTGCTCCCGCGGCTGGCTCCGGCTTCGGTGACTCCCTTCCTCTTGGTGGTGGTCGCCTCCGTCATTCCGGCTCCTGCGAGGCTCAGGCGCGCGCTCTTCGTTCCGGCTCCTCCTGGGTTCAGGCTCGCGCCCTTGGCTTCTGCGAGGCTCTGGCTCGCGGTCTTGGTTCCGACAAGGCTCTGGCTCGCGATCTTGGTTCCGGCTCCTGCGTGGCTCCGGCGTACGCTCCCTGCTCCTGTTCCTAGGCGGTGGCATGTTGTCGCGGATGTTGATTCCACCTAGCCCATGGGGCCTGGTGTTTCCGGCAGGACTGCGACGTCGAGGGGGTAGCGGAGGACGCGAAGCTCGGGGTGGTGGTGATGGAACACGATACTTGTCTCTGCCAGTATACATCGGGTCATTTCCCTTTGCCGGATTTTTCGGTGTTGAATCCGAGGGCACCGGGATTGGATTCGGATGTTCTCTGACTCTTCTCCTGCGCTCCGTGGATCCGGTGCGCGACTCGCCATCACGATGTTGACTTGCTAGGGCGTCCTTCTGCGCGGTAGATATGCAATGATCCGGATTAGATTCCAACCTGCGCGAAGTATCTGCTATAAAATAACGAGGGAGAGAGATTTGTTTTGCCGTGCCAAATAGCATCGGGGTCATCATGTATATATAGTCAGGAGTTTACAGGATATACATCAAGGTAGTTAGATCTAATCTGATACAACAACTCTAACTACTCCTATCTATCTCAACTCCCTATACGTGTGATACAAGACACGGTGGAACTGCTCCTATCTCGACTGATTTGCTTGTTTAACAGCCCCCCTCGATCCAGACTGGTACACACCAGATTGAGATCGAACTTTAAACGATCAAGTGCTTCCCGACCAAGCACTTTTGTGAATATATCAACGAGCTGATCCCGAGAGGGAATAAACTGAACTTTGAGTGTTCCTGCCGCCACCTTTTCTCTGACGAAATGAAAATCAATCTCTATGTGCTTTGTTCGAGCGTGAAACACCAGGATTAGCACTGAGAAACGTGGCACCCAAATTGTCACACCAAAGCGTCGGCGGTGCATGCTGAAAAATGCGCAACTCCTTGAACACAGACTGCAACCAAACCGTTTCAGCAGTAGCATTTGCGATTGCCTTGTACTCAGCCTCCGTACTTGATCGACTGACTGTAGGCTGTTTACGAGAACTCCACGAGACGAGGTTGGGACCAAAGAACACCGCATAGCCCCCCGTGGACCGACGATCGTCGAGAGAACCAGCCCAGTCGGCATCCGAGTAAACACTGAGCGCGGTAGAGGGTGACCGATGAAGAGAAAGGCCAAGATCAAGAGTGCCCTGAACGTAACGCAAGATGCGTTTGACAGCCGCCCAGTGGACATCAGTTGGGCATTGAAGGAATTGGCAAGTTTTGTTGACAGCAAAAGCAATATCCGGTCGAGTGAGACAGAGGTACTGAAGAGCGCCTAGTGTGCTGCGATATAAGAAGACATCATCGCCAGCAAGAGGGACGCCGGAGTCCTTACTGAGACGGTCAGCGGAAGACATTGGAGTAGTAACCGACTTGCAGGTCTGCATGTTGACGCGACGCAGCAGGTCCGTGGCATATTTTCGCTGGGTAAGGGAAATTCCATCCGAGATAGACTGAACCTCCACGCCCAGGAAGTAATGGAGGGGCCCTAAATCCTTGACAGCAAACGCAACATGAAGCTGAACCAACAGATTGTCAACTGCACTCTGACGAGAACCAACAATAATGATGTCGTCCACATAGATGAGTATGTATATGGTGACGGTAGTGGAGGTGAAGATGAACAGCGAGGTGTCAGCGCGAGAGGGAACAAAACCCAGTTCCTGCAGTTTCATGCTCAGCTTCGAGTACCAGGCGCGGGGTGCTTGTTTAAGCCCATACAGGGACTTTTGGAGCCGACATACATAGCCAGGTTGAGTTGGATCAACATAGCCAGGTGGCTGAGTCATGTAGACTTCTTCTTGAATGTCACCGTGCAGAAACGCATTTTGAATGTCAATTTGACGCAAGTGCCAGCCTTTGGAGACAGCAATGGCAAGGATTAAGCTGACAGTGGTTGGTTTTATGACTGGACTGAATGTGTCTGTATAGTCAACACCATATTGCTGTGTAAAACCTCGAGCCACCAATCGAGCCTTGTGCCGCTCAATAGTGCCATCTGCCTTGTATTTGAGCTTAAAGATCCATTTGCAACTGATCACGTGCTGTCCAGGAGGAGCATGAACCAACCTCCAGGTATTGTTCTTCATCAGCGCTGAATACTCCGTGTCCATAGCAGCCTTCCAAGCTGGACATGTAAGTGCCTGAACATGCGAGACTGGTTCAGCAGAAAAGGCTCTCTTCTTGGGATCATAGAGAATAATCCCATCATATAACTTACGAGGCTGAACCTTGTTCTGACGGAAGCGAGTTTCCATTGGATGCACAACAGGAGCAGCGCCAGGCGAGTCATCACGGGCGGATGGTGATGTTGTCGAAGGCGAGGCCGGGATCGGTGACGCCGGCCCAGGAGAGGCAGCAGTTGTGGGCGGTGTAGGAGCGTCAGTTGAGCTGATGTCGTGAGCAGAGGAGGACGGTCCAGCAGGGGTGCGTGTGCCGGAGGACGATCCGAACGGGCATGACTCTTGCAGCGACGACCCAGTCGTGTGATCGACGTAACGACCAGGGAGGTGCACCGGTGCTTCGACAGAGACGCCAGTGGTACCTGAAGCAGGAAATACTGAAGCAAAGGGATCACTAGCACGGTTAGTCAGTCCATGTGCATGAGATAAATCTGTGTCCTGCTCAGGAAGAAGGATGGAGGATTCTGTGGGTGGTGTGATAGTTGAGGATGACATGGTATAAAAAGGGAACACGTGTTCATCAAAAACAACATCCCTTGAGATGTACTAGGAGGCATTGGCGCGGCGGCACGCCGCGCCCGTGGCATTGTGTATGTATAGAAGGGCTGGTTTGGTTGCGTAAAACTAAGTTGTGCAGTGTTGGGTGGGCGTTGATCTCTATTTCTATCAGATGTTGTTAGTTATATGAGCAAACAGTGGTAGATCGATGCGGCAGACTTGGCACGGGCATCCTGTATGCCGGCCAGTGCGGTGCCCGTACGACACCGCACACCCCACGCACGTCCGACGTGGCTTACTGGCCCAGCCCAACGGTAAACGATTTTCTTTTTTTTCGTTTCTTTTCTGTCTATTATTTTTTACAATTTGAATATTTTTTAAAAATAAAAAAATCATCAAAATCTGAATACTTTTAAATTTTAAAATTGAGCATCTCTGATTTGAACAATTTTTTAAAAAAATCGCTTTTTTTAAAAAAAAGTTGGGCAGCCGTAGGAGTGGGCTACTTTTGGTGGCTACAGCAACGAACGCGGCCTGCACGTAGCCAACTCAGCAAGTGCTAATTTGGCAGGCTCTGTTGGCCCTTTAGATCGGCAACGGCAGGTGTGGCCCCATAGAGGTAACTAATTCTATTGCTTCGAGGTGAGAGAGAAAAAAAATCAAGTATAATCCAGATTCCAGAGAAGGGAAATGGTGCTAGCTCTTCGTTTGGAAGGTGCTGGATAGGAGGGGTCAGTGGGGAGCGTCCTCTCCCGATTGTTCTTGGACGACGGTGGCGCCGCTGCGGCAGTGCCGGAGGCAGATTCTCCTCAGCCGTCGGAGCAGCTCCGCTCGTTGACAGATGCTGAAGCCCATTTGCGCGGCGCGCTGCGGCGTCAGCGGGATCCTGCAGCGAGATTAGATGGGAAGCACAATTGCTTGAGGATGAGCAAGGGCGGTTCCATCCCTCAAATATCGGTATGTCACTGCTTTCTGTAGTGTCTCAGTAGAGGCGATTCTATTAGTTACATCAACTGTGTACGCTTGAATGAAAATTGTTGTGCTGAATAAATCGAAGTGGAAAGATTAAAAGGAGAAACAACTTACTACACTGCAAAACGTGTAGTTAGTTTGGTCGGAAGGAGACTATAACTGTTGTAGACAGTTCTTTCTCAAAAAAACTGTCAAAGACAGTTTGATTCAGTTTGGCTGTACCGTAGGTATCGCGTGTACTCCCTCCGTTTAGTAATGTATGACGTTTTACTTATAAACAGAGGGAATACTTTCGATAGCAATGGAAAGCGACATAAAATCTGGAAGCAGTGAAGGTAACTCACCAAAAACCTGAACATAAGAGAACATCCGTAAAGATGATTGTTAGAAAAGTGGATGAATGGCATAAATTGAAAGCAAAACGGAAGAGATTACAATAACAGAGATATGGATAACCTGACACATTCAGCATCAATAACAGGATAGCGACAACAGGTGTACCAAATAGATAGTCATCCATTGAAAACACATAGCACATAGCATAACACCAACAGGGAGAGGAAGGCCAACAATTTCACCAGGAAGAGATATCTGGGAACAAAGACACAGCAAGGAAAACCAGTAAGCAATAGGCCAAAGATATACACACAGAGAGGATGGAAGTGCATAAGAAAATGAACGTCCATTGGAAAATGTGGAAAAAAAAAATCTATGTGAAAACACATGCATACCAGAAACAACGGCTAGAGATGACCAAGGGATTCTCGGTATTCACGTGACTCGGTATACTATGTTTCTTGTCTGGGTGGTCACCTTAGCAGATTCGTCGAGCGGCAGCACTTCCAGCCCTTCCCTTGATGTCACCGTTGATAGAACAACATAAAATTTGACATGCGAAAACGCCGGCTTTGGCAAGTAACGCTGAGCTTGTTAAATGTTTGACCTTGTCTCTTGTCAATAGTGATTGCATAGAATAACTGAACTGGATACTGCTGGATCTGCAGCGTGAAAGGCCACTGTGTGGCTGGTGGTACAAAACGATTGTTGGTATGCACACATGTTCGCCAATTATGGTTGTTGTCATAATTTTAGCTTCTAGAACCTACTCGCCGAGCTGCGTAACCATTAAGCGAGTACCATTGCAAAGTCCAATAGCCTGATTGATATTTGCTAATAGCATTACTGGAACCCCTACCTTCAGTGAAATTCTATGCTGCAGAAAGTTTGGAGGATCAACTTGGTAGAGGAATTCCAGGGCATACAACAGATCTGCGTCAGCCACAAATAGCATTACAGCTCTCGAAACCCATTTCTTCTCCTGGTACCCTTGAGAAAATAGTCATAAACTTTATTAGCAGGAGAAACTATAGCATGCTATGCCAAGTAAAATGCGTCAGAATACATATCAGAAAATGAGTCATACGCTGCATAAACAATAGCAAAGACATGATCTAAATCAAGTAGCAGTGTGCTATGTCGGGCAGTAAAGAGATCCAAGATGGGGTAGCCTCCCCTGCTCGTGTATCCACGGGCACAGCTCCATCACCGACATCAAGTACCCATTTTGCAAATTCCTCCAAACCATTCGGCTCCTCATCCGTCATTACATGATTAGACAACCTCATGTTCCTGTGTAGCTTAAGCAGTCACATGCTCTTCTTGTATAACCACACAATAACCAACTAACTATGGAAATATTATATGCTGAGCTGCCATATGCTTAACCTATATTTAACTGAATGCATTGTTCTTACTTACGGTAGCACATAACCATTCATCCGACCCTCATGCTAAGCTTGCATCTCTGTTAACTTGAAAGACTCGTGCACACATCGTTCTTAATCAATAATTTATATGCGCAGTAGAGTTTGAAAGTGAAGATAAAAATTGTTATTTTGTTGTAACCAGGTTAACTTTTTTTTTCACACTAAGATATGAAAGATCCACTACTGGCTGTTGATTTCAGGTTAGTTGACGATACTGCAAGATGACCACCCATAACACCATGAACAACTTGGACAGATAATTTATTCTTGGTGTATGATTAAACTACATTGTGTCTAGAAATTGACGTAGCTGAGATATATACTCCCACTAAACACCATTCAGAGCTATGGTTCGATATCTAGAGAAGTTTCATTCTGGAAAATGTACAAAAGCGGTCATATTTCTCAAAACCAACGCACAAGGCTGCCTATGTGGCAATATGCATAAGCAGATTATGGTGTTATATGACAGAACATTGATGACATGAACCAGGAAATCCAACCATTTTTTTTGCTGGGCCCAAAGGGTAAACATGAAAACCCAAGTACTTACAATAATGGACATCTTTTAAGATGTGTTGACTAAATAGTTAGCGAGGTGTCAGGCCGGGCTTATCACGTTGGCGGCGAGTGCTAGATGTAGTTGTGGCCGTCTCGGTGTGTTGTAGGGGTGGTAATATGGCGAGGGGCAGTGCCTACTCCGGCGAGACAGCAAGCTGCAGTGGGTAGTCGTTAGAGCAAAGCTGGAAGGTTCTGACTCATAAAAATCTTCTTAATCTGGCGACGGTAATCTCCGGTCTCTATATAAACTCATAGACAACAACTTTTCTGCAAGGATTCTTTTTGTTGCGGATAGGAAAGGATAGCCAGGTTGTAGAAGGTGAATTTATTGTAAAGACAACAGAGAATATTATCTAAGCAACCGGTACAGGGGAAATTATAGTCCGACAGCAAATGAATAACAGCTTGAGTACATGACAGTAGGAATAGCGCAGTATATTTTTTTGCGGGTAAAATAACACGGTAGATAGAGCGCGGTAAAAATAGACTCAGTGCAACATGGAGAAAATGCATGAAATAAATAGGCGTAAATAGAGCGTTCTTTTGGTTGGAAACAGAGAAAACATATAACCTAGTATATCATAGAGATAATGCACAAAATAAATAGATGTAGGTTAAGCATTATTGATTGGAATCAGAACTGAACAATTAGGCTTACAGTCATGGAGCATCCTGGTAAAGGATTCTACTATAGCAAGATCTGGTTCTTCCTTGCACCGCTGCCGTTGATGACGGACTGATCGCAAGATCACATCAATTCAGGGTCACTTGGTTTCTCCATTTCTCCGTCCGTCGGCGAACATCACATCACGTGTCAGAGACCGGTAGCTGGGCATCCACATTAACAGGCCCATCGTCTTCATCATCTGCAACAAATATATTAATTATGTGTCCCAACAACCCAGGAACCACCATGAGCTTTATATGTAGCAGCGAGATTTTCCTTGGATGTGCCAGAGTAAAAAATGATACAGTACATGGTATAGGAGGAGGTGTAGTTTACCGGTCTAGGTAACTGAACGTTACCTTCTAAATATATAGGACATGGCAAATTTGGAAGTGATTAATGGCTCATGTTCAGACTCTTCCTTGGAACCTGTAGGCTGGATGAGTGGCTTGTTGGACGCATCTTGTTCAGCTTGATGATCAATTATACTCCCTCTGTCTTGAAAAGATGTTTTAGCTCTTCTATAGATTCACTCAATTTTATTTGTATGTAGTCTACTTTTAGGGTGTAGGTGCACTCCTTTTAGTTTGTATATGTAGTCTATTTTGAAAATATCTAAAACATCTTACATTAGTGCACGGAGGAGTACATTTCACCACTGGCCATCCTATTGCACTTTAAGATAATGTACAGTATGGAAAATGAAAAATGAAACGCCAAATGGAGGAGACAAACAATGAGTACTTATAATCCGAGTAAGCTAGTTGACATATGTGTTACATCCAAAACCAATGAAAAATTATCGGAATGTTTCTTCTATCAATATAGTAGAAAGTGGTTCCATGGCTGTATTGTGGTATAAAGTATCACATGCCCTGGGTCACAACAAAACCAAAAACCGCAAACTGTTTGCAATCCAAATGAACATCCAGGCCAAACAGAGTTGTTCTTAGTGATCAACTCAGTGAGCGTAATATTTAGTCTGCAGGGATCTCCCTGAAAATTGATATTTTGTGGAAGTGAGTGGAGAAGGTAATCTGACCAACCAGGGATTTACCTACTCTGTTGCTAGACCTATGCATTGGTCGCTGAACAAATTTGACTATTTTCGGAGAGAGCAGGTAATTAAAGTGAACTACTTCAGTTAATGATTTTCTAAAATGAGATAACCAAACTGGATAGTATGCCTCATGGATCTTTCAACCAAATACAAATACATAAATCGAGGAACTCATGAAAGATCAAATTGTAGAATAACACCTTAGATCAGCTTTGGCCAAATACTATGAAATCATCAACTGCAGACATGTCTGCATCAAGTCAAATATTTAAAATATATATCCATGCCAAAGAAGAACAAATATTTCCTTTAGTCCGTGGAGTGAAGGAGCCTGTCATGTGATAAAAGACTCGTTCAAGAAATACATAAATACATAATGTATAGTTACTTCGAAAGAGCACATTTTTTCAATCAGAACAATGATTTTTTTTTTAACTTGAAGCTCCAAAAATAGTAGAATCATCGTATCTTAAATTTATGCACGGGAATTTTCTCATGTGAAGTACCTAACTTCCAATGATAAAGTAAATAGTACATATTACCTAATTTGGGGATAATCCACAGAATTAAGCACCTCCCTAAGAAACTTATAAAATTAAGAACCATGTTGGGCAGAGTAAGCATCTCTTCATAGTCAGCCTGAAGCAAAATGAGAGAGCACTAACTCCTAGATATATCAGAAGAGCTACAACAAACTTAAAGCACAAAAAAGTAGAGCGCTAACAGTGTCTTTCATAGCTGATATCCTGCAAAAGCCTCCGGTGAGAGAATGGAGGAGCATCCATGCGGCAAAGCAAGAAACGGAAAAAAATATCAGATCAAAAGGGGATAAAGGGTAGCAAAGGAAAACAAAAAATTGTGGTATAGTAATGTCGTACACAGAGGACATGGCCACATATGGGATCCGGCAGGGACGGCCGCCAAAGCTTCTCTCCCTCCATCTTCTTTTTGCAGGTAGCTTCTCTTCCTCCATCGAATGTTAAACACCACAAAGCAGTGCAGATTCACATAAAAAAAATCGTCGTTGCTGCTCTGCAGTCCGCACCCAATTGCTGCTGCTTCTTATTTCCTATCCCAGAAAGAGGAATCTTGCTGGGCCGTTGCCTACGGAGAAGATGATGCCAAAATTCTGGGATGGTACCGGAGGACGTAGGCATTGCCCGTGGCTGAGTTGACGCGGAGGCTGGTGTCGGACATCTCCGGACGGCGATCTCCATGAGTGTGAGCTCGCCGGAGATGTCACTTGGAGAAGTACCACACGGTGACCAGGACCTCGTCGAAGGGCCCGACGCGCACGTACACCGGGAGGAGGAGGGGACCACGGCGGCGAGGCAGAGCGACCGCTACACCGGCGACGATGCAAACGTCCTCTTCTCCTCTCGTCCACTTCAATCCGTCGAGAAACACGCGGAAGAGGAGGGCGCCGAGGTCCTCGCCGCGCCGCCATCTACCTCGGGAAGAGGAGACCCCCGAGCCCCTCCTCCACGCGGACTGCCGCCTCGGTAGGAGGCATGGCGGCTAGAGTAGGAGAAGAGGGCGCCAGCCCTAGAAAAATAGGGGGCGGTGGCAACAGGAAGAAGAGAGTCGTGGGCGCCGCTTTGACCAGCTGTCGCTTGACCCAACAAATGCCGGTAGCGATCCAGAAAAATAGCAAGGAGACTGGCCAACTACCGGTAGCCGGTTGCCCGTCCGTAAAAAAAAAAAAAACACGTAACAACTAATGTAGCAAGCCACAGAAGATAAAATGAAAAGGAGGTACGTGTCAGCCAACAATAAGACTAAGGAGTGGATAATTCACACATCAACAGTGCCTAAATCAATCTGGGTGCCGTAACTTGTTCATCTTTTATATAGTGTATAATATGCGACTAGTTGCTCGATCAAGGCACTTGTAGCCACGGTGCAATGGACTGTAACCAAGAAAAACACAAAGTTTCGAGCGAAAAGAGAGTTTATGTTGGTTATATGATCGAAGGTTTGGCCAGCATGCGCATCCGAAGACGCGAAGGGAAGTGTAGTCGGGTGGAGTATGGAGCAACTTTGTGATGGGTGTTTGATTTTTTATGACTCGGCTAGGCATGCGATTAATCAAAAAACATGCGGTAAGAACAGCTTCATCCCAAAAACAAAGTGGAACGTGAGATTGTGCAAGGAGAGCAAGAGCAGTCTCAACAAGGTGACGATGTTTGCGTTCTATGGCACCATTCTGCTGGTGGGTATGAGGGCAAGAGACACGATGAGTGATGCCAATGTTAGAGAAATATCGATGCAATTTTTGGTACTCGCCACCCCAATCTGTTTGAACAGCCAAAATTTTGGTTCCAAGAGATTTCTCAACACGACTTTGAAATTGATAAAAAACTTGTTCTACATCGGACTTGTGTTTCAACAAGTAAACCCAAGTGAACTTACTATAATCATCTAGGAAACTAACATAGTAGCTATAGCCTCCTACTGATTTTATTGCAGGACCCCAAACATCGGAGTGAACAAGCTCGAGAGGTTTGGTAGACACACGACTAGAAAGACTATAAGGAAGTTGGTGCACTTTGGCCTGTTGACATGCATCACAGACGTGCACAATCTTATTCGTTGACAACTCTAACTTGTTGGAAGAAAGGATGGCTTGAACGATGGGTGCCGCGGGGTGCCCTAATCTCCTGTGCCAAATCTCCCGTGATGGCTTGGCGAGGTGGACTTGTCGGTTGCGGGAGATTGGTGGAACAGGATAGAGCCCGCCATGACATCTACCTTCCACCAGCACTGCCCTCGTGGCTCGATCCTTAATGGAGAAAAAACGAGGGTGAATTTCGAGAAACACATTACTATCATCAGCAAGTTTGTGAGCAGATAGTAGATTTTTGCTAATGTTCGGAACGTGCAAGACATCTTTGAGATGCAAGGAACGGGATGAGCTAGGTAAAACAGATGTACCAACATGCGCAATGGAAAGACAATTACCGTTGGCCACCTGCACATGATCGTTACCCATGTAGGCTTCACGCATGTTCAGTTTGTCGACGTCGTTCGTGAGGTGATCGGTTGCTCCGGTGTCGAGGTACCAGTTCGAATCAACCCCATAGGAGTCTGAACCAGAGCTTACGTGCCCAGCCATCTTCGTCTCTGGCTGGTACGAGTGGTCGAAGCGGGAGTAGCAGCGAAGAGCATCATGGCCATATTTTCCACAAATCTGGCAGGTAGACTTGGGACGGCCGCCATTGCCGTTCCCGCGTCCGCCACTGTCGCCTCGACCTCCGCCGTTTCCTCCGTAGTTGGTGCCGCCGTTTCCGCCATCACGGCAGCCACCTCCATTGTTGGTGTTGTTGCCGCAGTTGCCGCCACCACGACCGCCGCCGCCGCCACGTCCGCCACGGCCGCCGCCGCCACGGCCGAAGCTACCGCGACCGCCCCCGCGCATAGCATTGTTGGCGGAGTGCTGGAAGATCTGGTCGCGGGTCGGGTGACGGGCTTCGTAGCTCATGAGATGAGCATAGAGCTCACCGATGGAGACGTCCTCGGTGCGGGAGGTGAGCGACGTGATGAGGTTGTCGTAGTCGTCGCCGAGGCCGGCGAGCATGTAGGAGACGATCTCAGCGGAGCTGAGTGGCTGGCCGATCGACGACATGGTGTCGGCCAGATTCTTCATGCGGTGGTAGTACTCGGCCATCGACATGTCGCCCTTCTGTGTCGTGGCGAGCTGCACATGCAGCTGGACGATGCGCGCCCTGGAGCGAGACGCGAACATCTCCTGCAGTGCCTTCCACGCCTCTTCCGCGGTCGCCATGAAGAGGACGAGCCCGAGAAGGCCAGGCGTGAGCGATGCCAGTATGGCGCTCAGAACCTGCTGATCAAGACGGAACCAGGTTGCATAAAGGGGGTTCGGTACCTTGGCGGTGTTGTCATCTCCGCCGGGAGCGGCGATCAGCTTCGCCGGTTCCTTGATCGACCCGTCGACGAAGCCCATCAGATCGTGGGCATGCAGGGCAGGGACGAACTGGGCGCGCCATAGGAGATAGTTCTCCTGGTCAAGCTTGACGGTGATGGAGCTTGCGATGGACGACAGTGAAGGGGAAGAGGTGGAGCTGGATGAGGCAGCGGTGGTGGTGGAGAGAGTTCCAGAGGTGTTGGGAGCCATGGCCTAGTCGATTAGGAGCAGGGGCTTGATGACCCACAAGTATAGGGGATCGCAACAGTCTTCGAGGGAAGTATTACCCAATTTATTGATTCGACACAAGGGGAGACAAAGAATACTTGTAAGCCTTAACAGCGGAGTTGTCAATTCAGCTGCACCTGGAAACAGACTTGCTCGCAAGAGTTTATCAGTAGTAACAGTTTTATAGCAGTAGGAATAGTAAAATAACAGCAGCGGTGAAATAAAGACAGCAGTAGTGATTATAGTAAACAACAGAAATAAAATATTGTAGGCACAGGGACGGATTAACGGGCGTTGCATGGATGAGAGAAACTCATATAACAATCAAAGCAGGGGCATTTGCAGATAATAATAAAACGGTATCCAAGTACTAATCAATCAATAGGCATGTGTTCCATATATAGTCGTACGTGCTCGCAATGAGAAACTTGCACAACATCTTTTGTCCTACCAGCCGGTGGCAGCCGGGCCTCTAGGGAAACTACTGGAAATTAAGGTATTCCTTTTAATAGAGTACCGGAGCAAAGCATTAACACTCCGTGAACACATGTGATCCTCACATCACTACCATCCCCTCCGGTTGTCCCGATTTCTGTCACTTCGGGGCCATTGGTTCCGGACAGCGACATGTGTATACAACTTGCAGGTAAGATCATAAACAACGAATATCTTCATGAATCAATAACATGTTCAGATCTGAGATCTTGGCACTCGGGCCCTAGTGACAAGCATTAAGCATAACAAGTTGCAACAATATCATAAAAGTGACATCTACGGATACTAGGCACTATGCCCTAACAATCTTATGACTATTACATGACCAATCTCATCCAATCCCTACCATCCCCTTCAGCCTACAGCGGGGGAATTACTCACACATGGATGGGGAAAACATGGCTGGTCGATGGAGAGGCGTTGGCGGTGATGGCGGTGAAGATCTCCTCCAATTCCCCGTCCCGGCGGAGTGCCGAACGGAGACTTCTGGCTCCCGAGACGGAGTTTCGCGATGTGGCGGCTCTGGAGGGTTTCTGGCGACTTCGACTTCTCCCCGTGCGTTTTTAGGTCGAGGGCGATAAGTAGTCCGAAGGAGGGCGTCGGGGCCAGCCGAGGGGCCACACACTAGGGCCGCGGGCCCCCTGGGCGCGCCGACCTAGTGTGTGGGGCCTCGTGCCCCCACCTCGCCCTTCTGGCTCCGTGAGTCTTCTGGAAAAATAGGGCCTTCGTATAAATTCCGAGGTTTTTCTGAAAGTTGGATTTCTGCACAAAAACAAGATACCAGAGCAATTCTGCTGAAACAGCGTTAGTCCGTGTTAGTTGTATCCAAAATGCACAAATTAGAGGCAAAACAATAGCAAAAGTGTTCGGGAAAGTAGATACGTTTTGGACGTATCAGGTCTCTGATACCATATAAAATAACGAGGGAGAGAGATTTGTTTTGCCGTGCCAAATAGCATCGGGGTCATCATGTATATATAGTCAGGAGTTTACAGGATATACATCAAGGTAGTTAGATCTAATCTGATACAACAACTCTAACTACTCCTATCTATCTCAACTCCCTATACGTGTGATACAAGACACGGTGGAACTGCTCCTATCTCGACTGATTTGCTTGTTTAACATCTGCTCGATGCATAGCTGAGGCTGGGGGACGTAGTTGATGTTAATCTCCTCGTCCTTCTTCTTCAGGAGCTCCGCAGCCTTCTTCATGTTATCCTTTGGAGTTGTGAGTGGCTGTTGCTCTGTGGGAGTTGCGAAGGTGATCTTGCGGGGAGGGATGGCTTCTCGAGCGATTCTATCAACCTCCTCCTGCGCACAGGCCACTCTTTCCTCCCATTCCTTTCGGAGCTGCTTGACTTTCGCGGGAGATTCGTCAACCTCGCGGTCCTTCTTTTGAAAGTGGACCACGAAGTTTGCAGCTTATGTCCTCTCTTCCAACATCGCAGCTGCGGTGTTGGCAAACTTCTTGGCTGTAGCCAGCATCTTCTTCCTCCTGGCTTCCAAAGCCTCCGGATCTGCGGCCTTATCGGGGGTTATCGGCTTGTTGAGGACATCAGACTTCGCGACCAAATCCATGCGTGCTTGCTCGACCATCTCTTCTGGGGACAAGACCTCCTTACGCGGTCGTTCCCGTGTTAACGGAGATCCTGCGTTGGATGGTCCTGGGTCGGAGTTGGAGTCCTCGTCTTCCGTTTCCTGCTGATCCAGCGGTGCCACGGTCGCGAGGACCTGCATGGGCTGGGCGGATTCTGCGTCGGCTTGTTCTCCGCCTCCGAGCTCTTCTAGCTTGCGGTTAAACTCTTCCGTGTTCATGGACGAGGCACCGTCAGCTTCTTCCCCGATCTCGAGCTCCTTCGTCAAGCGGTTGTATTCTTCTGTGCCTATTGAGGAGGCATCGTCGGAATTTGAGCTTAGGTTGCCGAGGATTGATTCCTCAGGGTTTCCGGCTTCCTCTTGTCCCGGAGTGTCGCTGTCTCCGACAGCCTCTTGCTGATCCGGAGCGGCGTCGTTTCCGGGTGCCACAACCTGCAAGGGATCAGCTTCATCCTCGTGGAGGGCGTCTCCTGCGGTATGGGCCAAGAAGTGCACGAAGTGACACCTTTGCTTCTCTAACACCTGGGAGACCCAGGGGGATCTGCATTGGTCTTCCACCGTTTTCTCCTGCTCAGGGGCGGATTGGGTGGGCTTTGATTTTTTCAGATCTAAGGCGGAATCTTCCTTAGGGAGTTCCTGCGACTTAGATCGGATTTTCGCGACAGCGTCCAGCTCAGCGGCGGACGCGTCAGCGTTACTTACCAGTGCGTTTCCGTCGGAATCGACGGTCTCGCCGATGAAGATGTGGATGCCGCCAATTGGGACGATGGAGAGCTTGACGGGGTTGACCTAGTCGGAATCCAGAATTCGTCCGGAGGGACGATCGGAAAATTCCCGGCGTAGAGTACACGCCCCACAGCGATCAAGTCGTCGTAGCTTCCCATGGCGGAGCCCTCCCGGTTCCGGCCTCCAGACGCCTCAAGCCCCACGGTGGGCGCCAACTGTCGTTGCCTATTCGACGGTACCCCGGAGGAGGGATCCTCACGAGGGGAGAAGAAGTAGGGCCATAGGGCGGAGTGCACACGGGACGGTAGTACGTGAGTTACCCAGCTTCGAACACCTGCGATGACGGGCCTACTGCGCTTATGGAATTATCTGGGCGCTTGCGCGTTGTTACAATGATTGTGGTTGTGCCTCTAGGGCTCCCGGGATCCGGCTTATATAGACGCACGGATCTAGGGTTTACATGGAGAGTCCTAGCCGGATTACAGATTGCCTAACTACGGTACAATGTCTTGCTGTGTAAGTCAAGGATCCGCCTCCCATATACGTTATACCGGATCCGGGTCCCTCATGGGCCTCCACGGATCCGGGTTCCCTCGAAGGTCGGTGCGGATCCGGCAAGCTGATCCTGGGCCAGACTTCATCCTTCATGATCAACAGCAACTGGGCCGCCCGATGGGCCATACGCCACCATCACCGTCTATGGGCCACTCGGGCTTGCCGGATCTAGGCACTATCGATGGTACACCTATGAAGTATACCCACAACAGGTGGGTTATCACACAACAGGCAATTATATCCAGAATTGAGAATCAAATTTCTTCTCTTCAGCATATTCCTTGTATTAATTCTATCAGAAAGCAAAAGCCAACAAAAGAATTTCATCTTTGGAATGCATTTCTATTTGCAAAGCCACTGTAATGAGATGTGTGGTTTAAGCTCTCTGAATTATAAAAAATCCTGGAAGAATATTTATCTGATGCCCATTCATATGTCCATTTATCATGTGTGTTCACCTGAAGAGTGATTTGGCTTGCATCTCTCTGAAGATTTCTTACTTCCTGAAGTGCTTCTGGAGATAAAGGCAGGTTGAAATTTTCAGCAAGAGAAGTAGCGGAGAGGAAAGATTGCACTGTGACATCCTCTGATAAAGCATATGAGAAAGCTCTGGGATATTCATCAGAAACTATTATATTGAGCCAATTGTCTTTCCAGAATAGCACAGTCCCCCCATGACCAATCTGAGTAGATGAAATTGCTCTATAGATGGGCATTAACTTACAGATATCTTTCCACCAGAAGGAGGCACAAGGATTAAGAGCATAAGGTAACTTTTCCTGTGTAAAAGAATTCCATAACAGATGAACCCAAGGTGTATCTTCCTTATTATAAAATTTGTGCAAATATTTTAGGAGTAATCCTTGGTTTTGCAACTTTAAGTTGAGTATCCCTAAACCTCATTTTTTCTTTGGTACACAGACCATATTCCAAGCAGCCAAAGAATGACATTTCTCTCCATCTTCTGTTCTTTTATTCCACAGACAATGCCTTCTTATTTTCTCCACATGTTCAAGGATTTCTGGATTCAGTTGAATAGAACACATTGCAAAAGTAGCAATAGAAGTAATCAAAGAATTGACAACTGTTACTCTTCCACTATAAGACATCATCAGGAAGGTTGCTGATACTCTTCTCTCAATCCTATCTACCAATGGCATCAAATCATGAATAGTTGTCTTTGTAGTACCAAGTGGTAGTCCCAGATATGTGAAAGGCATAGAGGCAATGTTGCATCCCATATGATACTAACAACCTTGTAATAACTTGTTGATCTCATATGATACCAACAACCTTGTAATAACTTTTACTTATTGCCCTATAGTAGGAAACCGAGACTATCAATATCACATGTTCTAGTCATAGAGGCGTAACTAGGGATATCTTATTTGGTGTTTATAATCCCACACAAGTATTAGGGTTTTCCTCCGATATCACGAATATCTGGAACTAACACAATTATAGCATAGCATATAAATTGAATGTAGATAAGTCAATAAGCACACCCACCTCTGGGGTAGTCCGTTCAGTGCCCTGTTCACTCTCTTGGCCGGCCGTGGAGAAGAAGGCCAGGTGAGGACAACATGGACGGAGCTGCTGTCAGAGAGTGGTGGAGAGATCTCACCCACGTGGTTGCTGTGTCTCCTTCGGTGAACACCAAGCAGCGACATCATCTGGTTGTTGCTATTTTAGGCCAAATTGATGGCCTCGCCTAGCTTGATCAACATGGAGTCTCGAGCTTCTTCTTCCTTCAGCAGAGGATCAACTCCAACCCCAGTGCGGCATTGTTGGTTCCTGACGCCCGAAGTGGTTATGTCCCCGGCGGTGACAAGAACAATAGCATCTGGAGACTGACCGCCGGGGGCGGTTTGCGAGGACCACGCCGTGTTTCTACGATCTCTTTTAGGGTGCAATCTCTAAAAGCCAAGGACATGTGTGTAATTTTTCTTTTTGTTTGATGTACTTTCTGTAATTTTGTACCCACGGCCTCTTCAATGCAAAAACTAGGTCCTTGGGACATTTCCATGTTCGAACAAATTAGAGTGAAACTGAATGCTTGTCTATTCTTGGAAAATTATGCGTATGGTTATTCTTCTTTTCCCTTTCTTGCATGATGGAAAATTATGCGTATGGTTATAATAATGCAGATGAATCGGCAATGGATGTACGCTAACCGACTCTCCGGCGAATTCACTACGGGTTTGAAAGATTTCCTCCTAGTGGCTAATGCGAACAAGCGGGGGGTTTTGTTATCTGTCCATGTGTTGGCTGTAAGAATCAGAAGGGTTACTCTTCCTCAAGGGAAGTTCACCTGCACCTGATTCGGCACGGTTTCATGCCAAGCTATAATTGTTGGACCAAGCATGGAGAAAGAGGGGTTATAATGGAAGAAGATGAAGAAGGGGATGACATCGATGACAGCTATCTTGATCATTTCGGTGATACTTTCATGGATGATGCTGAAGGTGGGGAAGGTGAAGGGGAAGGTGATCAAGAAGAGGCACGTGATGAGCCCGCTGATGATCTTGGTCGGACCATTGCTGATGCACGGAGTCGCTGCGAAACTGAAAAGGAGAGTGATACGTCCAATTTGCATCACTATTTTATATCATAATTTGCTGTTATTCATTGATATATTTCATATTGGGACACAATACTTATGTTATTTCATCTATTTTGCATGTTTCATCATTATTGGAGGATCAAGCACCGGAGCCAGGATTCTGCTGGAAAAAGCACCGTCAGAACGCAATATTTCGGAAGATCAACTGTGGAAGGAAATTACACATAAATTCCTATTTTTCCAGATGACGAAGGAAGCCGGAAGGGGAGCCACTGGACCCAAGGTGGGCGGACAACGGAGGCGCGGCCCATGGCCCCGCGCCACCATGTTGTTTGGGGGCCCACCCCTTCGCCTCCTTTTCTTCGCGTACTCCTTCGTCCGAAAACCTAAGCCACGAGGGGTACCTCACGAAGAGTTACAGCCGCCTCTGCGGGCGGAGAACAACAGAGAGAAAAGAGCTCTCCGGCGGGCAGGAATCCGCCGGGAAATTCCCTCCCGGAGGGGAAAATCGACGCCATCGCCATCGTCATCGAGCTGGACATCATCTCCATCATCATCATCATCATCATCTCCACCATCTACACTGCCATCACCACCGCTGCACCTCGTCACCGCTGTAACAATTTGGGTTGGATCTTGATTGTTTGATAGGGGAAACTCTCCCGATGTTACTTTCTACTTGTTATTGATGCTATTGAGTGAAACCATTGAACCAAGGTTTATGTTCAGATTGTTATTCATCATCATATCACCTCTGATTGTATTCCATATGATGTCTCGTGAGTAGTTCATTTAGTTCTTGAGGACATGGGTGAAGTCTAAATGTTAGTAGTGAACTATGGTTGAGTAATATTCAATGTTATGATATTTAAGTTGTGGTGTCATTCTTCTAGTGGTGTCGTGTGAACGTCGACTACACGATACTTCACCATATATGGGCCTAGGGGAGTGCATCTTGTATTCGGTTGCTAATTGCGGGGTTGCCAGAGTGAAAACCTAAGCCCCCGTTAGTATACCGATGCAAGAGGGATCGCAGGATCTCAGAGTTTAAGGCTGTGGTTAGATTTATCTTAATTACTTTCTTGTAGTTGCGGATACTTGCAAGGGGTATAATCACAAGTATGTATTAGTCCTAGGAAGGGCGGTGCATTAGCATAGGTTCACCCACACAACACTTATCAAAACAATGAAGATTATTTAGCTACATGAAGCGAAAGCACTAGATTAAAATCCCCGTGTGTCCTCAAGAACGTTTGGTCATTATAAGTAAACAAACCGGCTTGTCCTTTGTGCTAAAAAGGATTGGGCCACTCGCTGCAATTATTTCTCTCGCATTTTACTTACTCGTACTTTATTCATCTATTACATCAAAACCCCTTGAATACTTGTTTGTGAGCATTTACAGTGAATCCTTCATCGAAACTGCTGTCAACACCTTCTGCTCCTCGTTGGGATCGACATTCTT
Organism: Lolium multiflorum; assembly: GCA_030979885.1. Lineage (NCBI taxonomy): Eukaryota > Viridiplantae > Streptophyta > Magnoliopsida > Poales > Poaceae > Lolium > Lolium multiflorum. Next base: position 94,994,485 of record CM061749.1, read on the forward strand.
ACTTATCGAAGATACTACGATACACCCCCTATACTTGTGGGTCATCAAGACTATTTTCTGGCGCCGTTGCCGGGGAGTGAAGCGCTATTGGTAAGTGGAATTGGTAAGGAAAACCTTTACTGTTGTGCTGATTTTATTTCTGCCTGCTGCTATAAGTCATTATGGAGAGATCTTCTCTTCAATTTCTATTTGGGAAATCTACTACTACTGCAACGGTAGTGGATGAAGCGCCAGGTGAGGAAGTGATACCATATAAAATACCGATGAAAATTATTGAACGTGTTATGGATAACCGCTATGAAGGGGATGGAACTGTTCATCCTGGTGATCATTTACTGTTTTTGCATGAATTATGCGGGTTATTCAAATGTGCAGGTATTGCTATGAATGAAGTTAGGAAGAAACTATTCACTATATCGCTGTCTGGTAAAGCGGCGCATTGGTATAAATTGTTGAAGAATGGTGATTCTCTTGATTGGGAGGACATTGTGCCTTTATTTTATTCCAAATTTTATCCTCCAAGTGAAATTCACAAAGATCGGAACCGCATATATAATTTCTGGCCTCATGATGGAGAGAGTATTGCCCAAGCTTGGGGAGATTGAAGTCTTTAATGCTCAAATGCCCCATTCATGAGCTTCCTGGTAATGTTATTATTGATAATTTCTATGCAAGACTTTCTTTTCAAGACAAGACCTTGCTGGATACTTCTTGTTCTGGATCATTTACACGCAACAAAGAAGAGTTTAAAAGGGACCTTCTTGATCGGATCCAGGAGAATACTGAAGGATGGGAGAACGACAAGGATAGAGAGTCAGGTATAATTTATGATTATAAATGCATTGAAGCTTTTATGGATACTGATAAATTTCGTAATATGAGTGCTACTTATGGTCTTGATTCCCAAGTTGTTGCAAATCTTTATAAAGATTTGCCTCTCATTATGAATTGCCTAAGAAGAATTTTGATAAGTATCATGAACCGTATAAAGATAAAGTTGATTCATCTGTAAACAAATGTGTAGTGATTGAAACTGTTGATCATGTTATTCCTGAAGCTTATATTGAAAAAACTCCTTTCCCTGCTAAAATGAAGGAGTACTCTGTCATATCTAGTGCGGTTAATAAAAGTGGAAAGAAACCTATAGAACCTGAAGAACAAATTAAAGTTGAACCTGCTGTTGCAATAATTAAAGATCTTGTGACTGAAAATGTGGAGGATGGTCAAATTATTTTCTGTGAAGATGCTTCTAATATTGTTTCACATCCTAATAAACCTAAACAAGTTAGTGTTCCTATGTTATCTGTTAGAATTGGTGATCATTGCTATTATGGTTTATGTGATATTGGTGCAAGTGTTAGTGCTATTCCTTATGAGCTTTACACGGAGATTATGCACGAAATTGATTCTTGTGAACTTGAAGATATTGATGTGGTTATTCAGCTGGCTAATAGAGAAACTATTTCTCCAATTGGTATTGTTCGAGATGTGGAAGTTCTATGTGGTAAGATTAAATATCCTGCTGACTTTTTGGTACTTGGTTCTGCTGCTAGTGATCATTGTCCTATCTTTTTGGTAGACCTTTTCTAAATACTTGTGGAGCTATTATAGATTGTAAGAAAGAGAAAATTTTGACTAAATTTGCTGGTGAATCTTATGAGTTTAACTTCTCTAAATTTACCAAAACTCCTTATAAAGCTGATTTGCCTAGTGATGATTTTAAAATGGAGCAGTGTGCATCTATTGTTCTTGTTCCTAATAATCCTTTGCAGCAACATTTGGAGAATAGCGAGAGTGAAGCTTTTAGGAAAGAAAGAGATGAGCTTGAGGAAATTTTTCTTCGACAACCTATTCTCAAGCATGATTTACCGGTGGAAGATTTGGGTACAACACCGCCACCAAAGGAAGATCCTGTTTTTGATTTAAAGCCTTTACCTGATAATCTTAAATATGCTCATATTGATGATAAGAAAATATATCCTGTTATTATTAGTTCTAAGCTTTCAGAGATTGAGGAAGAAAGGTTATTGGAAATATTGAAGAAACACCGAGGAGCTATTGGCTACACTCTTGATGATTTGAAAGGGATTTCTCCTTCTATTTGCCAACATGCTATCAATATGGAAGATGATGCAAAGCCTGTTGTTGAACATCAACATCGTCTAATTCCGAAGATGAAGGAGGTGGTAAGGAATGAGGTATTAAAACTTCTTGAAGCTGGTATTATATATCCTATTGCTGATAGTAGATGGGTTAGTCCTGTGCATTGTGTTCCTAAGAAAGGAGGAATGACTGTTGTGCCTAATGATAATGATGAGCTCATTCCTCAAAGAGTAGTTGTAGGGTATAGAATGTGCATTGATTTTCGAAAAGTTAATAAAGTTACTAAGAAAGATCATTACCCTTTACCATTTATTGATCAAATGCTAGAAAGGTTGTCTAAAAATACTCACTTTTGTTTTCTTGATGGTTATTCTGGATTTTCACAAATTGCTGTTAAAGCTAAAGATCAAGAGAAAACCACGTTCACTTGTCCTTATGGAACTTATGCTTATAGGCGTATGCCTTTTGGTTTATGTAATGCTCCTGCTACTTTTCAAAGATGCATGTCTGCTATTTTTCATGGTTTTTGCGAGAGTATTGTAGAGGTGTTCATGGATGATTTTTCTGTCTATGGGAATTCTTTTGATAATTGCTTGCGAAACCTCGATAAAGTTTTGCAGAGATGTGAAGAAACTAATCTAGTTCTTAATTGGGACAAATGCCACTTTATGGTTAATGAAGGAATTGTATTGGGACATAAAATTTCCGAGAGAGGTATTGAAGTTGATAGAGCTAAAGTTGAAGCAATTGAGAAGATGCCCTATCCAAGGGATGTTAAAGGTATTCGTAGTGTTCTTGGTCATGCTGGGTTTTATAGGAGATTTATTAAAGATTTCTCTAAAATTTCAAAGCCTCTTACTAATCTTCTTCAAAAAGATGTACCTTTTGTTTTTGATGATGATTGTAAGGAAGCTTTTGAAACTCTAAAGAAAGCCTTAACAACTGCTCCTGTAGTTGAACCTCCTGATTGGAATTTACCTTTTGAAATTATGTGTGATGCTAGTGATTTTGCTGTAGGCGCTGTTCTTGGACAGGTAGATAAAAAATTAAATGTTATTCATTATGCTAGTAAGACTCTTGATGCTGCTCAAAGAAATTATGCTACAACTGAAAAGGAATTGTTAGCTGTAGTCTTTGCTTGTGACAAGTTTAGACCCTATATTGTTGATTCAAAAGTCACGATTCATACTGATCATGCTGCAATTAGATACCTTATGACAAAGAAAGATGCTAAGCCAAGGCTTATTAGGTGGGTACTTCTGTTGCAAGAATTTGATTTACATATTATAGATAGGAAAGGTGCTGATAATCCTGTTGCTGATAATTTGTCTAGATTGGAAAATATTGCTTATGATCCTGTTCATGTTAATGATAGTTTTCCAAATGAACAATTGGCTGTAATAAAGGTGAGCTCGCGAGAGAGCCCTTGGTATGCAGATTATGCTAACTTTATTGTTTCAAAGTATTTGCCTCCATCCTTTTCAGCTCAGCAAAGGAGAAAATTCTTTTATGACTTGAGGCATTATTTTTGGGATGACCCACACTTATATAAAGAAGGAGTAGATGGTATTATGCGAAGATGTGTTCCTGAATATGAACAACAGGAGATATTGAGTAAATGTCATGGTAGTGTTTATGGAGGACATCACGCTGGAGATAGAACCGCACAAAAGGTTCTACAATCAGGTTTTTATTGGCCAACACTTTTCAAAGATGCAAGGAAGTTTATCTTATCTTGTGACGAATGTCAAAGAGTTGGTAATATCTCTAGACGCAATGAAATGCCTATGAATTATACTCTTGTTATTGAACCATTCGATTGTTGGGGATTCGACTTCATGGGTCCTTTCCCTTCTTCAGAAGGTAACACTCATATACTTGTCGCTGTTGATTATGTTACTAAATGGGTAGAAGCTATACCTACGAAAAGTGCTGATGGTGAGACCTCTTTAAAAATGCTTTTAGATATTATTTTTCCTAGATTTGGAGTACCTAGATATATTATGACTGATGGAGGTTCTCATTTTATTCATGGAGGTTTTAGAAAAACTCTTGCTAAGTATGGTATTAATCATAGAATTGCTTCCGCTTATCACCCTCAAACTAGTGGTCAAGTAGAGTTATCAAATAGAGAGATTAAATCTATTTTGGGAAAGACCGTTAATAAATCTAGAAAGAATTGGGCTAGCAAATTGAAGGAAGCACTATGGGCTTATAGAACTGCTTATAAAAATCCTATGGGAATGTCACCTTATAAAATGGTTTATGGAAAAGCTTGTCATTTACCTTTAGAACTAGAGCACAAAGCTTATTGGGCTGTTAGAGAACTAAATAAAGATCTGAAACTAGCCGGTAATAAGAGGTTGCTGCAATTAAGTTGCGGTGACCCAGCATACCACTGCATGTTGTAGTATACAAGTCGTTGATATGATCTTCGTGAAGGGACTTCTTCACAAATATCACATCCCTCAGAGTGGTACAACAGAAACATTGCAGGTCATAACACTCGATAATATATTACAATCATGGTCTTAACAAGTTGGTATTCTCACAGGTCCGATGAGAACACCCTACAACATTAGGTACTATTACAAACCAACATAGATATGAAAAGAGCTCAGCAACTTATTTAAGTATGCCACTACGCTGCTCGGCTCTATATTACTAAGGTATATCACTACTCCTCCACCTCCATGTCATCGGGTCCGTAGACTATCCCATAGTCTACTCCTTCAACTCCTCCGGAAAGATCAGGTTCCTCGTAGACCAGCTCGTAGCTTCCTCCTGGTGCTCCATCGGCGATGGTCTCCACTTCCGTATCACAGTCTAGCAAGGGTGTCGAAAGAAAGTGAGTACAGAGGTACTCAGCAAGTTCAAAAGAGTAAAAGGTGTTTGATGCACTAGCTACGACCCTCGATCAGAAAATCTTAGGTCAATGCATGTTTCGAAATCATTTCTTCAAAAGATTTATTTTATTCTGAAAACTATGCCCGTCAGTCTTCACAGGTTGACTAGAACTTCACGGAGTTCCTTTCCTGCCGCGTTCGCAGTTCCCTTCCCGGAACAGGGAGTGACAGCCACAATTTAATACACTCTGCAGAGGTGCGTTACTTTTCCCATAAGAGATCTCACCCTTTTTGCCATCCGCAGGGACTTGCCCCCGTTCACACTTCCTTGGTGTGAGGCCAGGTATAAAGATCCAAGCCCACACCGCCTTCTCCGCGACCTCGCAGACCCACCCTTTTGTAAGTCTGTCCTCTCCTATATCTATGGGTAGACTAACACAGGCACTTGTTCTCTCCTATACCGTTAAGGTAGACTGATCCGAACAACTTATGTGCCCTGTCCTATACACCATAGATAGACTGATCCGGACAACCCTTACAATCCTTCATAGACCGATAATAAGTCTACCCTCTCCTGTATCTAATGGTAGACTGTGCAGGACCACATGTCCCCACCTTTACCAAAGATAGACTGATCCGGGCAACCCTTATTACCAATCCGTTGGCATGCGAGAGGGAAAAGATACAGCTGGCTTCCCCAGAGCCATTATAGATCTTATGGTCAACGCGATATGTACGGCGCTAGAATCACTGGACGGCATTGGTACTTAGTCCTAGATGAATAGTACCCTTGCAATGGAACCTCCACCAATCAACACATACCATGGTTCCATTGCCAGCCACATAGTCATATTCATAATTGGAAAAGTAACAGTTTATTTTCAATGCAGGAATGATAAGTAATATAGCTTTGCATTAAAGTGATAGAAAATACTCAAATTGACATGAGCAAGGGTGAACTTGCCTGTGGACTGCGAGATAGTGCAGTTCAATGCGTTGGATGGAACCTGGACCTCGGGTTCTGTAAAGAAGCATCATTGTCCGGTAAGGACAATGTTATAAAATCCAAATGATGCATGCATGGATGTATTATTTTATGTTGAATCCCTTTACCCCAATGAGTTATTACAATTTAGGGTTGAGTTAAGATTTATGCCTTTGGCAGTAATTTACAATTGTTTTAATGTATAAACCACTTTAATTCACATAAGGTAACATAATTCAAAGTAAAACTACTTTATTTTGGTGATTCATTATTTATTCCAAAATAATTTGAAATAATAGAGTTGTCTCTATATTTTTGAGAATAAAGAGGAATAGAATATCCTCCTTTGGAAAATACCTTTTTCAAATAGAAATGACTTGGAATAATAGACTTTTATTTTGAAATATTTAAAAATAAGTATTTGAACTTATTTGGGATTTTTCCTTGATTTATTAATACAAGGAAATATAATTTGAAATTCCAAATGTTTATTTTAAATTCATAAAATTCACAAATTTAAATTTGTTCATTAAATTTTATTTCATATTTTATTCTTATCAAGAATAATTTTTCATTCACCAATCCAATTTTTAATGGATTTTTAGAGTTGTATTTTATTTATTAAAATTTGGTGAAATTCTGGTTATTTTTAAATGTGAAATGACTAAAATACCCCTCCTGGCCCCTATTGGGCCAGCCCACTAATTCTGGCCCACAGGACAGCCCACTAAGGCGTGTCCCTTAACGGGTCGGTGGCGCCGAACGGCCCACCTCACTCGCTCACTCGCTCGTCTCTCACTCGCTCGACCTAACCCTAACCTGCTGCGACTCCCGTGGCGATGGCGTCGCCGCCATGGCCGCCGCCGTGCTCCGGCCAGCTCCGAGCTCCCCCGCCGTAGCCACCTACCAAATCAGAACCGCCGCGCGCAGATCTATCGATCTGGCCGCGTGGTTTTCCCCCTCTCTTCCTCTCCTAGTAGATCGCCTCCGTTGTGGATCTCGTGGAGAATCGCCTCTGGCGATTGACGATCTCCGGCGAGCTCTCGTCCTCGCCGACGACGTGTGCGCCTCCGAGACTGACCTGGCGCAGGTGCTGCTCGCAGTACTTGTGCCGTCGTCTCCGTGCCGTGCTGTGGTGGTGTTCGTGCTCGTCGGCGTAACGCCGGCGCCTACCCTGGACTTGCAGCTGTTAGGGCCGCGCGAGCACTGCCTCGCCATGCCCTAGCCTCTGCTTCCAGGCGCAAGTAAGTGATTCGTCTCCATCTCCTTCTCCTTTCCATGCCTGTGCGCCTCCCAAGCTACTGTGCTTCTTCTTCCTTCTGTTCTACTGCTCCCTGGTGATCCTGTGATCACACAGAGCCTTGCAATAGCTGCATGTGCTTCCATTTTCTGTAAGCTATGGCCAATCACCAGTTTCTGGTACTGGCCAGTGTTGCCTTGCTTGCTGTACATGCCATCTGTTGCTTGCCTACTGCTCCTAGCATGCTCTGATCTTGCTATGCTATCCTGTAATTGCTTATGAGCTTGATATGCCATGTTGTTCATGCTTATGGGCTTGCTATGCTTACTGGTAATCTACACTTGCTTGATTAGGTGTACTATTGGGCATCAGTGACACTTGTGAGTGCCAGTGGTGCCTGTGAGGTGCTTCTGTGCTTCCTGTGTAAGCTATTGATCCATTGGATCAACCATTGCTTGCTGGCTAGCTTATCTGTGTGGCTTAACTTGATTCATTTGATCCATTTGATCAATGAAATGTCAGTGATGGCTTACTGATTACTTCTGTGGCTAAGTGAATCCTTTTCCTTGTTGATGCTGATGCTCAAGCATCACTATGCTTACTGTACTCATGTGCTGTTGCTTATCCTAGCTCACTGGACTTGATCCAGTGGCTATGATGCAGTAATATGTGCTTGTGTTGCCTCACAGTGTGCTACTGTCAATGAATAGCATGAATCTGTTACAAATTCATGCTTGAATAAATTGATTCATGATGAACTGCTTATGCAGTGATGATTTAAATGACTTGCTTGTATATGAATTTGCTGTTCATGATTATTTAACAAGAAAATGAATCTGAATCCACTCTGGATAATGATGTCCTGTATTTGGCTTTACTCTAAATGGTGCTAAGTGTGATGTGACCTCAGTAGCCTTGCTACTGATTGGTTGCTCACCTGTTTGGTTGGATCTTGTTGGCTACTCATCTTTGCTTGCATATTTGGGGATCATACTAGCTATGAATGCCAATATGCTTGCCTGTGATGAAATCTAGGGTTTACTGATGGTTGTGTGCCTAGGGTTATCTGTGTAGTCTTTACTAGCTGCTATATATTGCAATACATCTACTGGTGCTATCTGTGCATGAGATCTTGCTTCTGTGCACAAGATCTGTATCTGGATGGGTTTCTATCTTAGTGGCTTTTTGACTGACAGAGATCCTTGGTGAAACCAAGTGATGATTTCCCCTTTGAGCATCTGCTCAATCCCATGACTATGTCATGCATAATGGATGGATTGGATCCATTGGATCCAGTCCAGGAACTTGGTATACCTTGCTCCAGCTCCTAGAAAGAAATGTTTTGTTGCTGCAGACTTGGGGTTTTGTGCACAGCCCTTCACCTCCAGGTTCTGGTGGATCTTCTCAGGTCACCATGATTCCTGGTGGTTAAGTGGTTGTGTGTTGGTGCTGTTCTTGAGTATGAACTGGATGAACTCTGTGTTGAACTAGCTTCACCCTTACCTGGTGAATCTTGTCTGGTCGACTGTGCACTGGTTCTAGGGTTTGTACTGCTTTTATATGAGCCCTACTTCTGTCCCTGCCATGACACACAAGCAGGCTTTGCTTTATGACTAGGCTTGTGCATGCCTTGCTGTTGTGTGCACAGCACACATGAGCAGTGTGCTCATATGCTGAAACTTGAGCCCCTGTGGCTTGCTCAGTTTTGGTCTGCCAATGCCTATCTTGTGCTGTCCAGAAATTTGGACAAGCACAAGTGTGCTGTGACACTTGGTTAACTGTCCAAACTGAATATGTGCAGTTTCTAACCCCTTTGGCTAGTTTCTTGGTTTATTTTGCAGGTTTTGAAGTTGACTATGACCAGAAGATCATCCTCAAGACATTTAGCTTAGGTTTAGTTTAGAATAACTTGTAATTTTCCTTTTCTTTTAATTCTGATCATTATGTCTCAATTCTTGTATCAAGAATATTGTAAAGACTTTGTAATTGTGTTGTATATCAATAAAGCTCAAGTTTTTGTTTATGAGCTTTTGTATTATGTAATGTGTATATTCTTGATTAAATATTGTATTTGATATTCACTTTGAAATTCAAAATGATTTGAATTTTATCTTGTGTTTGAATTATAAATTCATATTTATATTGTGTAATGCTTATTGTTTAATGTATTACACTTGTCAAATGAAATCATTCCCCAAATCAATAAGATACAAAAGAGATCATGTCGAAATTTCCCTAACTCACATTGCCTAACCCTAAGTGCAAAATGAGAGAGAACCTCGATCCCTCTTAGGTTTAGTTGCAATAAGGCGCGAAAATTTCCCCCGTTTTGCGATGCAATGCACATCCCATTTCTAAATCTACCCTTCGTTGTTCCTATGTTCTGGGTTATTACAGCCTCTCCCCCTTAACAGAAACTTCGTCCCGAAGTTAAAATTGGTACCTGAATAACTCGGGGTATGACTTCCTGAGCTCTTCTTCGGTCTCCCACGTTGCTTCTCGTTCAGGATGATGTTGCCATTGTATCTTGCAGTATTTGATTGCTCTATTCCTTAACTTCTTCCACTGTACTTCCAAAATCTTTTCAGGCTTCTCCACATAAGTTAAGTCTGATTGTAGCTCTATTTCTTCATGTGTAATGGGATCATCAGGTGCCTTCAAACATTTTCTGAGTTGTGATACATGAAAAACATTGTGAATTAGACTGAGTTGTTCCGGCAGTTCCAACTCAAAAGCTGTTTCTCGATTCTGACTGAGTATCTTAAATGGTCCTATGTATCGAGGACTTAGTTTTCCTTTTACTCCGAACCTTTTGAGTCCTTTCATTGGGCTAACTTTCAAATATACCATGTCTCCTACTTTTGGTTCCCAAACTCGTCTCTTCTGGTCGGCATAACTCTTCTGTCGACTTTGGGCTATTTTGAGTCTATCTCGGATCACCTCGATGACTCCTTGTCTCTCCTTGATGTAGTCCGGTGTAAACTCCTTGTTCTCTCCGGTTTCAAACCAACAGATTGGTGATCTACACTTCCTTCCGTACAATGCTTCGTACGGTGCCATCTGGATACTACTCTGATAACTATTGTTATATGAGAATTCCGCCAATGGTAGATGGTCCTCCCATGAGCCTCCAAAGTTTAGAGCACAAGCTCTAAGCATGTCTTCAAGTATCTGATTGGTTCTTTCGGTTTGTCCTCCGGTTTGTGGATGATATGCTGTACTGAAATCCAACTTGGATCCCAAAGCTTCTTGGAGTTGTTTCCAAAATGCTGATGTGAAGATCGAACCTCGATCTGAGACTATCTTCTTTGGTACTCCATGCTTGCTAACTATTTCTTTAACATATATGTTTACCAGCTTCTCAGAGTCATCTTTCTGATTTACTGGTATAAAGTGAGCACTCTTGGTAAGTCTATCCACGATTACCCATATCATATCCTTCTTTTTACTGGTCATTGGTAAACCAGTAACAAAATCCATTCCGATTTCATCCCATTTCCATTCTGGTATCTCTAGAGGTTTGAGTAATCCAGCAGGACTCTGATGTTCTGCTTTCACTCGCTGACATGTATGGCATTCAGAGACATATTGAGCTATCTCTCTTTTCATGTTGTTCCACCAGAACATTTCCTTCAAATCCATATACATCTTAGTACTTCCCGGATGTATTGAGTAAGGGGTTTCATGTGCTTCCTTCAATATGATTGACTTCACTTCTGGATCATCTGGTACACATATTCTCTTCTGAAAGTATAGAGAATCAAACTCTCCGAGATTGAATTCTGATGGTTTACCTTCTCCAATCCTTTTGATTTCTTCTTGGATGAATAAGTCGTCTACTTGTTTCCGAATGATTTCATATTTTAAGTCTGAGTACATTTCATCCATGATCCTCATGGTTGCTATGCTTCCCACTGTATCACCTTGGATAAACAGAATCTGAGCTTCTTCTAGTTCTTTCCGAAGTTCCTTCGGAATCTCCCATTCCGTAGGTTGATTCTCAGTACTCTTCCTGCTTAAAGCATCTGCTACTACATTAGCCTTGCCTGGTGTATAGTTGATTGTCAGTTCATAGTCCTTAATCAACTCTAACCATCTCTTTTGTCTCATGTTTAATTCCTTCTGAGTGAAGAAATACTTCAAACTTTTGTGATCCGTATACAACTCACATTTGGATCCATAAAGGAATTGCCTCCAACTCTTCAAAGCATACACAACTGCCGCCAATTCTAAGTCATGTACTGGGTAGTTATGTTCATGTGGCTTTAGTTGTCTTGATCCGTAGGCTATCACCTTACGATCTTGCATTAGAACACATCCAAGTCCATTCTTGGAAGCATCACAATACACCGTGTAATCCTTTCCGGGTTCCGGAACTGCTAACACCGGTGCCGTGGTTAACTTCTCCTTGAGTGTTTGGAAACTGGTTTCACACTCATCAGTCCACACAAATGGGGTATTCTTCTTGAGTAATTTTGTCATTGGTCCTGCAATCTTCGAGAATCCTTCAATGAATCTCCGATAATAACCTGCCATACCAAGGAATCCTCTGATTTCCTTAGCATTCTTAGGTGACTTCCATTCCAATACTGACTGAACCTTGCTTGGATTCACTGCTATTCCCTCTTTGGTTATGACATGTCCAAGAAATTCAACACTATCTAACCAAAACTTGCACTTGCTGAACTTTGCATATAACTGATGTTCTCTTAAAATCTGCAGAACTATCTTCAAATGCTTGGCATGTTCTTCTTTATCTTTGGAATAGATCAGAATGTCATCGATAAACACGATCACAAACTTGTCCAAGTACTTCATGAATATCTTGTTCATCAAATTCATGAAAATAGCTGGTGCATTTGTTAGTCCAAATGGTACAACCAAGTATTCATGGTGTCCATACCTTGATACAAACGCTGTTTTTGGCACATCTTCCTTCTTGATCTTGATTTGGTGATATCCTGACCTTAAATCTATCTTCGAGAAGACTCCAGCTCCTTGAACTTGATCAAAAAGATCTTGTATTCTGGGTAAAGGGTACTTGTTCTTGATGGTTACATTGTTAAGATTCCTGTAATCTCCACACATTCTCCTTCCTCCATCTCTTTTATCCACAAAGATAACTGGTGTACCCCATGGTGACACACTTTCTTGGATAAATCCCTTCTGTTCCAGTTCATCTATCTGAGCCTTCAGTTCCACTAACTCCTTTGGCCCCATCTTATATGGTGGTTGAGCTATTGGTGCTGTGCCTGGAATTAGATCTATGGTAAACTCGATCTCTCTATCGGGTGGCATTCCCGGTAGTTCCTTGGGAAATACATCTTGAAACTCATTCACTACAGGGATATCTTCAATCTTCACCTCCTTCAGACTATTCAGCTCCAATCCTATCTCCAACTGAGTGTACTTGTCTCCTTGAAACACTATCTGACCTCCTATGGAGTTTCGGAGTGATACTGTCTTGTCTCCACAGTTGATTACTGCGCCATTCTCCGTTAACCAGTCCATTCCTAGGATGACTGATATGTCCTTCATGGGGATGATGAATAGGTCCGCGAAATATACACAGTCACAAATGGTTATGACCTGTGCTTCTTTCACGTGGGTTACTAAGATCGTTCCCCCCGCAGATAAGACAGTTATAGGTGTTTCTAACTTAGAACATCTAAGCCCGAATTGTTCCACAAATTCCCGTGCAAGGAATGATGTAGTTGCTCCAGTATCAAATAATACTTTGCCAGGATGAGTAAGGATGCTGAGCGTACCTAAGACTGCTTGATCCGACTCTCCCGCTTGCTCCAAAGTTGTGCAATTCAGCTTTCCATATGGCTTTCCCCTCTTGTTGTTGTTGTTGTTGTTGTTGTTGTTGTTGTTGTTGTTGTTATTACCTCCGCCTCGTCCTCCGGAGCTTTGTCCACTCCATGACGCCTTGTTTGGACACTCTGGCTTGATGTGTCCCTCTTTCCCACAACCATAGCATATGATCCTGGGCTTCTGACAATCCTTTTGGATATGTCCCCTCTGCCCACAGCTGTTGCAGATGATCTGATTCCTTGGGTTCTGATTCTGACCTCCCCGGTTATACTGATTACCAGTAGGTCGGAATCGTGGTTTGAAACTCCGATCTGGAGTCGGTTTACTGACTGGGTACTTCCTTGGCTCGATACGAGCCCTCTTCCTCCTATCCTCCTGGACCTGCCTGTAGTCATCCTCGAAAGTGATTGCCGAATCAATCAGTTCCTGGAATTCTGCAGTCCGTGCCAACCTCAGTTGCATCTTCATGTATGGATTCATGCCTTTCATGAATCGTTTCTTCCTTTTCTCCTCAGTGTCCACTTCCTCAGGTGCATATCTTGACAGCCTATTAAAATCTCGGACATACTGCATGATAGGTGCAGTATTCTGATGCAGCTCGTCAAACTCTCTCTTCTTCAGCTCCACCACGCTCTCCGGAACATGGGCATCCCGGAACTTCTTCTTGAATTCCTCCCAGGTGAACACCTTTTCTGGAGGGTGTACTGCCACAAGATTCTCCCACCATGATGCTGCTGGACCTGACAACAGATAAGTGGCATACCGAATCTTTTCTTCATCATTGCATCCAACGGTCCTCAACTTTCTTTCAGTGTCCATGAGCCAGTCTTCTGCATCCATTGGTTCTGGGGCTGATGCAAAAGGTAGTGGTCTTGCATTCTGGAAGTCTGATAAGGTTACTCCCCTGCCTTCATTACCCCTATCATTGATGACGTGGGTAAAGAAATCTTGCATGTTCTTGTTTTGACTCTCCTGGTACCTCCTCCTATCTTCTTCCATTGCCCTCATGTACTGTTGGAAATCTGGATGCATCATTGGGTGTGGTGGTGGTGGTGCATCCTCTGCTCTAGCTGCGGCATCCGCTTCCTCTTTTTCTTTCGCCTCTCGCTCTCTCCGAGCATCTTCGGTTTCAACTAACGCCATTTCCCCCTAGTCCTGTAACAAAGAGCGATTACTCATAATTACACCATGCAAATGCTTTCTGAGCTCAACTCATTGCCCAGAACTAGTCACACAATGAAATCAAGAAGCAAATACAAAGCAAACATTTATTTTGTATATACACCGTATATTTACATAACATACACACATATATTACATGTGGTACTTATATAACCACTTATTTGGCTTCAAGCCCAAGCCAACGGAATTTAAAATACGTTCTAGTACAATACCACCTATACTACTTTATTCTTCCTTGGAGCTCTACTCCTCATCGTCTTCGTTCGCCTCCGCATACATTCCTGGGGTCCATCCGGTACAGCGACTCGTCTTCCGAACACCGTCCGGAACAAAGGTCCTTCCAGTAGGTATGTAATCTGAATCGGACGAAGTGCCGAGACAGAGATCAGTCATGCCAAAGTAACTGGACAATGACTCGTATGTATCCCCAGTAGGATACATACCTCCTTCATTGGTCATCCATGAAGGGTTTCGATTCACCTGCCCCCTCATCTTCTTCTTCTTCTTCTTCACTCCGGAGCTTTCACCTTCCTCGTACTGTGATGGTTTTGAGAACCCCATCTCCAAGTCTAAAGAAATGGAATCAGTAGCTTTCTCTTCCTTCCCATAGTGTCGGTTAATATACTGGTTAACCCCGCCACTTTCATCTCCAGTGTCACATGGAATAGGTTCCTCCTCATCTCCAAAAGGTTCCCCGAAACGCCAACCGGTTGAGTTTTCGATTGGTGACTCGGAGCAGTTTAGGTTCCATGAGTTATCTCCCCCATATCCAGAATCATATGATGCTGACACATGTGGATAGTGTGGGACAAAGTTGGGTGTAAGTGGATCTCTCTGGGTTGCCTGGCCACTCCAATCTACAGGGTTGTTTAGGCTAAAGAAGGGTGTTGTATATTGGGGTTGTGCCCTCAGATCATGCATCCGAGCTTGGACTTTATCAGGGTCCGTGAACTCAGCTAGCATGTGGTCAATCTCACCCACCATCTTCACGTGTAGAAGGTACATCGTAGTCAGTAAAGACTTACAACTGTCCATGTGCTGCGCTGCAACTTCAGGATGTTTGTTTGCCATCAGCAGATGATTCAGAGCGGGATCCTCATCTTCCTCGGCATGAGGTATATGAGAATACTCCGAACATAGCAGTTCTACTGACTTGTGCTGCCTTATTTCAAGGATTGCCTTGAATATGGCCATGTGAAAGGCTGTGGTAAAGGTTTTGGCTTCTCCGTATGGCATTATACGGCTCATCTCCAGTTGCATAGGTAGTTGAACTGAAACTCTGTACTTGGCTACTATCTCTCCATCATAATAGATGTACTTGAGAACAGGTATCCGAGTTTCACAATGAAGTTCCTTCAGCATCCCACGCAGGAGATCTGTAAGTGGTCCCTCATAATCACCGAGCCAGCCCTCAACCTGCCTCAAAGTCCTCTTGGGAAACGTGTACGCCATTATGGCTGTATACAAAAGCAGAAAATTAGTAGTGATAGTGTATAATAATAGTTATAATAAAGAATTATCGCACTAAAATATATGATTTTTCTATTCTCAAGTGAATAAACATCATATTTTTAGAGAATCCTTTACTATTTCAACTTGACTCCTACAGGTTTCTTCCCTATACTAGGTTTTTCCAACCTAAGGTCGCAACATTTGCTCTGATACCAGCTGCGGTGACCCAGCATACCACTGCATGTTGTAGTATACAAGTCGTTGATATGATCTTCATGAAGGGACTTCTTCACAAATATCACATCCCTCAGAGTGGTACAACAGAAACATTGCAGGTCATAACACTCGATAATATATTACAATCATGGTCTTAACAAGTTGGTATTCTCACAGGTCCGATGAGAACACCCTACAACATTAGGTACTATTACAAACCAACATAGATATGAAAAGAGCTCAGCAACTTATTTAAGTATGCCACTACGCTGCTCGGCTCTATATTACTAAGGTATATCACTACTCCTCCACCTCCATGTCATCGGGTCCGTAGACTATCCCATAGTCTACTCCTTCAACTCCTCCGGAAAGATCAGGTTCCTCGTAGACCAGCTCGTAGCTTCCTCCTGGTGCTCCATCGGCGATGGTCTCCACTTCCGTATCACAGTCTAGCAAGGGTGTCGAAAGAAAGTGAGTACAGAGGTACTCAGCAAGTTCAAAAGAGTAAAAGGTGTTTGATGCACTAGCTACGACCCTCGATCAGAAAATCTTAGGTCAATGCATGTTTCGAAATCATTTCTTCAAAAGATTTATTTTATTCTGAAAACTATGCCCGTCAGTCTTCACAGGTTGACTAGAACTTCACGGAGTTCCTTTCCTGCCGCGTTCCCTTCCCGGAACAGGGAGTGACAGCCACAATTTAATACACTCTGCAGAGGTGCGTTACTTTTCCCATAAGAGATCTCACCCTTTTTGCCATCCGCAGGGACTTGCCCCCGTTCACACTTCCTTGGTGTGAGGCCAGGTATAAAGATCCAAGCCCACACCGCCTTCTCCGCGACCTCGCAGACCCACCCTTTTGTAAGTCTGTCCTCTCCTATATCTATGGGTAGACTAACACAGGCACTTGTTCTCTCCTATACCGTTAAGGTAGACTGATCCGAACAACTTATGTGCCCTGTCCTATACACCATAGATAGACTGATCCGGACAACCCTTACAATCCTTCATAGACCGATAATAAGTCTACCCTCTCCTGTATCTAATGGTAGACTGTGCAGGACCACATGTCCCCACCTTTACCAAAGATAGACTGATCCGGGCAACCCTTATTACCAATCCGTTGGCATGCGAGAGGGAAAAGATACAGCTGGCTTCCCCAGAGCCATTATAGATCTTATGGTCAACGCGATATGTACGGCGCTAGAATCACTGGACGGCATTGGTACTTAGTCCTAGATGAATAGTACCCTTGCAATGGAACCTCCACCAATCAACACATACCATGGTTCCATTGCCAGCCACATAGTCATATTCATAATTGGAAAAGTAACAGTTTATTTTCAATGCAGGAATGATAAGTAATATAGCTTTGCATTAAAGTGATAGAAAATACTCAAATTGACATGAGCAAGGGTGAACTTGCCTGTGGACTGCGAGATAGTGCAGTTCAATGCGTTGGATGGAACCTGGACCTCGGGTTCTGTAAAGAAGCATCATTGTCCGGTAAGGACAATGTTATAAAATCCAAATGATGCATGCATGGATGTATTATTTTATGTTGAATCCCTTTACCCCAATGAGTTATTACAATTTAGGGTTGAGTTAAGATTTATGCCTTTGGCAGTAATTTACAATTGTTTTAATGTATAAACCACTTTAATTCACATAAGGTAACATAATTCAAAGTAAAACTACTTTATTTTGGTGATTCATTATTTATTCCAAAATAATTTGAAATAATAGAGTTGTCTCTATATTTTTGAGAATAAAGAGGAATAGAATATCCTCCTTTGGAAGATACCTTTTTCAAATAGAAATGACTTGGAATAATAGACTTTTATTTTGAAATATTTAAAAATAAGTATTTGAACTTATTTGGGATTTTTCCTTGATTTATTAATACAAGGAAATATAATTTGAAATTCCAAATGTTTATTTTAAATTCATAAAATTCACAAATTTAAATTTGTTCATTAAATTTTATTTCATATTTTATTCTTATCAAGAATAATTTTTCATTCACCAATCCAATTTTTAATGGATTTTTAGAGTTGTATTTTATTTATTAAAATTTGGTGAAATTCTGGTTATTTTTAAATGTGAAATGACTAAAATACCCCTCCTGGCCCCTATTGGGCCAGCCCACTAATTCTGGCCCACAGGACAGCCCACTAAGGCGTGTCCCTTAACGGGTCGGTGGCGCCGAACGGCCCACCTCACTCGCTCACTCGCTCGTCTCTCACTCGCTCGACCTAACCCTAACCTGCTGCGACTCCCGTGGCGATGGCGTCGCCGCCATGGCCGCCGCCGTGCTCCGGCCAGCTCCGAGCTCCCCCGCCGTAGCCACCTACCAAATCAGAACCGCCGCGCGCAGATCTATCGATCTGGCCGCGTGGTTTTCCCCCTCTCTTCCTCTCCTAGTAGATCGCCTCCGTTGTGGATCTCGTGGAGAATCGCCTCTGGCGATTGACGATCTCCGGCGAGCTCTCGTCCTCGCCGACGACGTGTGCGCCTCCGAGACTGACCTGGCGCAGGTGCTGCTCGCAGTACTTGTGCCGTCGTCTCCGTGCCGTGCTGTGGTGGTGTTCGTGCTCGTCGGCGTAACGCCGGCGCCTACCCTGGACTTGCAGCTGTTAGGGCCGCGCGAGCACTGCCTCGCCATGCCCTAGCCTCTGCTTCCAGGCGCAAGTAAGTGATTCGTCTCCATCTCCTTCTCCTTTCCATGCCTGTGCGCCTCCCAAGCTACTGTGCTTCTTCTTCCTTGAGTTCTACTGCTCCCTGGTGATCCTGTGATCACACAGAGCTTTGCAATAGCTGCCTGTGCTTCCATTTTCTGTAAGCTATGGCCAATCACCAGTTTCTGGTACTGGCCAGTGTTGCCTTGCTTGCTGTACATGCCATCTGTTGCTTGCCTACTGCTCCTAGCATGCTCTGATCTTGCTATGCTATCCTGTAATTGCTTATGAGCACTACAAGAAAAGTTCTGATAGACAACGTCCCAAAATCGTCAACTAAGGGGCATTTTTCGTCGCCTATGGGCCTAACCCGACGATATGGGTTCCGTTGTCGAAACTGCGTCAGGCAAAGTCCTACGACGTTTTTTCGGTCCGTCGCGTTTGGGCGCCCTTCCGCCACGGAAAATCGGACCGTTGCGGAAGTGTTTTCGGGAGCCCGTTGACTGCTGACGTCATGCAAACTAACACGTGGCACGCCGTTAACGCGATTAACGGCGTTAACCCTGAAACCCCGTGGTAGATGGTAGGCCCACACGAGGCCTGCCACGTCTTAAGCGGGCCGGCCAGATGACATAGTTTGACCGGTCAAATATATAGCTGGGCTGGTCCATTAGTTACGTGGGCCGGGCCTAACCTCTAAGGTTGACTGGTCAAAACTTAAAGGGCCGGCCCATTTAACATGTGGGGTCCACATTACAGCAACTGGACCGGCCCAAGAAGCAAGTGGGCCGGGCCAAAAGCATAGGTGGGTCCCACTTTCCTGTTAAAGGGCCGGCCCATTTAGTGTTTGGGGTCCACCGTATAGCAAGTGGGCCGGCCCAACAAGCTAGTGGGCCGGGCCAAAACACAGGTGGGTCCCACTTTCCTGTTAAAGGGTCGGCCCATTTAGTATGTGGGGTCCACCATATAGCAAGTGGGCAACAACATTGGGCCGCTAACTAAAGCCATGAATCATGGTTGAAGTTTCAGTTTTGGACATATATCCTCAATCTCATATGAGAATAATAATCATTGCTACATGCTTATGCATTTAAGAGGAGTCCATTATCTGTTGTCCATGTTGTCCCGGTATGGATGTCTAAGTTGAGAATAATCAAAAGCGAGAAATCCAAAATGCGAGCATTCTCCTTAGACCTTTGTACAGGCGGCATGGAGGTACCCCTTTGTGACACTTGGTTGAAACATGGCATGCAAAGACCCGGTAGTCCAAGCTAAGTAGGACGAGGTGCGGACACTATTAGTATACTATGCATGAGGCTTGCAACTTGTAAGATATAATTTACATAACTCATATGCTTTATTACTACCGTTGACAAAATTGTTTCATGTTTTCAAAATAAAAGCTCTAGCACAAATACAGCA
This sequence comes from Lolium multiflorum, assembly GCA_030979885.1. Lineage (NCBI taxonomy): Eukaryota > Viridiplantae > Streptophyta > Magnoliopsida > Poales > Poaceae > Lolium > Lolium multiflorum. Next base: position 95,014,426 of record CM061749.1, read on the forward strand.
ATCGATGCTTTCCTCTTTGAAGGACCATTCTTTTACTTTTATTGTTGAGTCAGTTTACCTATCTCCCTCCACCTTAAGAAGCAAACACTTGTGTGAACTGTGCATTGATTCCTACATACTTGCATATTGCACTTGTTATATTACTTTATGTTGACAATATCCATGAGATATACATGTTATAAGTTGAAAGCAACCGCTGAAACTTAATCTTCCTTTGTGTTGCTTCAATACCTTTACTTTGATTTATTGCTTTATGAGTTAACTCTTATGCAAGACTTATTGATGCTTGTCTTGAAGTACTATTCATGAAAAGTCTTTGTCATATGATTCAGTTGTTTACTCATGTCATTACCTTTGTTTTGATCGCTGCATTCATTACATATGTTTACAAATAGTATGATCAAGATTATGATGGCATGTCACTTCAGAAATTATCTTTGTTATCGTTTTACCTGCTCGGGACGAGCAGAACTAAGCTGGGATGCTGATACGTCTCCAACGTATCGATAATTTCTTATGTTCCATGCTACTTTATTGATGATACCTACATGTTTTATGCACATTATATGTCATATTTACGCATTTTCGGAACTAACCTATTAACAAGATGCCGAAGAGCCATTTTTTCTGCTGTTTTTGGTTTCAGAAATCCTAGTAAGAAATATTCTCAATTGGACGAAATCTTCGCCCAGGGTCCTATTTTTGCAGGCTTCCAGAAGACCGAAGAGGGAAGGAAGTGGGGCCACGAGGTGGCCACACCATAGGGCGGCCAGGCCCTGGCCGCGCGGCCGTGGTGTGGGCCCTCGCGCAGCCTCTGGCCTACCCTTTCGCCTGTCGCGAAACCCCCAGTGCCGAGAGCCACGATACGGAAAACCTTCCGAGACGCCGCCGCCGCGAATCCCATCTCGGGGATTCAGGAGATCGCCTCCGGCACCCTGCCGGAGAGGGGATTCATCTCCCGGAGGACTCTTCATCGCCATGATCGCCTCCGGAGTGATGAGTGAGTAGTTCACCCCTGGACCATGGGTCCATAGCAGTAGCTAGATGGTCGTCTTCTCCTTGTTGTGCTTCATTGTTGGATCTTGTGAGCTGCCTAACATGATCAAGATCATCTATATGTAATTCTATATGTTGTGTTTGTCGGGATCCGATGGATAGAGAATACTATGTTATGGTGATTATCAATCTATTGTTTATGTGTTGTTTATGATCTTGCATGCTCTCCGTTATTAGTAGAGGCTCTGGCCAAGTTTGTACTCTTAACTCCAAGAGGGAGTATTTATGCTCGATAGTGGGTTCATGCCTTCATTGACACCTGGGACAGTGACAGAAAGTTCTAAGGTTGTGATGTGCTGTTGCCACTAGGGATAAAACATTGATTCTATGTCTAAGGATGTAGTTGTCGATTACATTACGCACCATACTTAATGCAATTGTCTGTTGCTTAGCAACTTAATACTGAATGGGGTTCGGATGATAACCTGAAGGTGGACTTTTTAGGCATAGATGCAGTTGGATGGCGGTCTATGTACTTTGTCGTAATGCCCAATTAAATCTCACTATATTTATCATATCATGTATATGCATTGTTATCCCTTTCTCTATTTGTCAATTGCCCGACTGTAATTTGTTCACCCAACATGCTTTTATCTTATGGGAGAGACACCTCTAGTGAACTGTGGACCCCGGTCCTATTCTTTACATAGCATACAATCTACTGCAATTGTGTTTTACTATTTTCTTGCAAACAATCATCTTCCACTCGATACGTTTAATCCTTTGTTACAGCAAGCCGGTGAGATTGACAACCTCACTGTTTCGTTGGGGCAAAGTACTTTGGTTTTGTTGTGCAGATTCCACGTTGGCGCCGGAATCCTGTTGTTGCGCCGCATCACATTTCGCCACCATCAACCTTCAACGTGCTTCTTGGCTCCTACTGGTTCGATTAAACCTTGGTTTCATACTGAGGAAACTTGCTTCTATACGCATCATACCTTCCACTTGGGGTTCCCAACGGACGTGTGCATCTACGCGTATCAAGCTAAATTTCTGGCGCCATTGCCGGGGAGATCAAGACACGCTGCAAGGGGAGTCTCCACTTCTCAATCTCTTTACTTTGTTTTTGTCTTGCTTTATTTTATTTACTACTTTGTTTGCTGCACCTAAACAAAACACACAAAAATTAGTTGCTAGTTTTACTTTATTTACTGTCTTGCTCCCTATATCAAAAACACAAAAAAATTAGTTACTTGCATTTACTTTATTTGCCTAGTTTACTTTATTGCTACTAAAATGAGTAATCCTGAAGTTGAAGTTCGTTCTTTTAAGCAACAGGGTGGAGAAAGTTTTAAAGATGCTTGGTACAGAATTAGTAATGCTCATCATAGGTGCATTAAGAAACACTCCACCACTATCCTTCTTAGAAACTTTTATGTTGGTTTATCTAGTTGGAATAGGTATGTTCTTGATACTCTTTCGGGAGGCAATTTCCTAGGTACTCCCGCTTTAGAAGCTAGTTGCATCATTGAGAGTCTAGTTGGAATACCACCTGTTAATGAAGTTAAAATTGAAATCTCTCTTGAAGATGTTATGAAAAAATTGGAAACCATAGAGAAAAATTTTCCAAGTGTTGAAACTAAATTGGGAATGTTATTTGACAAAACTTATGAACTTGATAAATCCTTAGGAGGAATTGATGAAAGAATTAGTGTCCTAGGAACTTGTGTTGTCCATGATAATCAAACCAATAGGATTGATGAACTTGAAAAAGCTATGGGAACCTTGGGTTCAACCTTTTCTTCTCTCAAGTATAATGAGAAAGCTTATGTGGGTAAAGAGCAAAAATTCATGTATGCCTCTAAAGTGCCTAAACAAAAGAATTATTATAGGCCTAAAATTGCTAAAATCCCTAGCACCACCATAGAAAATTTAGATAATGGAGCACCTAAAGTACCCTCTGCAACAATTTGTGTTTGCATGAAAAATAATGATGTTGATGCTTCATCTCTTGATGTTACTTGATTTGCACTTTCTGCGCCTAGCTGAAAGGCGTTAAAGAAAAGCGCTTATGGGAGACAACCCATGTTTTTACTACAGCAATTTTTTGTTTTGTTGAGTCTTGGAAGTTGTTTACTACTGTATCAACCTCTCCTTATCATGTTTTTGTGCCAAGTAAAGTTTCTATGTCAAAGTTGATGTTATATTTGGGATCGCTGCGCAGAAACAGCATTGCTGTCTGTCACGAATCTGGGCACAGGCCTCTGTAGAAAATTCTAAAAAATCTGCCAATTTACGAGCGTGATCCTCAGATATGTACGCAACTTTCATTAGTTTTGAGTTTTTCCATTTGAGCAAGTCTGGTGCCAGCTTTAAATTCGTCTTTACGGACTGTTCTGTTTTTGACAGATTCTGCCTTTTATTTCGCATTGCCTCTTTTGCTATGTTGGATTTATTTCTTTGATCCATTAATGTCCAGTAGCTTTATGCAATGTCCAGAAGTGTAAAGAATGTTTGTGTCACCTCTGAATGTGTGAATTATTAATTGTGCACTAACCCTCTAATGAGGTTGCTTGAAGTTTGGTGTGAAGGAAGTTTTCAAGGGTCAAGAGAGGAGTATGATATACTATGATCAAGAGGAGTGAAAGCTCTAAGCTTGGGGATGCCCCGTGGTTCATCCCTGCATATTTTAAGAAGACTCAAGCGTCTAATCTTGGGGATGCCCAAGGCATCCCCTTCTTCATCGACAACATCATCAGGTTCCTCCCCTGAAACTATATTTTTATTCAATCACATCTTGTGTTCTTTACTTGGAGCGTTGGTTTGTTTTTGTTTTTGTTTTTGTTTGAATAAAATGGATCCTAGCATTCACTTTGTGGGAGAGAGACACGCTCCGCTGTTGCATATGGACAAATATGTCCTTAGGCTTTACTCATAATGTTCAAGGCGAAGTTTCTTCTTCGTTAAATTGTTATATGGTTGGAATTGGAAAATGCTACATGTAGTAATTCTAAAATATCTTGGATAATGTGATACTTGGCAATTGTTGTGCTCATGTTTAAGCTCTTGCATCATATGCTTTGCACCCATTAATGAAGAAATACATAGAGCTTGCTAAAATTTGATTTGCATATTTGGTCTCTCTAAGGTCTAGATAATATCTAGTATTGAGTTTTGAACAACAAGGAAGACGGTGTAGAGTCTTATAATGTTTACAATATGTCTTTTATGTGAGTTTTGCTGCACCGGTTCATCCTTGAGTTTGCTTCAAATAACCTTGCTAGCCTAAACCTTGTATCGAGAGGGAATACTTCTCATGCATCCAAAATCCTTGAGCCAACCACTATGCCATTTGTGTCCACCATACCTACCTACTACATGGTATTTCTCCGCCATTCCAAAGTAAATTGCTTGAGTGCTACCTTTAAAATTCCATCATTCACCTTTGCAATATATAGCTCATGGGACAAAATAGCCTTAAAAACTATCGTAGTATTGAATATGTACTTATGCACTTTATCTTTTATTAAGTTGCTTGTTGTGCGATAACCATGCTTCTGGGGAACGCCATCAACTATTGTTGAATATCATGTGAGTTGCTATGCATGTCCGTCTTGTCTGAAGGATCTATCATTTTAGTGGTTGGAGCATGCAAAATTGTTAGAGAAGAACATTGGGCCGCTAACTAAAGCCATGAATCATGGTTGAAGTTTCAGTTTTGGACATATATCCTCAATCTCATATGAGAATAATAATCATTGCTACATGCTTATGCATTTAAGAGGAGTCCATTATCTGTTGTCCATGTTGTCCCGGTATGGATGTCTAAGTTGAGAATAATCAAAAGCGAGAAATCCAAAATGCGAGCATTCTCCTTAGACCTTTGTACAGGCGGCATGGAGGTACCCCTTTGTGACACTTGGTTGAAACATGGCATGCAAAGACCCGGTAGTCCAAGCTAAGTAGGACGAGGTGCGGACACTATTAGTATACTATGCATGAGGCTTGCAACTTGTAAGATATAATTTACATAACTCATATGCTTTATTACTACCGTTGACAAAATTGTTTCATGTTTTCAAAATAAAAGCTCTAGCACAAATACAGCAATCGATGCTTTCCTCTTTGAAGGACCATTCTTTTACTTTTATTGTTGAGTCAGTTTACCTATCTCCCTCCACCTTAAGAAGCAAACACTTGTGTGAACTGTGCATTGATTCCTACATACTTGCATATTGCACTTGTTATATTACTTTATGTTGACAATATCCATGAGATATACATGTTATAAGTTGAAAGCAACCGCTGAAACTTAATCTTCCTTTGTGTTGCTTCAATACCTTTACTTTGATTTATTGCTTTATGAGTTAACTCTTATGCAAGACTTATTGATGCTTGTCTTGAAGTACTATTCATGAAAAGTCTTTGTCATATGATTCAGTTGTTTACTCATGTCATTACCTTTGTTTTGATCGCTGCATTCATTACATATGTTTACAAATAGTATGATCAAGATTATGATGGCATGTCACTTCAGAAATTATCTTTGTTATCGTTTTACCTGCTCGGGACGAGCAGAACTAAGCTTGGGGATGCTGATACGTCTCCAACGTATCGATAATTTCTTATGTTCCATGCTACTTTATTGATGATACCTACATGTTTTATGCACATTATATGTCATATTTACGCATTTTCTGGAACTAACCTATTAACAAGATGCCGAAGAGCCAGTTGCTGTTTTCTGCTGTTTTTGGTTTCAGAAATCCTAGTAAGGAAATATTCTCGGAATTGGACGAAATCTTCGCCCAGGGTCTATTTTTGCACGGAGCTTCCAGAAGACCGAAGAGGGAAGGAAGTGGGGCCACGAGGTGGCCACACCATAGGGGCGCGGCCCAGGCCCTAGCCGCGCCGGCCTGTGTGGGCCTCGCGCAGCCTCTGACCTACCCTTTCGCCACTTAAAGCCCCGTCGCGAAACCCCAGTCCGAGAGCCACGATACGGAAAACCTTCCGAGACGCGCCGCCGCGAATCCCATCTCGGGGATTCAGGAGATCGCCTCCGGCACCCTGCCGGAGAGGGGATTCATCTCCCGGAGGACTCTTCATCGCCATGATCGCCTCCGGAGTGATGAGTGAGTAGTTCACCCCTGGACCATGGGTCCATAGCAGTAGCTAGATGGTCGTCTTCTCCTTGTTGTGCTTCATTGTTGGATCTTGTGAGCTGCCTAACATGATCAAGATCATCTATATGTAATTCTATATGTTGTGTTTGTCGGGATCCGATGGATAGAGAATACTATGTTATGGTGATTATCAATCTATTGTTTATGTGTTGTTTATGATCTTGCATGCTCTCCGTTATTAGTAGAGGCTCTGGCCAAGTTTGTACTCTTAACTCCAAGAGGGAGTATTTATGCTCGATAGTGGGTTCATGCCTTCATTGACACTGGGACAGTGACAGAAAGTTCTAAGGTTGTGATGTGCTGTTGCCACTAGGGATAAAACATTGATTCTATGTCTAAGGATGTAGTTGTCTATTACATTACGCACCATACTTAATGCAATTGTTGCTTTAGCAACTTAATACTGAATGGGGTTCGGATGATAACCTGAAGGTGGACTTTTTAGGCATAGATGCAGTTGGATGGCGGTCTATGTACTTTGTCGTAATGCCCAATTAAATCTCACTATATTTATCATATCATGTATATGCATTGTTATGCCTTTCTCTATTTGTCAATTGCCCGACTGTAATTTGTTCACCCAACATGCTTTTATCTTATGGGAGAGACACCTCTAGTGAACTGTGGACCCCGGTCCTATTCTTTACATAGCATACAATCTACTGCAATTGTGTTTTACTATTTTCTTGCAAACAATCATCTTCCACTCGATACGTTTAATCCTTTGTTACAGCAAGCCGGTGAGATTGACAACCTCACTGTTCGTTGGGGCAATACTGGTTTTGTTGTGCAGATTCCACGTTGGCGCCGGAATCCCTGTTGTTGCGCCGCATCACATTTCGCCACCATCAACCTTCAACGTGCTTCTTGGCTCCTACTGGTTCGATTAAACCTTGGTTTCATACTGAGGGAAACTTGCTTCTATACGCATCATACCTTCCACTTGGGGTTCCCAACGGACGTGTGCATCTACGCGTATCACATACCAACAACCAATATAACAGAGCATGTTAGAATGAAACAGCAGACTTACTACTGTCGAGTCCCATGCAAACCAACATGTTCAGGGAGTACAAAATTGGCATGAACAACATAGTAGCAGGCTATAAATTTTGTAACAACGACTGAGCAAGATGAAGTTATGATGGCTACATCTACAGAGCAGGGAATGTAAACCAAAAATAGAAGTTACGATGGCAAAAGCTAAAGAGGAGGGAATGTGAACCAACATGTGCCAAGTGCAATTACTTCATTTTGGCCGTGAACTAAATAATACTCCTGAACTTATAGTGAAGGGGATGCAAATCAAGATGTTTCGGGATATAAACTTGTAATGAGCAACACATAGAGGATAGTTAATGCTGGAGCTTAGGATGGACCAGATACAGAATATAGTGGGATCACCTGTGAACTTGTATAAGAGGGAATGCAAACCAATATGTTCAGCTTTCCATATGTGAGCGTCATGCCAAGTCAGAGAAACAAGTCAATAATGCAGCTTTTGAAGAACAAGATGGCACGCAAAATTATTATCTAGTAGTATGACAAGTTTATTTGTACTACAGGCTAGATAGCAGAGTGATAGCATGCCAAACTAAGTCCTTACTTTGTTAGCTTACAATGAACTAGATACAAAACAATGGCATCACCTGTAGTACAGGGAATGCAAGCCAACATGTTCATGGAGTAAAAAATTGGCACAAACAACATAGTAGCAGGCCATAATTTTTGTAACAACGACTGAGCAAGATAAAGTTATGATGGCTAGATCTACAGAGCAGGGAATGTAAACCAAATATAGAAGTTACGATGCCAAAAGCTATAGAGCAGGGAATGCGAACCAACATGTGCAATTACTTAAAATTGGCCATGAACTAAATAATAGCAGGATGTTACTATAATACCTATAATTTTTGTAACAACGACTGAGCAAGATAGAAGTTATGATGGCTACATCTACAGAGCAGGGAATGCAAACCAAAATGTTCAATCGCTTAAAGTTAGCAATGAAGTAGAAAATAGCAAGGTGTTACGGTCATAGCTAGGAATGAACTAAAAGAGCTTCAGACAAACAAGCATCTGAACCCAGAACATGGCGCTAAAACAAGGGACTTACATTAGGAGAAGCACTCTGTGGGAGTCACAGCAGATCTTCCTGGGGTTGATAGATCCGGTGATGAAGTACGCTACATGTGCTACTTGGGGTTGGAGAGACGGCCATTACACTTCATGGTTACTCATCTCGTCTGCAAAAACGTAACGGCGCGTCGTTAGCACAAACAGGTTCCCCCAAGATTAAACAAGAACTTGCAGGCAAGCAATAGAAAAGCGACAGTAGAAGAGTTTAGATCATGCACGGCGCCGGTGAAGCAGATCCGGTTCATGCACAGCGGTGTCGGTGAGCAAGATCCGATGCGGTGGACGACGGATCCGGCGAAGCGGCTCCGGTGGGGTGGACGATGCCGCAGCTGAAGCGACTGCGGTAGACTGCTGGATGAGCATATGGTTTCGAGGTTCGGCGGGGATGATCCGGTCCGGTTGATGACGGCGTCGATGAAGCGGCTCCGGCAGGCAGCCGGATGACGAGGATCGCGAGGCCTCGGGTAGGCCAGGGAAGTCCGGCGGGGATGTTCCGGTGCGGTGGTCGTGGAGGTGGGAGAGAGAGGGACTTGGGAAGTTCCGGTGGGTGGTCTCAGAGGAGAGAGTGAGGGAAATGAATTTTTTTTCGGGGAGTTTCCGGAGCTAGGGAGGTGGTGATCGAAAAAAATGACGGGTAGACCCCCCACCAACCGACTTATACATGGACATTGTTGTCATCTTTACGAGGGTAGAATGGGAAGTTAGAAGCGTGTGAAATATTTGTATTTTTCGGGCGGGAAGTTTTGCCGCTGGAATGAGATTTCGAATTTGGCTACAGTCCAAGTAATACAAAAATATGAGACCGTACTAGTACGGCCAAATGTCACATCAATTCATCATCACGTTGAAAATCGGTTACGACGATCATAATTATTGGCCGTTGGCACATCAGTTCTCCAACGCTTGATCCAACGGTCAAAGTTCCTTTTTTTAAGAGAACGGTCAAAATTCATTGGATTCGCTCGGGAACTGCGCGCGCCAAAACGAGTCAGACGAAGATGTTTCTAGAGTTCTCACGGACGCGTCTTGGCGATACATTGAATGCAAATCTTGCAAGGTCAAAAAAAATGCAAATCTTGCAGGATCGTATGTGGCTGCTATGAGCTGAAGTACTCCATGAAACCGTGAACATACATGTAGATGGGAATCCCATGTAGACGATCTGAAGAACGACCCGCTGCATCTTTCACAAATCCATCTACATGACATGATAAACTTTAATTAAGAAGCAGCCACGTAACAATTATTGCCCAAAATCTAACGGGTTCGACAATAAGCTGGTAATTCTCTATTATATATAAACACCAAAAAAATATAGCAAGTAAGAAAGGAGTGTCAATGCCACCAGGACTTACAAAAAAAGGGAATTAGCACTTCGTAATCTCTTTGTTTTTACACATACCTTCTGCTCAGGAATCCAGGGCCTAGGGTCACATCAAGTCATAATCAGAAACCAAAGTCGGTTCCCATGTTCTCCAATTCAAAACGCGTACAAAATATTTCAGTGTGTGAAATAATGTTGAGATTTTGAATTAGAGGGTTGTTAAGCTATTGATTATATGGAGTCGAAATTTGGTAGCATACATAAGTATCTCTGTTCACAACTCGCCTGTACAGAAGCAGGAACAGCTGTTGTGTTGCAGCACAACACAAAGGAGAAGCCACTGTTCCGTTCATTGCACTCAATACAGCGATGAATGAACCAGACCAGTTGACAAGCTTCTAGACCTGGGCTATATGTAGAAAGATGGAAATCAATGGATCACAGAAAATCATCAGTGTCAAGCTTTAATGCACTAGCCAACGCGACCAAAAGTCCGAACTGATGGAAAGGGCTAGGCAATCCACTTTATACATCGCAACATAGTCAAGGCAACAAAAAGTCCAAACTGACAGAAAAGGCTAGACCGGGAGAAGAGAAGAGAAGGTTTGTGAAAGCGATGACTCGAACTTGAGACTATGGGCTCTGATACCACGTCAAGCTTCATCCACGAGCCAACGGAACCACAAGTCAGAACTGATGGAAAGGGCTAGGCAATCCACTTATAATATTAACAATCAGCAGGGTTCCGGTTCAAAAAAATCCACATCACAACAAGGAAACGACCACCAAGATCATAGCAATTGCAGATAAATGCACCTACGAAATATGCTCAGACTAAGGAACCATTTTACAAGACCAAGGTAATGACCTGTCACTGTCCCCGTTCATCTCCAATTATCTAGCAGATACTCTTCTTACTACTTACTAGCATTCCTAACCTGCTCCAGTAGGGCCTCCTTCTGTGCTGCTATCGTTCTAAAATTGTCGACTTCTAGTCTTAGCGCAGCTGATGCAGCTCGTTCTACTTGGAGTTGCTCCTTTAGAACTTGAGCATGCAAATACTTTGACTTGGACATGGACTTGCACTTCAGCAGTCCAGCATTCCGTAAGAAAGTGTTTTTGGCAATGCCTTTCTTTTTTATTGCCATAGAAAATGCCTTCACACATTCTTCATCGGTTTTTTCCAGACCGTTTTTACCGGGTTTTGCCATCTCTAATTTCATATCTTCCTGCAAAAAATTCAGTTCGTACACATGTGTAAACATGATAGTTACTACAGAGAAACTTGCTGATAGTAGATTTATCATGTGTATGACCTACTTTTATTCCTACAGTTTGGCATGTCTGATTCACATCACATGAATTTTAATAAACATATATAATATCATATTGACATGTACTTTACTACTCCTACAAGTTGGGATGTGAGTCGTCACAAAATTTCAATCTTTGAGAAGACTTACAAGAACACTCTGTGCGACTTCTCCAATCACTTCAAGTTTGTTCTTCTGGCATGCTTCAAAAATCTCTGGCAGAGTCATCTCTTTGTTTGGTTCCCTTTTACTTGCATTATGTAACATCTGCATTTTAGTACTACCATTTATAAATCGAATAACGTGGTTGAAATGGAGGATCATAATATAAGCTGCACACTGGTGTATATACTCTGCATGATCTTTTACTAAAATATTTCTAAATAGCAGTATAAAACAACATGTCCTTACTTTTTGCCGAATGTGCACTATAAGGTTACGAGATCCCGTACGGCTAGGTAAAAGTAGTTTACCGCGGTTTTCCTGATTCTGTTTAGCCAAATTCTGCAAAAAGGAGACTAGTGAGACACTGCTATAAATAAGAATCCAAGATGTGATCTGGTCTCAGTCTTACAAATCATACCATATTCTTTGGATCAGACCAGTGCTTCACAAGATCTCCCCACTGTTTGTCAGTCATTTGCTTAAAAGGAGATATAGTTGGAACACTCCCAGTAATCTTTCCAGTGAAGTATTTCTTCTTTAGCCTGCTGCGATACTGGCGCAGACAGTCTGAGAATAGACTGTTGAGAACATGCTTTACTTCCTCTTGGTCCTCATCGAACTCGAACCTTAACTGTTCACAACAATATAAACCGTTGGTGTGATATACATAGATCCAACAACAAGCTAGAAGGAACGGGACGTGCCAATGTGGTATACTAGTATGAGTAACATTACCAAGAGAAAGATGACTTACGTGTAACCTGTGCACTAATTTTTCAAAATGCGCAGAGGTGTCTACGTGCTCTTTCCATGTTGGGAAGATAGGAATTTCATTCCTGACGAAAATTCCTACATCCGATGCTAATTTACAAGATTCTTCTGGGTCCAGTGGCCTTCTGCCACCTACGATAGATGAAAGGCGAAATCTTGATTCCATCCCAGCAAGCTTAGCTACGAACATTTTCCCTACTGTTGGGCCCCTCGTTTTTCTTGATCGTGGTGCAACTACAAAGTTAAGCATTACATCAAGCTATCAAGGTAGGTATATATATATATATATCTCTATAAAGTATAACTTTATAACGGAGAATGAAACTATAAGCATTGGAAAATGTACCTTCTTCGGTGTGGGGCTCATCCTCAGGGGAGTTGTCTATGGCAGGACTAATATGGGTCAGTGGGAGATCATCAACAGTTTGTTGATGTTGTGCTAGCAGTGTTTGGCCAGTTGTGGTTGTGTCAGCTGGGACTGGTACAGTGTGTCCTTGGGCAGTATTTCCTACCACAGCTACTGCTGATCCCAATTGTGGCTGAGAAGTTGCCGTGGAAACTTGTTCTGCTGCCAATTGTTGTTGAGAAGTTGCTGTGGAAACTGGTTCTGCTGCCAATTGTGGCTGAGAAGTTGCTGTGGAAACTGGTTCTGCTGCCGATTGTCGCTGGTTGACTGGATTGGTAACAGGTGGCTGATTCAACCGCTTGGGGTGTTCACCACGTTTTTTTATTTCAGTACTCTTAGAATTTTCGTTATTTTCTTCAACTGGTGCCATGAATCGCTGAGACTGTCTAGTAGCAGAAGCAGGTTTCTTTTTTGGTTGCAGCTGTTCTATCACCGATTCAGGTGCCTGTTGATTGGTCTTCCTCTCATTGGTGGTTCCTGCGAAATTCTTACTTGAAGCTGCAGATTCCTAGCACACATAAACGATATTTCAGTCTACAGAAGTCCCATATATGATGATATGCAAATGGAATAGAATGAAGAACAGTAAAGGATGACGTGCATGCTGAAACATATATATGATGCATTAAGGAGACCTAGAGGTGGCATGTGAACATGTTTGGTGGGATTCAGGATACAAGTATACAACACATGGAAGTTGCAACAGATATCTCAAAGTAAAAACACAGAAATCACCTGGTGGGGTTGAGGAGAATGGTCAGGCAAGGCATCTTCCTGAGTCAGCTCTCCAAGAGGCTCAGCATGATCAAATTGTGAATCATAACATTGTTCTTTATCTTTGGGGAGGGGAAAGGGTTCTTCTCCGATTTTGTTCAGGTTTGCACTAGAGGCAATAGCGTTACACATGTTTGTGCCCACACGGCTTGCATATCTTATACATATATTCCGTATCCGTTTCTCTTTTAATTCATTCTTCTGTATTGCAATAATATCTAGCATGCATTACAAAAAAAAATGCTAATGAGATGGCGGTGCAAGTAAGCAAAAAAATACTTTTCGAAATCACATGCATAACGAATGCGGCCATATCAACCTTCTTGGAAGTGGGCGCGTGTACGCTTTGGTTTCCAGCCGTGGAACATCATGGAGGCGCTTTCTGTACCCATCTCTCCAGTCCGGTGGACGGAAGGAGTCGGGGATTAAGATACGAGAACCCGGCGATGGTGACTGTCGCTGACAAGGCGGCGGTGGAAGTCGGCTACGGAGGAGCTCGTATGGTACAGTGGTCGTCGGTGGGGGTGGGGGAGGTGGAAGCTACTCCGGCTTGCTAAAAAGCAAGGGAGACGGCGGAACGTCGTCGGTCACTACGGTGGCCGATGAGAAGGCAGTAGTGCTGGTGTGGGAGTGGGACAGTGGGCCGGCGCCGGCGTGTGAGATGATCCGGTGGGTCATGCAGGGTGGAAGCGTGAGAGAGAGATGCGGGGTTCGGCGCCGCCGGTGATAGGTCTGAATTGAGCGGTCCGGGGGGATAAGATCGACACTGTACTTATTTCACATCGCTTTGAATTTTGGAAGCGGGGATTTCGGCGGGAATTTTGGGGCAGAGTTGAAATTATTACTGGTTGCTGGAAAACTGTGGAACCCTAGCCTACGAAATCCCAAGTCTGAAGCTGAGGGCCCTTTTGCTGTGGCTTTTTGGCTTTTGGATTTTGGAAGCCAAAAGAATATAATATTTGTTTTTGGCTTCCAAAATCCAAAAGCAAAAAAAAAAAGCACAACAAAAGGGCCCTGAGTATGTTCGGGTTCAAGGGGATATGCTTGTTGGTTCTTGGGTGCATATGATCTCTTTATTTCGAAATTCATCTTCTATACATTTTGAAATGTCAAAAAAGAATAAAACGAAAAATGCATGTGTACTTCTTCGCTTGCTTTATACACATAAAATATTTCAATGGAAAATCGAATAGTAATTTGGGCTATGTAAAAAAGAGTTACTCCGTAAAAAAATTGTGCTAACCATAAGGCTTTTTATGAGACATGTTTTCTCTCTTTTTTTACATCGACCATGAAAAAAACTTGTTTTTTTACATCAACCATGAAAAATACTTTTTTTACATCGACCATGAAAAATACTAGGAATTTGCTAAGAGCATCCACAACGTGTAGCCAAAAGTGGTTCCATATTTGATTTTTGGCTTTTTGAACTAGTTCCATACATTGTAGAGGTAGTTCCAAAACCAGAAAAACAGGGAACCGGAGCAAATAGGTGCTCCGATGCCAAATTTCACTTTTGGCATTTGGAACTAGTTCCCTACATTGTGAGAGTAGTTCCATATTGGCTTTATGTGTTGTTTTAGCTTGATGGCGGGACCCACGTTATAAATATTTGGAACCACTACATTGTGGAGCTATTGCTATATTTCACACCAAAGCCAAATTCACCATCGTATCAGATTTGGCAATAGCAACATTGTGGATAGCCTAAAGTTATATTTTCCATCTTGTACACAATTAAAAATATCTTTAAAACAAACAAATCTCTAATGTCTAGGTGTACCATCTCTACTAGTACTAGTATATATACACGTGCCTTGCACGTGAGGGCTCTTTTTTTTAGTGAAACAACTTCGACGCAATAAGAATTCGATCTTTTTTTAACAAAGGAGGGGGGCCCAAGGGCTTGGATACCATTAAGTGCAACAGAGGGGTACATATTACAGATTGCAGTCAATAGTCACTTGGGTTGAAAGCCAATGCAAGCCCGCCTACATGATAGCAGGATTTTGTGAAGCTTTTTAACTTAATTGGTCAAACATGCGAAGCATGTGCCATTTACTTGTACAACTTTATCGGAAAAAAATACTTGTACAAGCTAGTTCCCCTAAGTACTACCAGCACATAAGTAAACAAAAGAACCAGGGACATCATCAACTGAAAACAACAATCTATTCATATAGCGGCTCTTGCATCACCCTTTGAAAATCATCTACCTGCAAAGATGAGTGCAGAGTTTCTGCTCGTGCTTTCACCTGTTCCAAGATCGTCCAGTTGATCTCATGGACATCTGCATCAGCCAAAGCGGTAACCAAGTTGCCAGCCACTAGCTTCTGCAGATCAGCAACAGCATGTAGGCCATCTTGAATTGTAGAATTCCATCCTCGGTTCATTTCTTTGTTCCGCCAAGTGGCCACATCCAAGTCCTTTTGAAGACGCCTAATCTTAGCTTCCCCAGTGCCACATCCTTCTGTTTTGTTCCTACAAACGTTTGCATCACTGGAACTCTGGACATCTGTGCTACAATGCTGCTTGGCAGGGACATGAGCAGTCACTTGCTTCTGCGATTTGCCATGCATAAAATCAATCAGCAGATTAAAAGGAAATATGTTGGTTGATTCATGTCACCACTTTCAGCAACCCATGAGTTTCTAAACCTTAAATGGAGTCTAAAACATTGCAATAAAAGGGTGGGTGCATCATTTGGATGCAGAGGCCGGGGCGACCCTATTTTCAAGAAAAAATTAGGAAATCTGAAATCTATATCTATATCTCTACCATCTATACCACTCCACTCCTGTTGACAGTTTGATCTCTTTCAGTACATTAGATTATGTCATGTTTAAAACACTATTATAAAATTACCTCCTTAATGTTGAGCTCAGGAGGATCCAGATGTGCTGATCCTAGGCGGCCCCTCAAATGATTGCTTGCTAGAACAATAGGACCAAATCCCGCCTCCTTTCTACCAATGTCTGCATCACTGGCGCGCTCACTGTCTTTGTTAGGAACATGAGCAGTGGCTAGCTGCTGCAAATCAAAGTTCATCAAATCAATCAGCAAACAACACATATGAAATTTGAGCAGTGCGGCTAAATACCTTCTTCAGCAGCTGCCCCACGGAATCGTCCTTTTGGCGGCACATCACACGTGTGAAAAATCTCGGCAACGACTTGGGGTGCGGTGATTTTGTCCCATTCCACAGTATGCCGAGCTTGGCTGCAATTATCATATTCTGCAAGATATTTTGCCTCCGAGATTCTTCGTAGGCATTCTCGAGGGGAATATCTAGCAGGCATTACAAAAAAAACAGATGCTAATAACAAGCAGTGGAAGCAAGCAATAAACTAGTCTCGGAAATCAAATACATAACAAAAGCTGCCGGACAAAGTGTTCAACCTTGGTCGACTGGGGAGGTGGCGCGTTGGCCGTTCGGTTTGGTTCGGTGGATCATGGTGGCGCTTTGTGTACCGATCTCGCCGGCCGGTAAGATGAACCAGTGAGTCGGGGAAGCAGATCCGACGAAGCGGACGGAGTGTGGTTGACGGCGTCGCTGAGCTGGCTCCGGCGCGGTGGATGTCGGCTACGGATGGAGGACTGAGAGGGAGCGAGACGGACTAGGTGCGAGGTAGGGAGAGAGGCCCTTGCTTGTCCGTGGGTGGGGCTGGATATAGGGGAAATGAAAGCCTTAGAAGATAGCATCCTGCTAATTTATGGTGCTGAACTAGAAAATCCCGCCAATATATGGTGCTGAATTGCGGGCGGCTCATAGCTTGTGCACAAATAAAATGGGAAAATCCAAAAAATGTAGTTCAACAAAAAAAACTCTAGTAGGCAAAGTCGCTAGCTCGCCATGAGAAGATGCACTCCGCCAAAAAAATGTCATGACAAGCTAGTTTGCTATGGATCTTGCATTAACCCTGCTCGATAAAATGGTGGGCAAAAAAAGACAAGCTAAATCAAAAATAATGGTGGTAGAAAGATGTAACTCTCAAATGTAAACTCTACTAAACAGGGCCAGCTCAAAAATATGCCTCATATTATTAGTACTTCCTCCGGTCCATATTAACTGCCACTAACATACATCGAGAAACAAAAAAGAGAAATCTGTCATGAATAGTTCCCGAATTCAAATCTGAGTTTCTCTGTAGACTATTCCCATCTGAGTTTCTCTTTTTTGTTTCTCGATGTATGTTTCGAATTTTGATCTGAAATTTTTAGGGGTTATCTTAATATGAGCTGTGAACGTGCATGATTTGTTTCAGATTTTTTTCGCAATGTTTAAATTTGGATTTAGGCCGCATGTCACCTCGCTACCGCTCGAGAAATGGAGCCCCTCTCCGCTGGGCTCCATAAAAGCTTCACTGCTCGTGTCAGACTGTTGAAGACACTGGCAAGTGCATGTCAGGGGGACAGAGAATAAATTTCGTCCACGCGTCGGCGCGTGCTGTCTACCCCAAACCCTAAACTCTGTCTTTATGAAGTCAAGCATGCATGAAGAGAAGTGGTTTTTGGTTTCAAACATGGAAATTTCAAAAACCCTCTCAAGAGCTACATTTTGGAGTGACTAATTTTTCATATTCATGATTTAAACTTGTTTAAATGGGCATAAAAATAGGCATAAAATTCAAAATAAATCAAAATAAATGAAAAACCAAGGCACATAGTCTTCTTATGTCATATAGTAAGCATTCAATTAAGTTGATAAACAAGGTCTAGACATATTCGAACCAGAAAAATCATGTATCTACCCCTAACCCTAAACTCTGTCTTATGAAGTCAAGCATGAAGAGATGTGGTTTTTGGTTTCAAACATGGAAATTTCAAAACCCTCCCAAGAGCTTCATTTTGGAGTGACTAAGAAGCATACATGCTTACTTTTTTATATTCATGTTTTAAACTTGTTCAAATCTTGGTCAAACCTAGGATTTGACCAAGATTCAAATGGGCATAAAAATTCAAAAAAATGAAAAAAAAATGAAAAACCAAGGTCTTCTTATGTCATATAGTAAGCATTCAATTAAGTTGATAAACAAGGTCTAGACGTTTTAAACCTGAAAAATCATGTATCTACCCCCTAACCCTAAACTCTGTCTTATGAAGTCAAGCATGCATGGTGAAGAGAAGTGGTTTTTGGTTTCAAACATGGAAATTTTAAAAACCCTCCCAAGAGCTTCATTTTGGGGTGACTAAGAAGGATACATGATTACTTTGTCATATTCATGTCTTAAACTTGTTTAAGTCATGGTCAAACCTAGGATTTGACCAAGATTCAAATGGGCATAAGAATTCAAAAAAACAAAGCACATAGTCTGTGTATGTCATATAGTAAGCATTCAAGTTGATAAACAAGGTCTAGACATATTCAAACCAGAAAAATCATGGAAATTTCAAAAACCTCCCACGAGCTTCATTTTGGAGTGACTAAGAAGGATCGATGCAGGTTACTTTTCATATTATTCATGTTTTAAACTTGTTTAAATCTTGGTCAAACCTAGGATTTGACCAAGATTCAACAAATGGGGATAAAAAAATGAAAACCCAATGCACATAGTCTTCTTATGTCATATAATAAGCATACAATTAAGTTGATAAACAAGGTCTAGACATATTCAAACCAGAAAAATCATGTATGTGGCTACCCCTAACCCTAAACTCTGTCTTATGAAGTCAAGCATGAAGAGATGTGGTTTTTGGTTTCAAACATGGAAATTTCAAAACCCCTTCCAAGAGCTTCATTTTGGAGTGACTAAGAAGCATACATGCTTACCTTTTCATATTCATGTTTTAAACTTGTTCAAATCTTGGTCAAACCTAGGATTTGACAAAGATTCAAATGGGCATAAAAATTCAAATAAAATGAATACCAAGGTCTTCTTATGTCATATAGTATGTGCGCATTCACTTAAGTTGATAAACAAGGTCTAGACATATTAAACCTGAAAAATCATGCATGTATCTACCCCTAACCCTAAACTCTGTCTTATAAAGTCAAGCATGCATGGTGAAGATAAGTGGTTTTTGGTTTCAAACATGGAAATTTCAAAAACCCTCCTAATTAAGAGCTTCATTTTGGAGTGACTAAGAAGGATACATGCTTACTTTTACATATTCATGTTTTAAACTTGTTTAAGTCGTGGTCAAACCTAGGATTTGACCAAGATTTAAATGGGCATAAAAATTCAAAAACAAAATCAAAAACCAAAGCAAGTCTTTGCATGTCATATAGTAAGCATTCAAGTTGATAAACAAGGTCTAGACATATTCAAACCAGAAAATCATGTATATATCTACCCCTAACCCTAAACTCTATCTTTATGAAGTCAAGCATGCATGAAGAGAAGTGGTTTTAGGTTTCAAACATGGAAATTTCAAAAACCATCCCAAGAGCTACATTTTGGAGTGACTAAGAAGGATAGATGCTTAATTTTGCATATTCATGATTTAAACTTGTTCAAATCTTGGTCAAACCTATGATTTGACCAAGATTCAAATGGGCATTAAAAAATAGAAAAATGAAAAACCAAAGCACATAATCTTCTTATGTCATATAGTAAGCATTAAAGTTGATAAACACAAGGTCTAGACATATTCAAACCATACAAATCATGTATCTACCCCTAACCCTAAACTCTGTCTTATGAAGTCAAGCATGAAGAGATGTGGTTTTTGGTTTCAAACATGGAAATTTCAAATACCCTTCCAAGAGCTTCATTTTGGAGTGACTAAGAAGCATACATGCTTACCTTTTCATATTCATGTTTTAAACTTGTTCAAATCTTGGTCAAACCTAGGATTTGACCAAGATTCAAATGGGCATAAAAATTCAAAAAAATGAATACCAAGATCTTCTTATGTCATATAGTATGCGCGCAATCAATTAAGTTGATAAACAAGGTATAGACATATTAAACCTGAAAAATCATGTATCTACCCCTAACCCTAAACTCTGTCTTATAAAGTCAAGCATGCATGGTGAAGATAAGTGGTTTTTGGTTTCAAACATGGAAATTTCAAAAACCCTCCTAATTAAGAGCTTCATTTTGGAGTGACTAAGAAGGATACATGCTTACTTTTTCATATTCATGTTTTAAACTTGTTTAAATCTTGGTCAAACCTAGGAAAATCATAAATATATCTACCCCTAACCCTAAACTCTGTCTTATGAAGTCAATCATGAAGAGAAGTGGTTTTGGGTTTCCTACATGGAAATTTCAAAAACCTCCCAAAAACTTCATTTTAGAGTGACTAAGAACGATACATGCTTCCCTTTTCATTTTCATGTTTTAAACTTGTTTAAATTATCTTGGTCAAATCTAGGATTTGACAAGATTCAAATGGGCATCAAAATAAAAAAATCAGAAAAATGAAAAACCAAAGCACATAGTTTTCTTATGTCATATAGTAAGCATTAAAGTTGACAAACAAGGTCTAGACATATTCAAACCAGACAAATCATGTATCTATACCCCCTAACCCCTAAACTATGTCTTATGAAGTCAAACATGAAGAGAAGTGGTTTTGGGTTTCAAACATGGAAATTTCAAATACCCTTCCAAGAGCTTCATTTTGGAGTGGCTAAGAAGCATACATGCTTACCTTTTCATATTCATGTTTAAACTTGTTCAAATCTTGGTCAAACCTAGGATTTGACCAAGATTCAAATGGGCATCAAAAATAAAAAATTAGAAAAATGAAAAACCAAAGCACATAGTTTTCTTATGTTATATAGTAAGCATTCAAGTTGATAAACAAGGTCTGGACATATTCAAACCAGAAAAATCATGTATGTGGCTACCCCTAACCCTAAACTCTGTCTTATGAAGTCAAGCATGAAGAGATGTGGTTTTTGGTTTCAAACATGGAAATTTCGAAAACCCTTCCAAGAGCTTCATTTTGGAGTGACTATTTAAGAAGCATACATGCTTACCTTTTCATATTCATGTTTTAAACTTGTTCAGATCTTGGTCAAACCTAGGATTTGACCAAGATTCAAATGGGCATAAAAATTCAAAAAAAATGAATACCAAGATCTTCTTATGTCATATAGTATGTGCGCATTCAATTAAATTGATAAACAAGGTCTAGACATATTAAACCTGAAAAATCATGTATCTACCCCTAACCCTAAACTCTGTCTTATAAAATCAAGCATGCATGGTGAAGATAAGTGGTTTTTGGTTTCAAACATGGAACTTTCAAAAACCCTCCTAATTAAGAGCTTCATTTTGGAGTGACTAAGAAGGATACATGCTTACTTTTTCATATTCATGTTTTAAACTTGTTTAAATCTTGGTCAAACCTAGGAAAATCATGTATATATCTACCCCTAACCCTAAACTCTGTCTTATGAAGTCAATAATGAAGAGAAGTGGTTTTGGGTTTCCTACATGGAAATTTCAAAAACCTCCCAAAAACTTCATTTTAGAGTGACTAAGAACGATACATGCTTCCCTTTTCATTTTCATGTTTTAAACTTGTTTAAATTATCTTGGTCAAATCTAGGATTTGACAAGATTCAATGCAAATGGGGGCATCAAAATAAAAAAATCAGAAAAATGAAAAACCAAAGCACATAGTTTTCTTATGTCATATAGTAAGCATTAAAGTTGACAAACAAGGTCTAGACATATTCAAACCAGACAAATCATGTATCTATACTCCCTAACCCCTAAACTATGTCTTATGAAGTCAAGCATGAAGAGAAGTGGTTTTGGGTTTCAAACATGGAAATTTCAAAAACCTCCCAGAAAGCTTCATTTTAGAGTGACTAAGATGGATACATGCTTCCCTTTTCATTTTCATGCTTTAAACTTGTTTAAATTATCTTGGTCAAATCTAGGATTTGACAAGATTCAAATGGGCATCAAAATAAAAAAAATCAGAAAAATGAAAAACCAAAGCACATAGTTTTCTTATGTCATATAGTAAGCATTAAAGTTGACAAACAAGGTCTAGACATATTCAAACCAGACAAATCATGTATCTATACCCCTAACCCTAAACTATGTCTTATGAAGTCAAGCATGAAGAGAAGTGGTTTTGGGTTTCAAACATGGAAATTTCAAAAACCTCCCAAGCTTCATTTTAGAGTGACTAAGATGGATACATGCTTCCCTTTTCATTTTCATGTTTTAAACTTGTTTAAATTATCTTGGTCAAATCTAGGATTTGACAAGATTCAAATGGGCATCAAAATAAAAAAATCAAAAAATGAAAAACCAAAGCACATAGTTTTCTTATGTCATATAGTAAGCATTAAAGTTGACAGACAAGTTCTAGACATATTCAAACCAGACAAATCATGTATCTACCCCTAACCCTAAACTATGTCTTATGAAGTCAAGCATGAATAGAAGTCGTTTTGGGTTTCAAACATGGAAATTTCAAGAACATCCCAAAAGCTTCATTTTAGAGTGACTAAGAAGGATCCATGATTACCTTTTCATTTTCATGTTATAAACTTGTTTAAATCTTGGTCAAACCTAGGATTTGACCAAGATTCAAATGGACACAAAATTTAAAAAATCAGAAATATGAAAACCAAAGTACATAGTCTTCTTATGTCATATCGTAAGCATTCAAGTTGATAAACTCGGTCTTATGAAGTCTAGCATGAAGAGAAGTCGTTTTGGGTTTCAAACGTTTAAGCCAAAAGCCCCATTTCAAATATTTCAAACTTATTCAAATTTGGTTCAAATTTGAAAGACATACAAGTTATAGCACACATAGTGCATACATGTTCACACATACTGCACTAGATGCTAACCCTACAGTTTAGGGGCGGACCTAGGATAAATTTTTAGAGGGGGCAAACATATGATAAGTGATGCAAATATCATATTACAAGGTTTCAGAAAATTGAGTGGGGGCAGCTGCCCCCCTTGGCTATAGTCTGGATCCGCCCATGCTATAGTTTGAGGCCATTTGGATGACGTCGAAAAAAATCTTTGATTAGAAATGGGGTTGTTCGAACCCCGTAGTTGGATTTTTTGAACCTTGATCTGTAGTACTGGGCAAAACCCTAGTTTAACCTAGTATATTTAATTATAGATTCGTAGGTCGAATTTTCTACCTTTTTATTATTACTATGCAGCACATATGTGTTTGCCCGTCGAGTGAAACTCGGAGGAAGAGGGATCACTCGGAAGGAGAGAAGAAGGAGGGAGAGCATTATGGTGTCTCCCCTTTTTCGGGTGATGATGTTGGATTGTGCAGGGTTTGTCAGTGAGCAGGAGGTGCGAGCGAGCGAGCGAGCGAGTCGAGCGAGGCCGAGAATGAGAGAGATTTGTTTTTTTTTGTGAGAGGGACAACCGAAGGATCCAGAAGGACCCACAGACTTCCAATACGCATCCTGCGTCTTCTCTTGACAAAGAAAATGGCTGGGAGTTTGCGTACCTATTGCACGTGACTTGTGCTCACTGAAGTGTGGGACCTCACGCATGGGCACCACACGTAAGTGACAGACCTGTTGGTGTAAAAACTCGGTTGATTATTATAGTGCATTAGAACAAAGTTTCCTATGGATTCAAGGGTAGGAAATCCAAGTTAACTCATTTACATGACATTATTTTTTCCATGAAGCAAAGTTAACACATCTATCAATTGGTACATTTTGGAGTGACTAAGAAGGATCCAGGCTTACTTATTCGTTTTCACGTGTTAAACTTGTCTAAATCTTGGTCAAACCTAGGATTTGACAGAGATTCAAAAATTCATTTTAGAGTGACTAAGAAGGATACAAGCTTCCCTTTTCATTTTCATGTTTTAAACTTGTTTAAATTATCTTGGTCAAATCTAGGATTTGACAAGATTCAAATGGGCAAACATATGATAAGTGATGCAAATATCATTTCTAAGTGCGGGCAAACCAGCTTTAGCTTAACATATTTCTAAGTACAAGGTTTCAGAAAATTGAGTGGGGGCGGCTGCCCCCCTTGGCTATAGTCTGGATCCGCCCATGCTATAGTTTGAGGTCATTTGGATGACGTCGAAAAAATTCTTTGATTAGAAATGGGGTTGTTCGAACCCCGTAGTTGGATTTTTTGAACCTTGATCTGTAGTACTGGGCAAAACCCTAGTTTAACCTATTTAATTATAGATTGGTAGGTCGATTTTTCTACGTACCTTTTTATTATTACTCTACTATGCAGCACATATGTGTTTGCCCGTCGAGTGAAACTCGGAGGAAGAGGGATCACTCGGAAGGAGAGAAGAAGGGAGAGCATTATGGTGTCTCCCCTTTTTCGGGTGATGATGTTGACTTTTGTGCAGGGTTTGTCAGTGAGCAGGAGGTGCGAGCGAGCGAGCGAGTCGAGCGAGGCCGAGAATGAGAGAGATTTGTTTTTTTGTGAGAGGGACAACCGAAGGATCCTGAAGGACCCAGAGACTTCCAATACGCATCCTGATGCGTCTTCTCTTGACAAAGAAAATGGCTGGGAGTTTGCGTACCTATTGCATGTGACTTGTGCTCACTGAAGTGTGGGACCTCACGCATGGGCACCACACGTAAGTGACAGACCTGTTGGTGTAAAAACTCGGTTGATTAGTATAGTGCATTAGAACAAAGTTTCCTATGGATTCAAGGGTAGGAAATCCAAGTTAACTCATTTACATGACATTATTTTTTCCATTAAGCAAAGTTAACACATCTATCAATTGGTACATTTTGGAGTGACTAAGAAGGATCCAGGCTTACTTATTCGTTTTCACGTGTTAAACTTGTCTAAATCTTGGTCAAACCTAGGATTTGACAGAGATTCAAAAATTCAAAAAAAACAGAAAAATGAAAAACCAAAGCACATAGTCTTCTTATGTCATATAGTAAGCATTAAAGTTGATAAACAAGGTCTAGACATATTCAAACCATACAAATCATGTATCTACCCCTAACCCTAAACTATGTCTTATGAAGTCAATCATGAAGAGAAGTGGTTTTGGGTTTCAAACATGGAAATTTCAAGAACCTCCCAAAAGCTTCATTTTGGAGTGACTAAGAAGCATACATGCTTACCTTTTCATATTCATGTTTTAAACTTGTTCAAATCTTGGTCAAACTTAGGATGCCTCTCTCTTGACAAAGAAGATGGCTGGGAGTTTGCCTACCTAGCGTACGTGACTTGTTCTCACTGAAGTGTGGGACCTCACGCATGGGAACCACACGTAAGTGACAGACTTGTTGCTCTAATAACTCGGGTGATCATTATACTGTATTAGTACATAGTTTCCTATGGATCCTTCTTAGTCACTCCAAAATGAAGCTCTTTGGGAGGGTTTTTGAAATTTCCATGTTTGAAACCAAAAATAAGAAGACTATGTGCCTTGATTTTTCATTTTTTAAAATTTTGCCCATTTGAATCTTGGTCAAATCCTAGGTTTGACCATGATTTAAACAAGTTTAAAACATGAATATGAAAAATTAAGCATGTATCCTTCATAGTCACTCCAAAATGAAGCTCTTGAGAGGGTTTTTGAAATTTCCATGTTTGAAACCAAAAAAACCGCGTACTTCTCTTCATGCTTGACTTCATAAGAGAGAGTTTGGGGATAGGGGTAGCTTGATACATGAATTTTCTGGTTTGAATATGTCTAGACCTTGTTTATCAACTTAATTGAATGCTTACTAGATGACATAAGATGACTATGTGCATTGGTTTTTCATTTTATTGTTTTTTTGAATTTTTATGCCCATTTGAATCTTGGTCAAATCCTAGGTTTGACCATGATTTAAACAAGTTTAAAACATGAATATGAAAAATTAAGCATCTATCCTTCTTAGTCACTCCAATATGTAGCTCTTGGGAGGGTTTTTGAAATTTCCATGCTTGAAACCAAAAACCACTTCTCTTCATGCATGCTTGACTTCTTCATAAGACAGAGTTTAGGGTTAGGGGGTAGATACATGATTTTCCTGGTTTGAATATGTGTAGACCTTGTTTATCAAATTAATTGAATGCTTACTATATAACATATAAGAAGACCTTGTTTTTTTTGAACTTTTATACCCATTTGAATCTTGGTCAAATCCTTGGTTCCACCAAGATTTGAATAAGTTAAAAACATGAATATGAAAAAGTAAGCATGTATGCTTCTTAGTCACTTCAAAATGAAGCTCTTGGGAGGGTTTTTGAATTTCCATGTTCGAAACCAAAAACCACAAATCTTCATGCTTGACTTCATGAAACAGAGTTTAGGGTTAGGGGTAGATACATGCGTGATTTAAACAAGTTTAAAACATGAATATGAATATGAAATTTTTTGCCCATTTGAATCTTGGCCAAATCCTAGGTTTGACCATGATTTAAACAAGTTTAAAACATGAATATGAAAAATTAAGCATGTATCATTCGTAGTCACTCCAAAATGAAGCTCTTGAGAGGGTTTTTGAAATTTCCATGTTTGAAACCAAATAACCACGTACTTCTCTTCATGCTTGACTTCATAAGACAGAGTTTGGGGTTAGGGTTAGCTTGATACATGAATTTTCTGGTTTGAATATGTCTAGACATTGTTTATCAACTTAATTGAATGCTTACTAGATGACATAAGATGACTATGTGCATTGGTTTTTCATTTTTTTTGAATTTTTATGCCCATTTGAATCTTGGTCAAATTCTAGGTTTGACCATGATTTAATCAAGTTTAAAACATGAATATGAAAAATTAAGCATCTATCCTTCTTAGTCACTCCAATATGTAGCTCTTGGGAGGGTTTTTGAAATTTCCATGCTTGAAAACCAAAAACCACTTTTCTTCATGCATGCTTGACTTCATAAGACATAGTTTAGGGTTAGGGGGTAGATACATGATTTTCCTACTAGTTTGAATATGTCTAGACCTTGTTTATCAATTTAATTGAATGCTTACTATATGACATGAGCAGACCTTGGTTTTAATTTTTTATACCCATTTGAATCTTCGTCAAATCGTAGGTTTGTTGACCAAGATTTGAACAAGTTTAAAACATGAATATGAAAAAGTAAGCATGTATGCGTCTTAACTAGTCACTCCAAAATGAAGCTCTTGGGAGGGTTTTTGAAATTTCCATGTTTGAAACCAAAAACCACTTCTTCTCTTCATGCTTGACTTCATAAGTCAGGGTTTAGGGATATATAGGGGGTAGATACATGATTTTTCTGGTTTGATATGTCTAGACCTTGTTTATCAACTTAATTGAATGCTTACTATATATATGACATAAGAAGACTACGTGACTTGTGCTCACTGAAGTGTGGGACCTCACGCATGGGAACCACACGTAAGTGACAGACTTGTTGCTCTAATAACTCGGGTGATCATTATACTGTATTAGTACATAGTTTCCTATGGATCCTTCTTAGTCACTCCAAAATGAAGCTCTTTGAGAGGGTTTTTGAAATTTCCATGTTTGAAACCCAAAACAACTTCTCTTCATGCTTGACTTCATAAGACAGAGTTTAGGGTTAGGGGTAGATACATGATTTGTCTGGTTTGAATACGTCTAGACCTTGTTTATCAACTTTAATGCTTACTATATGACATAAGAAGACTATGTGCTTTGGTTTTTCATTTTTCTGATTTTTTTATTTTTGATGCCCATTTGAATCTTGGTCAGATCCTAGGTTTTACCAAGATTTAAACAAGTTTAAAACATGAAAATGAAAAGGGAAGCATTTATCCTTCTTAGTCACTCTAAATGAAGTTTTTGGGAGGTTTTTGAAATTTCCATGTTTGAAACCCAAAACCACTTCTCTTCATGCTTGACTTCATAAGACATAGTTTAGGGTTAGGGGTACATACATGATTTGTATGTTTTGAATATGTCTAGACCTTGTTTATCAACTTGAATGCTTACTATATGACATAAGAAAACTACGTATGTGCTTTGGTTTTTCATTTTTCTGTTTTTTTTGAATTTTCCGCCCATTTGAATCTCTGTCAAATCCTAGGTTTGACCAAGATTTAAACAAGTTTAACACGTGAAAACGAAAAGGTAAGCATGGATCCTTCTTAGTCACTCCAAAATGTACCAATTGATAGATGTGTTAACTTTGCTTCATGGAAAAAATAATGTCATGTAAATGAGTTAACTTGGATTTCCTACCCTTGAATCCATAGGAAACTTTGTTCTAATGCACTATAATAATCAACCGAGTTTTTACACCAACAGGTCTGTCACTTACGTGTGGTGCCCATGCGTGAGGTCCCACACTTCAGTGAGCACAAGTCACGTGCAGTAGGTACGCAAACTCCCAGCCATCTTCTTTGTCAAGAGAAGACGCATCAGATGCGTATTGGAAGTCTGTGGGTCCTTCTGGATCCTTCGGTTGTCCCTCTCACAAAAAAAAAATCTCTCTCATTCTCGGCCTCGCTCGACTCGCTCGCTCGCACCTCCTGCTCACTGACAAACCCTGCACAAAAGTCAACATCATCACCCGAAAAAGGGGAGACACCATAATGCTCTCCCTTCTTCTCTCCTTCCGAGTGATCCCTCTTCCTCCGAGTTTCACTCGACGGGCAAACACATATGTGCTGCATAGTAGAGTAATAATAAAAAGGTACGTAGAAAAATCGACCTACCAATCTATAATTAAATAGGTTAAACTAGGGTTTTGCCCAGTACTACAGATCAAGGTTCAAAAAAATCCAACTACGGGGTTCGAACAACCCCATTTCTAATCAAAGAATTTTTTCGACGTCATCCAAATGACCTCAAACTATAGCATGGGCGGATCCAGACTATAGCCAAGGGGGGCAGCCGCCCCCACTCAATTTTCTGAAACCTTGTACTTAGAAATATGTTAAGCTAAAGCTGGTTTGCCCGCACTTAGAAATGATATTTGCATCACTTATCATATGTTTGCCCATTTGAATCTTGTCAAATCCTAGATTTGACCAAGATAATTTAAACAAGTTTAAAACATGAAAATGAAAAGGGAAGCTTGTATCCTTCTTAGTCACTCTAAAATGAAGTTTGGGGAGGTTTTTGAAATTTCCATGCTTGAAACCAAAAACCACTTCTCTTCATGCTTGACTTCATAAGACAAAGTTTAGGGTTAGGGGTAGATACATGATTTTTCTGGTTTGAATATGTCTAGACCTTATTTATCAACTTAATTGAATGCTTACTATATAACATAAGAAGACCTTGTTTTTTTTATTTTGTTTTTTAATTTTTATACGGATTTGAATCTTGGTCAAATCCTAGGTTTCACCAAGATTTGAATAAGTTTAAAACATGAATATGAAAAAGTAAGCATGCATGTATGCTTCATAATTAATCACTTCAAAATGAAGCTCTTGGGAGGGTTTTTGAAATTTCCATGTTTGAAACCAAAAAACCACATATCATCATGCTTGACTTCATGAGACAGAGTTTAGGTTAGGGGGTAGGTACATGATTTCTCTGGTTTGAATATGTCTAGAGACCTTGTTTATCAACTTAATTGAATGCTTACAATATAACATAAGAAGACTATGTGCCTTGGTTTTTCATTTTTTGTTTTTTTAAATTATGCCCATTTGAATCTTTGTCAAATCCTAGGTTTGACCATGATTTAAACAAGTTTAAAACATGAATATGAAAAAGTAAGCATGTATCCTTCGTAGTCACTCCAAAATGAAGCTCGATCTTGAGAGGGTTTTTGAAATTTCCATGTTTGAAACCAAAAAACCACATACCTATCTTCATGCTTGACTTCATAAGACAGAGTTAATTAGGGGTTAGGGGTAGCTTGATACATGATATTTCTGGTTTGAATATGTCTAGACCTTATTTATCAACTTAATTGAATGCTTACTATATGACATAAGAAGACCTTGGTTTTCATTTTTTATACCCATTTGAATCTTGGTCAAATCATAGGTTTGACCAAGATTTGAACAAGTTTAAAACATGAATATGAAAAAGTAAGCACGTACGTATGCTTCTTAGTCACTCCAAAATGAAGCTCTTGGGAGGGTTTTTGAAATTTCCATGCTTGAAACCAAAAACCACTTCTCTTCATGCATGCTTGACTTCTTCATAAGACAGAGTTTAGGGTTAGGGGGTAGATACATGATTTTCCTGGTTTGAATATGTGTAGACCTTGTTTATCAAATTAATTGAATGCTTACTATATAACATATAAGAAGACCTTGTTTTTTTTGAATTTTTATACCCATTTGAATCTTGGTCAAATCCTTGGTTCCACCAAGATTTGAATAAGTTAAAAACATGAATATGAAAAAGTAAGCATGTATGCTTCTTAGTCACTTCAAAATGAAGCTCTTGGGAGGGTTTTTGAATTTCCATGTTCGAAACCAAAAACCACAAATCTTCATGCTTGACTTCATGAAACAGAGTTTAGGGTTAGGGGTAGATACATGCTTGATTTAAACAAGTTTAAAACATGAATATGAATAAAATTTTGCCCATTTGAATCTTGGCCAAATCCTAGGTTTGACCATGATTTAAACAAGTTTAAAACATGAATATGAAAAATTAAGCATGTATCATTCGTAGTCACTCCAAAATGAAGCTCTTGAGAGGGTTTTTGAAATTTCCATGTTTGAAACCAAATAACCACGTACTTCTCTTCATGCTTGACTTCATAAGACAGAGTTTGGGGTTAGGGTTAGCTTGATACATGAATTTTCTGGTTTGAATATGTCTAGACATTGTTTATCAACTTAATTGAATGCTTACTAGATGACATAAGATGACTATGTGCATTGGTTTTTCATTTTTTTTGAATTTTTATGCCCATTTGAATCTTGGTCAAATTCTAGGTTTGACCATGATTTAATCAAGTTTAAAACATGAATATGAAAAATTAAGCATCTATCCTTCTTAGTCACTCCAATATGTAGCTCTTGGGAGGGTTTTTGAAATTTCCATGCTTGAAAACCAAAAACCACTTTTCTTCATGCATGCTTGACTTCATAAGACATAGTTTAGGGTTAGGGGGTAGATACATGATTTTCCTACTAGTTTGAATATGTCTAGACCTTGTTTATCAATTTAATTGAATGCTTACTATATGACATGAGCAGACCTTGGTTTTAATTTTTTATACCCATTTGAATCTTCGTCAAATCGTAGGTTTGTTGACCAAGATTTGAACAAGTTTAAAACATGAATATGAAAAAGTAAGCATGTATGCGTCTTAACTAGTCACTCCAAAATGAAGCTCTTGGGAGGGTTTTTGAAATTTCCATGTTTGAAACCAAAAACCACTTCTTCTCTTCATGCTTGACTTCATAAGTCAGGGTTTAGGGATATATAGGGGGTAGATACATGATTTTTCTGGTTTGATATGTCTAGACCTTGTTTATCAACTTAATTGAATGCTTACTATATATATGACATAAGAAGACTACGTGACTTGTGCTCACTGAAGTGTGGGACCTCACGCATGGGAACCACACGTAAGTGACAGACTTGTTGCTCTAATAACTCGGGTGATCATTATACTGTATTAGTACATAGTTTCCTATGGATCCTTCTTAGTCACTCCAAAATGAAGCTCTTTGAGAGGGTTTTTGAAATTTCCATGTTTGAAACCCAAAACAACTTCTCTTCATGCTTGACTTCATAAGACAGAGTTTAGGGTTAGGGGTAGATACATGATTTGTCTGGTTTGAATACGTCTAGACCTTGTTTATCAACTTTAATGCTTACTATATGACATAAGAAGACTATGTGCTTTGGTTTTTCATTTTTCTGATTTTTTCTATTTTTGATGCCCATTTGAATCTTGGTCAGATCCTAGGTTTTACCAAGATTTAAACAAGTTTAAAACA
This sequence comes from Lolium multiflorum, assembly GCA_030979885.1. NCBI lineage: Eukaryota > Viridiplantae > Streptophyta > Magnoliopsida > Poales > Poaceae > Lolium > Lolium multiflorum. The sequence goes on from CM061749.1 coordinate 95,046,259, forward strand.
TGAAAATGAAAAGGGAAGCATTTATCCTTCTTAGTCACTCTAAATGAAGTTTTTGGGAGGTTTTGAAATTTCCATGTTTGAAACCCAAAACCACTTCTCTTCATGCTTGACTTCATAAGACATAGTTTAGGGTTAGGGGTACATACATGATTTGTATGTTTTGAATATGTCTAGACCTTGTTTATCAACTTGAATGCTTACTATATGACATAAGAAAACTACGTATGTGCTTTGGTTTTTCATTTTTCTGTTTTTTTTTGAATTTTCCGCCCATTTGAATCTCTGTCAAATCCTAGGTTTGACCAAGATTTAAACAAGTTTAACACGTGAAAACGAAAAGGTAAGCATGGATCCTTCTTAGTCACTCCAAAATGTACCAATTGATAGATGTGTTAACTTTGCTTCATGGAAAAAATAATGTCATGTAAATGAGTTAACTTGGATTTCCTACCCTTGAATCCATATGAAACTTTGTTCTAATGCACTATAATAATCAACCAAGTTTTTACACCAACAGGTCTGTCACTTACGTGTGGTGCCCATGCGTGAGGTCCCACACTTCAGTGAGCACAAGTCACGTGCAATAGGTACGCAAACTCCCAGCCATCTTCTTTGTCAAGAGAAGACGCATCAGGATTCCTGGGTCCTTCTGGATCCTTCGGTTGTCCCTCTCACAAAAAAAAATCTCTCTCATTCTCGGCCTCGCTCGACTCGCTCGCTCGCTCGCTCGCTCGCACCTCCTGCTCACTGACAAACCCTGCACAAAAGTCAACATCATCACCCGAAAAAGGGGAGACACCATAATGCTCTCCCTTCTTCTCTCCTTCCGAGTGATCCCTCTTCCTCCGAGTTTCACTCGACGGGCAAACACATATGTGCTGCATAGTAGAGTAATAATAAAAAGGTACGTAGAAAAATCGACCTACCAATCTATAATTAAATAGGTTAAACTAGGGTTTTGCCCAGTACTACAGATCAAGGTTCAAAAAAATCCAACTACGGGGTTCGAACAACCCCATTTCTAATCAAAGAATTTTTTCGACGTCATCCAAATGACCTCAAACTATAGCATGGGCGGATCCAGACTATAGCCAAGGGGGGCAGCCGCCCCCACTCAATTTTCTGAAACCTTGTACTTAGAAATATGTTAAGCTAAAGCTGGTTTGCCCGCACTTAGAAATGATATTTGCATCACTTATCATATGTTTGCCCATTTGAATCTTGTCAAATCCTAGATTTGACCAAGATAATTTAAACAAGTTTAAAACATGAAAATGAAAAGGGAAGCTTGTATCCTTCTTAGTCACTCTAAAATGAAGTTTGGGGAGGTTTTTGAAATTTCCATGCTTGAAACCAAAAACCACTTCTCTTCATGCTTGACTTCATAAGACAAAGTTTAGGGTTAGGGGTAGATACATGATTTTTCTGGTTTGAATATGTCTAGACCTTATTTATCAACTTAATTGAATGCTTACTATATAACATAAGAAGACCTTGTTTTTTTATTTTGTTTTTTAATTTTTATACGGATTTGAATCTTGGTCAAATCCTAGGTTTCACCAAGATTTGAATAAGTTTAAAACATGAATATGAAAAAGTAAGCATGCATGTATGCTTCATAATTAATCACTTCAAAATGAAGCTCTTGGGAGGGTTTTTGAAATTTCCATGTTTGAAACCAAAAAACCACATATCATCATGCTTGACTTCATGAGACAGAGTTTAGGTTAGGGGGTAGGTACATGATTTCTCTGGTTTGAATATGTCTAGAGACCTTGTTTATCAACTTAATTGAATGCTTACAATATAACATAAGAAGACTATGTGCCTTGGTTTTTCATTTTTTGTTTTTTTTAAATTATGCCCATTTGAATCTTTGTCAAATCCTAGGTTTGACCATGATTTAAACAAGTTTAAAACATGAATATGAAAAAGTAAGCATGTATCCTTCGTAGTCACTCCAAAATGAAGCTCGATCTTGAGAGGGTTTTTGAAATTTCCATGTTTGAAACCAAAAAACCACATACCTATCTTCATGCTTGACTTCATAAGACAGAGTTAATTAGGGGTTAGGGGTAGCTTGATACATGATATTTCTGGTTTGAATATGTCTAGACCTTATTTATCAACTTAATTGAATGCTTACTATATGACATAAGAAGACCTTGGTTTTCATTTTTTATACCCATTTGAATCTTGGTCAAATCATAGGTTTGACCAAGATTTGAACAAGTTTAAAACATGAATATGAAAAAGTAAGCACGTACGTATGCTTCTTAGTCACTCCAAAATGAAGCTCTTGGGAGGGTTTTTGAAATTTCCATGCTTGAAACCAAAAACCACTTCTCTTCATGCATGCTTGACTTCATAAGACAGAGTTTAGGGTTAGGGGGTAGATACCTAATTTCCTGGTTTGAATATGTGTAGACCTTGTTTATCAAAATAATTGAATGCTTACTATATAACATAAGAAGACCTTGTTTTTTTTGAATTTTTATACCCATTTGAATCTTGGTCAAATCCTTGGTTCCACCAAGATTTGAATAAGTTAAAAACATGAATATGAGAAAGTAAGCATGTATGCTTCTTAGTCACTTCAAAATGAAGCTATTGGGAGGGTTTTTGAATTTCCATGTTCGAAACTAAAAACCACATATCTTCATGCATGCATGCTTGACTTCATGAAACAGAGTTTAGGGTTAAGGGTAGATACATGCATGATTTTTCTTGTTTGAATATGTCTAGACCTTGTTTATCAACTTAATTGAATGCCTACTATATAACATAAGAAGACCTTTTTTGTTTTTTTTAAATTTTTATACCCATTTGAATCTTGGTCAAATCCTAGGTTTCACCAAGATTTGAATAAGTTTAAAACATGAATATGAAAAGGTAAGCATGCATGTATGCTTCTTAATTAATCGCTTCGAAATGAAGCTCTTGAGAGGGTTTTTGAAATTTCCATGTTTGAAACAAAAAAAACCACGTACTTCTCTTCATGCTTGACTTCATAAGACAGAGTTTGGGGATAGGGGTAGCTTGATACATGATTTTTCTGGTTTGAATATGTCTAGACCTTGTTTATCAACTTAATTGAATGCTTACTAGATGACATAAGATGACTATGTGCATTGGTTTTTCATTTTATTGTTTTTTTTTGAATTTTTATGCCCATTTGAATCTTGGTCAAATCCTAGGTTTGACCATGATTTAAACAATTTAAAACATGAATATGAAAAATTAAGCATGTATCCTTCGTAGTCACTCCAAAATGAAGCTCGATCTTGAGAGGGTTTTTGAAATTTCCATGTTTGAAACCAAAAAACCACGTACTTCTCTTCATGCTAGACTTCATAAGACAAAGTTTGGGGTTAGGGGTAGCTTGATACATAAACTTTCTGGTTTGAATATGTCTAGACATTGTTTATCAACTTAATTGAATGCTTACTAGATGACATAAGAGTTTTTGAAATTTCCATGCTTGAAAACCAAAAACCACTTCTCTTCATGCATGCTTGACTTCATAAGATAGAGTTTGGGGTTAGGGGGTAGATACATGATTTTCCTGCTAGTTTGAATATGTCTAGACCTTGTTTATCAATTTAATTGAATGCTCACTATATGACATGAGCAGACCTTGGTTTTAATTTTTTTATACCCATTTGATTCTTCGTCAAATCCTAGGTTTGTTGACCAAGATTTGAACAAGTTTAAAACATTAATATGAAAAGGTAAGCATGTATGCTTCTTAATTAGTCACTCCAAAATGAAGCTCTTGGGAGGGTTTTTGAAATTTCCATGATTGAAACCAAAAACCACTTCTCTTCATGCTTGAATTCATAAGTCAGGGTTTAGGGATATATAGGGGGTAGATACATGATTTTTCTGGTTTGAATATGTCTAGAGCTTGTTTTTCAACTTGAATGCTTACTATATGACATACGAAGACTGTTTGCTAACGGAGGGAGTAAGCACTCTAGCTATGAAAAGTACCAAACGATGCATACCAAAATGATTTTTTAGAGGAATACTAGTTCGGATTATATAATTTTATATTAGCAGGCCAAAATCGAACCCCGTAGTTGGATTTTCAGAAATTGATCCGTAGTACTGGGCAAAACCCTAGTTTAGCTTATTTAATAATAGATTCGTAGGTCGATTTTTTTACGTTATTATTATTATTACTAGGCAGCACATGTGTTTGCCCGTCCAGTGAAACTCTTTCATTTCATTTTTCTTTTCCGCAAGGTCGGGAGTCGGAGGAAGAGGGATCACACGGGAGGAGACGAAGGGAGAGCAGTCACGGGGCCCCACTTATTTATGGTGTCTATCCTTTTTCTGGTGATGTTGACTGTTGTGCAGGGTTGTCAGTGCGCAGGGGGGTGCGAGCGAGCGAGAAAGGCCGAGAATGAGAGAGATGTTTTTTTAGAGGGACAACCGAACGATCCTGAAGGACCCAGATTTCCAATACGCATCAGAGCGCAGTTTACAGCAGGACACAAAATAAACAGGAAATTACGTCTAAATCCCTAAGATTTACATGGTAGACCCCATGCTGAAAGCAAGAAATGCGATCGGGTCCTTAATAGGCACCGTCCGGATTGATCCTCGTCGGAGCCGGGGACGAACCACTTGGCGCGACCAAATCGCCATGGCTACAGAGCCTGCACACCATGGCCTACGAGCTGAGCTAGAAACGACCTGCCAAAACCGGCAGCCAACGGAGGTGGATAATTGGAGAGAGAGAGAGAGAGAGAGAGAGAGAGAGAGTGTTGATGCCTCTCTCTTGACAAAGAAGATGGCTGGGAGTTTGCTTACCTAGCGTACGTGACTTGTGCTCACTGAAGTGTGGGACCTCACGCATGGGAACCACACGTAAGTGACAGACTTGTTGCTCTAATAACTCGGGTGATCATTATACTGTATTAGTACATAGTTTCCTATGGATCCTTCTTAGTCACTCCAAAATGAAGCTCTTTGGGAGGGTTTTTGAAATTTCCATGTTTGAAACCAAAAATAAGAAGACTATGTGCCTTGATTTTTCATTTTTTTAAAATTTTGCCCATTTGAATCTTGGTCAAATCCTAGGTTTGACCATGATTTAAACAAGTTTAAAACATGAATATGAAAAATTAAGCATGTATCCTTCATAGTCACTCCAAAATGAAGCTCTTGAGAGGGTTTTTGAAATTTCCATGTTTGAAACCAAAAAAACCGCGTACTTCTCTTCATGCTTGACTTCATAAGAGAGAGTTTGGGGATAGGGGTAGCTTGATACATGAATTTTCTGGTTTGAATATGTCTAGACCTTGTTTATCAACTTAATTGAATGCTTACTAGATGACATAAGATGACTATGTGCATTGGTTTTTCATTTTATTGTTTTTTTGAATTTTTATGCCCATTTGAATCTTGGTCAAATCCTAGGTTTGACCATGATTTAAACAAGTTTAAAACATGAATATGAAAAATTAAGCATCTATCCTTCTTAGTCACTCCAATATGTAGCTCTTGGGAGGGTTTTTGAAATTTCCATGCTTGAAACCAAAAACCACTTCTCTTCATGCATGCTTGCTTCTTCATAAGACAGAGTTTAGGGTTAGGGGGTAGATACATGATTTTCCTGGTTTGAATATGTGTAGACCTTGTTTATCAAATTAATTGAATGCTTACTATATAACATATAAGAAGACCTTGTTTTTTTTGAACTTTTATACCCATTTGAATCTTGGTCAAATCCTTGGTTCCACCAAGATTTGAATAAGTTAAAAACATGAATATGAAAAAGTAAGCATGTATGCTTCTTAGTCACTTCAAAATGAAGCTCTTGGGAGGGTTTTTGAATTTCCATGTTCGAAACCAAAAACCACAAATCTTCATGCTTGACTTCATGAAACATAGTTTAGGGTTAGGGGTAGATACATGCTTGATTTTTCTTGTTTGAATATGTCTAGACCTTGTTTATCAACTTAATTGAATGCCTACTATATAACATAAGAAGACCTTTTTTGTTTTTTTTAATTTTTATACCCATTTGAATCTTGGTCAAATCCTAGGTTTCACCAAGATTTGAATAAGTTTAAAACATGAATATGAAAAAGTAAGCATGCATGTATGCTTCTTAATTAATCACTTCGAAATGAAGCTCTTGGGAGGGTTTTTGAAATTTCCATGTTTGAAACCAAAAACCACATATCTTCATGCATGCGCTTGACTTCATGAGACAGAGTTTAGTGTTAGGGGGTAGATACATGATTTCTCTCGTTTGAATATGTCTAGACCTTGTTTATCAACTTAATTGAATGCTTACTATATGACATAAGAAGACTATGTGCCTTGATTTTTTTTAAAATTTTGCCCATTTGAATCTTGGCCAAATCCTAGGTTTGACCATGATTTAAACAAGTTTAAAACATGAATATGAAAAATTAAGCATGTATCATTCGTAGTCACTCCAAAATGAAGCTCTTGAGAGGGTTTTTGAAATTTCCATGTTTGAAACCAAATAACCACGTACTTCTCTTCATGCTTGACTTCATAAGACAGAGTTTGGGGTTAGGGTTAGCTTGATACATGAATTTTCTGGTTTGAATATGTCTAGACATTGTTTATCAACTTAATTGAATGCTTACTAGATGACATAAGATGACTATGTGCATTGGTTTTTCATTTTTTTTGAATTTTTATGCCCATTTGAATCTTGGTCAAATTCTAGGTTTGACCATGATTTAATCAAGTTTAAAACATGAATATGAAAAATTAAGCATCTATCCTTCTTAGTCACTCCAATATGTAGCTCTTGGGAGGGTTTTTGAAATTTCCATGCTTGAAAACCAAAAACCACTTTTCTTCATGCATGCTTGACTTCATAAGACATAGTTTAGGGTTAGGGGGTAGATACATGATTTTCCTACTAGTTTGAATATGTCTAGACCTTGTTTATCAATTTAATTGAATGCTTACTATATGACATGAGCAGACCTTGCTTTTAATTTTTTTATACCCATTTGAATCTTCGTCAAATCGTAGGTTTGTTGACCAAGATTTGAACAAGTTTAAAACATGAATATGAAAAAGTAAGCATGTATGCGTCTTAACTAGTCACTCCAAAATGAAGCTCTTGGGAGGGTTTTTGAAATTTCCATGTTTGAAACCAAAAACCACTTCTTCTCTTCATGCTTGACTTCATAAGTCAGGGTTTAGGGATATATAGGGGGTAGATACATGATTTTTCTGGTTTGATATGTCTAGACCTTGTTTATCAACTTAATTGAATGCTTACTATATGACATAAGAAGACTACGTGACTTGTGCTCACTGAAGTGTGGGACCTCACGCATGGGAACCACACGTAAGTGACAAACTTGTTGCTCTAATAACTCGGGTGATCATTATACTGTATTAGTACATAGTTTCCTATGGATCCTTCTTAGTCACTCCAAAATGAAGCTCTTTGAGAGGGTTTTTGAAATTTCCATGTTTGAAACCCAAAACAACTTCTCTTCATGCTTGACTTCATAAGACAGAGTTTAGGGTTAGGGGTAGATACATGATTTGTCTGGTTTGAATACGTCTAGACCTTGTTTATCAACTTTAATGCTTACTATATGACATAAGAAGACTATGTGCTTTGGTTTTTCATTTTTCTGATTTTTTCTATTTTTGATGCCCATTTGAATCTTGGTCAGATCCTAGGTTTTACCAAGATTTAAACAAGTTTAAAACATGAAAATGAAAAGGGAAGCATTTATCCTTCTTAGTCACTCTAAATGAAGTTTTTGGGAGGTTTTTGAAATTTCCATGTTTGAAACCCAAAACCACTTCTCTTCATGCTTGACTTCATAAGACATAGTTTAGGGTTAGGGGTACATACATGATTTGTATGTTTTGAATATGTCTAGACCTTGTTTATCAACTTGAATGCTTACTATATGACATAAGAAAACTACGTATGTGCTTTGGTTTTTCATTTTTCTGTTTTTTTTTTGAATTTTCCGCCCATTTGAATCTCTGTCAAATCCTAGGTTTGACCAAGATTTAAACAAGTTTAACACGTGAAAACGAAAAGGTAAGCATGGATCCTTCTTAGTCACTCCAAAATGTACCAATTGATAGATGTGTTAACTTTGCTTCATGGAAAAAATAATGTCATGTAAATGAGTTAACTTGGATTTCCTACCCTTGAATCCATAGGAAACTTTGTTCTAATGCACTATAATAATCAACCGAGTTTTTACACCAACAGGTCTGTCACTTACGTGTGGTGCCCATGCGTGAGGTCCCACACTTCAGTGAGCACAAGTCACGTGCAATAGGTACGCAAACTCCCAGCCATTTTCTTTGTCAAGAGAAGACGCATCAGGATGCGTATTGGAAGTCTGTGGGTCCTTCTGGATCCTTCGGTTGTCCCTCTCACAAAAAAAAACAAATCTCTCTCATTCTCGGCCTCGCTCGACTCGCTCGCTCGCTCGCTCGCACCTCCTGCTCACTGACAAACCCTGCACAAAGTCAACATCATCACCCGAAAAGGGGAGACACCATAATGCTCTCCCTCCTTCTTCTCTCCTTCCGAGTGATCCCTCTTCCTCCGAGTTTCACTCGACGGGCAAACACATATGTGCTGCATAGTAGAGTAATAATAAAAAGGTACGTAGAAAAATCGACCTACGAATCTATAATTAAATAGGTTAAACTAGGGTTTTGCCCAGTACTACAGATCAAGGTTCAAAAAAATCCAACTACGGGGTTCGAACAACCCCATTTCTAATCAAAGAATTTTTTCGACGTCATCCAAATGACCTCAAACTATAGCATGGGCGGATCCAGACTATAGCCAAGGGGGGCAGCCGCCCCCACTCAATTTTCTGAAACCTTGTACTTAGAAATATGTTAAGCTAAAGCTGGTTTGCCCGCACTTAGAAATGATATTTGCATCACTTATCATATGTTTGCCCATTTGAATCTTGTCAAATCCTAGATTTGACCAAGATAATTTAAACAAGTTTAAAACATGAAAATGAAAAGGGAAGCTTGTATCCTTCTTAGTCACTCTAAAATGAAGTTTGGGGAGGTTTTTGAAATTTCCATGCTTGAAACCAAAAACCACTTCTCTTCATGCTTGACTTCATAAGATAAAGTTTAGGGTTAGGGGGTAGATACATGATTTTTCTGGTTTGAATATGTCTAGACCTTGTTATCAACTTAATTGAATGCTTACTATATATATGCCATAAGAAGATCGACTATGTGCATTGGTTTTTCATTTTATTGTTTTTTTAATTTTATGCCCATTTGAATCTTGGTCAAATCCTAAGTTTGACCATGATTTAAACAAGTTGAAAACATGAATATGAAAAATTAAGCATATGTCCTTCTTAGTCACTCCAAAATGAAGCTCTTGGGAGGGTTTTTGAAATTTCCATGTTTGAAACCAAAAACCACATATCTTCATGCTTGACTTCATGAGACAGAGTTTAGGGTTAGGGGGTAGATACATGATTTCTCTGGTTTGAATATGTCTAGACCTTGTTTATCAACTTAATTGAATGCTTACTATGTGACATAAGAAGACTATGTGCCTTGATTTTCCATTTTTTTAAATTATGCCCATTTGAATCTTGGCCAAATCCTAGGTTTGACCATGATTTAAACAAGTTGAAAACATGAATATAAAAAGTTAAGCATATATCCTTCTTAGTCACTCCAAAATGAAGCTCTTGGGAGGGTTTTTGAAATTTCCATGTTTGAAACCAAAAACCACATATCTTCATGCTTGACTTCATGAGATAGAGTTTAGGGTTAGGGGTAGATACATGATTTCTCTGGTTTGAATATATCTCTAGACCTTGTTTATCAACTTAATTGAATGCTTACTATGTGACATAAGAAGACTATGTTTGGCTATCTCTAGATCTTTTAATTTGATCAAATACGGTCTATGCACATGCATGGTTGTTTGGCTGTTTCAGTGTCCCTAGAGGCATACATATATACTGTTATTTAGCAATCTTTATTACAGTACAAAGGTCTTAACCTCATGGTTCACAGAAAGTATAAACGTAGATCAACCATCTAAACATAGAAGACATTCTAGTGTATGATTCTTACATATACACATCAACATCCTATCAGAAAATCTTAATGTGAATTGTACTGGCTGTACAAACCCGTGCATCATTCTCTAGCCGGTTGCACCCAAAAACCAAATCGTGGTACTTCATAGTTGACTGTATGTAGGACAATATACAGATCCAATGCGAAGCCATGGGTATCACCTGCATGACAGAACCATATTTCACATGGTTGGAGGTACTCCATATGGCATTTAAAATCATTCCTTGTCCTTCATATGGCCCTAAAAATAGTACAGTTGGATTTGTGGGTTTTAATTTTTTATTAACACACTCAATTGATTGCCCAAACATTGATTAATAATATTATTAAGGGGTGTGATGTTGAAAGCCATAAGAACAATGTGCCAAACAATCTTTGCTAGCGGACGGTAAATGTAACCCATCAGAAATAATCAGCAGACGTGCATGTTTCTTTGGTCAGAATAACTGCTGCACCATCTTAAAAGTAAATGGCATGACAATTTATTTGATTTGATAGCGTGCAGCTAGATGGCGTACATTACTATCTCTACTTCCTTGGGTCGCCCAAATCTGGAGTACTAAAAGCAAATCCAGGTGATTCATTTGACAAGACAACACAGATGCGTCCAAATTTCTCCGCCCATATTATTATAGTAATATACGAAATCTGGAGTGCGTTGCCTCGTTGCCTTCCAAGAGAAGCTGCATTCCTTGCCAAAAAAGAGAGAGAGGCTGTATTTATAACTACCTCACCGGCCGCCACTAGTACAAACCATCACTCCCTCTCCACCTCCACCTCCATCTCTTCCCTAGTAGCTCCACCTCCATATCGGCGACGGACCACAATCGCGCGGCTTCGACTTCCTCTTCGACGGCGGCGGCGACAGAGGCGTGAGGCACCTTCTCCGCGGCGCATCACTCATCCTCGTCCCGCGGCAACAATGGCTGTATGTGAAATCACCATACCCTTGTGTATGGTAGAGATGATGATGTGCGGATAAAATTTTATTGGCGGTTGCTCATCCTTGTTTGAATATTTGGTGTAGATTCACATCTAGGGCAGGGTGTCAAGCGGGGTGGGTAGCGGGCTAGCTAGTTTCAGTGCGAGTGCTTTAAATCTGCTCTAATCTCAACCACTATTTGCTCTAATTTTCTGCTTTGCGGGACGATTCGCGGACGCCGCTTGCAACCCTAATCTAGGGTATTGATCCTAGTTTAGTAGACTACTAGGATTTACATGCCAATTTGTTTTTAGACTAGATCCGGATATTTGTCAATACTACTACGTACTTCTTCCGTTCGTATTTAATTGACTCTAGTTGAAAGCATCGACAGTTCATTTTCTTCTCTCCCTCGCGTCGACTAATTAAAACCGAACAGAGGGAGTATTAGGAATCCATGTGCATCCGTACTACCAGTAAGGTATTGCGTTGTTGCAGAGGCTCAGTGTAATCAATATCTTTCGATATTAATATACTCACTTTATCAGAAAATAAATTAGTAATCCATGTTCAAACTTGCTAGTTTGATCGACGTTTGATGATGATTTGTGAGGCCATGTATGGGCCTAGTTTGTTTTGCCTGGTGGTCAGTAGGCTGATGATTTATTTTTTTGCTTGGTCGATCTGTGGTCGTTCCATGGCCACTGCTGATTAAGCATTACTAGAATCAACAATTTTTTGCTTGTCTGGTGATTGGAAGTGTATGCGCTAGCACCATCGCACGATGATTAGTCTTAATGGAGATGCAGATGTCGATCAAGAGGGAGAAACATATCTTGATCATGCATTTCTCACGAGATTACTTGGTGATTGGAAGTAGAATCCACAATTTGTTGTGCAAACTTCTCAACATATGCATATATTCAATGAATTGGCTTTATGTGATCAATAGTACTTCTTATTGCAGATGGATGGAGGGGAAAGAGCGAAAAAACCGATACTTAGTGAGATGACTTCTCATTCTGTGACTTCTGATATCCCAGATAACAAGGTAAATATATAGAACGACGATTCGTAGGTGATAAAAGCAGAATCCACAATTTGCCGTGCAAACTTCTCAACATATGCATATATTTGATTAATTAGTTTTATGTGATCAATAGTATTACTTATTCCAGATGGACGTAGGGGAAGGAACGAAAAAGCGGATGCTATGTGAAATGACTTCTAAATCTGTGTGTTCTGATATCCCAGATGACAAGGTAAACATATGGACCGACGCTTGTTTTGCCGCTGCCCCTGTTAGATGGCTAGATGCTCTGGTCTAATTTCTGTTCATGTGCTTATTATTGCAGAAACATAGAGTTGAAGAAAACTCTATATTGTCTGATGACAAAGGTGAAATGGCATGCCAGTCTTTTAAACCTCCGACGCCACCTTGTTTACTGTCTATGGAGACTGATGCAGCTGGACCTGGTACTGATGAGCCTATACCTGGCATCATCGTGCCACATGAAGAAGGTTGTGGATTGGGTTTACCCCCTGCTGTAGAAACTGGTGGTGCAGCTGGAGCTGCTAGTGTAGAGCCTCTAGTGAACGGTGTCGTGCCACGGGAATTCTCTGAACTGGAGCAAAACGGTTTACCTATTGTCAAGACCGATATAACTGGTGCTGATGCTGGAGTTGCTACTGATGATCCTGCACCCGAAGGAGGTTTTGTATTGGTAGAACCCGTCATGACTATGCCCACAGTACTGACTGGTGGTGGACCTGGAGCTGGTAGGGTAGAGCCTCTAGCGAAAGGTGTCGTGCCACGAGAATCCTCTGAAGTGGATATTGGTGGTTTACCCTCTGTAGAGACTAGTGGTCTACCTGGAGCTGGTATTGTAGAGATTTCAGCAAACGGTCCTGTCCGAGAACATATCTGGTCCTACTATCCCTTTAGGTGCTACCGTGCTACCGACTCCTATGAACCGGAGCATGTACCTGATGTGCCTTCTGTAGAACCTGACGCACCTGTAAGTAGTGGTGATGATTCCGCTGAATCTGATCAAGAAGGATCTGCATCTCTAGGACAAGATGTCAGCTGTCATTCACCTGATTCTGAGCTGAAGTCAGCAACGGTAGCTTATATAGCACGGACTGTCCTTCAAGCTCTAAAGATCCAGTTGGGTGGTTCACAGGACCAGCTACTCCAAGCCATTGTCACTACAAAAGACCAGCCAGCATGCTTCGTCATCTCCTGCATACTGTTTGACAAGCTGAAGCACTGCAACTGGCGCATTGTTCAATCCCATCAGCATGGAGAGAGGAGCTATGTTTATGTCAAGATGATTCATGCTGATTTGGTAAGGTTCCATGATAAGATGTATGGGTGGGGTGAGGCAAGAGCCACATTTTGCAGCATTCACACAGTCTTCGCTCTTGAGCCAGACCCCATGGATGCTTACCCAGTGGTGCAGCTGTCCTGACTTGATATATGTTTTATGATCAGTATGCTGCTGTCGTGGAACTGTGATGTGGAGCTACCTTTCTTATGGTTTCTAGGCTTTTGGTTTCAACATGTATTATGGAGCTTACCTTAGGACTTTCGCATGCGTTTGGCTGTTGACCTGTAATGTTTGTGGTTGGTTGTCTAATCTACTTGGCACAATCACATTGCAAAGGCAAATGTTCCTTTTCTCTTTAATTGTTATTATGACTTATGTGTTATAACCAGGCAAGAATATGCAATCTTGGTTCTCTGACCGATATATATGTACACACAACTTTTGTTCACATAATAACACTAGGCCCTGTTTGTTTGGGCTAGAGCTTGTGCTTCTGCTGCTTTTGGGTCCCTATAAGCACAAGCCCAAACAAACACCTAACTTTTGGATCCAGGCTTGTACAAGCGCTTGTTCATTTTGTACTACAAGCCCGGAAGCACCTTTGGAGGAACTTCCCGCAGCTTCCCGCAGCTGGTAATCCTCCCGCTAACTCATGCCACTCTGTATCTTCATATTTACGGCCAGAATGCCACCCGGTATATATACGGAAACCCCTCACAAAACTTCCACCAAATCTCACCCGTTTTCCCCATCCCCCCCGACCTGTCCCGAGATGCAAACCAGGGAGGCAGGGAGAGGCGGCTAAGGTTCTTCCAGGTCGCCGGCCTCTCCGGTCGCCACGCCGGCCGGCGCTCGCCGTGCGTCCGCCTCCACACGCTCGCCGCACGTCCATGTCCGCCTCCGCCCGCCTCAGCGCCTCCGCCCCCGCCGCACTTCTCCTCCCGACGGACGCTGCCCTTCCTCTCCCCGTCGCCGCCCCACCCGCCTCTCCCGCCTCTTCGGCCGCTCGCCGCGCATCCGCCTCCTCCACGTCTCTGCCCGCCCTCAACTCGCGGCGGCCCGCTGCTGCACTTCTCCTCCCGGTCGCCGCCCGCCCCAACTTGATTTAGGGGCTAAATCTTTGTTGTTATGTGTGTATATGTGTAGATGATTAATTATTGTGTTATATTACAGTGATTTAGGACTGAATCTTGATTCAATTGACAAAGTGTGCAGATGATACAATGTTGAAACTCGCTATAATATGGAACCAAATATTATTTGTACCTCTGTATGGTTTAATTGATTATAATCATTTATTAACAACTACAAAATTATTTTACCTAAAAAGTGATAAACCTATAATTTGAGCTAGCACACAAATCATAGTCAGATTATTAGATCAAATTAGTACTTATACATCATCTTCAGCATACAGGGTATTTCAGACAATCACCACCAGCTATATGTCCACCAGCTGTCCTAAAAGCAGGTTGCCAAACAGCAATTTTACATTTCACCAGCTGTCCAGCTCCAGCCGCTTCTCAGATCCTACCAGCTCTAGCTGCTTCTTGTTCAGCTGCAGCCCAAACAAACAGGCACTTACACGGGAAAAGAGTAGCTTTCTCTGTTGGACAAACACCAAACCACAAAAGGGTAACAACACAATATCCAAACTAGGTACGGCACCTGTTGAGCATACATGACTTTTGGCGTAAAATCACGTTAACCAACACTAGCATCATCTTGTTCTTTGCAAGGTGCTATGCTTATCAGTCTAATCCCAATACACCACCTACTTCAGGTGGCACGATGATGTCAAGTGCAGGCTCACCAGTACCAACTCTCTTGCATCAGTCTCCATTGAATGTAAGCCACTGCTGCAGTAGACACCATTAGCAATGCAAGCTGAAGGTGTTCTTATCCTCATATCAGGATCACATAATACAGGTGTCAAGCTTCATGCACTAGCCAACACAATAAAAAGTCCGAACTAGGATAGCTAGGAAAAAAACATGAAGATCTTTTTTTCGAATCCCACGCTGAACATCTTTTTTTTAACTAATTAGGTAAGCTCCTGCTGACAAACATATTACAGCAACTCCAGCAGTGGCTCTATATTTTGGCGCTGTGGGCTGAATGGCTGATGCTGCGCATGGAGCCGGCAATAGCTTCACCGGAAGCTGCAAACTGTGGCGGCCAAATGCAGGGCTGAAACAGCGTATTTTCAGAGGCGCTATAAATGCAGCGCCAAAAACAGAATATAATGAAAAATAGAGTGCAGTAAAACAGAAGATCAAACAAAGACTAGAAATAGACATAAAATAGGATAAAATTAGCTTGATAGATACTCCGTAGTTCATATTTTTACAAAGTAGTGCGATAAAACTAAACTAAAACTCGACATCTGACGAGTCCGGTGTCGTGCCCGACACCGGATCCGACGAGAAGAGGTCAATCCAACGGGGGTCGTCCTCGCCAATGGTGGTCGGCCCGGCGAGCTGCGCTTCGATGAAGGCCCGCTTCGTCGCCTTCTCCGCCCTCCGTCGTGCGCGGTCCTCCTTCTTCGCTGCCCGCCTCGTCGCCTTCTCCGCCCTCCGTCTGCGGAAGTGCTCGTTCTCGGCGGCAACGTCCTCGGGGAAGCGGGCCGCCCACTCGCGCGCCGCGCGCTCGTCCCGCTCGGCGATGCGCAAACGGCGCTCCGTCTCGCGGCGGCGGTGCTGTTCCTCCTGTCTAACGATGTACGGCGGCGGCGCGAGATCCTCGGCCTGCTGGCGCGTCCACACGTCATGGAAATTCATCGACGATCGCGGGCGCCCGAGCCGCCACGCCACGGCGTCGTACGCGCGCGCGGCCTCGTGCGCGGTCTCGTAGGTGCCGAGGCCGATGCGCTCGCCGCCGTCACGTATCTCCGCGTAATACGTACCTTTGGGGCGCGCGCGGACGCCGCGGTACCCCGTGCCCGAGACGCGGCAGTACCGCGAGCTCGACGCGAGACGAGGCATGGCGGCGGCGGCGGAAGCGGAGCCGCGGCGGCGATATTAGGCGCAGATGGGCAAATTTCAGCAACCCGTGTCCATCTTTTTTTTTGGCAGGATTACGCCATGTACCACCTTCCAATTAGAAAATAGTACTGTTCAGCCTTCCCCTGTTGGGCCCAATATTTCACTTTGGGTTGCCAACGGCCATCTACATGGTAATTGCTCTCGGCCTACTTGCTCCGGCCGTCGAAGCCCAATAACTACAAATGGGCCTTTCTGCTCATGCAATTTCGGCCCTTTTCTAATGAAACACAGATCCTATGAATGGCAAAAGAAAAAAACGCGGAGATTCTACATAAAAGTTGTTTTTATTTATTTTGAATTATTGGGTTCCAATTTTTGAAACTGCTCATGCCCAATATGAAAATCCTTGTTCGCTCCATACCCACATGGATAACGGTATTTTTAATAATTCATAAAGTGGATTTGAAATTTAAAACATATCCTAATAATTCCATGATTTAATCTATCAACTTGCAAGATCTTGGAGAGAAAAAGCTTGTATTAGTCTGCAGAATCCGCACCGTTTCAAAGGCGGCAGTGGATCAAAAGAAAAAAGGAAGTAGCCAGAAATTAGGGGTCAAAAATAACTCCAAGAAATGAAACTTTTATTGTTCGTAGAGGATGACATGCGGGACCCATGAGCCAGCAGCTTACTCAACGTTTCAAAGGCGGCATGAGATCGGAAGAAAAAGGCAAGTGACCAAATATCAGGTGCCAAAAATAATCCAAGAAATGAAACTTATTGTACATAGAGGATGACATGCGGGTCCCATTTTGCAGCAGCGGTTTCAGCGTTTCAAATGCGGTTTGAGATCAAAAGAAAAAGAAAGTAGCCAGAAATTAGGGGAAAAAACTCCAAAAAAAGAAAGTTGATTGTACATAGAGGATGACATGCGGGTCCCATGAGTCAGCAGCTTACTCAACGTTTCCAAGGCGGCGGGGGATCAAAGAAAAAGGAAATAGCCAAAAATCAGAGGTGAAAAAAAACCAAGAAAAGAAATTTTATAGTACATAGAGGATGACATGCGGGTCCCATGAGCCAGCAGGTTCCTCAACGTTTTCAAAGGCCGGTGGGGATCAAAAGAAAAAGGCAAATAGCCAGAAATTAGGGGTAAACAATAAATCCAACAAAGGAAAGGTTTATTGTTCATAGATGCTGACATGTGGGACCCATGAGCCAGCAGCGTCAAGGCAAGTGACCAAAAATCAGGGGTAAAAAAATCCAAGAAAAGAAACTTTATTGTACATAGAGGATGACATGTGGGTCCCATGAGCCAGCACCTTACTCAACGTTTCAGAGGCGGCTTGAGATCGAAAGAAAAAGGAAAGTGACCGAATATCAGGAGCTAAAAATAATCCAAGAAAGGAAACTTTTATTGTACATAGAGGTTGACATATGGGTCCCACTAATACAAGCTCTTTCGCTCGAAGATCTTGCAAGTTGATTGTACATAGAGGATGACATGCGGGCCCCATGTGTCAGCAGCTTACTCAATGTTTCCAAGGCGGCAGTGGATCAAAAGAAAAAGGAAATAGCCAAAATCAGAGGGTGAAAAATAAATCCAACAAAGGAGAGGTTTATTGTCCATGGAGGCTGACATCTGGGACCCACGAGCCAGCAGCGTCCTCTACGTTTAGAAGGCGACTGGGGATCGAAAGAAAAAGGCAAATAGCCAGAAATTAGGGGTACAAAATAACTCCAAGAAAGGAAGTGTTTATTGTTCATAGAGGTTGACATGTGGGACCCATGAGCCAGCAAAGTCTTCAACGTTTCAAAGGCGGCGGGGATCAAAAGAAAAAGGAAGTAGCCAGAAATTAGGGGTAAAAAATAACTCCAAGAAAGGAAACTTTTATTGTTCATAGAGGATGACATGCGGGACCCATGCTCCAGCAGCTTCCTCAACGTTTCAAAGGCGGCATGAGATCGAAAGAAAAAGGCAAGTGACCAAATATCAGGACCCGAAAATAATCGAAGAAAGAAATTTTATTGTACATAGAGGATGACATGCGGGACCCATTTAGCAGCAGCGGTCTCAACGTTTCCAAGGCGGCACGGGATCAAAAGAAAAAGGAAGTAGCCAGAAATTAGGGTTCAAAAATAACTCCAAGAAAGGAAACTTTTATTGTTCGTAGAGGATGACATGCGGGACCCATGAGCCAGCAACTCAACGTTTCAAAGGCGGCATGAGATCGAAAGAAAAAGGCAAGTGACAAAATATCAGGAGACAAAGATAATCCAAGAAAAGAAAACTTTATTGTACATAGAGGATGACATGCGTGTCCCATTTAGCAGCAGCGGTCTCAACGTTTCAAATGCGGCTTGAGATCAAAAGAAAAAGAAAGTAGAGGGGGTAAAAAAACTCCAATAAAGGAAAGTTTTATCGATGAGCCAGCAGAGTCCTCAACGTTTCAAAGGCGGCGGGGATCAAAAGAAAAAGGAAATAGCCGAAAATCAGAGGGTGAAAAAAAACCAAGAAAATGAACTTTTATAGTACATAGAGGATGACATGCGGGTCCCATGAGCCAGCAGGTTTTTCAACGTTTCAAACGTGGCATGAGATCGAAAGAAAAGGCAAGTGACCAAATATCAGGATCCAAAAATAATTCAAGAAAAGAAACTTGATTGTACATAGAGTATGACATGCGGGTCCCATTTAGCAGCAGCGGTATCACCGTTTGAGAGGCGGCAAGGGATCGAAAGAAAAAGGCAAGTGACCAAATATGAGGTGCCAAAAAATCGAAGAAAAGAAAGTTTTATTGTACATAGAGGATGACATGCGGGTCTCATGAGCCAGCAGGTTTTTCAACGTTTCAAACGTGGCATGAGATGGAAAGAAAAAGGCAAGTGACCAAATATCAGGAGCCAAAAATAATTCAAGAAAAGAAACTTGATTGTACATAGAGGATGGCATGCGGGTCCCATTTAGTAGCAGCGGTATCACCGTTTGAGAGGCAGGATCGAAAGAAAAAGGCAAGTGACCAAATATCAGAGCCAAAAATAATTCAAGAAAAGAAACTTGATTGTACATAGAGGATGGCATGCGGGTCCCATTTAGCAGCAGCGGTATCACCGTTTGAGAGGCTGCACGGGATCGAAAGAAAAAGGCAAGTGACCAAATATCAGGAGCCAAAAATAATCTAAGAAAAGAAATTTTATTGTACATAGAGGATGACACGCGGGTCCCATTTTGCAGCAGCGGTCTCAACGTTTCCAAGGCGGCACAGGACCAAAAGAAAAATGAAGTAGCCAGAAATCAGGGGTGAAGAAAATCCCAAAAAAGAACGATTTCAATTGGGCTGCATGTGGACATCTGGCATTCGAACTATCCTGCTGGGCCTTTTGACTCGTACAATTTCAGCCCACTCCAAAGCAGGATAGTTCGGATTTTTCTAAAAAAAACAGGAAAGTCCTATGCTTCGCAAAAACAAAAAACAAGGAGATTCAGCATATAAATTTGTTTATGTAAAAATAAAGATTTAATTTATCCGTTGAAATAGCTCAGAGCGCAATACACTGTTTATTGTCTGCAAAATAATCAAGATATCACATGTTTCTTGTACGGGGAGGCTGACATCGGGGACCCATGAGCCAGCAGCGTCGTTTTAAAGGCGGCAGGGGATGGAAAGAAAAAATAAACCAAAAATCTGTTGGTAAAAAATCCAAGAAAAGAAACATTTTCGTTCTAAGAGGATGACATGCGGGACCCATGAGGCAGCAGCGTCCTCAGCGTTTATTGTTCATAGAGGCTGACATGTGGGACCCGTGAGCCAGCAGCGTCCTCAACGTTTTAAAGGCGGCAGGATATCGAAAGAAAAAATAAGCCAAAAATCATTTGGTAAACAATATCCAAGAAAAGAAACATTTACCGTTCTGAGAGGATGACATGCGGGACCCATGAGGCAGCAGCATCCTCAACGATTCCAAGGCGGCAGGGGATCAAAGAAAAAAAAGGAAATATCCAGAAATTAATTAGGGGTTCAAAAAAATCCATCAAAGGAAACTTTTATTGTTCATAGAGGATGACTTGTGGGACCGACCTGCCAACAACGTCCTCATCGTTTCAAAGGGGCAGGAGATCCAAAGAAAAAGGCAAATAGCCAGAAATTAGGGGTCAAAAATAACTCCAAGAAAGGAAACTTTTATTGTTCGTAGAGGATGACATGCGGGACCCATGAGCCAGCAGCTTACTCAACGTTTCAAAGGCGGCATGAGATCGAAAGAAAAAGGCAAGTGACAAAATATCAGGAGCAAAAGATAATCCAAGAAAAGAAACTTTATTGTACATAGAGGATGACATGTGGGTCCCATTTTGCAGCAGCGGTCTCAATGTTTGTAATGCGGCTTGAGATCAAAAGAAAAAGAAAGTAGCTAGTAATTAGGGGGTGAAAAAAATCCAAGAAAAGAAAGTTGATGGACATAGAGGATGACATGCGGGTCCCTTGAGCCAACAGCTTACTCAACGTTTCAAAGGGGGCAGGGGATCAAAAGAAAAAGGCAAGCCAAAAATCAGAGGGTGAAAAAATCCAACAAAGGAAACTTTTATAGCACATAGAGGATGACATGCGGGTCCCATGAGCCAGCAGGTTCCTCAACGTTTCAAACGTGGCATGAGATCGAAAGAAAAAGGCAAGTGCCCAAATATGAGGTGCCAAAAAAACTCCAAGAAAAGAAAGTTGATTGCTCATAGAGGATGACATGCGGGTCCCATGAGCCAGCAGGTTCCTCAACGTTTCAAACGTGGCATGAGATCGAAAGAAAAAGGCAAGTGACCAAATATGAGGAGCCAAAAATAATTCAAGAAAAGAAAGTTTTATAGTACATATAGGATGACATGCGGGTCCCATTTAGCAGCAGCGGTATCACCGTTTGAGAGGCGGCAGGGGATCAAAAGAAAAAAGAAATTGCCAAAAATCAGAGGGTGAAAAAAAACCAAGAAAATGAATTTTTATAGTACATAGAGGATGACATGCGGGTCCCATGAGCCTGCAGGTTCCTCAACGTTTCAAACGTGGCATGAGATCGAAATAAAAAGGCAAGTGAAAAAATATCAGGAGCCAAAAATAATTCAAGAAAAGAAAGTTTTATAGTACATAGAGGATGACATGCGGGTCCCATTTAGCAGCAGCGGTATCACCGTTTGAGAGGCGGCAGGGGATCAAAAGAAAAAAGAAATTGCCAAAAATCAGAGGGTGAAAAAAAACCAAGAAAATGAACTTTTATAGTACATAGAGGATGACATGCGGGTCCCATTTAGCAGCAGCGGTATCACCGTTTGAGAGGCAGCGAGGATCGAAAGAAAAAAGTCAAGTGACCAAATATGAGGTGCCAAAAAAATCCAAGAAAAGAAAGTTTTATAGTACATAGAGGATGACATGCGGGTCCCATTTAGCAGCAGCGGTATCACCGTTTGAGAGGCAGGGGATCGAAAGAAATAGTCAAGTGACCAAATATGAGGTGCCAAAAAAATCCAAGAAAAGAAAGTTTTATAGTACATAGAGGATGACATGCGGGTCCCATTTAGCAGCAGCGGTATCACCGTTTGAGAGGCGGCAGGGGATCGAAAGAAAAAGGTAAGTGACCAAATATGAGGTGCCAAAAATAATTCAAGAAAAGAAAGTTTTATAGTACATAGAGGATGACATGCGGGTCCCGTTTAGCAGCAGCGGTATCAGCGGCGGCAGGGGATCGAAAGAAAAAGGCAAGTGACCAAATTTGAGGTGCCAAAAAAAACTCCAAGAAAAGAAAGTTGATTGCACATAGAGGATGACATGCGGGTCCCATTTAGCAGCAGCGGTCTCAACGTTTCCAAGGCGGCAAGGGATCAAAAGAAAAAGGAAGTAGCCAGAAATCAGGGGGTCAAAAAATCCAAGAATAGAAAGAATTTTGGTTCATAGAGGATGACATGCGGGACCCATGATCCTGCATCGTAAACGGCTCGATCGGAGAACGTTGAACGAGATGGCGCGATCTAGAAAAAAACAATGCCAGAGAGGCTGCCATCTGGGCCCTACATCCCTCGGCGGTGCGGATTTGCGTTGACTCGGCCGGCGAACCCGAGATTTCGAGATGCACCACGTCCCGGGCCACCATACGCGACGTTTTGGCCGCTTTCGTCGGGCTAGGTGGCCTCAAAAACGAGAAAAAAAAGTTTTGACATGCACCACGGAGGGACCAAAAATCGTCGGCCATGGTACACCAGCAACCACGGCGCGACTTCAACTTCGTCGGCCATGGCAACTTTTCTTGTAGTGGAGCTTGATATGCCATGTTGTTCATGCTTATGGGCTTGCTATGCTTACTGGTAATCTACACTTGCTTGATTAGGTGTACTATTGGGCATCAGTGACACTTGTGAGTGCCAGTGGTGCCTGTGAGGTGCTTCTGTGCTTCCTGTGTAAGCTATTGATCCATTGGATCAACCATTGCTTGCTGGCTAGCTTATCTGTGTGGCTTAACTTGATTCATTTGATCCATTTGATCAATGAAATGTCAGTGATGGCTTACTGATTAATTCTGTGGCTAAGTGAATCCTTTTCCTTGTTGATGCTGATGCTCAAGCATCACTATGCTCTGTACTCATGTGATGTTGCTTATCCTAGCTCATGGACTTGATCCAGTGGCTATGATGCAGTAATATGTGCTTGTGTTGCCTCACAGTGTGCTACTGTCAATGAATAGCATGAATCTGTTACAAATTCATGCTTGAATAAATTGATTCATGATGAACTGCTTATGCAGTGATGATTTAAATGACTTGCTTGTATATGAATTTGCTGTTCATGATTATTTAACAAGAAAATGAATCTGAATCCACTCTGGATAATGATGTCCTGTATTTGGCTTTACTCTAAATGGTGCTAAGTGTGATGTGACCTCAGTAGCCTTGCTACTGATTGGTTGCTCACCTGGTTGGTTGGATCTTGTTGGCTACTCATCTTTGCTTGCATATTTGGGGATCATACTAGCTATGAATGCCAATATGCTTGCCTGTGATGAAATCTAGGGTTTACTGATGGTTGTGTGCCTAGGGTTATCTGTGTAGTCTTTACTAGCTGCTATATATTGCAATACATCTACTGGTGCTATCTGTGCATGAGATCTTGCTTCTGTGCACAAGATCTGTATCTGGATGGGTTTCTATCTTAGTGGCTTTTTGACTGACAGAGATCCTTGGTGAAACCAAGTGATGATTTCCCCTTTGAGCATCTGCTCAATCCCATGACTATGTCATGCATAATGGATGGATTGGATCCATTGGATCCAGTCCAGGAACTTGGTATACCTTGCTCCAGCTCCTAGAAAGAAATGTTTTGTTGCTGCAGACTTGGGGTTTTGTGCACAGCCCTTCACCTCCAGGTTCTGGTGGATCTTCTCAGGTCACCATGATTCCTGGTGGTTAAGTGGTTGTGTGTTGGTGCTGTTCTTGAGTATGAACTGGATGAACTCTGTGTTGAACTAGCTTCACCCTTACCTGGTGAATCTTGTCTGGTCGACTGTGCACTGGTTCTAGGGTTTGTACTGCTTTTATATGAGCCCTACTTCTGTCCCTGCCATGACACACAAGCAGGCTTTGCTTTATGACTAGGCTTGTGCATGCCTTGCTGTTGTGTGCACAGCACACATGAGCAGTGTGCTCATATGCTGAAACTTGAGCCCCTGTGGCTTGCTCAGTTTTGGTCTGCCAATGCCTATCTTGTGCTGTCCAGAAATTTGGACAAGCACAAGTGTGCATGACACTTGGTTAACTGTCCAAACTGAATATGTGCACTAACCCCTGGCTAGTTCCTTGGTTTATTTTGCAGGTTTTGAAGTTGACTATGACCAGAAGATCATCCTCAAGACATTTAGCTTAGGTTTAGTTTAGAATAACTTGTAATTTTCCTTTTCTTTTAATTCTGATCATTATGTCTCAATTCTTGTATCAAGAATATTGTAAAGACTTTGTAATTGTGTTGTATATCAATAAAGCTCAAGTTTTTGTTTATGAGCTTTTGTATTATGTAATGTGTATATTCTTGATTAAATATTGTATTTGATATTCACTTTGAAATTCAAAATGATTTGAATTTTATCTTGTGTTTGAATTATAAATTCATATTTATATTGTGTAATGCTTATTGTTTAATGTATTAACACTTGTCAAATGAAATCATTCCCCAAATCAATAAGATACAAAAGAGATCATGTCGAAATTTCCCTAACTCACATTGCCTAACCCTAAGTGCAAAATGAGAGAGAACCTCGATCCCTCTTAGGTTTAGTTGCAATAAGGCGCGAAAATTTCCCCCGTTTTGCGATGCAATGCACATCCCATTTCTAAATCTACCCTTCGTTGTTCCTATGTTCTGGGTTATTACAATTAAGTTCTCTAGATGAATGGAGAAGTGAAGCTTATGAAAATGCTAAACTCTTTAAAGAAAAAGTTAAGAAATGGCATGATAGAAGGATCATCAAAAGAGAGTTTAATATTGGGGATAAAGTCCTATTGTATCGGTCTCGTCTCAGATTCTTTGCAGGGAAATTACTCTCGAAATGGGAAGGACCATATGTTGTTGAGGAGGTGTATCGTTCAGGAGCAATTAAAATTAGCTCTCTCCAAGGCAATGCTACGCAAGTGGTGAATGGACAAAGACTCAAGCATTATATCTCGGGTGATTCTTATAATGTTGATGTTGATATTATTCAAGTGGAAACACCGGAGGCTTTCATCAAAGGACAAATTGACAGTCCGCCAGAACTCGACTTTGAATAGGTAACAGTACAGGTAATAAAAGTCCGCGTTTAGCTTTCCGAACAATATTTCTGCTGTTTTTGGAAAATATGAAAAATTACGGGATCGAAACGGAGTGGACGGAGGGGTGCCACCCTATGGGGACAGCCCCTCGGCGTCCCGTTTCCACTCGTTTTCGGCCTGGAACCTTCCTTTTGTCGTAAAAATATTTGCTATATAATCCCCCGGATCCCTGGAGGTCCGTATATCGTTTTCTCGTCGTGTTTTGTTTCGAGCTGTTTTCTGCCAGATTTGCTTTGATCTAGAAGCACCATGGTCTCCAACAACAAGGACAAGGGACCTTTGGAGGAAGATATTCAAGACCCGGAACTGAAGGAAGAAGACGCGAGTGAGGATGAGGAAGAAGTGGAGGAAGTTCCGCGAGTACACCAGCGTGCCACCATTGCAAGCATTGGCGTGATATCAAATCCATCCAACACCAAGAGGAGTGCACGAATCGCTACCGGAGGAGCAGTTCCACGTCATTACTTGGCTCCAAGGACATCTTCTCCGGGCAATTACAGCCCTTTCCGCAACCTAATCTACGATCGTCAAACTGAAAGAACCCCCAAGGTAGTGTTGCCAAGTGGTTGGGATATAGATCGTTCTAACATTGCAGGAGAGATGAAATCTGAAGCTGAAGGATGGGGAAACAACTCTAGGAGTTGGGATTCACCACCTGACATGATTATGAGCCGCGTTGAGCACAACTCGGAACTGATTCGCAACCTCACCTATGAGATTGAAGATTTAAAGGAGCTTGTTAAGAAGCTTGTCGAGAAGAATCCATCACCATCACCACCGAAGGAGTAATTCATCATCGGTATTGGCATCCCCTTGGTTTGTTCCAAGCTTGGGGAGTGCCGCGGTATCACATCATCACTACCTTTATCTTTTACTATCAAGTAGCGTCATATCATGAGTAGGGAAGTTATCATATGGAATAGTTTGCAATGTGGAAGTATCTCTCTTAGTTGGTTATCTATGTATC
The DNA here is from genome assembly GCA_030979885.1 of Lolium multiflorum. Taxonomy (NCBI): domain Eukaryota; kingdom Viridiplantae; phylum Streptophyta; class Magnoliopsida; order Poales; family Poaceae; genus Lolium; species Lolium multiflorum. The sequence continues at coordinate 95,072,409 of CM061749.1, forward strand.
CGTTGGTGTGAGTTATCGTTATGGAATATTAATGAGAAGTCTTATCATTTACTTTTTGCACACCTTATTTTAGTTTGCAATCTCCATTATATGATTACTCTTGACATTAGTATTGATATCACTTTGGGAGCATCAAGTAAATCTATTTGGTTTTGGCAAACTTAGCATTGGTCAATAGCAACAACACCCTGATGTTTAAATAGAAGAGAGAAATACACTTAGATATATTACTCTATTATCTCTATGCTAATGAGTTTAGTATTCTGAAGTTAAAATTGCTTGTGCTTATGAGAAAGATGCATGATTGTTTCTATCATATGTATATTTGTTTGTTTCCCTCAACCTTTATGCTTGCTATCAAACCTTGCTAGCCAAAGACTTGTATTGAGAGGGAATGCTTCTCATACATCCATAACCTTAGACCAAACCTATGCCATTTGTGTCCACCATACCTACCTACTACATGGTATTTTCTGCCATTCCAAGTAAATACTTCATGTGCTACCTTTAAATAATTCAAACTATATTACTCCTTATTTGTGTCAATGTTTTATAGCTCATGAGGAAGTATGTGGTGTTTTATCTTTCAATCTTGTTGGGCGGACTTTCACCAATGGACTAGTGGCACATCCGCTTATCCAATAATTTTGCAATAAGAGCTGGCAACGGGGTTCCCAGCCCCAATTAATAACTTTCATTAATAATTCTCTTCACATGTTTTGCCCTGATTTATCAGTAAGCAACTTAATTTTGCAATAGACACTCCTCCATGGTATGTGAAAGTTGGAAGGCACCCGAGGATTCGGTTAGCCATGGATTGAGAAAGCCAAGGTTGGGGGAGTGTCATCCATAATAAAACTAAAATACATGTGTAAACAAAAGAGAAGGGGGATGATCTACCTTGCTGGTAGAGATGCCGTCCCTCATGGGAGCCGCTCTTGGAAGGTTCGTTTGGCAAGGGGGTTAGAGTGCCCGCTACCATTCGTTGACAACAACAAACACCGCTCAAAATCTTACTTTTATGCTCTTTATATGATTTCAAAACTTGAAAAGCTCTAGCACATGATTTAATCCATGCTTCCCTCTGCGAAGGGCCTATCTTTTACTTTTATGTTGAGTCAGTAAACCTATTTCCCTCTATCTCAAGCAAGCAATTGAGTTGTTGTGAACTAACCATTTATGCTATGATTGAGCTAATTATGTCTTTTATACTTTCTTGTTTAGCACACATTTTATCTGAATGAATATGACTTTGAAGTTATCAATGATTATGAGGAGATTGTTATGATTGAATATGAAAGCCCTGCTATATAAGTTCTAATATGAAAGCCTTGCTTATTAAATAAGAGCAATCCGTTAGTAGTTCTCTGACCAAGAACAAAGTTTGCCATAACCATTTATGATTTCCTATGCACCTTTACTTGTGATTTCTCTTTACTTATTTCAAGTTGAGTTATATGAAGAGAATGTTTACTAGAATGTCTTGTGTGAATCAATATGATGCTTCTTGTCCGTATTTTATTTATCGACTCTTCACTCCATAAACATGTGGTCTTGTTCATCGAGCTCAGTTTCGCTTGGGGACAAGCGAGGTCTAAGCTTGGGGGAGTTGATACGTCCAATTTGCATCACTATTTTATATCATAATTTGCTGTTATTCATTGATATATTTCATATTGGGACACAATACTTATGTTATTTCATCTATTTTGCATGTTTCATCATTATTGGAGGATCAAGCACCGGAGCCAGGATTCTGCTGGAAAAAGCACCGTCAGAACGCAATATTTCGGAAGATCAACTGTGGAAGGAAATTACACGTAAATTCCTATTTTTCCAGATGACGAAGGAAGCCAGAAGGGGGAGCCAACCCAAGGTGGGCCCAGACAACAGGGCGGCGCGGCCCATGGCCTGGCCGCGCCACCATGTTGTTTGGGGGCCCCACAGCCCCTTTCGCCTCCTTTTCTTCGCATACTCCTTCGTCCCGAAAACCTAAGCCACAGAGGGTACCTCACGAAGAGTTACAGCCGCCTCTGCGGGGCGGAGAACACCAGAGAGAAAAGAGCTCTCCGGCGGGCAGGAATCCGCCGGGAAATTCCCTCCCGGAGGGGGAAATCGACGCCATCGCCATTGTCATCGAGCTGGACATCATCTCCATCATCATCATCATCATCTCCACCATCTACACCGCCATCACCACCGCTGCACCTCGTCACCGCTGTAACAATTTGGGTTGGATCTTGATTGTTTGATAGGGGAAACTCTCCCGGTGTTACTTTCTACTTGTTATTGATGCTATTGAGTGAAACCATTGAACCAAGGTTTATGTTCAGATTGTTATTCATCATCATATCACCTCTGATTGTATTCCATATGATGTCTCGTGAGTAGTTCGTTTAGTTCTTGAGGACATGGGTGAAGTCTAAATGTTAGTAGTGAACTATGGTTGAGTAATATTCAATGTTATGATATTTAAGTTGTGGTGTCATTCTTCTAGTGGTGTCGTGTGAACGTCGACTACACGATACTTCACCATTTATGGGCCTAGGGGAGTGCATCTTGTATTCGGTTGCTAATTGCGGGGTTGCCGGAGTGACAGAAACCTAAGCCCCCGTTAGTATACCGATGCAAGAGGGATCGCAGGATCTCAGAGTTTAAGGCTGTGGTTAGATTTATCTTAATTACTTTCTTGTAGTTGCGGATGCTTGCAAGGGGTATAATCACAAGTATGTATTAGTCCTAGGAAGGGCGGTGCATTAGCATAGGTTCACCCACACAACACTTATCAAAACAATGAAGATTATTTAGCTACATGAAGCGAAAGCACTAGACTAAAATCCCCGTGTGTCCTCAAGAACGTTTGGTCATTATAAGTAAACAAACCGGCTTGTCCTTTGTGCTAAAAAGGATTGGGCCACTCGCTGCAATTATTTCTCTCGCATTTTACTTACTCGTACTTTATTCATCTATTACATCAAAACCCCTTGAATACTTGTTTGTGAGCATTTACAGTGAATCCTTCATCGAAACTGCTGTCAACACCTTCTGCTCCTCGTTGGGATCGACATTCTTACTTATCGAAGATACTACGATACACCCCCTATACTTGTGGGTCATCAGAGAGGGAGAATTTGGATCGCATGTTAGAGGATCACAAAAAGTCGTTGTACCCAGGATGCGATAATGGTCTGAAAAAGCTGGGCTGCACACTGGATTTGCTGAGATGGAAGGCACAGGAAGGTGTAGCTGACTCGGGATTTGAAAACTTGCTGAAAATGTTGAAGAATATGTTTCCAAAGAATAACGAGTTGCCCTCCAGTACGTACGAAGCAAAGAAGGTTGTCTGCCCTCTAGGTTTAGAGGTTCTGAAGATACATGCATGCATCAACGACTGCATCCTCTACCGCGGTGAATACGAGAATTTGAATGAATGCCCGGTATGCACTGCATTGCGTTATAAGATCAGAGGCGATGACCCTGGTGACGATGTCGAGGGCCAGAAACCCAGGAAGAAGGTTCCCGCCAAGGTGATGTGGTATGCTCCTATAATACCACGGTTGAAACGTCTGTTCAGGAACAAAGAGCATGCCAAGTTGTTGCGATGGCACAAAGAGGACCGTAAGTCGGACGGGGAGTTGAGACACCCCGCAGATGGAACGCAATGGAGAAAGATCGACAGAGAGTTTAAAGATTTTGCAGCTGACGCAAGGAACATAAGATTTGGTCTAAGTACAGTGATGGCATGAATCCACGTTCATTGGGAACCCCAAGAGGAAGGTATGATGCGCACGGTTTTTCCCTCAGAAAGAAACCAAGGTTTATCGAACCAGGAGGAGCCAAGAAGCACGTTGAAGATTGATGGTGGCGAAATGTGATGCGGCGCAACACCAGGGATTCCGCGCCAACGTGGAACCTGCACAACACAACCAAAGTACTTTGCCCCAACGAAACAGTGAGGTTGTCAATCTCACCGGCTTGCTGTAACAAAGGATTAACCGTATTGTGTGGAAGATGATTGTTTGCGAAGAAAACAGTAAAACAAGTATTGCAGTAGATTGTATGCGATGTAAAGAATAGGACCGGGGTCCACAGTTCACTAGAGGTGTCTCTCCCATAAGATAAAAGCATGTTGGGTGAACAAATTACAGTCGGGCAATTGACAAATAGAGAAGGGCATAACAATGCATATACATGATATGATAAATATAGTGAGATTTAATCAGGGCATTACGACAAAGTACATAGACCGCCATCCAGCATGCATCTATGCCTAAAAGTCCACCTTCAGGTTATCATCCGAACCCCTTCCAGTATTAAGTTGCAAGCAACAGACAATTGCATTAAGTATGGTGCGTAATGTAATCAACAACTACATCCTTAGACATAGCATCAATGTTTTATCCCTAGTGGCAACAGCACATCCACAACCTTAGAACTTTCTGTCACTGTCCCAGATATCAATGGAGGCATGAACCCACTATCGAGCATAAATACTCCCTCTTGGAGTTAATAGCAAAAACTTGGCCAGAGCCTCTACTAATAACGGAGAGCATGCAAGATCATAAACAACACATAAGTAATAGATTGATAATCACCATAACATAGTATTCTCTATCCATCGGATCCCGACAAACACAACATATAGTATTACAGATAGATGATCTTGATCATGTTAGGCAGCTCACAAGATCCAACAATGAAGCACAATTAGGAGAAGACGACCATCTAGCTACTGCTATGGACCCATAGTCCAGGGGTGAACTGCTCACTCATCACTCCGGAGGCGATCATGGCGATGAAGAGTCCTCCGGAGATGATTCCCCTCTCCGGCAGGGTGCCGGAGGCGATCTCCTGAATCCCCCGAGATGGGATTCGCGGCGGCGGCGTCTCTGGAAGGTTTTCCGTATCGTGGCTCTCGGTACTGGGGGTTTCGCGATGAAGACTTTAAGTAGGCGGAAGGGCAACGCGGGGGCCACACGAGGGCCCCACACACCAGGGCCGCGCGGCCAAGGGCTGGGCCGCGCCGCCCTAGTGTGGCGGCGCCTCGTGGCCCCACTTCCTTTCCCCTTCGGTCTTCTGGAAGCTTCGTGCAAAAATAGGACCCTGGCGTTGATTTCGTCCAATTCCGAGAATATTTCGTTACTAGGATTTCTGAAACCAAAAAGAAAACAGCAACTGGCTCTTCGGCATCTTGTTAATAGGTTAGTTCCAGAAAATGCGTAAATACGACATATAATGTGTATAAAACATGTAGATATCATCAATAATGTAGCATGGAACATAAGAAATTATCGATACGTTGGAGACGTATCAGCATCCCCAAGCTTAGTTCTGCTCATCCCGAGCAGGTAAACGATAACAAGGATAATTTCTGGAGTGACATGCCATCATAATCTTGATCATACTATTGTAAACATATGTAATGAATGCAGCGATCAAAACAATGGTAATGACATGAGTAAACAAATGAATCATACAGCAAAGACTTTTCATGAATAGTACTTCAAGACAAGCATCAATAAGTCTTGCATAAGAGTTAACTCATAAAGCAATAAATCAAAGTAAAGGTATTGAAGCAACACAAAGGAAGATTAAGTTTCAGCGGTTGCTTTCAACTTATAACATGTATATCTCATGGATAGTGTCAATATAAAGTAATATAACAAGTGCAATATGCAAGTATGTAGGAATCAATGCATAGTTCACACAAGTGTTTGCTTCTTAAGGTGGAGAGAAATAGGTAAACTGACTCAACAATAAAAGTAAAAGAATGGTCCTTCAAAGAGGAAAGCATCGATTGCTATATTTGTGCTAGAGCTTTTATTTTGAAAACATGAAACAATTTTGTCAACGGTAGTAATAAAGCATATGAGTTATGTAAATTATATCTTACAAGTTGCAAGCCTCATGCATAATATACTAATAGTGCCCGCACCTTGTCCTAATCAGCTTGGACTACCGGATCTTCGCAATACACATGTTTCAACCAAGTGTCACAAAGGGGTACCTCCATGCCGCCTGTACAAAGGTCTAAGGAGAAAGCTCGCATTTTGGATTTCTCGCTTTTGATTATTCTCAACTTAGACATCCATACCGGGACAACATGGACAACAGATAATGGACTCCTCTTTAATGCATAAGCATGTGGCAACAATTATTATTCTCATATGAGATTGAGGATATATGTCCAAAACTGAAACTTCCACCATGATTCATGGCTTTAGTTAGCGGCCCAATGTTCTTCTCTAACAATATGCATGCTCCAACCATTAAGGTGGTAGATCTCTCTTACTTCAGACAAGACGGACATGCATAGCAACTCACATGATATTCAACAAAGAAAAGTTGATGGCGTCCCCAGAAGCATGGTTATCGCACAACAAGCAACTTAATAAGAGATAAAGTGCATAAGTACATATTCAATACCACAATAGTTTTTAAGGCTATTTTGTCCCATGAGCTATATATTGCAAAGGCGAATGATGGAATTTTAAAGGTAGCACTCAAGCAATTTACTTTGGAATGGCGGAGAAATACCATGTAGTAGGTAGGTATGGTGGACACAAATGGCATAGTGGTTGGCTCAAGGATTTTGGATGCATGAGAAGTATTCCCTCTCGATACAAGGTTTAGGCTAGCAAGGTTATTTGAAGCAAACTCAAGGATGAACCGGTGCAGAAAAACTCACATAAAAGACATATTGTAAACATTATAAGACTCTACACCGTCTTCCTTGTTGTTCAAAACTCAATACTAGAAATTATCTAGACCTTAGAGAGACCAAATATGCAAACCAAATTTTAGCAAGCTCTATGTATTTCTTCATTAATGGGTGCAAAGTATATGATGCAAGAGCTTAAACATGAGCACAACAATTGCAAAGTATCACATTATCCAAGACATTTTAGAATTACTACATGTAGCATTTCCCGATTCCAACCATATAACAATTTAACGAAGAAGTTTCAACCTTCGCCTTGAACATTATGAGTAAAGCCTAAGGACATATTTGTCCATATGCAATAGCGGAGCGTGTCTCTCTCCCACACAAGAATGCTAGGATCCATTTTATTCAAACAAAACAAAAACAAAACAAACCGACGCTCCAAGTAAAGAACACAAGATGTGACTGAATAAAAATATAGTTTCAGGGGAGGAACCTGATGATGTTGTCGATGAAAAAGGGGATGCCCCAAGGCATCCCCAAGCTTAGACGCTTGAGTCTTCTTAAAATATCCAGGGATGAACCACGGGGGCATCCCCAAGCTTAGAGCTTTCACTCCTCTTGATCATAGTATATCATACTCCTCTCTTGACCCTTGAAAACTTCCTTCACACCAAACTTCAAGCAAACTCATTAGAGGGTTAGTGCACAATTAAAATTCACATATTCAGAAGTGACACAATCATTCTTAACACTTCTGGACATTGCACAAAGCTACTGGATATTAATGGATCAAAGGAATTCATCCAACATAGCAAATACGGCAATGCGAAATAAAAGGCAGAATCTGTCAAAAACAGAACAGTCCGTAAAGACGAACCTGAAAGGGGCACTAGACTTGCTCAAATGGAAAAACTCAAAACTAATGAAAGTTGCGTACATATCTGAGGATCACGCTCGTAATTTTGCAGATGTTTTCGAATTTTCTACAGAGACTTATGCCAGAATTCGTGACAGACAGCAATGCTGTTTCTGCGCAGCGATCCCAAATATAACATCAACTTTAGCATAGAAACTTTACTTGGCACAAAAACATGATAAGGAGAGGTTGCTACAGTAGTAAACAACTTCCAAGACTCAAATATAAAACAAAGTACTGTAGTAAAAACATGGGTTGTCTCCCATAAGCGCTTTTCTTTAACGCCTTTCAGCTAGGCGCAGAAAGTGCAAATCAAGTAACATCAAGAGTAGAAGCATCAACATCATAACTTGTTCTAATAATAGAATCAAAAGGCAACTTCATTCTCTTTCTAGGGAAGTGTTCCATACCTTTCTTGAGAGGAAATTGATATTTAATATTACCTTCCCTCATATCAATAACAGCACCAACGGTTCGAAGAAAAGGTCTTCCCAACACAATAGGACAAGATGCATTGCATTCGATATCCAAGACAACAAAATCAACGGGGACAAGGTTATTGTTAACCGTAATGCGCACATTATCAATCCTCCCCAAAGGTTTCTTTTTAACATTATCGACAAGATTAACATCCAAATAACAATTCTTCAATGGTGGCAAGTCAAGCATATCATAAATCTTTTTAGGCATAACAGAAATACTTGCACCAAGATCACATAAAGCATTACATTCAAAGTCATTGAATTTCATTTTAATGATGGGCTCCCAACCATCTTCTAACTTTCTAGGAATAGAAGTTTCAAGTTTTAGTTTTTCTTCTCTAGCTTTTATGAGAGCATTTGTAATATGTTTTGTAAAGGCCAAATTTATAGCACTAGCATTAGGACTTTTAGCAAGTTTTTGTAAGAACTTTATAACTTCAGAGATGTGGCAATCATCAAAATCTAAATCATTATGAGCTACAGCAATGGGATCATTGTCCCCAAGGTTGGAAAAAATTTCAGCAGTTTTATCACAAGCAGTTTCAGCAGTTTTAGCAATTTCAGGCAGTTTTGTACGCTTTGCACTAGGAGTAGAAACATTGCCAACACCAATTATTTTACCATTGATAGTAGGAGGTGCAGAAACATGTGAATCATTATCATTACTAATGGTGGTAATAGTCCAAACTTTAGCTACATTATTCTCTTTAGCTAGTTTTTCATTTTCTTCTCTATCCCACCTAGCACGCAATTCAGCCATTAATCTTATATTCTCATTAATTCTAACTTGGATGGCATTTGCTGTAGTAGTAATCTTATTATCAATATCATTATTAGGCATAACTTTCAATTTTAATAGATCAACATCAGAGGCAAGTCTATCAACTCTAGAAGCAATAATATCAATTTTATCAAGCTTTTCCTCAACAAATTTGTTAAAAGCAGTTTGTGTACTAATAAATTCTTTAAGCATGGCTTCAAGACCAGGGGGTACACTCCTATTATTATTGTAAGAATTCCCATAAGAATTACCATAACCATTACCATTAGCAGAAGGATATGGCCTATAGTTATTACCAGAGTTGTTCCTATAAGCATTGTTGTTGAAATTATTATTTTTAATGAAATTCACATCAACATTTTCTTCTTGAGCAACCAATGAAGCTAAAGGAACATTATTTGGATCAACATTAGATCTACCATTCACAAGCATAGACATAATCACATCAATCTTATCATTCAAGGAAGAGGTTTCTTCAACAGAATTTACCTTCTTACCTTGTGGAGCTCTTTCCGTGTGCCATTCAGAGTAATTTATCATCATATCATCAAGAAGCTTTGTAGCCGCCCCCAAAGTGATGGACATAAAGGTACCTCCAGCAGCTGAATCCAATAAATTCCGCGAAGAAAAATTTAGTCCTGCATAGAAGGTTTGGATGATCATCCAAGTAGTCAGTCCATGGGTTGGGCAATTCTTTACCAAAGATTTCATTCTCTCCCATGCTTGAGCAACATGTTCAGTATCTAATTGCTTAAAATTCATTATGCTACTTCTCAAAGATATAATTTTAGCGGGAGGATAATATCTACCAATAAAAGCATCCTTACATTTAGTCCATGAATCAATACTATTCTTAGGCAAAGATAGCAACCAATCTTTAGCTCTTCCTCTTAATGAGAAAGGAAACAATTTCAATTTAATAATATCACCATCTACATCCTTATATTTTTGCATTTCACAAAGTTCAACAAAATTATTAAGATGGGCAGCAGCATCATCAGAACTAACACCAGAAAATTGATCTCTCATAACCAGGTTCAGTAAAGCAGGTTTAATTTCAAAGAATTCTGCTGTAGTAGCAGGTGGAGCAATAGGTGTGCATAGGAAATCATTATTATTTGTGTTTGTGAAGTCACACAACTTAGTATTTTCAGGGGTATTCATTTTAGCAACAGTAAATAAAGCAAACTAGATAAAGTAAATACAAGTAACTAATTTTTTTGTGTTTTTGATATAGAGAGCAAGACAGTAAATAAAGTAAAACTAGCAACTAATTTTTTGTGTGTTTTGTTTAGGTGCAGCAAACAAAGTAGTAAATAAAATAAAGCAAGACAAAAACAAAGTAAAGAGATTGGGAAGTGGAGACTCCCCTTGCAGCGTGTCTTGATCTCCCCGGCAACGGCGCCAGAAAAAGAGCTTGATGGCGTGTAACTCACACGTTCGTTGGGAACCCCAAGAAGAAGGTATGATGCGCACAGCAGCAAGTTTTCCCTCAGAAAGAAACCAAGGTTTATCGAACCAGGAGGAGCCAAGAAGCACGTTGAAGGTTGATGGTGGCGAAATGTGATGCGGCGCAACACCAGGGATTCCGGCGCCAACGTGGAACTTGCACAACACAACCAAAGTACTTTGCCCCAACGAAACAGTGAGGTTGTCAATCTCACCGGCTTGCTGTAACAAAGGATTAACCGTATTGTGTGGAAGATGATTGTTTGCGAAGAAAACAGTAAAACAAGTATTGCAGTAGATTGTATGCGATGTAAAGAATAGGACCGGGGTCCACAGTTCACTAGAGGTGTCTCTCCCATAAGATAAAAGCATGTTGGGTGAACAAATTACAGTCGGGCAATTGACAAATAGAGAAGGGCATAACAATGCATATACATGATATGATAAATATAGTGAGATTTAATCAGGGCATTACGACAAAGTACATAGACCGCCATCCAACATGCATCTATGCCTAAAAAGTCCACCTTCAGGTTATCATCCGAACCCCTTCCAGTATTAAGTTGCAAGCAACAGACAATTGCATTAAGTATGGTGCGTAATGTAATCAACAACTACATCCTTAGACATAGCATCAATGTTTTATCCCTAGTGGCAACAACACATCCACAACCTTAGAACTTTCTGTCACTGTCCCAGATATCAATGGAGGCATGAACCCACTATCGAGCATAAATACTCCCTCTTGGAGTTAATAGCAAAAACTTGGCCAGAGCCTCTACTAATAACGGAGAGCATGCAAGATCATAAACAACACATAAGTAATAGATTGATAATCACCATAACATAGTATTCTCTATCCATCGGATCCCGACAAACACAACATATAGTATTACAGATAGATGATCTTGATCATGTTAGGCAGCTCACAAGATCCAACAATGAAGCACAATTAGGAGAAGACGACCATCTAGCTACTGCTATGGACCCATAGTCCAGGGGTGAACTACTCACTCATCACTCCAGAGGCGATCATGGCGATGAAGAGTCCTCCGGGAGATGATTCCCCTCTCCGGCAGGGTGCCGGAGGCGATCTCCTCAATCCCCCGAGATGGGATTCGCGGCGGCGTCTCTGGAAGGTTTTCCGTATCGTGGCTCTCGGTACTGGGGGTTTCGCGACGAAGACTTTAAGTAGGCGGAAGGGAACGCGGGGGGCCACACGAGGGCCCCACACACCAGGGCCGCGCGGCCAAGGGCTGGGCCGCGCCGCCCTAGTGTGGCGGCGCCTCGTGGCCCCACTTCCTTTCCCCTTCGGTCTTCTGGAAGCTTCGTGCAAAAATAGGACCCTGGGCGTTGATTTCGTCCAATTCCGAGAATATTTCCTTACTAGGATTTCTGAAACCAAAAACAGCAGAAAACAACTGGCTCTTCGGCATCTTGTTATTAGGTTAGTTCCAGAAAATGCGTAAATACGACATATAATGTGTATAAAACATGTAGATATCGTCAATAATGTAGCATGGAACATAAGAAATTATCGATACGTTGGAGACGTATCAGATGGCATGAATCCTTTTGGCGAGCAGAGCTCCAGCCATAGCACCTGGCCCGTGACTCTATGCATCTACAACCTTCCTCATTGGTTGTGCATGAAGCGGAAGTTCATTATGATGCCAGTGCTCATCCAAGGTCCGAAGCAACCCGGCAACGACATCGATGTGTACCTAAGGCCATTAGTTGATGAACTTTTACAGTTGTGGGGCAGACCTGGTGTCCGTGTGTGGGATGAGCACAAAGAAGAGGAATTTGACCTACGAGCGTTGCTTTTCGTAACCATCAACGATTGGCCTGCTCTTAGTAACCTTTCGGGACAGTCAAATAAGGGATACAATGCATGCACGCACTGCTTACATGAGACTGAAAGTGTACATTTGCCAAATTGTAAGAAGAACGTGTACCTGGGGCATCGTCGATTTCTTCCGAAAATTCATCCAGTAAGAAAGCGCGGCAAGCATTACAACGGCAAGGCAGATCACCGGCCGAAGCCTGCGGAACGCACTGGTGCTGAGGTATTTGATATGGTCAAGGATTTGAAAGTCATCTTTGGAAAGGGTCCTGGCGGACAATCAATTCCGAAGGGAGCTGACGGGCACGCACCCATGTGGAAGAAGAAATCTATATTCTGGGAGCTAGAATATTGGAAAGTCCTAGATGTCCGCTCTGCAATCGACGTGATGCATGTTACGAAGAATATTTGCGTGAACCTGCTAAGCTTCTTGGGCGTGTATGGGAAGACAAATGATACAAAGGAAGCACGGCAGGACCAGCAACGTTTGAAAGACCCTGATGACCGGCATCCGGAATGGTTTCAAGGTCGTGCCAGCTACGCTCTGACCAAAGAAGAGAAGGTCATCTTTTTTGAATGCCTGAGCAGTATGAAGGTCCCGTCTGGATTCTCGTCCAATATAAAGGGAATAATAAACATGGCGGAGAAAAAGTTCCAAAACCTGAAGTCTCACGACTGCCACGTGATTATGACGCAATTGCTTCCGATTGCTTTGAGGGGGCTCCTGCCGGAAAATGTTCGAGTAGCCATTGTGAAGCTATGTGCATTCCTCAATGCAATCTCTCAGAAGGTAATCAATCCAGAAGTTCTACCACGGTTACAGAACGATGTGGTCCAATGTCTTGTCAGTTTCGAGTTGGTGTTCCCGCCATCCTTCTTCAATATTATGACGCACCTCCTGGTTCACCTAGTCGAAGAGATTTCCATTCTCGGTCCTGTATTTCTACACAATATGTTCCCCTTCGAGAGGTTCATGGGAGTATTAAAGAAATATGTTCATAACCGTGCTAGGCCAGAAGGAAGCATCACCAAGGGCTATGGAAATGAGGAGGTAATTGAGTTTTGTGTTGACTTTGTTCCTGACCTTAAGCCGATTGGTCTTCCTCGATCGCGGCACGAGGGGAGACTAAGTGGAAAAGGCACGATCGGAAGGAAATCAACGATATGTATGGACGGCCATTCTCTGACTGAAGCACACCACACAGTTCTGACCAATTCCAGCTTGGTGGCTCCGTACTTTGAGAAACACAAGAATATTTTACGCTCGGACAACCCGGGGAAGCCTGAATCCTGGATTAGGAAGGCCCACATGGAGACTTTCGGCAGTTGGTTGAGAAAACATTTAATGAGTGACAATGTTGTTGTAGATCAGCTGTACATGTTGGCCAAGACACCATCTTCGACTATAACGACTTTCCAAGGGTACGAGATAAATGGGAATACATTTTACACGATCGCCCAAGATAAAAAGAGCACCAACCAAAACAGTGGTGTCCGCTTTGATGCAGCAACCGAGAATGGGCAAAAGGTCACATATTATGGTTACATAGAGGAGATATGGGAACTTGACTATGGACCCTCCTTCAAGGTCCCTTTGTTCCGGTGCAAATGGTTCAAGCTAACAGGAGGTGGGGTAAAGGTGGACCAGCAATACGGAATGACAATGGTGGATTTCAACAATCTTGGTTACCTTGACGAACCATTCGTCCTAGCGAAAGATGTCGCTCAGGTTTTCTATGTCAAGGACATGAGTAGCAAACCGAGGAAACGGAAAGATAAGAAAACGATCAGTACATCATGCTATGTTCTGTAAGTGATTTATTAATTTCTACCCCATCTCGTTCATTGCCTGCACTATAAATATATATATTGTCCTAACTATCTTGTTGTGTACGCTATTATGCAGAATGAAGAAGCGGGAAATGCGAATAAGGCGCATCCATGATGTTGGGTTCATTGACCCACAAATCGTTAATTCATATGTGTTAGAACACCACCCCGCCGACGTGGAGGATGACCTGTGGCGGTTTCTTATAAAACAGGAACTCAAAAGTGATATTCTATTTCCTTACCATTTTGGGTGAGTGTTTCTGTCTTGAGCACATTCTCTTTTGTTTACTCCATGCATGGTATGTGGCTAATCGATGAGTTATGCATGACTGTGCATGTATCGTGTCCGCAGGTTCCACTGGATTCTGCTAGTAATTCAAATTCAGAACTCCACAGTTCTCGTCCACGACTCTCTGAATATGGATCCGAAGCATTGGGCCGACATGAGAAAAATGATGCAAAAGTAATTATTTTCATTCGTTTGCGCTCTATATCGATCGGCCTATTTCGTTCATCATTTCCTAATATCAAGTAACTAATTAATAACTCTCTTGTTCATTTAATTTTCTTTGCCTCGTAGGGTTTGGAGACGGTTCGTAGATCAAAAGGTCGGTGAATTCAAAAAAGAGCTACAATTTAAAAGGGCAAAGACTGCGACTGGGGATATTCAGCCACCGGGGACCAATCTATGTGGATACTATGTTTGTGAGAGGATCCGGAGATACACCACTGAGCGGCAGCCGTCTGAGAACAACATCAAGAGGATTAACCTCCGGACGACGCTTAGTCCAGAAGCTCGCTTCCGACCACTTCAAGAGGAACTAGCTGGATGGTTCGCGAGGGAAGTCATCGATCCTAGAGGAGAACACTATGTAGAGGACGTAGAACTTTATATGCACTAAATTATGTATGGAAACTTGTTCAAAATTGTATATGGTCATCCGATATTGAATATATATTGTATATTCCTCTTGAATTCTTTTTGGTTCTAATTTCAAATTTGTTTGAAATTGTACATTCATATGCATGTATGTAGTACCGTAGAATATGTGAAACTCCTTCAAAATTAAAATAAAACACAAAAGAAAATAAAACAATACAAATTAAAAAGAAACCAGGTTTAGGGGGGGGCTAAAACCCTAAACCTGCGGCGGCCTTTAGTCGCGGTTGGCGAGGAGAACCGCGACTAAAGGTCCTCCGCCCCGAAGGACTGCTGGCGGCCACGTGGAGGCGCCTTTAGTCGCGGTTCGTAAGGAACCGCGACTAAAGGGGGGCCTTTAGTCGCGCTTAGTTGGTCGCGGTTGCGCAACCGCGACCAATGGCAGTTGCGAACCGCGACCGAAGCCGTTTTTCTACCAGTGGATTATTCATTTAAATTTTGGAGAAGGGCAGAGAAAAGAAGTGTCTGATTCAAACATACCTTTGGCTATTTGGGCTCCTTTTTTTGACTACATGCATGCTTCATCATAACATCATAACAATGGCTGATATCGTGATTGCCGCATGATGGCTATTTGGGCTCTTAATTACGTTAAACCCTGTCTGAAAAGCAAGCAGGGAACACTTCATGTCCATTATCACTGAAATTATACTTTGATTATTTCACGAGTGTTGAATTTACCGCAGGTATCTTTTGACATATATGTACATAAGATTATTTTACTCTGAATCTCTTTAAGATTTCACTATTATGTTGAGCAGTGAAAGCAGCAATGCTCTGAACAAATTATTTAAGTGATATTTATCAGTTTGGCCCTAATAATTAGTTATTAATTTGTACCTAGGTCGTCAATTTGATCTATATAATATAAGTTATATAACACAAAAATTACACCATTAGAAAGTATAAAACCTAAAGTTTTTAATGGTATTTTTTGTAATATATATCTTATGTTAAGTTGGTCAAATTGACGATCTAGGGATACGGGTAGAACTAGTAAACTGAAACGAAGGGTGTTGATCCCCACTATCTTCATTTAATGTTTGCAAGCTCTTTCCACAATGAGCCACATCATCCCTATTATTTCTGGCCATCAGATTATCATCAAAGCGTCCATGCGGTCCTACAAACTCATCCAGATCATGAGTCTAAAAATGATAGGTTCCTTATCTCTTCACATGTCCTCTTCATTATGGTAGTATCAATTTCTTTTCCACTACCCATCTACCATCACTGGCAAATAAATCCCTTCGTTGGTGCCACTAAAAATCCTTGCATTAAATCTACCGAACCACTCTTCTACGATGGCACTTTTGTCTTCCTTCTCCACACGAAGATGGGTACTATAAATATGTATCCTGCTGCAACTCCTAGCCGTACTGATCTCCAACCCCAAACCATGCCAAGGAGACCTATATCTCATTCCGAGCGGAACGGGAACCAGAAGAGGAAGCCAGCCCAACTCCTTTTCTCATGCTGCAGCTCACACCTGATGGCCCGACGCAAAAAACAAAGGAAAAAGGTTTTGCTCGGCCAGACATAGGCTGCCACTGCATTCATCGCTGGCCACGCCGGCCAATCGCTCGACACTTTGTTTGCATGCACCGAAAATAGCCAGACGGCGACGCACTCTGATATCCAATCCCTCGCTCTGCAATGCAAAGAGGCGCTCTAATGATTCTAATGGCTTCCTCGGATTCCTGTTGCGGCTCTATTTGAGCCCCATCGGTGACCTATTCTCATTAAACAACCTGCCCATAATTGTTGTTGCCGGCATCCCTGTGTTGCCGGGTGTGAAGAAATTTTCCATATCCATCTCACCTCTTGATATATCTTCATTTGTGTCTTCCGCCCTTCTCCTTTTGATTTCTTTATCTACTACTCCCTCCGTTTTCTTTTAATTGACTCAGATTTAGTACAACTTTATACTAAATTTGAGTCAATTAAAAAAGAACGGAGGGAGTATATGTTTGCAGGACTCTGGGTGTGGGCATATCCATCAATTGGATTGCACTTTATTTCCAGAGCTATTCAGGTTATAAGTGTTTAACTCTCATTTCATGGTACGGAAGGCCTTCATCTCTTTCAGTTTATCGTGTACTCTGCATTTTGTGAAGCTCTGTTTGTATTGTTTTTCAGTTTATTTTGCTGGAGTTTCTATTCAATGTGTTTTTCCAACAAACTGTGCACTGCCTCATTGCTATAACTAGATAATACTCCGCGCATTGCTGCGGAAATCAGTAGCGACAAGATTGTAAACAATAAATTAAATAATATTATTGAGGTGAAAATAAATTAACTGAGAATGTGAAAATGCTACTGAAAACAATGCCACGTCCGGCATCAAAATTGTATATAACATATACTATATGAATGTTAGAGACAACATAGTATAGGAGAGACAAATGATACAATTATGAACATGTGAAAGTCGACTATGTTTATTTATATATAATGGAATTTAGTTCTCAATGCGGATCATTTTGAAAGACCACATGTATATTTTCCAGTGTTTAATATGAAACTAAGGGACTAAGATATCAGGTTGTACTTAAACCTGTAGATTAAACTGAAACATGAAATATTCATTTGAAAAAATACATTAGCACATCATATCGAGAAGATTGTTCCCTTAAAGTTGATCAGTAACAGTTCATAAATGGGTGATTAAAACATTTTACAGGCTATGCTAGTAAGAGTTTACCTAGTCTAGCTGAGTTTTTTTTTTTTTTTGGATTGTAACAATTCAGGTGAGTTGGAACCAGCATAAACCCATGCATCATCTCTGAAATTTAAGGGCGCATTTGGGATCAAAGTATTTTTAAAGTATCATAGTTTGAAAAACTTTGAGGTGTTTGGCTCTAGTTGAAATTGTAGTTTTATAAACTGTAGTATCTGCTGTAGTGCAGTATTTATGCAGTTTCTTAAAAAGAGGTCCAGCCCTCTTAAAAAAAAGAACCGAGAAACAGCACAAAATTACAGTATTCAATGCTTCCAAATAGAGCCTATGACTGAACACTGGATGTTGCTACTTTTACCATATGTCAGTTGGAATTACATGAAAGGAAATTTGGTATGCAGAAACTGAACATGGAATATAAATGATCTCTCAAGACACAGAAAATAGTTGGTACTCCTCTGCCGAAACTCTGAACATGGAGTGCATCAGTTCTAACTTGAAACTCTGTTGTGCGATTTAAATGAAAATACAATGACCTCACGGTTGGTTGCTGCACAAACATATATGAAGTGTAAGGACAAAGAGAAATAATCGGAATATGGGGCTCGGGTAAGAGAAAGATGAGCAAAGTTTTTCTCCTGGCCTACACCGAAAGGAAAGTAAAGTAATCATCAGCATCACATGGGATAAGATAAGAGTCACCAAAGTAGTTACAAACAACATGGAAAAGAGAGAGACGCAGCAGATGCCAGTCACCAGCTTGAGGAGTTGCTCCTTGGTCGACCTAACCAAGGCGTGTTATTTGCTAGCTTCATTTTTCTAGCAAATACTGCTGCTACTGTCGATTGGTGGCGAAATTGTTGATGAGAGCGTCTCCCCAGGGCCTAATAGCAAAAGCACAGGGAGAGGATTTTGCCATGCCGGAGCTTCGCGCTTGGCTTCTCCCCTTGGACATTGAACATCCTACGACTGGAATACAGGGTAGTCTCCAGTGCCAACTCGCCTAAAATAGCAAGCCTCTGTGTTTGGAGGATGGTCGTGTGTGCTTCCTCAGCTGAATCCCTTGGAGAGTTGGAGAGACGATGAGGGACGCGTGGAGGCGATGGCATCAAAATTCTTGATCTCGGAAGTGTGCAACAAAGAAGAGAAATGGTGCAAATTAGAGACAGAGAGGCGGGATCGGTAGTATTTTCCCTCCTGACCCCTCCCCAACCCCTTCTCTCCCGACCCCTCCCCAACCCTAACCGCCACCGCCACCGCCGCCGTCGGTAACGCCGCCGGGGCAAAGACCCACGGGCGCGGCGGCGGGGCCTTTCGCCGGTGTGTGATGGCGTGTAACTCACACGTTCGTTGGGACCCCAAGAGGAAGGTATGATGCAGCAGCAATTTTCCCTCAGAAAGAAACCAAGGTTTATCGAACCAGGAGGAGCCAAGAAGCACGTTGAAGGTTGATGGTGGCGAAATGTGATGCGGCGCAACACCAGGGATTCCGGCGCCAACGTGGAACATGCACAACACAACCAAAGTACTTTGCCCCAACGAAACAGTGAGGTTGTCAATCTCACCGGCTTGCTGTAACAAAGGATTAACCGTATTATGTGGAAGATGATTGTTTGCGAAGTAAACAGTAAAACAAGTATTGCAGTAGATTGTATGCGATGTAAAGAATAGGACCGGGATCCACAGTTCACTAGAGGTGTCTCTCCCATAAGATTAAAGCATGTTGGGTGAACAAATTACAGTCGGGCAATTGACAAATAGAAGAGGGCATAACAATGCATATACATGATATGATAAATATAGTGAGATTCAATTGGGCATTACGACAAAGTACATAGACCGCCATCCAACTGCATCTATGCCTAAAAAGTCCACCTTCAGGTTATCATCCGAACCCCTTTCAGTATTAAGTTGCAAGCAACAGACAATTGCATTAAGTATGGTGCGTAATGTAATCAACAACTACATCCTTAGACATAGCATCAATGTTTTATCCCTAGTGGCAACAGCACATCCACAACCTTAGAACATTCTGTCACGATCCCAGATATCAATGGAGGCATGAACCCACTATCGAGCATAAATACTCCCTCTTGGAGTTAAGAGCAAAAACTTAGCCAGAGCCTCTACTAATAACGGAGAGCATGCAAGATCATAACCAACACATAAATAATAGATTGATAATCACCATAACATAGTATTCTCTATCCATCGGATCCCGACAAACACAACATATAGTATTACAGATAGATGATCTTGATCATGTTAGGCAGCTCACAAGATCCAACAATGAAGCACAATTAGGAGAAGACGACCATCTAGCTACTGCTATGGACCCATAGTCCAGGGGTGAACTACTCACTCATCACTCCGGAGGCGATCATGGCGATGAAGAGTCCTCCGAGAGATGATTCCCCTCAGGGTGCCGGAGGCGATCTCCTGAATCCCCCGAGATGGGATTCGCGGCGGCGTCTCTGGAAGGTTTTCCGTATCGTGGCTCTACCGCGACGGAGGCTTTAAGTAGGAAAGGCAAGTCAAGGGGCTACTGACGTGGGCATTACCCTTCGGGTAACCACTATTGCTCTACCCTATACGGTCCAGGTGGAGGCCCATGAAGGTACTCGAAGACAAGATGGGCCACTAGGACGGTGCGGCGAAAGATTACTTGAAGTACAAGACGCGGAAAGAGCCGAAGAAGGAAAGATTAGAGATAGATCTATTGTAAACCTACCCGTACTCGATTAAACCTCTCGGGACCTGGCCACCTATATAAAGGCCAGGAGAGGGGCTATCGAGGACACGATCAATCTTAGCGATCTTAGCCAACAGAAGCTTAGAACTAGGTTACCCTAGCGATTAGCTATCTCGACGAGATCACAGCCGAACTATTCGGCACCCCATTGTAACACCGTTTTCATCATAATCAAGAACAGACAAGCAGGACGTAAGGGTTTTACCTCATCGAGGGCCCCGAACCTGGGTAAATCGCTCCCCCCGTTTGTCTGTATACCGATGTCTCGTATCAGCTTGCAGGATTCCATTAACCCTAAGTCCCAATCGGAGGACATTGTCGAGGAACACCCCCGACAATTGGCGCCGTCTGTGGGAACCCTGCAGGCACCAGATCAGTCATCGGCAGATCTAATCATGTCATCGACATCTTCATCGGCACCACCGTCGCCAACTCTGGGAGGTCCGATCCGATTCGGCTCCTACGAGTTCACCCCGCATAGCGATTCTTCTCGCTCGAACTTCTCAGATCTGCAAGGAAACATGGAGATGACCATCGGCAGCGTCCACTACAACGTCAACACGGAGGGAATCCTCCAGCTGCTAGAGTCGCCCACCTCCGGATCAACGAGTCCTAGCGCGTCGTCATCACTCGATCTATTGGCTGGCCTGACAGAGTCGATGAGCTCGCCCGCGCCTTCGACTCCCCGTTCAGCGTCCTCAATGTCGGTGGGATCCGACGAACCCATGTCTTCAGAACTAACCTCCTACTACTGCTCGAACTGCGACGCCAGGCACGGTTTGGGATCAAGCGACACACCGTTCATCTGCAATGCCCGATACTCGTCAGGAGAAGACAGCGTCGGCAGCATCGCCCGGAGAACCACCCGAAGAACAGCACACCATCAGGTCTACGTCGCCAACAATACAGGAAATACAAGGCACGGAGGAGACGGAGACCGCACGCCTCGTTCCAGCAGGAGGGCGAGCTTCGAAAATAGCGCTAGCAATCGCGACAGCGACTATACCATCGCGGATGAAGAGTGGGCTGCGGCCAGAACAGCCGTACTCAACAACACCCCGCTCCCCGCAGGAACCTCGGTTGGAACCCTAAACGCATACCGCTCTATACTAGAGAAAAACCGGGAGCACCTGTCGAGAGAGCAAGCTACCCTCGAGAGACGTCTATCTGCGGCAGAACGATCCAGCGAGCGACGGAGAGCTTCACAAGGAAGCGCTTCCCGAAGCGCTCTTGGAGCAGGAAAACATCGGTCAAGACTGTCCAGGCTCTCAGAAGACGACGCCAGAGAAATAACGTCAAATCTAACCAAGTCTTTCATGACCACGGATACCGCAGGCATGCCACGGCCGAAGAACGTTGCGGGAGCAACGGCCAATCTCGCCGCATACCTCATCAACCAACGCCCCGAAGGATCCATGGCACAAGCTCACCGTGGTGCCCTAGAAAGTCTCGCCATATTGGGAAACAATCTAGTTCCGCAGAAGGAGAAAACCACGGCGCAGGCCAGCGGTTCGAAACATCGGGCGAGAGATGCTCGGGATGAAATCACCCAGAGCCGAATCGATAAAGCAAGACGACGACGCGCCGCCAGGAAGGATGACGACAGCGACTCCTCAGACGAGGATCAAGAGTACGATGGTGAACTAAGGGGAGCCGATTGCTTGAGTTACAAAATCCGCGAGACAATGCCACCCAAGAAATTCAAGCCTACTCCCACCGACGCTGCCAAGTATGATGGGCAGCAGGAACCAAGATCTTGGATAGATGATTACCTGCAGACTGTGATTCTGCATAAAGGGAACCAGATAGCAGCAATGCAGTGCTTACAGCTCTACTTAAAGGACTCAGCGCGAGCTTGGTTAAGGGGGCTGCCGAAAGGCTCCATCAAGTCATGGGACGACCTGGTGGATGCCTTCGTTGCTAACTTCCAGGCAACATACAAAAGACCCGTCGGGATTGAGGAGCTACGCAGCTGCCAGCAGAAGCAGAAGGAGTCGATGCGCTCTTACATAGGGAGGTTCACCAAACTCCTAAACGCTGCCGAAGATGTATCTGTAGACAGAGCAATCGACGCTTTCAGCGATGGCGTCCGACGCGAAAGTTACATAGAAGAACTTGGACGCAAAAAGCCAAAAACCATCACCAAGCTGATGGAAATCGCCAACAGTTGGGCTGATGGCGAGGACAACGTGCGAAGACCACGCCAGCGCAGCGATGACGAAGACGATGACCAGCCAAAACACGACTCGGGCAGCCGAAGGGATCGGAACAAAAGGAGGAAAAATCGCAACTACGACGACAACAATCTGGTAGCCGCAGGATACTCCGATCGACATGATGATCGGTATGATGAAAGAAGAGATGATCGACAGGATGGCAACCGGAACAACTCTGGAAACCGTGGCAATTATAAACCACGGCAGCAGAGGGCTCCCGAGCTACCCTACGCTGAACAGATCAACGCCCCCTGCTACTTGCACTCGTATGTCGACTCCAAGGACGGCAAAACGAAGTCAAGCCACCTTCTCAGGGATTGTCGACAGTTCCTTGACATGCATAAACTCATCCAGCAGTCAGGACAGCAACCGTTACCACCTCCTCCTCCACCTCCACCACAGCACCAAGTCCAGCAGGCCCAACCTCATCAACCCAACGAGGCGTTCCCACCACCACGTGGGCAGATGAGTATGATCCACAAAACGGGTGTCTCGAGAAGAGAGATGAAGAAGCTCACTCGAGAAATTAATCTGGCCGAAAGCATCATGGCAAACATCCCTGAGTATGTCGAGTGGTCCTCTCAGAACATTACGTTCAGTCGAGCAGACCACCCGATGACCATACCAAAACCGGGACACGCTGCCCTGGTAGTTGAGGCACAGATAGGGGGATTTAAGATGAGCAAAGTCTTTATGGATGGTGGGAGCGGGTTAAACCTGATTTTCGTCGACACAATCAAAAGTATGGGGATCACCATGGGAATGCTGGAAGAGACAGACACCTGCTTCCACGGGATTTTGCCAACTGGACCAGGTTATTCCCTTGGAAGAATTTACCTGAACGTTGTCTTCGGCAGATCCGACAATTTCAGGAAGGAGAAGATCGAGTTTGAGGTAGTAAACTGGGAGTCACAGTATCATGCTATACTCGGGAGACCAGCCTACGCCAAGTTCATGGCCGTGCCGCACTATGCATATCTCAAGCTGAAGATGCCTGGCAACAAAGGGACAAACATCACAGTCCATGGAAGTTTTTCGCGCTCAGACAGTTGCGACCGCGATTTCCAGAGGATCGCTGCGAAGTTTGGGAGCAAGCAAGAAATTATTAAGCCTCCACCCAAGTTGTTGTTGCGTGAAATCAAGGAAGAAAAGGACGACAGGGGAAGCAAAAAGAAGCCAGCCGACCTTGCTCTTAAAGCCTCGACAGCAGAAGCCTCAGCAGCAGGAGCTTTGGCAGCAAAAGCTTCGGCAGTCAAAGGTTCGGCAGTTGATGATGCAGAAGGCATAGAAAACAGCAAGACGCTGGCAGTCACAGCTCAAACCCCTGGTGAAATCAACAACGCCGGCTACCCCTAACGTGGTAAGAAGCCAGAAGAAGAGAAGAATCCCTTCCTTGCTTAAGCAGTTTATCAGCATTTATTTTGTTTTCCCTTTAGTATAAACAGGGTTTTCTCTTTCGCCCTCTAGCATTATGCTTATCTCATCAATAAGAATTTAAGCTTCAGCTCTTTGTTAAGCATTGCAGTGACTACAAACTTCTAAGCCCCATCACTATACAAACATAGTACAGGGCGGAAGATCGTGCTCCAGAAAGCCTCTACGAGCGCTAGAAAGACGTTCACCCTTCCCTCTGCTATAGATGCCTCTACGAGTGCCGTAAATAGCAAGAGTTTGGAAATACACATAAACAACAACCCACGTTCGATATCTCACTTATGGAAATATCAAGGAACAACGGGCTCATCGGCAGAATCACTACACCCGAAATATTTGGGAGTGCCTGTCGAAATTTAAAACGGTTGAAAGCAAAGTTGCGCATACAACAGGTTTAGCAAAACCTGCAACACGAGCTGATCACTCACATGATTTGCTAAAACAGCCAATATACATACATTTAAAAACGAGCAACTAAGATTCGCTCAAAATTGAAACTTGCCAACGGCAATAACACGGTAAAAGTACATATGCATGTATCTACCGAATGAAAAGGCGTCATCCACACGCTTGGATAAAGTAGTCAAACTATTTACAAACAGTTATTAAAACCCTGAAATCATCCTTGCGGAGTTCCTTTTTCTTCAGGTACCTTTGAATCTTTCTCGAGTCTGTCGACAATTATGTTTGCAGGCAACAACACCTTCGGATACAGCGCTTCCAAGTCTCCAGTAACGTTGGCAATCGAGAGTAAACCTGCTGAAGGATAACGGGCAAGTACAAGAGCAAGCGTAAACTTGGCTCCTGCAAAAACTTGCGCGCGCACCAAGTCCCGGATCTTCTTGGCATTACCAAACTCCGACATTAACGCAAGAAGCGTGGGGGGAACTGCGTTCAAAGGAAACATCGTCTTCCAAACCACCCTCATGGCTCTATAGCACTTGTCGAAGAAATGGTGGACCTGTTGGACTCGATCCTGAAACCGTGCGACAGCCGATGCCTTCGAGTGCTCTCGCCAGAAAATTTCCTCGGCTGAGGATAACTCGACCAAGGCATTCACACGCTCGTGAATCCGTTTGCTCTCTTCCGCACGATTCAGAGCTATGACTGATAAAGAAGCAGAAGAGGATCAGAGAAAACGTTATCAACCAAAGGGTAAAGAGATTAAAGGACTCACAGTTCAAACTCTCGGTAGCCTTATGCAGCTCAGTAAGAGCATACCGCTCCACGTCGGCTGCAGTCTCGCTCTTCTTGTTGATAATCGCGGCCAGGGCATAAGTGCTGCGCAGGTCTTTCTCCATCTGGGTGATCCGATCCTTCATCCGTTGGATCCGATCATTTTCGGGAACAACACCAGAGGAGTCATCAACAAATGAGGGCACTGGGAAAACCTGCAGGCAACAGTGTTAAAGAGGATAATATGGTCAAATTAGACATTCAGCAAAACTCCCATCGGGAGAGGTATAAGCAATCCCTATCAGGAGAAGCACAAGTGAAGATATTACGTTAAAAACATGCTGGCAACATTGCCGGCATAATATTCATTACAAACTTAAAGTTCTCGCAGCAGAATAATGTTTCATGCTAGCCCAAGGGTGAAAATGTTACAACAATCAAGGAGCCTGAGTCTGGGTCGACAGGCTAGGGCCAACCGATGTTTTTCTCGAGACTAAATCAAGGAGCTGGCGAGCACAAGTACGGGCAGACGCCGTAAAAGTGCTCAGATCAATAGATCGCCCATCTTTTCCTTTCGGCAGCTCCTTAGTCATTTCTTCAATGTCAGCCTTAAAGCCGTAACCCATCATAAGTTGGAAGGCAAGAAGGGCGCCATAGGTACGCGAGGTACGCTTGAATACCTCAATGACCTCCTTGGTGTCGACTGCGAAAGCATCAATCAGCTGCCCCAGAGTCTTCTCCTGCGTGGCCTTGGGGAATATCATCGAATGCATCCGCGCCAGAGCACCCTTTCCCTTGTCAAGGAGCCCCCGGGTGAGTTGGTGAGCGGCGAGAACCGTCGACACACCGTTTGCCGGAGAATTGCTCGGAATTTTATCCAAGGCAGTAGCAGGGATGTCGGCGGCTTCTGCAAGTAGTCAAAGGAAATCATTGACAAAGAAGCAGATCCATAAAAAAGTAATAATCTACATGGGACGTAGGAACTTACCAAGCAGGGCCAAGGCAGATTGGCGGAGGAGTTCATCCTTTTCTGCCGCCCGAGCTTCCTCCTCCTTCAGCCGCTCCTTTAGCTTGTTTAGCTCTTCTTTCAGGGAGTCGACCTCCTGGCGAGCTACGGCGGCCTTTTTGATGGCGCCTTCCAACTTTGAAGAGGAAGACTTAGCCTCCTCCTGCAGCCGAATCTTGTCCGCCTCTAGAGAGGTGAATTGAGAGGCGAAGGCCTCTAAAGAGGATATCACACCTCGCAGATCCTTGAAAAAAGGAAATGTTTGACAAGGATCGTTAAGCAAAGACATGTTTTGAAAGGTTCTTGTTAGATTCAGCAAAGACTTACAGAAGGAGGAGCTGCAGCAGCAGCAGGAGCATCTTTCCCTTTGGAAAGGGAGGAGGCTGTCGATGCTTGCATCACGGGAGCCGCTTTAAGAGCCGAAGCTTCGGAAGCTGCGGCAGCCGGTGAAACAGCATCAGATCTGGCCTTCTTGGGCGGAGGCTCAATGAAAGTATCATCACTGCAAGGAAGATTCGATTAATCAAGATTATCAGAAGAATTTGAAAAAGTCAAGAAAGTTGAAAATAGTAAGAAGAAAAGCACTTACAAATCAAGGAGGTCATCTTCGTCGGCAAAACCGCCGATTGATCTCTTCATAGGAGAAGCCCTGGTCTCCTCCACAGCTGCATCAACAAAGGCATTGTGATCAGCGTCGTCATTGCGCACTGATCCCTCTGTGTCGCAGGTATCACCGGCTGATGGGGGGAAATTGGCATGGGCAGTTTCAGAATTTATCGGGTCATCAGGCTCGTTGAATGGGCTTGTGTGTTCAACAGTACGAAAGTCAACAGGCTCTGAAGAGCCTCTTCCTTCGGAAGTGTCATTTGGCAAGTTATGAAAATCCTCGGAGGCTGCGAAGGTCTGTCGAAAGGAAAAGTAAATAAGGATAACAGTAATATATGTCGGTAACAGCATACCAAGACTTTAAGGGGGAAATTACCTCTGGTGCTGGGTGATCAGCATCGAAAGGAATATATGGAGATATCAGCGGGATCGAATCCTCTTGACTAAAGGAAGTGAGGCGACGGACTTCATCAAGCAGTTCTTTTTCCGATAATTCGGCAGCGTTGATTCTAGTTTCATCTTTGGGACCTGAGTACAACCACATTGGGAGAACCCTAGCCATGATTGGTTGGACTCGACGTTTCAGAAACACTGCCGCTACTTCTGTACCGACCATGGTTTGCCCGTCAGCCTCCTTGATCCGAAGGAATCTGGCAAATAATTCATCGGCTGCTGTTTTTTCGTCGGGAGAGAGAACATTTTTCCAGGAATTCTTAGGCTTAGCCTCAAGGACATCGACGAAGCGAGGGAGCTGGCATTCGGGTGAAGGAGAATCCTTGATGTAGAACCACTTCAATCTCCACCCTTGTACGGACTCTCTCATCGGGAAATTGAAGTAATTAACATCTGAACGAGCTACGAATCCTACTCCTCCGGTGACAAAAGATCCATTGCTACTGCTGTATCTCTTCACGTAAAAGATCTTCTTCCACAAACCAAAGTGGGGCTCAACGCCCAGATATGCTTCGCAGAGGGTAATGAACACAACAACGTGAAGAATCGAGTTGGGAGTGAGTTGCCACAGTTGGATTTCGTAAGTTCGCAGGAGATAGAGGAGGAATTCGTGAACAGGAAGGGAAAGGCCTCGGTACAAGAACGACAGGAACATCACGGTAAAACCGGCAGGAGGGTTAGGTCGAGAAATCGCACCTGGAAAGATTACGTTCCCCTCGTCGGAGGAGATCAGTCCCAGGCTTCGGGACCTTTTCTCGTCACGCTTGGTGACGGTCGAGGCTGTCCAATCGCCAGGCTTGGCTGATGAACTTGGTGGCACCGGCGGCGCCGGAACTGGAGGAGGAGCATTGGGGGCGACCTCCTTCGCAGGAATCGAAGAAGATCTGGCGGCGGCACCGACGCTCGTGGAGCTGGCGGCGGCACTAGGGATTTTCTTTTTCACCATTGCGAGATCTGAACGAATCGGAAAGATAGTGGTGGCGGCGCGAGCTCCAGTTGCGAACAAGAAGAGCAAGAACGACGAAGAAGACGAATGGAGGAGAATAAGAGGGATTTTTCTCTTAGGGAACTTAAGGAAGGCTTCGTGTTGTTAAATGGGCCTTTCCCCAGTTAATGATCGCGGAAATCGAGGAGGTGCCTTGTTAACCGTGTAAAGAGGAGCAGAAATCGCTTGAAAACGAGGCTGGCAGGTCGTGTCTTATCAGTCAGAATCAAGGGGACAGAAAAACGTCATCAATGACGTCATGGAGAATGATTGCATACGAAGGGATAAGAAAAGATCGGGTGATCGACTTGAGCCTATGCGCGGATTGCAAGCATCCGCACTTAGGCTCGGGGGCTACTCCCATCGGGAGCGCTGTCGCGCACCCGATAAAATGAGGACTCGAAGGAAATAATTGACTCAAGTCTGCGCCCAGGCGTAATACGCCCGCGCCCAGACTGGGCTACTCCCATCGGGAGCGCTAGATGCGCACCCGACGTAACTTTTTTCGAAATCCAGGATCATGCCCGGGGACTTGATTCTGTGTAGGGTAACGTTGTTTTGCCATCGGCTTAACCAACAAAAGTTGGGCACGTTATTCGGTATCCCTTGCATAAAGAAAATGTATCGGATGCACTACAAGAGGCTTGCAGGAAAAGTTTCGGCAGAAGAAGATATTCGAGTGGTACAACTTGAGTCTACGCACGGATTGCGAGCATCCGTACCTAGACTCGGGGGCCTCCCATCGGGAGCGCTGACGCGCACCCGATAGAAGACAGAAGAAATGCAAGAACGATCAAGGAAAAGGAGTTCGGAAGAAGACATGCTTCAGTCTCTACCCGAACTATGTTCGGCTAGACACTCGGGGGCTACTGACGTGGGCATTACCCTTCGGGTAACCACTATTGCTCTACCCTATACGGTCCAGGTGGAGGCCCATGAATGTACTCGAAGACAAGATGGGCCACTAAGACGGTGCGGCGAAAGATTACTTGAAGTACAAGACGCGGAAAGAGCCGAAGAAGGAAAGATTAGAGATAGATCTATTGTAAACCTACCCGTACTCGATTAAACCTCTCGGGACCTGGCCACCTATATAAAGGCCAGGAGAGGGGCTATCGAGGACACGATCAATCTTAGCGATCTTAGCCAGCAGAAGCTTAGAACTAGGTTACCCTAGCGATTAGCCATCTCGACGAGATCACAGCCGAACTATTCGGCACCCCATTGTAATACCGTTTTCATCATAATCAAGAACAGACAGCAGGACGTAAGGGTTTTACCTCATCGAGGGCCCCGAACCTGGGTAAATCGCTCCCCGTTTGTCTACATACCGATGTCTCGTATCAGCTCGCAGGATTCCATTAACCCTAAGTCCCAATCGGAGGACATTGTCGAGGAACACCCCCGACAGGTGGCACGAGGGCCCCACACACCAGGGCGGCACGGGCCCAGCCCTGGCCGCGCGGCCCTGGCGTGGCAGCGCCTCGTCGCCCCACTTCGTTATCCTTTCGGTCTTCTGGAAGCTTCGTGCAAATAGGACCATGGGCGTTGATTTCGTCCAATTCCGAGAATATTTCCTTACTAGGATTTCTGAAACCAAAAACAGCAGAAAACAGCAACTGGCTCTTCGGCATCTTGTTAATAGGTTAGTTCCAGAAAATGCAAATACGACATATAATGTGCATAAAACATGTAGATATCATCAATAATGTAGCATGGAACATAAGAAATTATCGATACGTCGGAGACGTATCAGCATCCCCAAGCTTAGTTCTGCTCGTCCCGAGCAGGCAAACGATAACAAGGATAATTTCTGGAGTGACATGCCATCATAATCTTGATCATACTATTGTAAACATATGTAATGAATGCAGAGATCAAAACAATGGTAATGACATGAGTAAACAAATGAATCATAAAGCAAAGACTTTTCATGAATAGTACTTCAAGACAAGCATCAATAAGTCTTGCATAAGAGTTAACTCATAAAGCAATAAATCAAAGTAAAGGTATTGAAGCAACACAAAGGAAGATTAAGTTTCAGCGGTTGCTTTCAACTTATAACATGTATATCTCATGGATAGTGTCAATGTAAAGTAATATAACAAGTGCAATATGCAAGTATGTAGGAATCAATGCACAGTTCACACAAGTGTTTGCTTCTTGAGGTGGAGAGAGATAGGTAAACTGACTCAACAATAAAAGTAAAAGAAAGGTCCTTTAAAGAGGAAAGCATCGATTGCTGTATTTGTGCTAGAGCTTTTATTTTGAAAACATGAAACAATTTTGTCAACGGTAGTATTAAAGCATATGAGTTATGTAAATTATATCTTACAAGTTGCAAGCCTCATGCATAGTATACTAATAGTGCCCGCAACTTGTCCTACTTAGCTTGGACTACCGGATCTTCGCAATACACATGTTTCAACCAAGTGTCACAAAGGGGTACCTCCATGCCGCCTGTACAAAGGTCTAAGGATAAAGCTCGCATTTTGGATTTCTCGCTTTTGATTATTCTCAACTTAGACATCCATACCGGGACAACATGGACAACAGATAATGGACTCCTCTTTAATGCATAAGCATGTAGCAACAATTATTATTCTCATATGAGATTGAGGATATATGTCCAAACTGAAACTTCCACCATGATTCATGGCTTTAGTTAGCGGCCCAATGTTCTTCTCTAACAATATGCATGCTCCAACCATTAAGGTGGTAGATCTCTCTTACTTCAGACAAGACGAACATGCATAGCAACTCACATGATATTCAACAAAGAATAGTTGATGGCGTCCCCAAGCATGGTTATCGCACAACAAGCAACTTAATAAGAGATAAAGTGCATAAGTACATATTCAATAATACGATAGTTTTTAAGGCTATTTTGTCCCATGAGCTATATATTGCAAAGGTGAATGATGGAATTTTAAAGGTAGCACTCAAGCAATTTACTTTGGAATGGCGGAGAAATACCATGTAGTAGGTAGGTATGGTGGACACAAATGGCATAGTGGTTGGCTCAAGGATTTTGGATGCATGAGAAGTAGGTCTAAGGTTTAGGCTAGTGATACGTCCAATTTGCATCACTATTTTGTATCATAATTTGCTGTTATTCATTGATATATTTCATATTGGGACACAATACTTATCTTATTTCATCTATTTTGCATGTTTCATCATTATTGGAGGATCAAGCACCGGAGCCAGGATTCTGCTGGAAAAAGCACCGTCAGAACGCAATATTTCGGAAGATCAACTGTGGAAGGAAATTTCACGTAAATTCATATTTTTCCAGATGACGGAGGGAGCCAGAAGGGGAAGAAGAGGGGAGCCAAGGTGGGCCCAGACCACAGGCCGGCGCGCCCATGGCCTGGCCGCGCCACCCTGTGGTGTGGGGGCCCCACAGCCCCTTTCGCCTCCTTTTCTTCGCGTACTCCTTCGTCCCGAAAACCTAAGCCAGAGGGAGGACCTCACGAAGAGTGACAGCCGCCTCTGCGGGGCGGAGAACACCAGAGAGAAAAGAGCTCTCCGGCGGGCAGCCGGGGAAATTCCCTCCGGAGGGGGAAATCGACGCCATCGCCATCGTCATCGAGCGGGACATCATCTCCACCATCATCATCATCATCTCCACCATCTACACCGCCATCACCATCGCTGCACCCCGTAACAATTCGGGTTAAATCTTGATTGTATGATAGGGGAAACTCTCCCGGCATTATTCTCTACTTGTTATAGATGCTATTGAGTGAAACCATTGAACCAAGGTTTATGTTCAGATTGTTATTCATCATCATATCACCTCTGATTGTATTCCATATGATGTCTCGTGAGTAGTTCGTTTAGTTCTTGAGGACATGGGTGAAGTCTAAATGCTAGTAGTGAATTATGGTTGAGTAATATTCAATGTTATGATATTTAAGTTGTGGTGTCATTCTTCTAGTGGTGTCGTGTGAACGTCGACTACACGACACTTCACCATTTATGGGCCTAGGGGAGTGCATCTTGTATTCGGTTGCTAATTGCGGGGTTGCCGGAGTGACAGAAACCTGAGCCCCCGTTAGTATATCGATGCAAGAGGGATCGCAGGATCTCAGAGTTTAAGGCTGTGGTTAGATTTATCTTAATTACTTTCTTGTAGTTGCGGATGCTTGCAAGGGGTATAATCACAAGTATGTATTAGTCCTAGGAAGGGCGGTGCATTAGCATAGGTTCACCCACACAACACTTATCAAAACAATGAAGATTATTAAGCCACATGAAGCGAAAGTACTAGACTAAAATCCCGTGTGTCCTCAAGAACGTTTGGTCATTATAAGTAAACAAACCGGCTTGTCCTTTGTGCTAAAAAGGATTGGGCCACTTGCTGCAATTATTTCTCTCGCATTTTACTTACTCGTACTTTATTCATCTGTTACATCAAAACCCCTTGAATACTTGTTTGTGAGCATTTACAGTGAATCCTTCATCGAAACTGCTGCCAACACCTTCTGCTCCTCGTTGGGATCGACATTCTTACTTATCGAAGATACTACGATACACCCCCTATACTTGTGGGTCATCAAGACTATTTTCTGCGCCGTCGGGGAGTGAAGCGCTATTGGTAAGCGGAATTGGTAAGGAAAACCTTTACTGTTGTGCTGATTTTATTTCTGCCTGCTATAAATCATTATGGAGAGATCTTCTCTTCAATTTCTATTTGGGAAATCTACTACTACTGCAACGGTAGTGGATGAGGCGCCAGGTGAGGAAGTAGTACCATATAAAATACCTATGAAAATTATTGAACGTGTTATGGATAACCGCTATGAAGGGGATGGAACTGTCCATCCTGGTGATCATTTACTGTTTTTGCATGAATTATGCGGGTTATTCAAATGTGTATTTCTATGAATGAAGTTAGAAAGAAACTATTCACTATATCGCTGTCTGGTAAAGCGGCGCACTGGTATAAATTGCTGAAGAATGGTGATTCTATTGATTGGGAGGACATTGTGCCTTTATTTTATTCCAAATTTTATCCTCCAAGTGAAATTCACAAAGATCGGAACCGCATATATAATTTCTGGCCTCATGATGGAGAGTATTGCCCAAGCTTGGGGAGATTGAAGTCTTTAATGCTCAAATGCCCCATTCATGAGCTTCCTGGTAATGTTATTATTGATAATTTCTATGCAAGACTTTCTTTTCAAGACAAGACCTTGCTGGATACTTCTTGTTCTGGATCATTTACACGCAACAAAGAAGAGTTTAAAAGGGACCTTCTTGATCGGATCCAAGAAAATACTGAAGGATGGGAGAACGACAAAGATAGAGAATCGGTATAATTTATGATTATAAATGCATTGAAGCTTTTATGGATACTGATAAATTTCGTAATATGAGTGCTACATATGGTCTTGATTCCCAAGTTGTTGCAAATCTTTATAAAGCTTTTGCCTCTCATTATGAATTGCCTAAGAAGAATTTTGATAAGTATCATGAACCGTATAAAGATAAAGTTGATTCATCTGTAAACAAATGTGTAGTGATTGAAACTGTTGATAATGTTATTCCTGAAGCTTATATTGAAAAAACTCCTTTCCCTGCTAAAATGAAGGAGTACTCTGTCATATCTAGTGCGGTTAATAAAAGTGAAAAGAAACCTAAAGAACCGAAGAACAAATTAAAATTGAACCTGCTGTTGCAATAGTTAAAGATCTTGTGACTGAAAATGTGGAGGATGGTCATATTATTTTCTTTGAAGATGCTTCTAATATTGTTTCACATCCTAATAAACCCAAACAAGTTAGTGTTCCTATGCTATCTGTTAGAATTGGTGATCATTGCTATTATGGTTTATGTGATATTGGTGCAAGTGTTAGTGCTATTCCTTATGAGCTTTACACGGAGATTATGCACGAAATTGATTCTTGTGAACTTGAAGATATTGATGTGGTTATTCAGCTGGCTAATAGAGAAACTATTTCTCCAATTGGTATTGTTCGAGATGTGGAAGTTCTATGTGGTAAGATTAAATATCCCGCTGACTTTTTGGTACTTGGTTCTGCTGCTAGTGATCATTGTCCTATCATTTTTGGTAGACCTTTTCTAAATACTTGTGGAGCTATTATAGATTGTAAGAAAGAGAAAATTTTGACTAGATTTGCTGGTGAACCTTATGAATTTAACTTTTCTAAATTTACCAAAACTCCTTATAAAGCTGACTTGCCTAGTAATGATTTTAAAATGGAGCAGTGTGCATCTATTGTTCTTGTTCCTAATAATCCTTTGCAGCAACATTTGGAGAATAGTGAAAGTGAAGCTTTTAGGAAAGAAAGAGATGAGCTTGAGGAAATTTTTCTTCGCCAACCTATTCTCAAGCATGATTTACCGGTGGAAGATTTGGGTACAACACCGCCACCAAAGGAAGATCCTGTTTTTGATCTAAAGCCTTTACCTGATAATCTTAAATATGCTCATATTGATGATAAGAAAATATATCCTGTTATTATTAGTTCTAAGCTTTCAGAGATTGAGGAAGAAAGGTTATTGGAAATATTGAAGAAACACCGAGGAGCTATTGGCTATACTCTTGATGATTTGAAAGGGATTTCTCCTTCTATTTGCCAACATGCTATTAATATGGAAGAAGATGCAAAGCCTGTTGTTGAACATCAACGTCGTCTAATTCCGAAAATGAAAGAGGTGGTAAGGAACGAGGTATTAAAACTTCTTGAAGCTGGTATTATATATCCTATTGCTGATAGTAGATGGGTTAGTCCTGTGCATTGTGTTCCTAAGAAAGGAGGAATGACTGTTGTGCCTAATGATAATGATGAGCTTATCCCTCAAAGAATAGTTGTAGGTTATAGAATGTGCATTGATTTTCGAAAAGTTAATAAAGTTACTAAGAAAGATCATTACCCTTTACCCTTTATTGATCAAATGCTAGAAAGGTTATCTAAAAATACTCATTTTTGCTTTCTTGATGGTTATTCTGGGTTTTCACAAATTGCTGTTAAAGCTAAAGATCAAGAGAAAACCACGTTTACTTGTCCTTATGGAACTTATGCTTATAGGCGTATGCCTTTTGGTTTATGTAATGCTCCTGCTACTTTTCAAAGATGCATGTCTGCTATTTTTCATGGTTTTTGCGAAAGTATTGTAGAGGTGTTCATGGATGATTTTTCTGTCTATGGGAATTCTTTTGATAATTGCTTGCGAAACCTCGATAAAGTTTTGCAGAGATGTGAAGAAACTAACCTTGTTCTTAATTGGGAGAAATGCCACTTTATGGTTAATGAAGGAATTGTATTGGGACATAAAATTTCCGAGAGAGGTATTGAAGTTGATAGAGCTAAAGTTGAAGCAATTGAGAAGATGCCCTATCCGAGGGATGTTAAAGGTATTCGTAGTGTTCTTGGTCATGCTGGGTTTTATAGGAGATTTATTAAAGATTTCTCTAAAATTTCAAAGCCTCTTACTAATCTTCTTCAAAAAGATGTACCTTTTGTTTTTGATGATGATTGTAAGGAAGCTTTGAAACTCTAAAGAAAGCCTTAACAACTGCTCCTGTAGTCGAACCTCCTGATTGGAATTTGCCTTTTGAAATTATGTGTGATGCTAGTGATTTTGCTGTAGGCGCTGTTCTTGGACAGCGGGTAGATAAAAAATTAAATGTTATTCATTATGCTAGTAAGACTCTTGATGCTGCTCAAAGAAATTATGCTACGACTGAAAAGGAATTGTTAGCTGTAGTCTTTGCTTGTGACAAGTTTAGACCCTATATTGTTGATTCAAAAGTCACCATTCATACTGATCATGCTGCAATTAGATACCTTATGACAAAGAAAGATGCTAAGCCAAGGCTTATTAGATGGGTACTTCTGTTGCAAGAATTTGATTTACATATTATAGATAGGAAAGGTGTTGATAATCCTGTTGCTGATAATTTGTCTAGATTGGAAAATATTGCTTATGATCCTGTTCCTGTTAATGATAGTTTTCCAAATGAACAATTGGCTGTAATAAAGGTGAGCTCGCGAGAGAGCCCTTGGTATGCAGATTATGCTAACTTTATTGTTTCAAGTATTTGCCTCCAACCTTTTCAGCTCAGCAAAGGAGGAAATTCTTTTATGACTTGAGGCATTATTTTTGGGATGATCCACACTTATATAAAGAAGGAGTGGACGGTATTATGCGAAGATGTGTTCCCGAATATGAACAACAGGAGATATTGAGTAAATGTCATGGTAGTGTTTATGGAGGACATCACGCTGGAGATAGAACCGCGCAAAAGGTTCTACAATCAGGTTTTTATTGGCCAACACTTTTCAAAGATGCAAGGAAGTTTATCTTATCTTGTGATGAATGTCAAAGAGTCGGTAATATCTCTAGACGCAATGAAATGCCTATGAATTATACTCTTGTTATTGAACCATTCGATTGTTGGGGATTCGACTTCATGGGTCCTTTCCCTTCTTCAGATGGTAACACTCATATACTTGTCGCTGTTGATTATGTTACTAAATGGGTAGAAGCTATACCTACAAAAAGTGCTGATGGTGAGACCTCTATAAAAATGCTTGTAGATATTATATTTCCTAGATTTGGGTACCTAGATATATTATGACCGATGGAGGTTCTCATTTTATTCATGGAGGTTTTAGAAAAACTCTTGCTAAGTATGGTATTAATCATAGAATTGCTTCTGCTTATCACCCTCAAACTAGTGGTCAAGTAGAATTATCAAATAGAGAGATTAAAGCTATCTTAGGAAAGACTGTTAATAAATCTAGAAAGAATTGGGCTAGCAAATTGAAAGAAGCACTATGGGCTTATAGAACTGCTTATAAAAATCCTATGGGAATGTCACCTTATAAAATGGTTTATGGAAAAGCTTGTCATTTACCTTTAGAACTAGAGCACAAAGCTTATTGGGCTGTTAGAGAATTAAATAAAGATCCTAAACTAGCCGGTAATAAGAGGTTGTTGCAATTAAGTTCTCTAGATGAATGGAGAAGTGAAGCTTATGAAAATGCTAAACTCTTTAAAGAAAAAGTTAAGAAGTGGCATGATAGAAGGATCATCAAAAGAGAGTTTAATATTGGGGATAAAGTCCTATTGTATCGGTCTCGTCTCAGATTCTTTGCAGGGAAATTACTCTCGAAGTGGGAAGGACCATATGTTGTTGAGGAGGTGTATCGTTCAGGAGCAATTAAAATTAGCTCTCTCCAAGGCAATGCCACACAAGTGGTGAATGGACAAAGACTCAAGCATTATATCTCGGGTGATTCTTATAATGTTGATGTTGATATTATTCAAGTGGAAACACCGGAGGCTTTCATCAAAGGACAAATTGACAGTCCGCCAGAACTCGACTTTGAATAGGTAACAGTAATAAAAAGTCCGCGTTTACCTTCCGGACATTATTTCTGCTGTTTTTAGAAAATATGAAAAATTACGGAATCGAAACGGAGTGGAAAAGGCGCGCGAGGGCCCGTCACCACAGGCCGGCGCGGGCCCCACCCTGGCCGCGCCGACCTATGGTGACAGCCCTCGGCGTCCCGTTTCCACTCGTTTTCGGCCTGGAACCTTCCTTTTGTCGTAAAAATATTTGCTATATAATCCCCCGGACCCCTGGAGGTCCGTAATATCGTTTTCGTCGTGTTTTGTTTCGAGCTGTTTTCTCGCCAGATTTGTTTTGATCTAGAAGCACCATGGTCTCCAACAACAAGGACAAGGGACCTTTGAAGGAAGATATTCAAGACCCGGAACTGAAGGAGATCCTTATGAAGCGCGAGAGGAATCCATCACCATCATCACCGAAGGAGTAATTCATCATCGGTATTGGCATCCCCTTGGTTTGTTCCAAGCTTGGGGAGTGCCGCGGTATCACATCATCACTACCTTTATCTTTTACTATCAAGTAGTGTCATATCATGAGTAGGGAAGTTATCATATGGAATAGTATGCAATGTGGAAGTATCTCTCTTAGTTAGTTATCTATGTATCCGTTGGTGTGAGTTATCGTTATGGAATATTAATGAGAAGTCTTATCATTTACTTTTTGCACACCTTATTTTAGTTTGCAATCTCCATTATATGATTACTCTTGACATGAGTATTGATATCACTTTGGGAGCATCAAGTAAATCTATTTGGTTTTGGCAAACTTAGCATTGGTCAATAGCAACAACATCTTGATGTTTAAATAGAAGAGAGAAATACACTTAGATATATTACTCTATTATCTCTATGCTTATGAGCTTAGTATTCTTAAGTTAAAATTGCTTGTGCTTATGAGAAAGATGCATGATTGTTTCTATCATATGTATATTTGTTTGTTTCCTCAACCTTTATGCTTGCTATCAAACCTTGCTAGCCAAAGACCTGTATCGAGAGGGAATGCTTCTCATACATCCATAACCTTAGACCAAACTTATGCCATTTGTGTCCACCATACCTACCTACTACATGGTATTTTCTGCCATTCCAAGTAAATACTTCATGTGCTACCTTTAAATTATTCAAACTACTACTCCTTATTTGTGTCAATGTTCTATAGCTCATGAGGAAGTATGTGGTGTTTTATCTTTCAATCTTGTTGGGCAACTTTCACCAATGGACTAGCGGCACATCCGCTTATCCAATAACTTTGCAATAAGAGCTGGCAATGGGGTTCCCAGCCCCAATTAATAACTTTCATTAATAATTCTCTTCACATGTTTTGCTCTGATTTATCAGTAAGCAACTTAATTTTGCAATAGACACTCCTCCATGGTATGTGAATGTTGGAAGGCACCCGAGGATTCGGTTAGCCATGGATTGAGAAAGCCAAGGTTGGGGGAGTGTCATCCTTAATAAAACTAAAATACATGTGTAAACAAAAGAGAAGGGGGATGATCTACCTTGCTGGTAGAGATGCCGTCCCTCATGGGAGCCGCTCTTGGAAGGTTCGTTTGGCAAGGGGGTTAGAGTGCCCGCTACCATTCGTTGACAACAACAAACACCGCTCAAAATCTTACTTTTATGCTCTTTATATGATTTCAAAACTTGAAAAGCTCTAGCACATGATTTAATCCCTGCTTCCCTCTGCGAAGGGCCTGTTTTTTACTTTTATGTTGAGTCAGTAAACCTATGTCTCTCTATCTCAAGCAAGCAATTGAGTTGTTGTGAACCAATCATTTATACTATGATTCAGTTAATCATGTCTTTTATACTTTCTTGTTTAGTACCAATTTTATCTGAATGAATATGACTTTGAAGTTATCAATGATTATGAGGAGATTGTTATGCTTAAATATGAAGCCCAGCTATAAATTCTAATATGAAAGCTTTGCTTAGAAGTACAATCCGTTAGTAGTTCTCTGACCAAGAACAAAGTTTGCCATCACCAACTATGATTTCTTATGCACCTTTACTTGTGATTTCTCTTTACCTATTTCAAGATGAGTTATATGAGGAAGTTGTTTACTAGAATGTCTTGTGTGAATGAATATGATGCTTCTTGTCCGTATTTTATTTATCGACTCTTCACTCCATAAACATGTGGTCTTGTTTATCGAGCTCAGTTTCGCTTGGGGACAAGCGAGGTCTAAGCTTGGGGGAGTTGATACGTCCAATTTGCATCACTATTTTGTATCATAATTTGCTGTTATTCATTGATATATTTCATATTGGGACACAATACTTATGTTATTTCATCTATTTTGCATGTTTCATCATTATTGGAGGATCAAGCACCGGAGCCAGGATTCTGCTGGAAAAAGCACCGTCAGAACGCAATATTTTGGAAGATCAACTGTGGAAGGAAATTTCACGTAAATTCCTATTTTTCCAGATGACGGAGGGAGCCAGAAGGGGAAGAAGAGGGGAGCCAAGGTGGGCCCAGACCACAGGCCGGCGCGGCCCATGGCCTGGCCGCGCCACCCTGTGGTGTGGGGGCCCACAGCCCCTTTCGCCTCCTTTTCTTCGCACTCCTTCATCCCGAAAACCTAAGCCAGAGGGAGGACCTCACGAAGAGGACAGCCGCCTCTCGCGGGCGGAGAACACCGTAGAGAAAAGAGCTCTCCGGGGCAGGAATCCGCTGTGAAATTCCTCCTGAGGGGGAAATCGACGCCATCGCCATCGTCATCGAGCGGACATCATCTCCACCATCATCATCATCATCTCCACCATATACACCGCCATCACCATCGCTGCACCTCGTCACCGCTGTAACAATTCGGGTTAAATCTTGATTGTATGATAGGGGAAACTCTCCCGGCATTATTCTCTACTTGTTATAGATGCTATTGAGTGAAACCATTGAACCAAGGTTTATGTTCAGATTGTTATTCATCATCATATCACCTCTGATTGTATTCCATATGATGTCTCGTGAGTAGTTCGTTTAGTTCTTGAGGACATGGGTGAAGTCTAAATGCTAGTAGTGAATTATGGTTGAGTAATATTCAATGTTATGATATTTAAGTTGTGGTGTCATTCTTCTAGTGGTGTCGTGTGAACGTCGACTACACGACACTTCACCATTTATGGGCCTAGGGGAGTGCATCTTGTATTCGGTTGCTAATTGCGGGGTTGCCGGAGTGACAGAAACCTGAGCCCCCGTTAGTATATCGATGCAAGAGGGATCGCAGGATCTCAGAGTTTAAGGCTGTGGTTAGATTTATCTTAATTACTTTCTTGTAGTTGCGGATGCTTGCAAGGGGTATAATCACAAGTATGTATTAGTCCTAGGAAGGGCGTGTGCATTAGCATAGGTTCACCCACACAACACTTATCAAAACAATGAAGATTATTAAGCCACATGAAGCGAAAGTACTAGACTAAAATCCCCGTGTGTCCTCAAGAACGTTTGGTCATTATAAGTAAACAAACCGGCTTGTCCTTTGTGCTAAAAAAGGATTGGGCCACTTGTTGCAATTATTTCTCTCGCATTTTACTTACTCGTACTTTATTCATCTGTTACATCAAAACCCTTGAATACTTGTTTGTGAGCATTTACAGTGAATCCTTCATCGAAACTGCTGCCAACACCTTCTGCTCCTCGTTGGGATCGACATTCTTACTTATCGAAGATACTATGATACACCCCCTATACTTGTGGGTCATCAGCTAGCAAGGTTATTTGAAGCAAACTCAAGGATGAACCGGTGCAGCAAAACTCACATAAAAGACATATTGTAAACATTATAAGACTCTACACCGTCTTCCTTGTTGTTCAAAACTCAATACTAGAATTATCTAGACCTTAGAGAGACCAAATATGCAAATCAAATTTTAGCAAGCTCTATGTATTTCTTCATTAATGGGTGCAAAGTATATGATGCAAGAGCTTAAACATGAGCACAACAATTGCAAAGTATCACATTATCCAAGACATTTTAGAATTACTACATGTAGCATTGCCCAATTCCAACCATATAACAATTTAACGAAGAAGTTTCAACCTTCGCCTTGAACATTATGAGTAAAACCTAAGGACATATTTGTCCATATGCAACAGCGGAGCGTGTCTCTCTCCCACACAGGGAATGCTAGGATCCATTTTATTCAAACAAAAACAAAAACAAAACAAACCGACGCTCCAAGTAAAGAACATAAGATGTGACTGAATAAAAATATAGTTCCAGGGAGGAACCTGATGATGTTGTTGATGAAGAAGGGGATGCCTTGGGCATCCCCAAGCTTAGACGCTTGAGTCTTCTTAAAATATGCAGGGATGAACCACGGGAGCATCCCCAAGCTTAGAGCTTTCACTCCTCTTGATCATAGTATATCATACTCCTCTCTTGACCCTTGAAAACTTCCTTCACACCAAACTTCAAGCAAACTCATTAGAGGGTTAGTGCACAATTAATAATTCACATATTCAGAGGTGACACAATTATTCTTAACACTTCTGAACATTGCACAAAGCTACTGGACATTAATAGATCAAAGAAATTCATCCAACATAGCAAATACGGCAATGCGAAATAAAAGGCAGAATCTGTCAAAACAGAACAGTCCGTAAAGACGAACCTGAAAGGTGCACTAGACTTGCTCAAATGAAAAACTCAAAACTAATGAAAGTTGTGTACATATCTGAGGATCACGCTCGTAATTTTGCAGATTTTTTCGAATTTTCTACAGAGACTTATGCCAGAATTCGTGACAGACAGCAATGCTGTTTCTGCGCAGCGATCCCAAATATAACATCAACTTTAACATAGAAACTTTACTTGGCACAAAAACATGATAAGGAGAGGTTGCTACAGTAGTAAACAACTTCCAAACTCAAAACAAAAATTGCTGTAGTAAAAACATGGGTTGTCTCCCATAAGCGCTTTTCTTAACGCCTTTCAGCATAAAGTGCAAATCAAGTAACATCAAGAGTAGAAGCATCAACATCATAACTTGTTCTAATAATAGAATCAAAAGGCAACTTCATTCTCTTTCTAGGGAAGTGTTCCATACCTTTCTTGAGAGGAAATTGATATTTAATATTACCTTCCTCATATCAATAACAGCACCAACGGTTCGAAGAAAAGGTCTTCCCAACACAATAGGACAAGATGCATTGCATTCGATATCCAAGACAACAAAATCAACGTGGACAAGGTTATTGTTAACCGTAATGCGCACATTATCAATCCTCCCCAAAGGTTTCTTTTTAACATTATCGGCAAGATTAACATCCAAATAACAATTCTTCAATGGTGGCAAGTCAAGCATATCATAAATCTTTTTAGGCACAGAAATACTTGCACCAAGATCACATTAAGCATTACATTCAAAGTCATTGAATTTCATTTTAATGATGGGCTCCCAACCATCTTCTAACTTTCTAGGAATAGAAGTTTCAAGTTTTAGTTTCTCTTCTCTAGCTTTTATGAGAGCATTTGTAATATGTTTTGTAAAGGCTAAATTTATAGCAC
Source organism: Lolium multiflorum (assembly GCA_030979885.1). Classification (NCBI taxonomy): domain Eukaryota; kingdom Viridiplantae; phylum Streptophyta; class Magnoliopsida; order Poales; family Poaceae; genus Lolium; species Lolium multiflorum. The sequence continues at coordinate 95,115,534 of CM061749.1, forward strand.
TAGCATTAGGACTTTTAGCAAGTTTTTGTAAGAACTTTATAACTTCAGAGATGTGGCAATCATCAAAATCTAAATCATTATGAGCTACAGCAATGGGATCATTGTCCCCAAGGTTGGAAAAAATTTCAGCAGTTTTATCACAAGCAGTTTCAGCAGTTTTAGCAATTTCAGGCAGTTTTGTATGCTTTGTACTAGGAGTAGAAACATTGCCAACACCAATTATTTTACCATTGATAGTAGGAGGTGCAGCAACATGTGAATCATTATCATTACTAATGGTGGTAATAGTCCAAACTTTAGCTACATTATTCTTTTTAGCTAGTTTTTCATTTTCTTCTCTATCCCACCTAGCACGCAATTCAGCCATTAATCTTATATTCTCATTAATTATAACTTGGATGGCATTTGCTGTAGTAGTAATCTTATTATCAATATCATTATTAGTAACTTTCAATTTTAATAGATCAACATCAGAGGCAAGTCTATCAACTCTAGAAGCAATATCAATTTTATCAAGCTTTTCCTCAACAGATTTGTTAAAAGCAGTTTGTGTACTAATAAATTCTTTAAGCATAGCTTCAAGACCAGAGGGTACACTCCTATTATTGTTGTAAGAATTCCCATAAGAATTACCATAACCATTACCATTAGCAGAAGGATATGGCCTATAGTTATTACCAGAGTTGTTCCTATAAGCATTGTTGTTGAAATTATTATTTTTAATGAAATTCACATCAACATTTTCTTCTTGAGCAACCAATGAAGCTAAAGGAACATTATTTGGATCAACATTAGATCTACCATTCACAAGCATAGACATAATCACATCAATCTTATCACTCAAGGAAGAGGTTTCTTCACCAGAATTTACCTTCTTACCTTGTGGAGCTCTTTCCGTGTGCCATTCAGAGTAATTTATCATCATATCATCAAGAAGCTTTGTAGCCGCCCCAAAGTGATGGACATAAAGGTACCTCAAGCAGCTGAATCCAATAAATTCTGCGAAGAAAATTTAGTCCTGCATAGAAGGTTTGGATGATCATCCAAGTAGTCAGTCCATGGGTTGGGCAATTCTTTACCAAAGTTTTCATTCTCTCCCATGCTTGAGCAACATGTTCAGTATCTAATTGCTTAAAATTCATTATGCTACTTCTCAAAGATATAATTTTAGCGGGAGGATAATATCTACCAATAAAAGCATCCTTACATTTAGTCCATGAATCAATACTATTCTTAGGCAAAGATAGCCACCAATCTTTAGCTCTTCCTCTTAATGAGAAAGGAAACAATTTCAATTTAATAATATCACCATCTACATCCTTATATTTTTGCATTTCACAAAGTTCAACAAAATTATTAAGATGGGCAGCAGCATCATCAGAACTAACACCAGAAAATTGATCTCTCATAACAAGGTTTAGTAAAGCAGGTTCAATTTCAAAGAATTCTGCTGTAGTAGCAGGTGGAGCAATAGGTGTGCATAGGAAATCATTATTATTTGTAGTTGTGAAGTCACACAACTTAGTATTTTCAGGGGTATTCATTTTAGCAACAGTAAATAAAGCAAACTAGATAAAGTAAATGCAAGTAACTAATTTTTTTTTGTGTTTTTGATATAGAGAGCAAGACAATAAATAAGGTAAAACTAGCAACTAATTTTTTTGTGTTTTGTTTAGGTGCAGCAAACAAAGTAGTAAATAAATAAAGCAAGACAAAAAACAAAGATTGAGAAGTGAGACTCCCAGCGCCGATCTCCTCGGCAACGGCGCCAGAAAAAGAGCTTGATGGCGTGTAACTCACACGTCCGTTGGGAACCCCAAGAGGAAGGTACAGGAGCTCAAACAAAGTTTATCAACCAACAACCATATTGAAGGCATTGGCGAATGATGGTACACGGATTCCGAGACGTGGACACAACACACCAAAGTACTAAAGACCGTGCTGAGAAACAACTTGTACTTGCTGTAACAAAGGATTAACCGTATTGTGTGGAAGATGATTGTTTGCAAGAAAACAGTAAAACAAGTATTGCAGTAGATTGTATGCGATGTAAAGAAGGACGTTCACTGAGGTGTCTCTCCCATAAGATTAAAGCATGTTGGGTGAACAAATACAAATCGGAGGGCAAACAAGCAGGGATGATATGCAAATATATGATATGTAGATAACAAAGCGACAAGGACATCGACCGCACCCTGATCTGTCCACTTTGTTAACACCACCAACCCCTTTCAGTATTAGTTGCAAGCATACAATGCATTAAGTATGGTGCGTAATGTAATCAACAACTACACATTAGACATAGCATCAATGTTTTATCCCTGTGGCAACACACATACAACCTTTCTTTATCCGATATGATATGCTGGAACCCACTATCGAAAAACCTCTTGGAGTTAAGAGCAAAAACTGGCCAGAGCCTCTACTAATAACGGAGAGCATGCAAGATCATAAACAACACATAAAATAGATTGATAATCACCATAACATAGTATTCTCTATCCATCGGATCCCGACAAACACAACATATAGTATTACAGATAGATGATCTTGATCATGTTAGGCAGCTCACAAGATCCAACAATGAAGCACAATTAGGAGAAGACGACCATCTAGCTACCGCTATGGACCCATAGTCCAGGGTGAACTACCATCACTCCGGAGGCGATCATGGCGATGAAGAGTCCTCCGAGAGATGATTCCCCTCTCCGGCAGGTGCCGGAGGCGATCTCCCAACCCCCGAGATGGGATTCGGCGGCGGCGCGTCTCTGGAAGGTTTTCCGTATCGGGCTCGGCACGGGGGTTTCGCGACGAGGCTTTGCAGCGAAAGGGCAGTCAAGGCACGAGGGCCCCACACACCAGGGCGGCGCGGGACCCAGCCCCGGCCGCGCGTCCCCGGCGTGGCGGCGCTCGTCGCCCCACTTCGTTATCCTTTCGGTCTTCTGGAAGCTTCAAAAATAGACCTCGGCGTTGATTTCCCAATTCGAGAATATTTCCTTACTAGGATTTCTAAAACCAAAACAGCAAAAACAAAAATCGTTCTTCGGCATCTTGTTAATAGGTTAGTTCCAAAATGCGTAAATACGACATATAATGTGCATAAAACATGTAGATATCATCAATAATGTAGCATGGAACATAAGAAATTATCGATACGTCGGAGACGTCGCAGGTGGGGGACGGCGGACGGGCTCTCCCCTCCTCGACGCACGCCGCGGCGGCGGCCGGCGCGGATGGTGATGGGCGGCGGCGGCTCTTGCGCTGCGGTCCCCCCTCCCCTCCCGTAGGCTTCCATCCGCAGCACACCGGCAGGGGCTGGTGGTGGGCGGCGGCCAGGCCCTCGGTCTGCGCCATGCCCTCCCCCCGCCTCTAGTCGGCATGGAGGCAATCTCGGGCTTCTTCCGCGTCACGAGGACGCCCGGCGCAACAGCCTTGGGTTCGACGGAGGAGGTGACTCTCTTCTGCGCCGGAGAGAGTCGGCCTGCGGTTGATGGTGTGGATCTTTTGATCTATCACCGCGATCCGGCGGTGAGATGGAGGAGCATGGAAGTCGGCGATGGTGTCGCCGATGGAGGGCTGGATTGGCCAGCCTGGGATGGTCGCCGACGTGGGGGTTCGACCTGTATAAAGGCGGCGGTCCTAGGGCCTCTCTTGCGTGAAGAGGAGTACCTACCGGAGGCCTGGACTCGTGATCTGGCCGGAGGGTTGAGTTCCGGAAGGCTCCGGTGGCGAATGTAACAGTGCTTTGCCTGGAGTTTGCTGGATCGGGGGTATTCGGTCGTGTGCACCCATGCTTTATTCCGACCGATTGGTTCTGGAGGGAGCGGCGCCAAGCTTTTTTTCTGTGTTGACATCAAGTGACTATGGATCCATGATGAAAGTCGGAAAAAGAGAATTTCATGAAGGCCGGAGGGGAGGACTAGCTAAGGGAGGTTCAAGTCTCCGCGCTGTTGAGAGACTTGCTTGGTGTTCCGGGCTTCACAACAGCGGTATGAAAGTGGGGGCGACAACACAGATGAAGCGCAGAGTCCTACCTTCCAGGGTGAAAACCCAAGGTCTGGGCTTAACTGGTGGAGGAATTATTTTGAGAGCGGGAACTATCTTCAGGGTGAAAACCTAAGATCTTTGATCGGGCGACGACGGTGTTTGAGCACTGTTCCCTTCTTGGAGACGTCGTTTTTTGGAGAGTCTGTAATTCAGGTGTTGTCTTGGCGGTGGATGTATTGCTGTTGTTAGGCCCGAGATACTGTACCGGGACTTTTGTTTCCTAGTTTTCTTTCCCTTTTTTAGGCTATATGCATCCGTAGTGCCATTAGGGTGGTGCGTTGTTGTAGAGTCTGGGTGTAATTGGTATCTTCTTGATATTAATATATTCCCTTTATCGAAAGAGAGATAGAGAGGCAGGCGACGACATAGAAACGTGAAGGGTATTTATGCACGCAAGTGGTGTTTCAGGAAAATGAAGAGTCGTCTGCCCACTCGCTTTCAGGGCCGGTCCATACATATTCGGGGCCGTGGGGCGAGACGACCATAAGAGCCCTTCTTGGCAAAAAAAAGTAGAATGCATTGTATTTGCAAAGCAACCCATTGTATTTACTAGAGCTAATTGCTGTGAGTTTCTAAAAAAGCTACCACTTCTTAAATTTTTTGTCTATTGAATCTTTTTAGGATTCTACAGGTTCATCTCTCTCTTTTTCCTCCTCTTTTTCTCATTGCCAGATACGATATTTTTCGACGGCATGTCACCAAATGACCAGAACAATCTGCAAAAAACAGTCAATACAAGGAACAAAATCACCTAGATATGGGCATATGGGTCGATGCGATGCCGAAATGTTGATGTAAGTTCGTTGGTCTGCAGTCTACAATACTCAGCCGTCTCTCCTTCTCCTTGTGCGCTGATTGCTCAGCGCTCATGCTCAAATCAGATCCAGTGAAACCTTAAAAAGTTAAAGAACTCAAGTACATATCTAAGAAGAGAAGAATTGAAGATGTGGAGCGGTTAGATTCGGGAAAACATGCTATTTAACAGGCTAAGAGCGAGTCAATTGAGGTGTGATTAGGGGAGGGAGGGAGACCATCTCACGTCTCTGCTGCAGAACTGCCTCGGATGTTGAGGATAAAGAAAACGTGACCGGGGGAACAAAATAGCACCGTTTGTCTGCATTAATGGGATGCGGCTCAGAATTAGAAGGGCGGCGACACCGCTTTGATTAGAGAATTTGAGGGAGCCAGGGAGGATACGAAGCGACTGGAATTCAGAGGAGAAGTGGGAAACCATGCGCTGTATTTTCTGAGGGGAAGAACGATGGGTGCAGGCCTGCAATGCTACTGCCTGGGCCGGGGGCCCTGCCTCCGGAGGGCCTAGGGCGGTCGCCCCGTTGCCCCCCTTATGGGCCGGCCCTGCTTGCCCCTCCTAGTCTCTTGGACCTGGCGTGAAAAGATGTGCGGTGACCAGCTATGCCTGGGCCCCGTCAAGTTCCAGGGCAACTGCGGCTTCTGTTGGGCCTTCGCTGCAATGGGCGCCATGGAGGCTCACCACACCATCATAGGGGCGAGAAACAAGGCCAAGCCGGTGCAGCTGTCCGAGCAAGAGCTGGTGGACTGCGATGCGGCGAGCGGTGCCTGCCCTGGAGGCGAAGCCGTCCACGCCTTCCAGTACGTGACCAAGGATGGCATCGCGTCCTCCACCTCCTATCCTTACATGGGAGTGAACGGTACGTGCAACGCTACACCTCGCGAAGACTTCATCCTGCGTGGGTTCGAGGAGAAGACACCCGACGACGAGTACGCACTGCTTTCTGCAGTCACGTACGGCCCCGTCGTCGTCTCCATGGCCGTCGGCGAAAACAACACAGACTTCAGAGATTACGAGGGCGGCCTCTATACCAAGGACAAGCAGTGCGGAAGTGAGAATGATCACCAGCTCTTGTCGGTTACAATTTCGACTCCTACATTCTCAAGAACTCCTATGGAGATGATTAGTGCCGGTCCATAGATTTCGGGGGCCCTAGGGCGAAACGACACCAAGGTCCCCTCTCATAGTGGCTAAGCTTTTCTATGACGGGGGGCGATGGCCCCCCTAGTCTGAAAAATTCTTTAAATATATCTATTTATATTAAATTTATATATCTTACTTAAAGTTTAAGCATGATTGGTGTTCCGAGAATTTAATAATCTCAGTCAAGCTTCACCACTTGGTCACACACAAAAAACTTAAAAAATATTATTATTCAGCAAGATAAATATTAGGGTAATGCAATAACAAACTAAATAATATTTACATTTGAAAGATCCATGGTCTTCAGAATATTGGTGAAGACGTTTATAACTATTTATTTCTATTGATCGTACGAACTATATATACCATGATTCTTATTTCTACCAATAGCTACTTGTGTACATGTGTATTGTTTGCCAGAAATAGAAATAACTAGAGGAAAAAAATTATGAAGGCCGGTGTTGTTCTGCATATTTAAGGAGCCAGAGTATAGGCATGTTAAGCTACAACTTCAACTTTCTATATTTTTTTCAATTATTCTAAACTCTACTGCATAAAGAGTATGAATATAAAGATAGTAAGTGCGCAAACAAATCTTGGACTAGGGCCCTTACTATTGAGGGCAGGGGGCGAGCGCCCCTCGGCCCCGCCCTATGGGCCGACCCTGCTCACTTTCCTCGATGGTTACTGCAGAGAAATGAGGAGAGCCGTTTCTCGCGGAAATCATTGCGGAGAGGAAGCGAGACGGTTACCGTGGACAATGAGTATGAATGAGGAAGGAATTGCACGATGGTTCATCTTCAGATTTTTGTTCGGTGCCTGGTTGAGGAGGAGAAACAATTGCTTGGCCGAAGTTTGGGCTAGAAGGTTGCTTCGGTTATTTGCTCCGTGGATTTTTCAGAGAAAAGGAACAGAAACAAATAAGAAAAGAAACGGAAAATGCTGATGTGGCATGTTTAATGAGCTGGACAGGCTACATGTTGAGAGAAATATTGTAGTGGGGTGCTCCTATTTAGGAATAGAAGATATACTACCTCAATTCTAAAGGTTAAGGCTTATATATTTTTTAAAGTCAAACCAAGTAAAGTTTGATCAAACGTTTAGAATTATCAACAAATATAATATTTTGTAGATACCATACAAAAATATATTTCATTATCTATTTGATGATATTAATTTTGTATTTTACATGTTAATGATTTTTGGTAAAATTTTAGTCAAACTTTACTATTGTTTGCACATTTTCATATGTTGAATTTGCTGTTTTTTTTGCAAACATGTGTGAATCATCTCTTATGTCCGCGGCAACGCGCGGGCTATCAACTAGTTATAATATCATGTTGATACCATTTGCAGATCTCTTTCTTAACAATAGATACATATATTAAGGGCGGAGCAAATCAGCCCCCACAACGTCCCACGTCCTCAAGTCTCTAGCTACTATGAATGGGATAATTTCAATAAACTCACGACACATGGCATCAAATAATAGATACACATATTAGACTACTCGTAGTGGGAATAACATAGCTAGTAACATCAAACATTTCAAGATGTTTTGGTAACGTGACATGCTAATAAATGAAAAAAAAAGTGAGGTGGTAACTAGCTACGTTACCATAACATCACACCTCAATGCAAGATGAGTTTACAACATACTAATGACACAATGCATGACACAACATATAAGTTACTATCCACTATAAATATAGTAACTTAGATTAGTAATATCGCATACGTTACTAGTCTAAGTTACTCCCCACTATAACCAGGCTGGGGCGAAGCAAATCAGCCCCTCACAGCGTCGTACGTCCTCAAATCTCTAGCTACTATTGATGGGATAATTTTAGCCAATAAACTCAGGACACGTGGCATCAAACTCAAGTAATTTTCCAATTGTTAATTTTTGATAAAAAACCTCCTAATTCAACAGTGATTCCTGAACGGTTCTAACGCAGTGGTAATTTTTTGATGGTGCGTATTTTTCAACGATAATACCTAACGGTGCACAAGCGGTAATTTTTTTGGTAATACTTTTTGACATAGATATTCAACCGCACGTTGGTTCCGTCGAAAAAAAGTTTACGCTAATTTTGAAGGCAATCCTTCGACGTCGGTCTTTCATGGAAGATCTTCGACATAAATATTCTTTGACTGTAATTATTTGCCAGTAACTTTGACATTAATTTTACGTAGGTCTTACCTGTAGTGTTTTTATTCCTCGACTAGTAATTCTCCGACACAACTTTCCATCCATAATTTTTCGATGGTTGTCACCCTATGTCTGCAACAATAGTTTTTAGTTCCCATTGTTATACTTCGATGGCAACTCTTTGATGCAACTTTCCGAACATTAATTTCAAGCGATAGTTACCCTATGATGATATTCTGTGTGAGTAATATCCCGATAGTACTTCGCCAATCTATTTTTCCTATTCTTCAACGGTTACTCTTCCACATAAGTTTTTCAGTTCTAATTTTCCACAGTAGTTACCCCAGGGTGACTAATTCTCTGACCATGATTCTTTAACAGTAAGTTTTTATTTGGGTTTATTTTCTATTTTGGCAGTAATTTTTTGACACACTTCCCAACCTTAATTTTCCATAGTAACTACCTTTCCGTATATTTATTTGGCCTTCATTCATCAACAACACATTGGATTTGTTTGTTTTTGATTCTTTGACACTAATTTCACCATTGGCCACCTCTCTTTTATCTGAGAAAATACTATTATTGTCTTCTATAGTAACTTCAGACAACAATACAACATTACACATCGCGTATTCTCCGACACTAAGGCAAATAACGAAAAAAGGCCCTCGCGTCGCCCCGCAGCAGGCGACTCGGGGAAGCCTCAGCCGCGCCGCTGCCGGCCCCCCAGGCATCCTCCTCGCCTCAGCCGCTGATGTTGGCCTCGCCATGGTGGCGGCGGCTCCTGCCGCCGAAGGTGGCTGGGAGAGAGCCGCGGTGAACGTGTTGTTGGCCGGCGCCCCGCTTCCGTCTGCTCCGCCTCGCGCCGTAGCTGGACGACGGTGGTTAGCATCGGCGGGGGATCTTCGGTGTCGGCGAGTTGGGCTACACAGCAGGCGATGCCGTCGGCCCCTCAACACGGTTGCTGCTCGGTGCTGCTTGGTGGTGATGCCGGGCTCGATCTGGGCCTGGGTGGGCCTGATCTGGGCCTGCTTGGGGTTGGAGCTTGTCGGCGCTCGCAGGCTGGGGCGGCGGCCCCGGGGACACGGTGGTGGAGGGGTTTGGGCGGCCAGCTTCTCGTCGGCGTGTATGTCGCGTGTCGGCAGTGGATCGAGGGGCCACGCCCAGAATCTGCCGGAGTTTGGTTTGAATGCGGAAGGCCACCGTGGGTGGCAGGTTAGCCAAGGCGCGGAGGACCCGGCTGGCACCTGCAGGCCCGTGGTGGAGGTGTGCCACGACGCAAGGACAGCGGCGCAGCGGCGCGGCATCTGGTGGGCGAGGCGCCGGTTTCAATTTATAGCGAACGGCGGTAGGTTGGAGGCAGGTGCTGGACTATCACGCGTGGAGGCTGGAGCGGTGGCTCTGTGATTCAAGGTGGTGCTGCTAGCATGCCCCTGGCCGCGAGGGAGGCATGGCATTTTTCGTTGGGCGTGGGCGGCGGCCCTCCTGCCGGTGGCTCGCGTTCGTTTGTAGTCTGGAGGTGATGGTTGTGGGTCTCCGGACGAAATTCTTGCCCAACTTGGTCAGTGCCGGCAATGGTGGCGCCCGAGGGCGTCGTTCTTCCTCCTTGGAGGCATTGTCATGGAGTCTCGACACCCCTCGCCCACCATTCCGGGGTGAAAACTCAAATCCGGCTTGCCGGACTGGATGACGGCGGCGTCTTTGGATGTCGTGACCTCCCTGGAGGCGTCATTTTTCGGAATGTTGGGAGACTCTTTGCGATGCTTGGGCTACTGGTTGGGTCGACGTCCTCGGATACCATCGGTGTGCGAGTGTCACTGGCTTGCTTCTCGCAACCTGCCTCTCCCCACGAAGCTTGATAGGCCTAGCCGTTTCCTTCGGCTCTGACTTCCTTTTCAGGGACATGGACTGGACAGTCGCTTTGCTCGCCGTTGCCGTCATGCTGGTGTCTTCCGGCGGCTCTCCATACCTAGTTCGACTAGGTTGTGTGGCCATGTGCGGTTTTCCTGGTTTTCCAAAAAACTGAGCCGTGTTGGGTTTTTTCTTATCTGGTTTTCCTTATAAACTGGACAGTCGGTGTCGTGTTTGTATCGATTTTCGGCTAGTTTTCATTTTCCCTCCTCTTAATGATTAGACAGAGCTCATGGTGGTTCCCAAAAAAAAGTTCTCCGGCACTACTTTTATCTCATTATCCTACTATATTATCCCAACACTGGCGTTGTGTGCGCTGTTGTATTGTGATCCAAATTCATATACTAAAGGAAGCCTAACTTCTGACGAGCGGAGTGAGGCCTGTCGCCGGTAGGCTTGGGCCGAAGCGTAGCGGCGTCTGAAGTTAGCTCATACGTCGACTCCTGCGAAGAGGGGTGCGGCATCCCCCCGCGGTACGGATTATTGCCACCGCCTATATATGCATCTTGTAAGCCGCCGGCTAAGGTTTATCAGATTATAAGATAACTCATGGCGTTTGTAAACACTCCCCGATATAGTGAAGTATTTGATGGCAAGAGCCCGTGGTTTTTTCCCCTTCTGTGTTGGAAGGGATTTTCCAAATCTTATGTCTTTGCTGCATTTTGTTTTATCGTTCTTCGTTATTTGCTTGTCGCGTCTATAACATGGGCCGCGCTACATTTTCCTTGTTCCATGTAACACCCCGTAGCAAGCATGTGGGGTATCATTTAGTTCATACAATTTTCTCATCAATAATTGGAGTCTTTTACGAAGCTCTTTTAAGTATTACCTGGATCAACATGGGCGTTTGATGGCGAACACATTTACATGTAAATTTTTGAATAGTTTGATGCGGCCTGGCTAACTCATTTATGGAGTCCATGCCCAATCGAGTTAACCACTACCGAGCACCGGCCGACCGGCAATCTCTCCATGTATTCCGTCCTCTGTATCAACTTTTCTGCTGGCCGCCGTATCTTTTCTGTGAGAGATCACGTTGGATTATTCACGAGCGGCATGCATGCGGTGCTAGCTAGCTATAGCTCTTGGTCGATCGCTCGATCGATCACGAGCCATGCCATGCATCGACCGCTGGATCGATTCACTTTACTACCCTCCATACGATTCCTAGCTAGCTTTATATACGTATGTCTGCATCGTTGTAGTTCATCGTGTAGAAGAGAATCAATCAACAATGCTAGTTAGATCCATGGGGAACAATCGTCTTCATCGATGGGTGCTCGCTTGTGCGGTTGCAGCAGCGATGCACATGGCGGCGCTTTTAGTGGTAGTTCAGGCGGCGCAGCAGCATCAGATGGTGCCGTGCATGTACATCTTCGGCGACTCGCTGGTGGACAATGGCAACAACAACAACATCCTCAGCCTCGCCAGGGCCAACTACCGCCCCTACGGCGTCGACTTCCCTGACGGCGCCGCCCCGGCCGGCCGCTTCACCAACGGCCGCACCATGGTCGACCTGCTCGCCGACCACCTCGGCTTCCGCCCTCCCCTCATCCCGGCCTACGCCCTGGCGGAGCCCGCCGACCACGCGCGCGGCCTCAACTTCGCCTCGGGCGCCGCCGGCATCAGGCACGAGACCGGCAACAACCTCGGCGGGCACTACGCTCTGTCGGAGCAGGTGGAGCACTTCCGGACGGTGGTGCAGGGGCTGGAGCCGGGGAAGAGCCAGCAGCTGGGGCGGTGCATCTACTACGTCGGCATGGGCAGCAACGACTACCTCAACAACTACTTCATGCCCGACTACTACCCCACCGCCCGGAACTACGACCCCTCCGCCTACGCCGCGCTTCTCCTCGCCGACTACGAACGCCAGATCACCGACCTCTACGCCCTCGGCGCCAGAAAGTTCGTCATCGCCGGCGTCGGCCAGATCGGGTGCATCCCCTACGAGCTCGCCAGGGTCGCCGACAACCCTCCTCCCGCCGGCATTGGCATTGCCGTCCCAGGCATCAACATCTCTCTCGGCGGCGGGGGATCTAACGCAGGCAAGAGGAAGGGCGGCTGCAACGAGGAGATCAACAGCGCCATCGCCATCTACAACAAGGGGCTGCTGGCCATGGTGAAACGCCTCAACGGTGGGAGCCAGACGCCGGGCGCCAGGCTCGTCTTCCTCAACGCCGTCAACAGCGGCAAGGACCTGGCGGCCAACGCGGCAGCATACGGGTTCACGGTGCTGGACCGCGGGTGCTGCGGTGTGGGGCGCAACAACGGCCAGATCACGTGCCTGCCCATGCAGACGCCCTGCGACGACCGGAGCAAGTACATTTTCTGGGACGCGTTCCACCCCACGGAGGCGGCCAACAGGATCATCGCCGCCAAGGTCTTCAACTCCTCCTCCACCGCCGACGCGTACCCCATCAACGTCAGCCGCCTCGCCGCCATATGAGTGTCGATCCGGCCAATCGCATCTCCTTCTAGCCGTTTGACTCTCCATCGTGTTGATTCAAATAAATTTGAAGAATTGTCTTGCAGTTGGGATTAATTTAGAAATGTAATTTAAATTAGATTTTTTAGAAAAAGCTAATATTTTGGAACGGAGGTAACAGTGTAACACCTCCTAGTGATAGAGCATGCCGTGCAGGACGGATTGCCTAGCTGGGTCTGCCTCCATATCCAATGGCGCCCACAATTGGATGAACTCCAAACCTACAGGCCATCTCTGAATTCAGAACCCACAATTGTATGAACTCCAAACCTACTGCCCATCTCTGAATTCATCAATCTATCGATATCAGTGCAGAATCGGCTGCGTTGAACACTGCTGAACATAAATTCACTTGGAGGCTGACTGCAAACGTAAAGTATTCATCAGCCACAGCCTATAAAGCTTTCTTCCTCGAAACCGTAGAAGCTGATTGTGGGGGAGCGCTCTGAAAATACTGGGCGCCGCTCAAATAAATAGTTTTATGTTGGTTCGCACTACGAAATTGTTGCTGGACTGCCAACAGACTTCGGATAAGGGGATTGTAGCCGCAGGATTACTGTGCTTTTTTTTTCAATTCGGGCCATTCCCCTTTCTATTACTTTCATAACGGAAATATACATTGTCCAAACAACATTTTCATAAGAAACCAAAAGGAAATGGGAAAGAAAGAGCGCCCTTGCATCAACAGGGAATCCGCTGACAGATGAATACTACAGAGCAAAAACCTATCAACACTAAAACTAAAACAAGAAGTCTAACAGAAAACACAACAACCATATTCAAACGATAACAGGAGACTGTAATTGTTGTGCTTTATGTAATCAAAAGGAGGATAATATGAGCCATTTAATTACTCGGTATCCTTTCTTTTTTCGAAATGGAGTCGGAGCCCTTTCCGCATAGAATTTCGCTTCCTTTTATATATGCCAGGCAAGAGGGGCATCGGATATGGTGCCAATGCAGCATGAGACACTAAAGCACTGGTGGTGTTCGATCGCAAACAGCCAGCCTAAGAAGAGAAGGAAAGCAGTCATCACAATGGCTATAGCAGGGAAGAGGCGCTTGTGGCTGGAGCAAAATGCTCGAACTTACCTTTTTGCGAAAAAAGACATTGGCATTAAGAGAAACGTTGAACAGTACAAATCACCTCAATAAAAAGGAATATTACAACCAAATCCTTGAGATGTCCTTCATCTTCAACCTCTAGACCGTGTCGACGGTGCGCCGCCGCTGCTCCTTCCCGAGTCGGCCTGACGCTGTTGGATGCGAACCGGAAGTCGCCGAATGGGTCAAGAAGATCACATCCGTCCCAAAGATGAGGAACAAGGAATAACCGTCGATGAATCTCCGTGATGATCCATGGATCAAATTGTAGCATCAGTGGGTTAGAGCTATGGGATATGGCAAGGCAGCCAACGGGCCATCGAGCGGAGTAGTCGGGGTAGTTTGTGTGTAAAACCTTGTAAAACCCTTTGCTTATTCTTAATGGGAAAACAAACAACGATAGTTTCCGGTTCTTGAAAGAAAAAAACTGAACTCGGATCGCAGGGAAATTGTTAATGAGGGGAGTGTGTTTTAGTAATTAGATTGTGGTAACTATGAACACGGAAAAATCCATTAGCACAAAAAGATCATTAGAAAATTAAGAATGTACACTTTCACTCAACCAAAATAAACAATACAGAGAGTAAAATGCAAACAAAAAATATATAATTTGTAAAAAGGAAAACTTGCATGTTACAACAAAACAAGTTCCAACATTTGAAAATGTATGACTAGTGTATATAAAACATCATCCAATCAAATAAAGTTACAATTTTTTTATCAAAACTTATTTTAGTGGTGCAAAACATAATTTGTGCATTTAAATAAACATTCCATGTTACATGACACCTAGTTCGGAATTTAAAAAATTGCAATTAATATGTATTTAAGGTGCAACCAATTTTTTTAAAACAATGAAGCCACGTAAAAGTAAAAAATAATTAATTGCACAATTCAAATACATTGGTTGGACATTTTTTAAATGTGCGATTGTTGCCGATTAAAGTTCGAGTAAAGAGAAAAAGTTACAAAAAACTCCACGTGGAAATAGGAAATTTACTGAAATAAAACTGGTGAGAAAGAAAACAAGACTCAACTGTCCTTATACCACGTCTCCACACTCAGATACGGCTCCATCTCCTCCTTGGCCTGGCGGGTTACAATGAACTCTCAAACGTTGACCAACGGGGGAATGATCCCTCCCTTGGCTATACGTTGTTAGGTAGGATGAGACTTTCCCGGTTTATTCGCCCCTGCTGCGAAATTACCGCGCATGGGGATTCGAACCCGGGTGGGCTGGCTGCGCACAATGAACTCTCACTGAAGAGCATCTTCAGTTCCATCCCCGGAAGCGTTTTTTAAATCGCGCCGGATAGAGTTTGGAACACTTTTTCTTTGTACAACGTTATGGGAGGACGATGTCCGGTCGCCTCCCCCAAACGAGGCCCTAATTTTCTTTTGTTAGAGTATTCGAAAACACAACCATTTTATTAAACATGACATACAAATAAATATGTTTGCTAAAATTGTTTTTAAATTGAAATACAACAAACAAAAATAAATTAGATAAATATAATAAGTGGGCTAGATCAAGGCGCAGCCGCATTTGCTGAGAATCCTTTGACCCTCCACAAATGCGGCACTGAAATCATGCTGAAATTGCTCGTGAACATTGTTGTCACGGATCTCTGCGTGCATGATGCACCTCATGATCAACCTCCGCAAGAGAACCCTGACACTCATAGGGACCAACATGTGTCCTGAACAGATTATTGTGGTCATCCTCGATGATCATGTTGTACATGATCACACAAGCCTGCATCACCTTCTAAATTTGATCGTGAGACCAGCTTAGAGGAGGGTACCGAACAATAGCAAATTCAACTTGAAGCACACCAAATGCCCGCTCGACATCCTTCATGCAAGCCTCTTGTCGCGAAGCAAAGTGGAAATTCTTCTAACTTGATGGCACCGGCATTGTTTTGACAAAAGTCGCCCATTTTGGATATATAATAGCATTTGGTATATTGGTGGCCATTGCTCTCATAGTGGCATGGTGGAGCATGACCTTCCACTAGTTTGCTGAACACCGAAGACCGCTGCAACACGTTGATGTCATTGTGTGATCCCGTCATGCCAAAGAAAGAATGCCAAATCCATAGGTCATAATCTGCCACAACTTCCAGCACCACACTGCAATATCCATGACGCCATTTGTATATACCTTGCCAAGCAAACGGCAGTTGTTCCATGACTAGTGCATACAATCGATGCTTTCAAGCATCCCAGAAAATCCTCTCGCAGCATTTTGTGCTATGATCCTTGCAGTCTCTTCTTCAGCTGGCCCTCTCAAGTAGTATTTGCCAAACTTTCCCACCACAGCTCGAAAAACTGTGTACATGCACTCAATGGCAGTAGACTCACTCATGCGAAGGTAGTCGTCATGTGTATCGGCAGGTGCTCCGTATGCAAGCATCATCATGGAGGCGGTGCACTTCTGAATCGACGAGAACCCGATAGTGCCAACAACGTCATGCTTCATCTTGAAGTAGGGGTCGAACTCTCGAACGACGTTGAGGATATTCATGAACAAACCCTTGCTCATCCTATACCAGCACTGAAAATTGGCGGCATGTGTTGCGTCATCTGCGAAGTAGTCGTTGTGTAGCATGGTATGCCCCTCCATCCTCTGCTGCGGCTTCGACTTCATTCTTCCTGCCTTTGAACCTCCGTGGCGCGGCCTCTTCCTCTTCTCCGTGTCGGCGTCAAGCATGTTTTGGAGGGACGTGATGATCGACAAATGCTCCCGAATGTCGTCGTCGAAGCTATGCTCTTCCTCCATAATTTCGACGATCATCTCGTCGTTGCTATCCATGTCTGTAGCAAAACAAAATGGTTAAAATTCATCCTCGGCAGAGGAGGCTACGAATAGTGACCTGTCGCGCCTACCAGACAAGCCGCCGAACACCTTCTGTGCGTGGAGGAGAGGCGGATTTGCCGACGCGTTGGCGAAGCGGCGGCGGCGAAGAGGACAACAAGGGAGCCAGCCGTCATGACGGTGCCTGACTCATGAGAGATTGGCCGTCGAGACGACAGACAAATCAAGCGGCGGGCGGAGGGCTGGGAGGCGCAGGAGGGGAGGCGCGACGAGAAAGAAAAGGCGGGAACCAACCATTCTCGATTTGGTCACCGAAAGGTGGGCGCCTGCCTCGCTTCTCGTTATGTCTGGCGTGCCCAGAGCGTCCCCTGTGGAGAGCGGACAGGCTCAGGGCGCCGGACAACGCATTGGACCGCGCCGAGCGGAAGGGGCGTTTGGGGCGCGCGACTGAGGCCGACAAAATGTCCGGCGCGCCCTAAAAACCTTCGGGGGACTGATACGTCTCCAACGTATCGATAATTTCTTATGTTCCATGCTACTTTATTGATGATATCTACATGTTTTATGCACACTTTATGTCATATTCGTGCATTTTCTGGAACTAACCTATTAACAAGATGCCGAAGTGCCGTTCCTGTTTTCTGCTGTTTTTGGTTTCAGAAATCCTAGTAACGAAATATTCTCGGAATCGGACGAAATCAACGCCCAGGTTCCTATTTTGCCCGGAAGCATCCAGAACACATGAGAACCGCCAGAGAGGGGGCACAGGCCCACCAAACCACAGGCCGGCGCGGCCAGGGGGGGCCCGCGCCACCCTATGGTGTGGGCACCCCTTCGACCCTCCTGCGCCGCCTCTTCGCCTATTTAAAGCCCCTGCATCGAAAACCCTTACAGAGGAAGCCACGGTACGCGAAACCTTCCAGAGCCGCCGCCATCGCGAAGCCAAGATCTGGGGGACAGGAGTCTCTGTTCCGGCACCCGCCGGACGGGGAAGTGCCCCCGAAGGCTTCTCCATCGACACCGCTGCCATCTCCACCGCCATCTTCATCACCGCTGCTGCTCCCATGAGGAGGGAGTAGTTCTCCATCGAGGCTCGGGGCTGTACCGGTAGCTATGTGGTTCATCTCTCTCCTATGTACTTCAATACAATAATCTCATGAGCTGCCTTACATGATTGAGATTCATATGATGATGCTTGTAATCTAGATGTCATTGTGCTAGTCAAGTGAGTTTTACTTATGTGATCTCCGGAGACTCCTTGTCCCACGTGTGTAAAGGTGTGTGTGCACCGTGTGGGTCTCTTAGGCTATATTTCACAGAATACTTATTCACTGTTATGAATGGCATAGTGAAGTGCTTATTTATATCTCTTTATGATTGCAATGTGTTTTGTATCACAATTTATCTATGTGCTACTCTAGCAATGTTATTAAAGTAGTTTTATTCCTCCTGCACGATGTAATGGTGACAGTGTGTGCATCCGTGTTAGTACTTGGTTTATGCTATGATCATGATCTCTTGTAGATTGCGAAGTTAACTATTGCTATGATAGTATTGATGTGTATTATTCCTCCTACATAAGCATGAAGGTGACAGTGTGCATGCTACGTTAGTACTTGGTTTAGTCGTATTGATCTTTCTTACACTCTAAGGTTATTTAAATATGAACATTTAATTGTGGAGCTTGTTAACTCCGGCATTGAGGGTTCGTGTAATCCTACGCAATGTGTTCATCATCCAACAAGAGAGTGTAGAGTATGCATTTATCTATTCTGTTATGTGATCAAAGTTGAGAGTGTCCACTAGTGAATGTCTAATCCCTAGGCCTTGTTCCTAAATACTGCTATCGCTGCTTGTTTACTGTTTTACTGCGTTACTACTGCTGCGTTACTACTGCATGTTTACTTCCTGCAATATTACTACCATCAACTGCACGCCAGCGAGCTATTTTCTGGCGCCGTACTACTGCTCATATTCATTCATACCACTTGTATTTCACTATCTCTTCGCCGAACTAGTGCACCTATTAGGTGTGTTGGGGACACAAGAGACTTCTTGTTTTGTTGTTGCAGGGTTGCATGAGAGGGATATCTTTGACCTCTTCCTCCCTGAGTTCGATAAACCTTGGGTAATCTACTTAAGGGAAACTTGCTATTGTTCTACAAACCTCTGCTCTTGGAGGCCCAACACTGTCTACAAGAATAGAAGCACCCGTAGATATCAAGCACTTTTCTGCCGTTGCCGGGAGGAAAGGTAAAAGGCACTCATACTTCGGAGGTAACAGTACTTTTCTAGCGCCATTGTGTGTGTGCTCGAAGCTATTTCCTTTAGACTCTGCAATTACGACATTTGGTTTCTTGTTTACACTAGTTAGGCATAATGGACAACAATGACCTTTTTATTCTATTTCCTGATTTAAGACATGGATGGTTTGATGCGAAAATTAAAAAACCCATGGAACATATTAATATGAATGCTTTGAACACTATTGTTGCTAATGCTATGGAAAATTCTAAGCTTGGGGAAGCTGGCTTTGATGAGCATGATATTTTTAGTCCCCCAAGCATTGAGGAGAAAATTTACTTTGATGATACTTTGCCTCCCATTTATGATGATTATAATGATAGTAGTCTTTTGTTACCACCTGTTATGGAGGATAAATTTGATTATGATTACAATATACCTCCTATATTTGATAGCTACTTTGTTGAATTTGCTCCCACTATAATTAATAAGAATGACTATGCTTATGTTGGGAGTAGTAATTATTTTATGCATGAGACTCATGATAAGAATGCTTTATGTGATAGTTATATTGTTGAGTTTGCTCATGTTGCTACTGAAAGTTATTATGAGAGAGGAAAATATGGTTGTAAAAATTTTCATGTTACTAAAACACCTCTCTATGTGCTGAAATTTTTGAAGCTACACTTGTTTTATCTTCCTATGCTTGTTACTTTGCTCTTCATGAACTTGTTTATTTACAAGATTCCTATGCATAGGAAGCATGTTAGACTTAAATGTGTTTTGAATTTGCCTCCTGATGCTCTCTTTTGCTTCAACTTCTATTTCTTGCGAGTGCATCATTAAAACTGCTGAGCCCATCTTAATGGCTATAAAGAAAGAACTTCTTGGGAGATAACCCATGTGTTTTTTTACTACAGTACTTTGTTTTATATTTGAGTCTTAGAATTTGTTTACTACTGTAGCAATCTCTCCTTATCATGTTTTTGTGCCAAGTAAAGTTTCTATGTTAAAGTTGATGTTATATTTGGGATCGCTGCGTAGAAACAGCATTGCTGTCTGTCACGAATTCTGGCACAAGTCTCTGTAGAAAATTCGAAAAAATCTGCCAATTTACGAGCGTGATCCTCAGATATGTACGCAACTTTCATTAGTTTTGAGTTTTTCCGTTTGAGCAAGTCTGGTGCCATTTTAAAATTCGTCTTTACGGACTGTTCTGTTTTTGACAGATTCTGCCTTTTATTTCGCATTGCCGCTTTTGTTAAGTTGAATGAGTTTCTTTGTTCCATTAACTTTCAGAAGTTTTGTGCAATGTCCAGAAGTGTTAAAAATGATTGTGTCACCTCTGAACATGTGAATTTTTGATTATGCACTAACCCTCTAATGAGTTTGCTTGAAGTTTGGTGTGAAGGAAGTTTTCAAGGGTCAAGAGAGGAGTATGATATACTATGATCAAGAGGAGTGAAAGCTCTAAGCTTGGGGATGCCCCCGTGGTTCATCCCTGCATATTCTAAGAAGACTCAAGCGCTTAAGCTTGGGGATGCCCAAGGCATCCCCTTCTTCATCGACAAAGTAGGTTCCTCGAAACTATATTTTTATTCGGTCACATCTTATGTACTTTACTTGGAGCGTCTGTGTGTGCTTTTATTTTTGTTTTGTTATCTTAGTTCTCTGAATAAGTTCATCCTTGTGTGGGAGAGAGACACGCTCCGCTGGTTCGTATGAACACATGTGTTCTTAGCTCATAATATTCTTGGCGAAGTTTCCTCTTCGTTAAATTGTTATATGGTTGGAATTGAAAAATGCTACATGTAGTAATTGGTAAAATGTCTTGGATAATGTGATACTTGGCAATTGTTGTGCTCATGTTTAAGCTCTTGCATCATATACTTTGCACCCATTAATGAAGAAATACATAGAGCTTGCTAAAATTTGGTTTGCATAATTGGTCTCTCTAAGGTCTAGATAATTTCTAGTATTGAGTTTTGAACAACAAGGAAGACGGTGTAGAGTCTTATAATGTTTACAATATGTCTTTTATGTGAGTTTTGCTGCACCAGTTCATCCTTGTGTTTGTTTCAAATAAACCTTGCTAGCCTAAACCTTGTATCGAGAGGGATTACTTCTCATGCATCCAAAATCCTTGAGCCAACCACTATGCCATTTGTGTCCACCATACCTACCTACTACATGGTATTTCTCCGCCATTCCAAAGTAAATTGCTTGAGTGCTACCTTTAAATAATTCAAAATTTATCACCTCTTATTTGTGTCAATGTTTTATAGCTCATGAGGAAGTATGTGGTGTTTTATCTTTCGATCTTGTCATTTACTTTTGACAGACTTTCACAATGGACTAGTGGCTTCATCCGCTTATCCAATAATTTTGCAAAAAGAGCTGGCAATGAGGTTCCCAGCCTCAATTAATTAACTTGCATTAATAATTCTCTTCACATGTTTTGCTCTGATCTATCAGTAAGCAACTTAAATTTGCAAATAGACACTCCTCCATGGTATGTGAATGTTGGAAGGCACCCGAGGATTCGGTTAGCCATGGCTTGTGTAAAAAAAGGTTGGGAGGAGTGTCATCCATAAATAAAGAAAAACTAAACTAAAGTACATGTGTAAACAAAAGAGAAGAGGGATGATCTACCTTGCTGGTAGAGATAACGTCCTTCATGGGAGCCGCTCTTGAAAGTCTGGTTGATGAGGTAGTTAGAGTGCCCACTACCATTCGTTGACAACAACAAACACCTCTCAAAATTTAACTTTTATGCTCTCTTTATGTTTTCAAAACCAAAGCTCTAGCACAAATATAGCAATCGATGCTTTCCTCTTTGAAGGACCTTTCTTTTACTTTTATGTTGAGTCAGTTCACCTATCTCTCTCCACCTCAAGAAGCAAACACTTGTGTGAACTGTGCATTGATTCCTACATACTTGCATATTGCACTTGTTATATTACTCTATGTTGACAATATCCATGAGATATACATGTTATAAGTTGAAAGCAACCGCTGAAACTTAATCTTCCTTTGTGTTGCTTCAACACCTTTACTTTGATTTATTGCTTTATGAGTTAAGTCTTATGCAAGACTTATTGATGCTTGTCTTGAAGTACTATTCATGAAAAGTCTTTGCTTTATGATTCACTTGTTTACTCATGTCATTACCATTGTTTTGATCGCTTCATTCATTACATATGTTTACAAATAGTATGATCAAGATTATGATGGCATGTCACTTCAGAAATTATCTTTGTTATCGTTTTACCTGCTCGGGACGAGCAGAACTAAGCTTGGGGATGCTGATACGTGTCCAACGTATCGATAATTTCTTATGTTCCATGCTACTTTATTGATGATATCTACATGTTTTATGCACACTTTATGTCATATTCGTGCATTTTCTGGAACTAACCTATTAACAAGATGCCGAAGTGCCGTTCGTTTTGTTTTTGGTTTCAGAAATCCTAGTAACGAAATATTCTCGAATCGGACGAAATCAACGCCCAGGTTCCTATTTTGCCCGGAAGCATCCGAACACACGAGAACCGCCAGAGAGGGGGCACAGGCCCACCAAACCACAGGCCGGCGCGGCCAGGGGCCCGCGCCACCCTATGGTGTGGGCACCCCTTCGACCCTCCTGCGCCGCCTCTTCGCCTATTTAAAGCCCCCGCATCGAAACCCTTACGGAGGAAGCCACGGTACGCGAAACCTTCCGAGCCGCCGCCATCGCGAAGCCAAGATCGGGGACAGGAGTCTCTTCCGGCACCCTGCCGGACAGGGAAGTGCCCCCGGAAGGCTTCTCCATCGACACCGCTGCCATCTCCACCGCCATCTTCATCACCGCTGCTGCTCCCATGAGGAGGGAGTAGTTCTCCATCGAGGCTCGGGGCTGTACCGGTAGCTATGTGGTTCATCTCTCTCCTATGTACTTCAATACAATAATCTCATGAGCTGCCTTACATGATTGAGATTCATATGATGATGCTTGTAATCTAGATGTCATTGTGCTAGTCAAGTGAGTTTTACTTATGTGATCTCCGGAGACTCCTTGTCCCATGTGTGTAAAGGTGACAGTGTGCACCGTGTGGGTCTCTTAGGCTATATTTCACAGAATACTTATTCACCGTTATGAATGGCATAGTGAAGTGCTTATTTATATCTCTTTATGATTGCAATGTGTTTTGTATCACAATTTATCTATGTGCTACTCTAGCAATGTTATTAAAGTAGTTTTATTCCTCCTGCACGATGTAATGGTGACAGTGTGTGCATCCGTGTTAGTACTTGGTTTATGCTATGATCATGAACTCTTGTAGATTGCGAAGTTAACTATTGCTATGATAGTATTGATGTGTATTATTCCTCCTACATAAGCATGAAGGTGACAGTGTGCATGCTACGTTAGTACTTGGTTTAGTCGTATTGATCTTTCTTACACTCTAAGGTTATTTAAATATGAACATTTAATTGTGGAGCTTGTTAACTCCGGCATTGAGGGTTCGTGTAATCCTACGCAATGTGTTCATCATCCAACAAGAGAGTGTAGAGTATGCATTTATCTATTCTGTTATGTGATCAAAGTTGAGAGTGTCCACTAGTGAAAGTCTAATCCCTAGGCCTTGTTCCTAAATACTGCTATCGCTGCTTGTTTACTGTTTTACTGCGTTTACTGCTTACTACTGCATGTTTACTTCCTGCAATATTACTACCATCAACTGCACGCCAGCGAGCTATTTTCTGGCGCCGTACTACTGCTCATATTCATTCATACCACTTGTATTTCACTATCTCTTCGCCGAACTAGTGCACCTATTAGGTGTGTTGGGGACACAAGAGACTTCTTGCTTTGTGGTTGCAGGGTTGCATGAGAGGGATATCTTTGACCTCTTCCTCCCTGAGTTCGATAAACCTTGGGTAATCCACTTAAGGGAAACTTGCTGCTGTTCTACAAACCTCTGCTCTTGGAGGCCCAACACTGTCTACAAAAATAGAAGCACCCGTAGACATCAGGGACGCTTTGGGGGACGCGACTGAAGATGCTCTAAGGAATCGGAACTCGCTCTCTCACTCAGTAGATCAGGCGAATGGGGAACATCGCCGACGATGCTAGTCTCTCCCTGTAGCCTTGGGGCGAAGAGAAAGGCGACAGGATTCGGCGAAGTGACTTGTGTGTCTATATCCATCGCCAATGTCCCCTCATTATATAGGGAGGCGGGGTAGGTATGTTCTTACCTGCACGGCCCCAAACCCTAGTCACTATGGGTCAACTTTTTTACCTGTGTATGATATTATCTCTGTAATGCATTTTATCATGGAGTATTATTTATTTTATATTTATGTATTTGTAGAATCTGATGCAAAATTATGTACAAGATTTATTTGACATTAACTTTTCTTGTAATACAAAGGGCTACCAAATAGATGCCAATTTGCACATGCATAACTATGTTACTCTAATTTTATGATACGGTAATAGACAGTTGAAAAGAAGATAGCATGACCTCAAAAGTCTTGTCTCTTTAGGATTTAACCAAGATGCAAATTGGCATCAATATACTCATTACAATAAACACACTAAACCCAAAATCATGCTCCTTGCCATCCAAGAGTTTTCTGGTAATGGCGTGATATCGATGTCATATGTTGCAAAATTTGACCGTAAAAGCAAGGGGTACCGTGATGAGGAAGAGTAGGCAGGAGCTGGAGTGAGTGCTGGAATGGAACTGGAAGTCTGGAAGCATCTTCGGGTTTACACAATGTGAATGTGATGCAGCTGCCGATATTTTGATGGAGTGACAATATTCCAATTAAGAATGAGGCTACGGATCAACTTGGACTCCTTCTGATTCAATATTTTTGAGACATTTTGGATTCTCGTTTCTTTTTGTGGAAGAAGTTTCTGGACAGGATTTTTTTTTTTTGACCATCTTGTACATCTTTTTGACAGCATTTTTCTTTAGATAAAAAGGGGTGAAACCCCCAGTTTGCATTAAAATGCAACCAAATGTCACAAGGATCCAGTGAGCTGTGAACTCAACAGTTAAGGATTGACAGCATGGTTCATTATCTGGGCGGAGAAGCAGAGAACCAAACACACCAAATTCACATTCTGTAACACCTTACACCTGTAAAATAAAGATAAAAAATCAACGCTGCGCCAACAACCCCATTGCAGATCTTATTCAGTAACCTTTTTCGAGAAAACACAAAAGATTGATTCAGTAACCTCATAGTACATGATATGCATAATCTGCACCATCATATTTTAAGTTGGCCGGTGAATGGTTCAAGGGATGTCTAGGAAAAAGATAACCAATGTCTATATACTTGCATGTGAAGTCTAGAAACCAATGTCTAATCTCTGTAACCTTAAGGTACATCATATGCATAATCTGCACCACCAAATTTTGGTTTGGACGTTGAATGGTTCAAGGGATGTCTAGGAAAAAGATAACCAATGTCTACACTTCTTTGCAAATTAAGTTTAAAAATATCTGACAGCATCTATTCTGAAACACACCTACTTTGAATATTATATTTTGCAAAATAAAAGGACCAGCTACATTACACACTGTAGAAGATAATTTATTCTCAAGATGACTATATTACAATTGGAGTGTTTGCGAAGAAAGTTCAAAGTTTTCTTGCCTATCAAAGGAAAGATGATCCAACCTAACTAATCTCAATTGAAGAGACAAAGTAAACTGAATGACATATAACTCTGAGTTGCCTACCTTTCCAGTTACAATTTAAGCAACTTTCTTCTTGCTGGTTGATCTTTACTGGAGGGAGACTTTGACACCACTAGATGGAGATCTCTTTGCGCAAGAATCGCCAGATTTGTCAGCAGTTATAGTGTAATTGCTGCTGCTCACATCCCTGAAGTAGCATCCATCAGTACCCATATATTTGTACACCTGATGCGTCTTCCCCAACCCCCCAACCACCAAATTCTTCTTCACCCTCATAGTGCCGCGTGCTGACTGTGAATTCCGTAGGGAGTTGTACGAGAACCCCAACTTACCACCTGAGACCATCTTATCGTTGACACCCAGTTTGATAACTGAAACCAATGAGTACTCATCGCCCACCTGATCCGAGGTTCCAGTATAGATATATAGCGGAAACAGCTTGTGAACTTCCTCCGAGAGAAGAACAGCAGAAGCATCCTTGACAAAAGTGCCAGACTTTGCATCGATCGTTTGGTTCACAACTTGCACCGTGCCATTCGTTGTAAACACATTGCTGTTAGCAAAGCTGAATCTCTGGTTGAAAGTCGTGGTCACCTCCCCGTGCGATGATTTCACCCGTCCGGTTGCAGAGACATGCCGGCTTGCATGTGTGACAAACTTGCCATCCAGCCCGCTGAATCCAGATTTCACGTCCAGCACCAATGGGGGCGCATCGTAGCTCACCAAGCTCGCGACTGTCTTCTTGCTCTTGGGATCCAACCACAGATGCAAATTGGCATCAACGTACCACACATCCAATGCATTGGTCACACCAAACCCAAATTTGTGCTCTTTGCTGTCCAGGAGCTTGCCCAAGAACGGAGTGATGTCAATATCATAGGTCGGCAGGTTGAATGAGCCAATGCCGGTGATTGGCCGCCAGAGAAGCGGGTTGATACCACCGGTGTAGATAACGGTGAACGGCCATACAGCGCCGACAACATCTTCATCGACCTTTACAACGACCTCCCGGAAGGCACCATTGCCAGGAAGACTGGACATGTTGTTGGCTTCAATGTACTCGTTGGGAGGGTTCGTGTACCAGAACTCGTCACTGCCGTGGAAGGAAACGAACACTTCAAGGACCGCCCTGTAGGTGTTCGACGGAATTGCAAGGCTCTTGGACTGCACGTCGGTGGAATTCTGGATGGCGAACCACTGCCCGTCGTTGAGAGGCAAGCTTCTGGAGATGGGCACGATCAGATCGGCCTGCTGTGTGAGCGGCGGTGGGGCCGGGTGGAAGTAGAGATGCAGCGTGAGGTTGACGTGGTAGACGCCTGTGTAGGTCTGGTCGACGAGATTGCCGAGGTACACCGCGACCTCGCCGGGGTCCGCGAGGAGGGCCGCGTACCTGGTGACGTCGCGGGACACGGACCAGACGATGCCGGTGGCGCGCGGCTCGGCCGTGCAGCTGCGGAGGAGCTCGGCGCCCGAGAGCCAGACGCCGAAGATGCGGTCGAACTGGCGGCCGCGGCAGTCGGCGGTCCACTCGAGCACCGCGAGCGCGAGCGACCCGCCGCCGGCGCGCGCGGCCGCGAGGCACTCGGGCGGCGCGTAGGCGGCGGTGACCGGGGGGCGGCCGTAGGTGGCGCCGAAGGAGTGGGAGAGGAGAAGGGTCGAGCAGGGACCGGCGCTGCCGAGCGGCGGGCGGATCGGGCGGTCCACCTCGAAGAAGGTGGTTGGTGGCGCCGACGCGTTGAGCGAAGCGAGGTGCCGGGACGGGATGCGGTGCCTGTGCGGCGCGGCGGCCGCGGCAAACGGGAAGAATAGGAGCGCGAGGAGGAGGAAGTGGGTGAGGGCGGCGGCGGGCGGCGACGCCATGGCTGGAGAGCGTGGAGCACGAGATGGGGGACGGCGGAGTGGAGCAGAAGCTGAAGTAACCTGGCGGGTTTAAACGAGGTGACAGGTCGTATAATAATGGAGTTTGTTGTTGTTACGCCATAATCTAGGAAGTTTGGTGGGTTCCGTTGGCGTAATTTATGTTGTACAGTCTCGCTGGCAGGTGGCCCTGGCCAAAGGGTTATGTGATGATCCCGATGTTTGCTAAGTTGTGGTTTAACACTAGATTTTCTTATGCACACGTGTCAGATCGCGGAAAACCTGAACCTATTCCGCGTGGATCTGGAGGCTCTGTTGTCAAAGTACACGATTTGGTTTGACCTTATATAAACACAACCTCCGTTCGAAAAAAGAAACAAAGATCTTCCAGCTCCTAACCCCGCGTCCCCTACCGTCACCACCGCCATCGTCGGAGGATCTGTCGGGCAAAGCCTTGGCGCTTATGGTGGCGGTGGGGCTCCCTCCCTCGCGTGGTGGCACGGTACGTTGGCGTCTGGCTCGATGGCGAGCTACCAAGGAGCCTGGCAGCGAGCGCATCTTGGCGTTGATGATGGAGGCTCCATCTCCCTACGGTGGGAGGCCCTTCGTCTCTCCTTCTTTTCGCCCTCGCCATTGACCCGCTTAGACAAATTATTGATGCATGGCTTGCTCCATGAACTTCGAGGGTGTGTCTCCATCCTTGGGAGCCTCTCTTATGCAGATGATGCGGCGGTGTTTGTTGCCCCTATAAAAGATGATATCCGCAACTTGTGGAAGATCCTTGAGAGCTTTGGTGATGTTACCGACCTTCGCACTAATTTCCAAAAGAGCACCCTGGTCCCCATTCGTTGTGGCAGCTTAAACCTTGACGACATCCTTCATGGCATCCCAGCTCCGAGATCCACCTTCCCTTGAAGTACCTTGGGCTACCACTTTAGATTTGGCAACTAAAGCGGGTGGATTTCCAACCTCTCGAAGATAAATGTGCGGGAAAGCTAACTACTTGGAATGTCAACCACTACCCTTGTGAGATCGGTCATCTCAACGCAAGCCACATACTATCTAACCCCTCTTGTTGTGGCTCCAGCAATGCTCAAGTTCATCATCAAGATTGAGAGGGCTTTCCTTTGGTCGGCCTCAGACCCTACCACCGGCGCAAAATGTAAAGTTAATTGGGCGACGGTTTTCCGCCCCAAGAAACTTGGTGGCCTTTGGGTCATGAATTTGGACAAATTTGCCACGGCCCTGCATCTTCGTTGGCCTTGGCTTGAGTGGACGGACAAGACCAAAATTTGGAGGGGCACCACCAATCCATGCACTGAGGAGGACATGAACATCTTCTACATCGCCACCTCCATCGCCCTTGGCAATGGGTGCAAGACGCCATTTTGGGCTGCGCCTTGGCTTGGGGGCGGAAGCCAATCAATATCACCCCCTCATCTTCAAAATTTTGAAGAGGAAGAATTGGAAGGTTTGCCAATCATTAAAAGAGAACGCTTGGGTGCGCAAAAACACTAGTGGAAAAACGCTTATCAATACCGGTTCCAGAGGGCCATTTGCACCGGTTTAGCAACCGGTATAAAACATCCGGTGCAAAAGGCCCCCACCCTTTCGTACCGGTTCCTTACGAACCGGTATAGATGGGCCTCCACGTGGGCGCCCAGGAGAGCGCACGGCGATGGACCTTTCGTACCGGTTTGTACTACAAACCGGTGGCAAAGGTTGGCTACCGCGGCAGAAAAATTCATGAATCTCGCCGCGCAGAGAATTCAGGGTTTAGGGTTTCTGCAGGGGTTTAGGGGTATCGGAGCGTTTCATATCGCGTCGATGCACCGGAAATGCGTTTGGGTTTACGTAGTACATGAAGATCAAGGTGATGCATATAAAGTTGGTGCATATAATATAACACACATGTAATTGCATAAGTAGTACTCTCCGATGCAAATCAAGTCGATGCACCATAGTACATGCATGAAGATCGATCTATTACACACATGTACCATAGTGGTACACTCCGAGTCAAACTATATATACACACAAAGCAATCGAGGAGCTGGAGAAGATCTTTATGCATAGTGGTACTCTCCGGATGGTGATATGACTTCCCGAAGGAAAAATCCCGCCAATTCCTCGCCGATTGCTTTGAAGCGCTCCTCGATTCCGATCTTCTCCCGCTTTCTTCTCAACTGTAAAAGAATAAGATGAATACATGAGCTATGTGTGTTATATCAAATCACAAATCAAACAATTATTACTGAAACTCAGCACAACTTATGGTAAGAAAATAAATTTGTGAATATTATTTTCGTACCTCTCTATTTCTTTCATTATTCGCTCTCTCGCTGACAATTCTGTGGATGTACTCGCAAACGTAGTATCCACATAGATTAGTCCCCGGTGGTTGTTTTGCGCATTTCTGTACAAGAATATAATTCAGTCAAACAATAATGAAGTATGATAAAGGTGTGTGGACCTAGGTAGTACTACTTACTTTGTTCGCACGCCATATCAGCTTCGGTTTCCAATCATGGGACTGATCTTCCTTGATGAAAGTTTCCCATACGCTGCCCGACAAAAGAAAATGCACAAAAGAGTTATCAATCAGTTGATATCAGGAAACTAACAAAAAAACCGATAAGAATTTGAATTACCTTTTGAGCATAAGAAAACAAGACTTGTATAGTATAGCCTCTTTGGTTAGTGAGTCAAAGACTTCAACTTCTCCTTCGTACATTTTAATGACGATAAGAATAAAGTGAAACCTGCGCACGTTTAAATATGTAGTGTCATATATATAAGTGAGCAAAATAGAATGTGTTATAAGAGAGTAACACTCACTGGAAGTTGTAAGGCCAAAGTATTGTCTTTTTGTCACGTTGTCGCTTCAAAAACCTTAGCAAAGTCTCCGGTGTATCCCTGTTATAGAGGGGTTCTTCTATGGTCTTGACATGCATTGTGTCCGGGTCAATGAACCCAATGTCCTTGATTTCATCCCTTTTGCATTCGAGCATCTTCAATCTGCATAACATAGCGCACAAAAGATTATAATTTGCAGATAATCAAGGAGCTGAGCTAAAGACTTCTCAAATTATATAAATAAATCACTTACAGACAATAGCAACTGACGATAGATTTGTCGAGGGCCCGAAGATTGTATAACTGGAAAAGCTCGCAGAAGTCAACGCTCACAGAGTATTCTTGGAAGTAGTGCTCTTCCTTAACTCGCACCATGATAGTCTCCATCCCTCCCTTTGCGGCAACACCGTACCACGTATGCAAGTTACGCATACTTGTTGGTAGCTTGCTGAGATTCTCGACCAAATCTTTCCCTTGAACATATTGATATACTACCTTAGCCATGGCGTAATCGGTTGAGATTTGTCGAGAACTTTGAACGGCCTTCTCGTCAAACACCTTTAGAGGGGGGACCGATTTAACGGGTTGTTGTCCGAGCTGGTAGACTTGGTGTATCCCTTTTATCTCCTTGATACCCGAGCTGGTAGTGGGGTTTTTCGCCTCCATCATTTGGTCGTACGACCTTTCAATAGAACGCCTATAGTCAGATGGCGGCGATGGTTCAGGGTTATACAGATTCTCGACTGTACGACGAACCTTCACCGGATCTAGTGTCTTCTCAAAAGGTATCTCTGGCTCTTTCTTAGCAAAAAAGGCCCTCAGCTGGGACTCAACGGCTTCCTGGTTTTCCTCGGGAGTTTTTTCCCAAGGTAACTTCTCAATAGGCGGCAGTGGTTTCTCCTTTCTAGATCTCTTCTTAGGCGGCGTACCGTTCCGCTTACCGGGCGCTGTCTTACGCGGAGGATCTCGAGGTGGTGGACTCACGCTGGGGTCCCTCTCAGGTAGGTGTGGACTTTGCTGCTCATGTGGACTGCTAGGAGGAGGAGTCGAAGGCCTTTGATGCTCATGTGGACTGCTATGAGGAGTCGGTGGCCTTTGCAGAAGGACGATGTGTTTCTTGGGCCATAGAGCGAAACCGTGCTTGACATCGGCAAGTGTCTTCTCATCGTCACCTCTAGGAATATCAAGCTCCACTGTTTCAAAAGCCGGAACAACTTCATCCACCCCGACACGAACACAGCCAGGTGGAATGGGCATATGGTGGTGCGTTGCTCCTTCTTCACTTGGGTAAACATAACCGACCGCCACCTTAACGGACGCGTTCCTGAATAACATATAGAGCTCGCAATCTGTCTTCTCCGTGACATAATCCACGGGGTAGCTTCCTCCACATCCGTCAAGATGCGTGGAACCCACACTGCTTCTTCGCTGAGATGGGGCGGCATCGGCTTGAGGATCCTGTAGGAACATCGGCTGATCAGGTGGCCTCTGATTTTTCTCAAGCGCCGACACCCTATTTAACAATTCCTTTAACGTGTCGGCGTCCTTCTTCTTCTTCCGCGAACGGCTTCTATAAGTGTCAGCGGACTCCGGGAACGCTTCCTTCATGGTGAGACCTGGGCGAGCTCGTACCCGTCCAACGTGTTCAGGATTCCCCAGAGCGAGTGTCAGCTCGTCATTCTCTCTATCGGGAATGTACTCTCCCTTTCGAACCTGTTCAATTGCAGCTACAAGCTTCGGTACGATTTGCTCAATCTTTTCCTTCCATTTTCCCTCCGCAACGATCAGCCCTGTCTTTGGGTCCAACCCTGCCCCATGCGCGAACAACCAGAACTTGGACCGTTCGGGCCAGTCCCATGTCTGTGGAGTGATTCCTGCAGCCATCAGTTCATTTTCATACGCTATCCACCTCGGAATGGCAGTCTTGTAGCCACCTGACCCCATATGATGCCAAATTGTCTTCTTTGCAGCATTTTTCTTATTTGTGACCGATCGGGACACAAAAGTAGACGATTGCTTATACCTCTTAAATTCTTGCCAGTGATCCTTTATCTTCACTAGATTATCATCGAATACTGGATCTTCATTCTTATATTTGTCCCATAAATTTTTCTTCCAGGTCTGGAATTGTATGGCCATCTTCTTGAGATGGCCTTCCGTCATGTCTTCCGGTAGGCTGAAGCGTGTCAGCAGAGTTTCCCAAAGAAACTTTTTCATCGCGTCGTTGACATAACTAGCTTCATTCTCCGCTTTCTTCGGCTTATGCCACTCTCGAATGCTGATCGGTACATGGTCCCTTACAAGAACTCCAGCTTGACTTGTAAATTTGGTGCAGTGATCTTTGGGATGCACCGGTTCACCATTATCCTTAAATGCCGTGAGGGCTAACCTACCCTCGCCCTTTAGAACTCGCGTCGGGCCTCGTTTTGTTTTAACAGACTTGCTCGATGATCCAGAAGGCTAATAGAAAAATTATTCGTTAATAAGTGGAATACAAATAAATGAATGCATCTAGTGATGAACATAGACTTGATACATAAATATACACCTCGGCGGAGTTTGTTATGGAAACTTCGTTGTCTCTTCTAACTTGTTCGGACTCAAGTCCCTCGCCGAAATCATTCAGAAAGTCGGCAAACTCTGTTTCATCTCCATCAGCCCCACGGGCACTCTCATATATCATTTTCTGCACCGCTTCTTCCCCCTCCTCATCTCGGACGAAGGTGCCGTCCGCCATAGCTCAATGTCACTACAAAATTAAGAAAGCAATTATATTTCATTCATCTTGTCATGATCATATAACAGATTGCTAGATGGATAACAATTGAAATGAAGAAAGCAAAAAACCCTAAAGCTCTTCTCTCTTTTTCTCGACCCTAACCCTAACACTCGGCGCGCTCTTCTCTCTATGTCGCGGCGGCACCGCCACGGACTCGGCACCTCTACGGACCCTAACCCTAACACTCGGCGCTCCTTCTCCTCTGGCGGTGCGACTTGCGAGCGAGGTTGGCGCCGGTGGATCACCGCTCGCGGTCGCAACGCGGGCGCCGAAGTCGTACATTCAAACGTTGCGTGTTCAACGGTCAACATTCAAACACCCCGACTCCAACCAGAACCAACAAAATACTTAATTCTTCTCCTCCACTCACTCTCTCCCGCCACCGCAAAGTCTCTTCCGTCCAAACTGCTCCTCTCGCTCGAGCTGATGAAGGACCCGATCACGGCGCCCACGGGGATCACCTACGACCGGGGCAACCTCGAGGGGTGGCTCTCCCGCCGCGCCACCTGCCCTATCACCGGCCGCGCCACCTGCCCTGTCACCGCCGGCGACCTGGCCCCCAACCACGCCACGCGCCAACCAGGCCGAGCGCGTGCCCACGCCAAAGGTGCCCGTCGCCGACGCCGACATCGCGGGAGGTGCTCGCGGCCGTGTCCGCCGCGTCGCCGCGCGCACGCGCGGCGTGCGGGCCGTGGCGGCCAGGGCCGGGCGCTCGCGCCGTCCACCTCGCCACGGCATTTCATCGAACACCGGCCGGCGCGCGCGCCGTCCACCTGTCCGGTCCTGGCGAGGGTGGTGGGAGGAGGATGCACGGCGTCGTCTTCGCGAGGTGGCCGCGGGCCGCGAGGCGTGGAGGAGCGCAGTGGCGACGGTGTAGGTGGGTGGAGCGGCGGTGACGACGAGGTGGGCGGAGCGCCCATGCTCGCAGAGAGAAAGGGGAGGGAAAGAAGGAGGCGGGAGGTTACCTGCTGCGGCACCGGCGAGCGGGCGGCGGCGGCGGATGGCGAGGCTGCGCCGCGTGGCTGCGTCGGCGCGTCGGCGGTGTGGCGGCGTGTCGGTGGCGTCGGCGACGTCTCGCGTGGCGTCCGCGTCGAACTCGAAGATTTGGGGATTGTCCCGCGCGGCTAAGTGAAAATGGAGGCGAACCCCCTTTGGTACCGGTTGGTACCACCAACCGGTACGAAAGACCTTTCGTACCGGTTGGTGGTACCAACCGGTGCCAAAGGTTTTTTTTGTTTTTCTTTTTGTTTTTCTGTTTTCTTTTCTTTTGCTGTTTCTTTTCTTTTCTTTTTCTTTTCTGTTTCTTTTTTCTCTCTGTTTCTTTTCTTTTCTTTTCTTTTCTATTTATTTTCTATTTATTATTTTCTATTGCTTTTCTTTTATTTTCTATTTATTTTTTCTATTGCTTTTCTTTTATTTTCTATTTATTTTTTCTATTGCTTTTCTTTTTCTTTTATTTTCTATTTATTTTTTCTATTGCTTTTCTTTTTCTTTTCTTTTCTATTTATATTTTCTATTGCTTTTATTTTTTCTTTTCTTTTCTATTTATTATTTTCTATTGCTTTTCTTTTTCTTTTCTTTTCTATTTATTTTCTTTTCTATTTCTTTTTTATTTATTTTTTCTATTGCTTTTCTATTTATTTTTTCTTTTGCTTTTCTTTTTCTTTTCTATTTATTTTCTATTTATTTTTTCTATTGCTTTTCTTTTCTTTTCTTTTTCTTTTCTTTTCTTTTCCTGTTTCCTTTTCTTTTATTTTCTATTTATTTTTTCCTTTTCTTTTCTGTTTCTTTTCTATTTCTTTTCTTTACTCCCGCCACGACGCCGTCCGCGCGGGAAAGTTTCCCGCCCCGACGTCGCGCGGGAAACTTGCCCGCCACGATGCCGCGCGTGGGAGAAAAAAGGCGAGAAAGAAAGGGTGGGAATACAATTTTGTTACGATTGAACTCGAATTAAAAGTAGCTCAACTGAAAATTAAGATACATGGCCAGATTTGACTGTTGGAGTCATTCAGTCATACTCGTGCCTAGCCCTATAGTACTCGCCACTGTAGTCGTCGTAGTCGCCGTCATCATCGTCGCTGGCATCGGGGTCGCGGTAGTCGAACCTCGGCGGGAGAGCACGCGTGGGCTGGGACTGAGGGTAGCGCAGGCGGGGGCCACGGTAGGCCATGACGCCCTGGAGAGTCCGGCCGCGCCACCACAGCCGACGGCCGGCCTCGTTGAAGTTCGGAGGAGGCGGGCCGCCCTCCTCGTGCAAGCGCCCTCTCACGCCGATTGATGAAGAAGCTTTCCCAAGTCGGGCTGTAGTCGGGATGCCACTGGGGATTCCTCCGCTGCTCGGCGTGAGCTCGAAGTAGTAGTGGTTCGTGATGGCCATCTCGCGCGCCACACCTAGAGGGACCGGAGGGACCGGTACGCCTCCGACGCTTAGCAACCAGCCGGTCGGGACGCGGTAGCCCGGCGGGCAGGGGTAGTTCGAGGCGCAAAGCGCCTCCGCCTCCCGGGGTTAGATATACGATGGAAGCCATGGGAGAGAATGATGAGGTTTGCAGATATGAGTCTAGATGTGATATGTAAATGGAGGCCAAGCCTACATATATATAGTGAAAAAATGGCGGGATGACGGAGGCGGGAACCGGTGAAAAAATAGGCGGGAAACCCTTTAGTACGGCTTACCTTCGCATGGGTGGGGCAGCCGGCCCGGCCCGGCCCGGCCCGAAAAACTCGGGCCTGGGCCGAGAAATGTTGGCCCGACTGCCGGGCCGGGCCGGGCCTGGGTAGCCCGAAAACAGCGATTAACACTACGGCCCGGCCCACGGCCCGACGGCCCGACGGGCTTGGTGGGTATTTGGCCGGGCCGGGCCGGGCTTGGGCCGTATTTTTTTGCGTCGGGCTTACCTCGGGCCGGCCCGACACATGCCCAGGTATACCTTCGGGTAACCACTATTGCTCTACCCTATACGGCCCAGGTGGAGGCCCATGAAGGTACTCGAAGACAAGATGGGCCACTAGGACGGTGCGGCGAAAGATTACTTGAAGTACAAGACGCGGAAAGAGCCGAAGAAGGAAAGATTAGAGATAGATCTATTGTAAACCTACCCGTACTCGATTAAACCTCTCGGGACCTGGCCACCTATATAAAGGCCAGGAGAGGGGCTATCGAGGACACGACCAATCTTAGCGATCTTAGCCAACAGAAGCTTAACTAGGTTACCCTAGCGATTAGCTATCTCGACGAGATCACAGCCGAACTATTCGGCACCCCATTGTAACACTGTTTTCATTATAATCAAGAACAGACAAGCAGGACGTAAGGGTTTTACCTCATCGAGGCCCCGAACCTGGGTAAATCGCTCCCCGTTTGTCTGTGTACCGATGTCTCGTATCAGCTTGCAGGATTCCATCAACCCTAAGTCCCTATCGGAGGACATTGTCGAGGAACACCCCCGACAATTGGCGCCGTCTGTGGGAAACCTGCAGGCACCAGATCAGTCATCGGCAGATCTGATCATGTCGTCGACATCTTCATCGGCACCGCCACCACCAGCTCTGGGAAGTCCGATCCGATTTGGCTCCTACGAGTTTACCCCGCATAGCGATTCTTCTCGCTCGAATTTCTCGGATCTGCAAGGAAACATGGAGATGACTATCGGCAGCGTCCACTACAACGTCAACGCGGAGGGAATCCTCCAGCTGCTAGAGTCGCCCACCTCCGAATCAATGAGTCCTAGCGCGTCGACATCGCTCGATCTATTGGCTGGCCTGACAGAGTCGATGGACTCGCCCGCACCTTCGACTCCTCGTTCAGCATCCTCAATGTCGGTGGGATCCGACGAACCCATGTCTTCAGAACTAACCTCCTACTACTGCTCAAACTGCGACGCCAGGCACGGTTTGGGATCAAGCGACACACCGTTCATCTGCAATGCCCGATACTCGTCAGGAGAAGACAGCGTCGGCAGCATCGTCCCGAGAACCACCCGAAGAACAGCACACCATCAGGTCTACGTCGCCAACAATACAGGAAATACAAGGCACGGAGGAGACGGAGACCGCACGCCTCGTTCCAGCAGGAGGGCGAGCTTCGAAAATAGCGCTAGCAATCGCGACAGCGACTATACCATCGCGGATGAAGAGTGGGCTGCGGCCAGAACAGCCGTACTCAACAACACCCCGCTCCCCGCAGGAACCTCGGTTGGAACCCTAAACGCATACCGCTCTATACTAGAGAAAAACCGGGAGCACCTGTCGAGAGAGCAAGCTACCCTCGAGAGACGTCTATCTGCGGCAGAACGATCCAGCGAGCGACGGAGAGCCTCACAAGGAAGCGCTTCCCGAAGCGCTCTTGGAGCAGGAAAACATCGGTCAAGACTGTCCAGGCTCTCAGAAGACGACGCCAGAGAAATAACGTCGAATCTAACCAAGTCTTTCATGACCACGGATACCGCAGGCATGCCACGACCGAAGAACGTTGCGGGAGCAACAGCCAATCTCGCCGCGTACCTCATCAACCAACGCCCCGAAGGATCCATGGCGCAAGCTCATCGCGGTGCCCTAGAAAGTCTCGCCATATTGGGAAACAATCTAGTCCCGCAGAAGGAGAAAACCACGGCACAGGCCAGTGGTTCGAAACATCGGGCGAGAGATGCTCGGGATGAAATCACCCAGAGCCGAATCGATAAAGCAAGACGACGACGCGCCGCCAGGAAGGATGACGACAGTGACTCCTCAGACGAGGATCAAGAGTACGATGGTGAACTAAGGGGAGCCGATTGCTTGAGTTACAAAATCCGCGAGACAATGCCACCCAAGAAATTCAAGCCTACTCCCACCGACGCTGCCAAGTATGATGGGCAGCAGGAACCAAGATCTTGGATAGATGATTACCTGCAGACTGTGATTCTGCATAAAGGGAACCAGATAGCAGCAATGCAGTGCTTGCAGCTCTACTTAAAGGACTCAGCGCGAGCTTGGTTAAGGGGGCTGCCGAAAGGCTCCATCAAATCATGGGACGACCTGGTGGATGCCTTCGTTGCTAACTTCCAGGCAACGTACAAAAGACCCGTCGGGATTGAGGAGCTACGCAGCTGCCAGCAGAAGCAGAAGGAATCGATGCGCTCTTACATAGGGAGGTTCACCAAACTCCTAAACGCTGCCGAAGATGTATCTGTAGACAGAGCAATCGACGCTTTCAGCGATGGCGTCCGACGCGAAAGTTACATAGAAGAACTTGGACGCAAAAAGCCAAAAACCATCACCAAACTGATGGAAATCGCCAACAGTTGGGCTGATGGCGAGGACAACGTGCGAAGACCACGACAGCGCAGTGATGACGAAGACGATGACCAGCCAAAACACGACTCGGGCAGTCGAAGGGATCGGAACAAAAGGAGGAAAAATCGCAACTACGACGACAACAATCTGGTAGCCGCAGGATACTCCGATCGACATGATGATCGGTATGATGAAAGAAGAGACGATCGACAAGATGGCAACCGGAACAACTCTGGAAACCGCGGCAATTATAAGCCACGGCAACAGAGGGCTCCCGAGTTACCCTATGCTGAACAGATCAACGCCCCCTGTTACTTGCACTCGTATGTCGACTCCAAGGACGGCAAAACGAAGTCAAGCCACCTTCTCAGGGATTGTCGACAGTTCCTTGACATGCATAAACTCATCCAGCAGTCAGGACAGCAATCGATACGTCTCCAACGTATCGATAATTTCTTATGTTCCATGCTACTTTATTGATGATACCTACATGTTTTATGCACATTATATGTCATATTTATGCATTTTCTGGAACTAACCTATTAACAAGATGCCGAAGAGCCAGTTGCTGTTTTC
Organism: Lolium multiflorum; assembly: GCA_030979885.1. Taxonomy (NCBI): domain Eukaryota; kingdom Viridiplantae; phylum Streptophyta; class Magnoliopsida; order Poales; family Poaceae; genus Lolium; species Lolium multiflorum. Next base: position 95,154,289 of record CM061749.1, read on the forward strand.
TGCTGTTTTTGGTTTCAGAAATCCTAGTAAAGAAATATTCTCGGAATTGGACGAAACTTTCGCCCAGGGTCCTATTTTTGCACGAAGCTTCCAAGACCGAAGAGATAACGATGGGGCCACGAGGCGGCCGTAGGGGTGGCCGGGCGCGGCCCAAGCCCGGCCGCGCCGACCTACCCCCGGGGCCCCTCGTGTGGCCCCGCGACCCTCCGCCTACTTAAAGCCTCCGTCGCGAAACCCCCAGTACCGAGCGCCACGATACGGAAAACCTTACCGAGACGCCGCCGCCGCGAATACCATCTCGGGGATTCGGAGATCCGGCACCCGCCGGAGAGGGGATTCATCTCCTGAGGACTCTACACCGCCATGGTCGCATCCGGAGTGATGAGTGAGTAGTCCACCCTGACCATGGGTCCATAGCAGTAGCTAGATGGTCGTCTTCTCCTTGTTGTGCTTCATTGTTGGATCTTGTGAGTTGCCTAACATGATCAAGATCATCTATCTGTAATACTATATGTTGTGTTTGTCGGGATCCGATGGATAGAGAGTACTATGATTATGGTGATTATCAATCTATTGTTTATGTGTTGTTTATGATCTTGCATGCTCTCCTTTATTAGTAGAGGCTCTGGCCAAGTTTTTACTCTTAACTCCAAGAGGGAGTATTTATGCTCGATAGTGGGTTCATGCCTCCATTGAATCTGGGACAGTGACAGAAAGTTCTAAGGTTGTGGATGTGCTGTTGCCACTAGGGATAAAACATTGATTCTATGTCTAAGGATGTAGTTGTTGATTACATTACGCACCATACTTAATGCAATTGTCTGTTGCTTTGCAACTTAATACTGGAGGGGGTTCGGATGATAACCTGAAGGTGGACTTTTTAGGCATAGATGCAGTTGGATGGCGGTCTATGTACTTTGTCGTAATGCCCAATTAAATCTCACTATATTTATCATATCATGTATATGCATTGTTATGCCTTTCTCTATTTGTCAATTGCCCGACTGTAATTTGTTCACCCAACATGCTTTTATCTTATGGGAGAGACACCTCTAGTGAACTGTGGACCCCGGTCCTATTCTTTACATAGCATACAATCTACTGAAATTGTGTTTACTGTTTTTGCAAACATCTTCCACTCGATACGTTTAATCCTTTGTTACAGCAAGCCGGTGAGATTGACAACCTCACTGTTTCGTTGGGACAAAGTACTTGGGTTGTGTTGTGCAGGTTCCGTTGGCGCCGGAATCCTGGTGTTGCGCCGCATCACATTTCGCGACCATCAACCTTCAACGTGCTTCTTGGCTCCTACTGGTTCGATTAAACCTTGGTTTCTTACTGAGGGAACACTTGCCACTGTGCGCATCATACCTTCCTCTTGGGGTTCCCAACGGACGTGTACATCTACGCGCATCAAGCACTTTTTCTGGCGCCGTTGCCGGGGAGATCAAGACACGCTGCAAGGGGAGTCTCCACTTCTCAATCTCTTTACTTTGTTTTTGTCTTGCTTTATTTTATTTACTACTTTGTTTGCTGCACTAAATCAAAACACAAAAAAATTAGTTGCTAGTTTTACTTTATTTACTGTCTTGCTCTCTATATTAAAAACACAAAAAAATTAGTTACTTGCATTTACTTTATCTAGTTTGTTTTATTTACCGTTGCTAAAATGAATACTCCTGAAAATACTAAGTTGTGTGACTTCACAAATGCAAATAATAATGATTTCCTATGCACACCTATTGCTCCACCTGCTACTACAGCAGAATTCTTTGAAATTAAACCTGCTTTACTGAACTTGGTTATGAGAGATCAATTTTCTGGTGCTAGTTCTGATGATGCTGCTGCCCATCTCAATAATTTTGTTGAACTTTGTGAAATGCAAAAGTATAAAGATGTAGATGGTGATATTATTAAATTTAAAGTGTTTCCTTTCTCATTAAGAGGAAGAGCTAAAGATTGGTTGCTATCTTTGCCTAAGAATAGTATTGATTCATGGACTAAATGCAAGGATGCTTTTATTGGTAGATATTATCCTCCCGCTAAAATTATATCTTTGAGAAGTAGCATAATGAATTTTAAGCAATTAGATACTGAACATGTTGCTCAAGCTTGGGAGAGAATGAAAACTTTGGTAAAGAATTGCCCAACCCATGGACTGACTACTTGGATGATCATCCAAACCTTCTATGCAGGACTAAATTTTTCTTCGCGGAATTTATTGGATTCAGCTGCTGGAGGTACCTTTATGTCCATCACATTGGGGGCGGCTACAAAACTTCTTGATGATATGATGATAAATTACTCTGAATGGCACACGGAAAGAGCTCCACAAGGTAAGAAGGTAAATTCTGTTGAAGAAACCTCTTCCTTGAGTGATAAGATTGATGTGATTATGTCTATGCTTGTGAATGGTAGATCTAATGTAGATCCAAATAATGTTCCTTTAGCTTCATTGGTTGCTCAAGAAGAAAATGTTGATGTGAATTTCATTAAAAATAATAATTTCAACAACAATGCTTATAGGAACAACTCTGGTAATAACTATAGGCCATATCCTTCTGCTAATGGTAATGGTTATGGTAATTCTTATGGGAATTCTTACAATAATAATAAGAGTGTACCCTCTGGTCTTGAAGCTATGCTTAAAGAATTTATTAGTACACAAACTGCTTTTAACAAATCTGGAGGAAAAGCTTGATAAAATTGATACTATTGCTTCTAGAGTTGATAGACTTGCCTCTGATGTAAATCTTTTAAAATTGAAAGTTATGCCTAATAATGATATTGATAATAAGATTACTACTACAGCAAATGCCATCCAAGTTAGAATTAATGAGAATATAAGATTAATGGCTGAACTGCGTGCTAGGTGGGATAGAGAAGAAAATGAAAAACTAGCTAAAGAGAATAATGTAGCTAAAGTTTGGACTATTACCACCACTAGTAATGCTAATTCTCCACATGTTGCTGCACCTCCTACTATCAATGGTAATATAATTGGTGTTGGCAATGTTTCTACTCCTAGTGCAAAAAGCTACAAATTGCTAAAATGCTAAACTGCTTGTGATAAAACTGCTGAATTTTTTTCCAACCTTGGGAACAATGATCCCATTGCTGTAGCTCATAATGATTTAGATTTTGATGATTGCCACATCTCTGAAGTTATAAAGTTCTTGCAAAAACTTGCTAAAAGTCCTAATGCTAGTGCTATAAATTTAGCCTTTACAAAACATATTACAAATGCTCTCATAAAAGCTAGAGAAGAGAAACTAAAACTTGAAACTTCTATTCCTAGAAAGTTAGAAGATGGTTGGGAGCCCATCATTAAAATGAAATTCAATGACTTTGAATGTAATGCCTTATGTGATCTTGGTGCAAGTATTTCTGTTATGCCTAAAAAGATTTATGATATGCTTAACTTGCCACCATTGAAGAATTGTTATTTGGATGTTAATCTTGCCGATAATGTTAAAAAGAAACCTTTGGGGAGGATTGATAATGTGCATATTACGGTTAACAATAACCTTGTCCCCGTTGATTTTGTTGTCTTGGATATCGAATGCAATGCATCTTGTCCAATTGTGTTGGGAAGACCTTTTCTTCGAACCGTTGGTGCCGTTATTGATATGAGGGAAGGTAATATTAAATACCAATTTCCTCTCAAGAAAGGTATGGAACACTTCCCTAGAAAGAGAATGAATTTGCCTTTGATTCTATTATTAGAACAAGTTATGATGTTGATGCTTCTACTCTCGATAATACTTGATTTGCACTTTCTGCGCCTAGCTGAAAGGCGTTAAAGAAAAGCGCTTATGGGAGACAACCCATGTTTTTACCTACAGCAATTTTTTGTTTTGTTGAGTCTTGGAAGTTGTTTACTACTGTAGCAACCTCTCCTTATCATGTTTTTGTGCCAAGTAAAGTTTCTATGTCAAAGTTGATGATTATATTTGGGATCGCTGCGCAGAAACAGCATTGCTGTCTGTCACGAATCTGGGCACAGTTCTCTGTAGAAAATTCGAAAAAATCTGCCAATTTACGAGCGTGATCCTCAGATATGTACGCAACTTTCATTAGTTTTGAGTTTTTCCATTTGAGCAAGTATGGTGCCAGCTTTAAATTCGTCTTTACGGACTGTTCTGTTTTTGACAGATTCTGCCTTTTATTTCGCATTGCCTCTTTTGCTATGTTGGATTTATTTCTTTGATCCACTAATGTCCAGTAGCATTATGCAATGTCCAGAAGTGAAAATAATGATTGTGTCACCTCTGAATGAGTGAATTATTAATGATGCACTAACCCTCTAATGAGTTTGCTTGAAGTTTGGTGTGAAGGAAGTTTTCAAGGGTCAAGAGGAGAATGATATACTATGATCAAGAGGAGTGAAAGCTCTAAGCTTGGGGATGCCCCGTGGTTCACCCCTGCATATTTTAAGAAGACTCAAGCGTCTAAGCTTGGGGATGCCCAAGGCATCCCCTTCTTCATCGACAACATCATCAGGTTCCTCCCCTGAAACTATATTTTTATTCAATCACATCTTGTGTTCTTTGCTTGGAGCGTCGGTTTGTTTTTGTTTTTGTTTTTGTTTGAATAAGATGGATCCTAGCATTCACTTTGTGGGAGAGAGACACGCTCCGCTGTTGCATATGGACACATGTGTCCTTAGGCTTTACTCATAATGTTCATGGCGAAGTTTCTTCTTCGTTAAATTGTTATATGGTTGGAATTGGAAAATGCTACATGTAGTAATTCTAAAATGTCTTGGATAATGTGATACTTGGCAATTGTTGTGCTCATGTTTAAGCTCTTGCATCATATGCTTTGCACCCATTAATGAAGAAATACATAGAGCTTGCTTAAATTTGATTTGCATATTTGGTTTCTCTAAGGTCTAGATAATATCTAGTATTGAGTTTTGAACAACAAGGAAGACGGTGTAGAGTCTTATAATGTTTACAATATGTCTTTTATGTGAGTTTTGCTGCACCTGTTCATCCTTGAGTTTGCTTCAAATAACCTTGCTAGCCTAAACCTTGTATCGAGAGGGAATACTTCTCATGCATCCAAAATCCTTGAGCCAACTACTATGCCATTTGTGTCCACCATACCTACCTACTACATGGTATTTCTCCGCCATTCCAAAGTAAATTGCTTGAGTGCTACCTTTAAAATTCCATCATCCACCTTTGCAATATATAGCTCATGGGACAAAGTAGCCTTAAAAACTATCGTAGTATTGAATATGTACTTATGCACTTTATATTTTATTAAGTTGCTTGTTGTGCGATAACCATGCTTCTGGGGAACGCCATCAACTATTGTTGAATATCATGTGAGTTGCTATGCATGTCCGTCTTGTCTGAAGGATCTATCATTTTAGTGGTTGGAGCATGCAAAATTGTTAGAGAAGAACATTGGGCCGCTAACTAAAGCCATGAACCATGGTTGAAGTTTCAGTTTGGACATATATCCTCAATCTCATATGAGAATAATAATTGTTGCTACATGCTTATGCATTTAAGAGGAGTCCATTATCTGTTGTCCATGTTGTCCCGGTATGGATGTCTAAGTTGAGAATAATCAAAAGCGAGAAATCCAAAATGCGAGCATTCTCCTTAGACCTTTGTACAGGCGGCATGGAGGTACCCCTTTGTGACACTTGGTTGAAACATGGCATGCAAAGATCCGGTAGTCCAAGCTAAGTAGGACGAGGTGCGGGCACTATTAGTATACTATGCATGAGGCTTGCAACTTGTAAGATATAATTTACATAACTCATATGCTTTATTACTACCGTTGACAAAATTGTTTCATGTTTTCAAAATAAAAGCTCTAGCACAAATACAGCAATCGATGCTTTCCTCTTGAAGGACCTTTCTTTTACTTTTATTGTTGAGTCAGTTTACCTATCTCCTTCCACCTTAAGAAGCAAACACTTGTGTGAACTGTGCATTGATTCCTACATACTTGCATATTGCACTTATATTACTTTATGTTGACAATATCCATGAGATATACATGTTATAAGTTGAAAGCAACCGCTGAAACTTAATCTTCCTTTGTGTTGCTTCAACACCTTTACTTTGATTTATTGCTTTATGAGTTAACTCTTATGCAAGACTTATTGATGCTTGTCTTGAAGTACTATTCATGAAAAGTCTTTGTCATATGATTCACTTGTTTACTCATGTCATTACTTTTGTTTTGATCGCTGCATTCATTACATATATTTACAAATAGTATGATCAAGATTATGATGGCATGTCACTTCAGAAATTATCTTTGTTATCGTTTTACCTGCTCGGGACGAGCAGAACTAAGCTTGGGGATGCTGATACGTCTCCAACGTATCGATAATTTCTTATGTTCCATGCTACTTTATTGATGATACCTACATGTTTTATGCACATTATATGTCATATTTATGCATTTTCTGGAACTAACCTATTAACAAGATGCCGAAGAGCCAGTTGCTGTTTTTGGTTTCAGAAATCCTAGTAAAGAAATATTCTCGGAATTGGACGAAACTTTCGCCCAGGGTCCTATTTTTGCACGAAGCTTCCAGACCGAAGAGATAACAAGGGGCCACGAGGCGGCCAGGTGGCCGGCGCGGCCAAGCCCTGGCCGCGCCGACCTACCCCCGGGCCCTCGTGTGCCCCCCGCGCTGACCCTCCGCCTACTTAAAGCCTCCGTTGCGAAACCCCCGGACCGAGAGCCACGATACGGAAAACCTTCGAGACGCCGCCGCCGCGAATCCCATCTCGGGGATTCAGGAGATCGCCCCGGCACCCGCCGGAGAGGGGATTCATCTCCCCGAGGACTCTACACCGCCATGGTCGCTCCGGAGTGATGAGTGAGTAGTCCACCCCTGGACCATGGGTCCATAGCAGTAGCTAGATGGTCGTCTTCTCCTTGTTGTGCTTCATTGTTGGATCTTGTGAGCTGCCTAACATGATCAAGATCATCTATCCGTAATACTATATGTTGTGTTTGTCGGGATCCGATGGATAGAGAGTACTATGATTATGGTGATTATCAATCTATTGTTTATGTGTTGTTTATGATCTTGCATGCTCTCCGTTATTAGTAGAGGCTCTGGCCAAGTTTTTACTCTTAACTCCAAGAGGGAGTATTTATGCTCGATAGTGGGTTCATGCCTCCATTGAATCTGGGACAGTGACAGAAAGTTCTAAGGTTGTGGATGTCGTTGCCACTAGGGATAAAACATTGATTCTATGTCTAAGGATGTAGTTGTTGATTACATTACGCACCATACTTAATGCAATTGTCTGTTGCTTTGCAACTTAATACTGGAGGGGGTTCGGATGATAACCTGAAGGTGGACTTTTTAGGCATAGATGCAGCTTGGATGGCGGTCTATGTACTTTGTCGTAATGCCCAATTAAATCTCACTATATTTATCATATCATGTATATGCATTGTTATGCCTTTCTCTATTTGTCAATTGCTCGACTGTAATTTGTTCACCCAACATGCTTTTATCTTATGGGAGAGACACCTCTAGTGAACCGTGGACCCCGGTCCTATTCTTTACATAGCATACAATCTACTGCAATTGTGTTTACTGTTTTCTTTGCAAACATCTTCCACTCGATACGTTTAATCCTTTGTTACAGCAAGCCGGTGAGATTGACAACCTCACTGTTTCGTTGGGACAAAGTACTTGGGTTGTGTTGTGCAGGTTCCGTGTTGGCGCCGGAATCCCTGGTGTTGCGCCGCATCACATTTCGCGACCATCAACCTTCAACGTGCTTCTTGGCCTACTGGTTTGATTAAACCTTGGTTTCTTTCTGAGGGAACACTTGCCACTGTGCGCATCATACCTTCCTCTTGGGTTCCCAGCAGTCAGGACAGCAAGCGTTACCACCTCCTCCTCCACCTCCACCACAGCACCAAGTCCAGCAGGCTCAACCTCATCAACCCAACGAGGCGTTCCCACCACCACGTGGGCAGATGAGTATGATCCACAAGACGGGTGTCTCGAGAAGAGAGATGAAGAAGCTCACTAGAGAAATCAATCTGGCCGAAAGCATCATGGCAAACATCCCTGAGTATGTCGAGTGGTCCTCTCAGAACATTACGTTCAGTCGAGCAGACCACCCGATGACCATACCGAAACCGGGACACGCTGCCCTGGTAGTTGAGGCACAGATAGGGGGATTCAAGATGAGCAAAGTCTTTATGGATGGTGGGAGCGGGTTAAACCTGATTTTCGTCGACACAATCAAAAGTATGGGGATCACCATGGGAATGCTGGAAGAGACAGACACCTGCTTCCACGGGATTTTGCCAACTGGACCAGGTTATTCCCTTGGAAGAATTTACCTGAACGTTGTCTTCGGCAGATCCGACAATTTCAGGAAGGAGAAGATCGAGTTTGAGGTAGTGAACTGGGAGTCACAGTATCATGCTATACTCGGGAGACCAGCCTACGCCAAGTTCATGGCCGTGCCGCACTACGCTTATCTCAAGCTGAAGATGCCTGGCAACAAAGGGACAAACATTACAGTCCATGGAAGTTTTTCGCGCTCAGACAGTTGCGACCGCGATTTCCAGAGGATCGCGGCGAAGTTTGGGAGCAAGCAAGAATTTATTAAACCTCCACCTAAGTTGTTGCTGCGTGAAATCAAGGAAGAAAAGGATGACAGGGGAAGCAAAAGGAAGCCAGCCGACCTTGCTCTTAAAGCCTCGACAGCAGAAGCCTCAGCAGCAGGAGCTTTGGCAACAAAAGCTTCGGCAGTCAAAGGTTCGGCAGTTGATGATGCAGAAGACATAGAAAACAGCAAGACGCTGGCAGTCACTGCTCAAACCCCTGGTGAAATCAACAACGCCGCGGCTACCCCTAACATGGTGAAGAAGCCAGAGGAAGAGAAGAACCCCTTCCTTGCTTAAGCAGTTTATCAGCATTTATTTTTGTTTTTCCTTTAGTATAAACAGGGCTTTCCCTTTCGCCCTCCAGCATTGTGCTTACCTTATCAATAAGAACTTAAGCTTCGATTCTTTGTTAAGCATTGCAGTGGCTACAAACTTCTAAGCCCCATCACTATACAAACATAGTACAGGGCGGAAGATCGTGCTCCAGAAAGCCTCTACGAGCGCTAGAAAGATGTTCACCCCTTCCCTCTGCTATAGATGCCTCTACGAGTGCCGTAAATAGCAAGAGTTTGGAAATACACATAAACAACAACCCACGTTTGATATTTCGCTTATGGAAATATCAAGGAACAACGGGCTCATCGACAGAATCACTACACCCGAAATATTCGGGAGTGTCTGTCGAAATTTACAACGGTTGAAAGCAAAGTTGCGCACACAACAGGTTTAGCAAGACCTGCAACACGAGCTGATCACTCACATGATTTGCTAAACCAACCAACATACATACATTCAAAAACGAGCAACCAAGATTCGCTCAAAATTGAAACTTGCCAACGGCAATAACATGGTAAAAATACATATGCATGTATCTACCAAATGAAAAGGCGTCATCCACACGCTTGGATAAAGTTGTCAAACTATTTACAAACAGTTATTAAAACCCTGAGATCACCCTTGTGGAGTTTCTTTTTCTTCAGGTACCTTCGAATCTCTCTCGAGTCTGTCGACAATTATGTTCGCGGGCAACAACACCTTCGGATACAGTGCTTCCAACTCTCCAGTAACGTTGGCAATCGAGAGTAAACCTGCTGAAGGATAACGGGCAAGTACAAGAGCAAGCGTAAACTTGGCTCCTGCAAAAACTTGCGCACGCACCAAGTCCCGGATCTTCCTGGCGTTACCAAACTCCGACATTAACGCAAGAAGCGTGGGGGGAACTGCGTTCAAAGGAAACATCGTCTTCCAAACCACCCTCATGGCTCTATAGCATTTGTCGAAGAAGTGGTGGACCTGTTGAACTCGATCCTGAAACCGTGCGACAGCCGATGCCTTCGAGTGTTCTCGCCAGAAAATTTCTTCGGCTGAGGATAACTCGACCAAGGCATTCACACGATCGTGAATCCGTTTGCTCTCTTCCGCACGATTCAGAGCTATGACTGATAAGGAAGCAAAAAAGGATCAGAGAAAATGCTATCAACCAAAGGGTAAAGAGATTAAAGGACTCACAGTTCAAGCTCTCGGTAGCCTTATGTAGCTCAGTAAGAGCATACCGCTCCACGTCGGCTGCAGTCTCGCTCTTCTTGTTGATAATCGCGGCCAGGGCATAAGTGCTGCGCAGGTCTTTCTCCATCTGGGCGATCCGATCCTTCATCCGTTGGATCCGATCGTTTTCGGGAACAACACCAGAGGAGTCATCAACAAACGAGGGCACTGGGAAAACCTGCAGGCAACAGTGTTAAAGAGGATAGTATGGTCAAATTAAACATTCAGCAAAACTCCCATCGGGAGAGGTATAAGCAATCCCTATCAGGAGAAGCACAAGTGAAGATATTACGATAAAAACATGCTGGCAACATTGCCGGCATAATATTCATTACAAACTTAAAGTTCTCACAGCAGAATAATGTTCCATGCTAGCCCAAGGGTAAAAATGTTACAACAATCAAGGAGCCTGAGTCTGGGTCGACAGGCTAGGGCCAACCGATGTTTTTCTCGAGACTAAATCAAGGAGCTGGCGAGCACAAGTACGGGCAGACGCCGTAAAAGTACTTAGATCAATAGATTGCCCATCTTTTCCTTTCGGCAGCTCCTTAGTCATTTCTTCAATGTCAGCCTTAAAGCCGTAACCCATCATAAGTTGGAAGGCAAGTAGGGCGCCATAGGTACGCGAGGTACGCTTGAATACCTCAATGACCTCCTTGGTGTCGATTGCGAAAGCATCGATTAGCTGCCCCAGAGTCTTCTCCTGCGTGGCCTTGGGGAATATCATCGAGTGCATCCGCGCCAGAGCACCCTTTCCTTTGTCAAGGAGCCCCCGGGTGAGTTGGTGAGCGGCGAGAACCGTCGACACACCGTTTGCCGGAGAGTTGCTCGGAACTTTGTCCAAGGCAGTAGCAGGGATGTCGGCAGCTTCTACAAGTAGTCAAAAAGAAATCATTGACGAAGAAGCAGATCCATAAAAAAAATCTACATGGGACGCAGGAACTTACCAAGCAAGGCCAAGGCAGATTGCCGGAGGAGTTCATCTTTTTCTGCCGTCCGAGCTTCCTCCTCCTTCAGCCGCTCCTTCAGCTTCTTTAGCTCTTCTTTCAGGGAGTCGACCTCCTGGCGAGCTATGGCGGCCTTTTTGATGGCACCTTCCAACTTTGAAGAGGAAGACTTAGCCTCCTCCTGCAGCCGAATCTTGTCCGCCTCTAGAGAGGTGAATTGAGAGGCGAAGGCCTCCAAAGAGGATATCACACCTCGTAGATCCTTGAAAAAAGGAAATGTTTGACAAGGATCGTTAAGCAAAAACATGTTCTGAAAGGTCCTCGTTAGATTCAGCAAAGACTTACAGAAGGAGGAGCTGCAGCAGCAGCAGGAGCATCTTTCCCTTTGGAAAGGGAGGAGGCTGTCGATGCCTGCATCACAGGAGCCGCTTTAAGAGCCGAAGCTTCGGAAGCCGCGGCAGCCGGTGAAACAGCATCAGATTTGGCCCTCTTGGGCGGAGGCTCAGTAAAAGTATCATCGCTGCAAGGAAGATTCGATTAATCAAGTTATCAGAAGAATTTGAAAAAGTCAAGAAAGTTGAAAATAGTAAGAAGAAAAGCACTTACAAATCAAGGAGGTCATCTTCGTCGGCAAAACCGCCGATTGACCTCTTCATAGGAGAAGCCCTGGTCTCCTCCGCAGCTGCATCAACAAAGGCATTGTGATCAGCGACGTCATTGCGCACTGATCCCTCTGTGTCGCAAGTATCACCGGCTGATGGGGGAGATTGGCATGGGCAGTTTCAGAATCTATCGGGTCATCAGGCTCGTTGAATGGGCTTGTGTGCTCAACAGTACGAAAGTCAACAGGCTCTGAAGAGCCTCTTCCTTCGGAAGTGTCATTTGGTAAGATATGTAAATCCTCGGAGGCTGCGAAGGTCTGTCGAAGGGAAAAGTAAGTGAGGATAACTGAAATACATGACGGTAGCAGCATACCAAGAATTTAAGGGGAAAATTACCTCTGGTGCTGGATGATCAGCATCGAAAGGAATATATGGAGATATCAGCGGGATCGAATCCTCTTGACTAAAGGAAGTGAGGCGACGGACTTCATCAAGCAGTTCCTTTTCTGATAATTCGGCAGCGTTGATTCTAGTTTCATCTTTTGGGCCTGAATACAACCACATCGGGTGGACCCTAGCCATGATTGGTTGGACTCGACGTTTCAGAAACACTGCCGCTACTTCTGTACCGACCATGGTTTGCCCGTCAGCCTCCTTGATCCGAAGGAATCTGGCAAATAATTCATCGGCTGTTGTTTTTTCGTCGGGAGAGAGGACATTTTTCCAAGAATTCTTAGGCTTGGCCTCAAGGACGTCGACAAAGCGAGGGAGCTGGCATTCGGGTGACGGAGAATCCTTGATGTAGAACCACTTCAATCTCCACCCTTGCACGGACTCTCTCATTGGGAAATTGAAATAATTAACATCTGAACGAGCTACGAATCCTACTCCTCCGGTGACAAAAGATCCATTGCTACTGCTGTATCTCTTCACGTAAAAGATCTTCTTCCACAAACCAAAATGGGGCTCAACGCCCAGATATGCTTCGCAGAGGGTAATGAACACAGCAACGTGAAGAATCGAGTTGGGAGTGAGTTGCCACAGTTGGACTTCGTAAGTTCGCAGGAGATAGAGGAGGAATTCGTGAACAGGAAGGGAAAGGCCTCGGTACAAGAACGATAGGAACATCACGGTAAAACCGGCAGGAGGGTTAGGTCGAGAAATCGCACCTGGAAAGATTACGTTCCCCTCGTCGGAGGAGATCAGTCCCAGGCTTCGGGACCTTTTCTCGTCACGCTTGGTGACGGTCGAGGCTGTCCAATCGCCAGGCTTGGCTGTTGAACTTGGTGGCGCCGGCGGCGCCGGAGCTGGAGGAGGAGCGTTGGGGGCGACCTCCTTCGCAAGAACCGAAGAAGATCTGGCGGCGGCACCGACGCTCGTGGAGCTGGCGGCGGCACTAGGGATTTTCTTCTTCACCATTGCGAGATCTGAACAAATCGGAAAGATAGTGGTGGCGGCGCGAGCTCCAGTCGCGAACACAAGAAGAGCAAGAACAACGAAGAAGACGAATGGAGGAGAATGAAAGGGATCTTTTATCTCTTAAGGAACTTAAGGAAGGCTTCGTATTGTTAAATGGGCCTTTCCCCAGTTAATGATCGCAGAAATCGAGGAGGTGCCTTGTTAACCGTGTAAAGAGGAGCAGGAATTGCTTGAAAACAGGGCTGGCAGGTCATGTCTTATCAGTCAAAATCAGGGGACAGAAAAACGTCATCAATGACGTCATGAAGAATGATTGCATGCGAAGGGATAAGAAAGAATCGGGTGATCAACTTGAGCCTATGCGCGGATTGCAGGCATCCGCACTTAGGCTCGGGGGCTACTCCCATCGGGAGCGCTGTCGCGCACCCGATAAAATGAGGACTCGAAGGAAATAATTGACTCAAGTCTGCGCCCAGGCGTAATACGCCCGCGCCCAGACTCGGGGGCTACTCCCATCGGGAGCGCTGGATGCGCACCCGACATAACTTTTTTCGCACTCCAGGATCATGCCCGGGGACTTGATTCTGTGTAGGGTAACGTTGTTTTGCCATCGGCAGTTAACCAACAAAAGTTGGGCACGTTATTCGGTATCCCTTGCATAAAGAAAATGTATCGGATGCACTACAAGAGGCTTGCAGGAAAAGCTTCGGCAGAAGAAGATGTTCGAGTGGTACAACTTGAGTCTACGCACGGATCGCGAGCATCCGTACCTAGACTCGGGGGCTACTCCCATCGGGAGCGCTGACGCGCACCCGATAGAAGACAGAAGAAATGCAAGAACGATCAAGGAAAAGGAGTTCGGAAGAAGACATGCTTCAGTCTCTACCCGAACTATGTTCGGCTAGACACTCGGGGGCTACTGACGTGGGCATTACCCTTCGGGTAACCACTATTGCTCTACCCTATACGGCCCAGGTGGAGGCCCATGAAGGTACTCGAAGACAAGATGGGCCACTAGGACGGTGCGGCGAAAGATTACTTGAAGTACAAGACACGGAAAGAGCCGAAGAAGGAAAGATTAGAGATAGATCTATTGTAAACCTACCCGTACTCGACTAAACCTCTCGGGACCTGGCCACCTATATAAAGGCCAGGAGAGGGGCTATCGAGGACACGACCAATCTTAGCGATCTTAGCCAACAGAAGCTTAGAACTAGGTTACCCTAGCGATTAGCTATCTCGACGAGATCACAACCGAACTATTCGGCACCCCATTGTAACACTGTTTTCATTATAATCAAGAACAACAAGCAGGACGTAAGGGTTTTACCTCATCGAGGGCCCCGAATCTGGGTAAATCGCTCCCCCCGTTTGTCTGTGTACCGATGTCTCGTATCAGCTTGCAGGATTCCATCAATCCTAAGTCCCTATCGGAGGACATTGTCGAGGAACACCCCCGACACCTTTAGTACCGGCTGGTGGGTGCAACCGGTACTAAAGGTGGTTTTCTGTCATGTAACAAAGCTGTCGGTGGGATAAGGACGCGTGGTTAACCTTTAGTACCGGCTGGTGGGTGCAACCGGTACTAAAGGTGGTTTTCTGTCATGTAACAAAGTTGTCGGTGGGATAAGGACGCGTGGGTAACCTTTAGTACCGGCTGGTGGGTGCAACCGGTACTAAAGGTGGTTTTCTGTCATGTAACAAAGCTGTCGGTGGGATAAGGACGCGTGGGTAACCTTTAGTACCGGCTGGTGGGTGCAACCGGTACTAAAGGTGGTTTTCTGTCATGTAACAAAGCTGTCGGTGGGATAAGGACGCGTGGGTAACCTTTAGTACCGGCTGGTGGGTGCAACCGGTACTAAAGCTGTCGGCATGATAAGGACGCCCTGCTCGATGAGATAAAGCATGTAGCGCACGACACCCTGTCGAAGGAAGAAGACAAAGTAGAAGCGGCGCCGTGCCTATAAAAGGAGCATCGCCATGGCAAGCAGCTCAACAAGCCAACATGGATGGAGAGTTTCATCCCCATGGATGGAGGAAAGGGTTGGGAAATCTCCCGTGGCGGAACTTCTCGAAGATGCCCTTGGTGCACACGACCTATGGCATCTTCGGAAGTTCCGCCTCGGAAAAATTTCCCTGCAAGCCCGTGAAAGACTCCATCTCCTCTAACAATGTTGTGGAAGGATAGGGAAATCTCCCGTGGCGGAACTTCTCGAATATGCCCTTGGTGCACATGCCCTATATATGGCATATTCGGAAGTTCCGCCTTGGAAAAATTTCCATGCAAGCCCGTGAAAGCTCCATTGTTAACATCATTACACAAAAGTGATTTCCATATTGAGATACACAAGTTATGATCCCTATCTAGCTAGTTTTCCGAGTTTTCTTCGTCTGTTTCCCTTTCTTCTGACTGCGACGCAACCATGGACAATCTTCATTATTTAAGATGATGCTTGGGTCAGTTTTCACCTTGAAGGGTGGAATATCATCAAACTTATTATAATCTTCTGACATGTCTGTCTTGTCCTCTACTCCCATGATGTTTCTTTTTCCTGAAAGAACTATGTGCCGCTTTGGCTCATCGTATGATGTGTCCTCTTGCCTTTCTTTTCTTTTCTTCGGTTTGCTAGACATGTCCTTCACATAAAAAACCTGAGCCACTTCACTGGCTAGGACGAATGGTTCGGTGTCGTACCCTAGATTCTTGAGATCCACTGTAGTCATTCCGTACTGCGGGTCTACCTGTACCCCGTCTTTCAGGTTGAACCATTTGCACCGGAACAAAGGGACCTTGAAATTAGGTCCATATTCAAGTTCCCATATCTCCTCTATGTACCCATAATATGTGACCTTCTTCCCATTGTCATCTGCTGCATCAAAGCGGACACCACTGTTTTGGTTGGTGCTCTTTTTATCTTGGGCGAACGTGTAAAATGTGTTCCCATTAATCTCGTACCCTTGAAAAGTCGATATAGTCGAAGATGGTTGCTTGGCCAACAAGTATAGCTGCTCGTCATCAGTGGCATTCATGAGACGTGTTTGCAACCAACCGCCGAAAGTCTTCATGTGTTCTCCATCAATCCAATCTTCACGTTCCTCCGGGTATTTAGAGCGTAAGATATCCTTGTGTTCCTCTTTGTACGGAGCCACCAAGATGGAATTATGTAGAACTGTGTAGTGTGCTTGAGTGAAAGAATGTCCGTCCATACACGTTATTGCTTTCTTTCCTAGCGTGCCTTTTCCACGCAGTCTCCCCTCATAGCGTGATTCAGGAACACCGATCGGCTTAAGGTCAGGAATAAAGTCAACACAAAACTCAATGACCTCCTCTGTTCCATAGCCCTTGGAGATGCTTCCTTCTGGCCTAGCACGGTTATGAACATACTTCTTTAAGACTCCCATGAATCTCTCAAAGGGGAACATGTTGTGTAGAAATACAGGACCGAGAACGCCAATCTCTTCGACCAGGTGAACTAGGAGATGTGTCATAATATTGAAGAAGGATGGTGGGAACACCAACTCGAAGCTGACTAGACATTGGACCACATCCTTCTGTAAATTTTGTAGAGTAAGTGGATTGATCACCTTCTGAGAAATTGCATTGAGGAAAGCACATAGCTTCACAATGGGTACTCGAACATTTTCCGGCAGAAGCCCCCTCAATGCAACCGGAAGTAATTGTGTCATAATCACGTGGCAGTCATGAGACTTTAGGTTTTGAAACTTTTTCTCTGACATATTTATTATTCCCTTTATATTCGACGAGAAGCCAGACGGGACCTTGATGCTACTCAGGACTTCAAAAAAGATCTCCTTCTCTTCTTTGGTAAGAGCGTAGCTGGCAGGACCTTGATACTTCTCTGGATTCAGGTTGCTTCCTTCGTGGATACTTTGCTGGTCCTGCCGTGCATCCGGTGTATCTTTTGTCTTCCCATACACGCCCAAGAAGTTTAGCAGGTTCACGCAAAGATTTTTCGTCACGTGCATCACGTCGATTGCAGAGTGAACCTCTAAGAATTTCCAGTAGGGTAGCTCCCAAAATATCGACTTCTTCTTCCACATGGGTACATGTCCGTCAACATTCGGAACAGATTGTCCGCCGGGACCCTTTCCAAAGATCACTTTTAAATCCTTGACCATATCATATATAACTTCCCCAGTAGGGCGGGTAGGCTTCGTTCGGTTATCTGCCTCACCTCCGAAATGCTTTCCTCTCTTTCTTACGTGATGTTGTTTTGGAAGAAATCGACGATGCCCTAGGTACACATTCTTGTTTCCTAAATATATAGTGTCAGTCTCACCTAAACAGTGTGTGCATGCGTTGTATCCCTTGTTTGACTGCCCTGAAATGTTACTAAGAGCAGGCCAATCATTGATGGTTACAAACAACAACGCCCGTAGGTTAAATTCCTTTTGTTCGTGCTCATCCCACACAGGTACACCTTCGTCACGCCACAACAAAATCTTCCTACCAACACGCAATCCAAGCCAAGATGCAATCTAGAAGACGGTAGCAACGAGGGGATTGTCGAGACTCACCCTTGAAGAGATTCCAAAGCCTACAAGAGGAGGCTCTTGTTGCTGCGGTAGACGTTCACTTGCCGCTTGCAAAAGCGCGTAGAAGATCTTGATCACGATCGGTTCCGGCGCCACGAACGGGCAGCACCTCCGTACTCGGTCACACGTTCGGTTGTTGATGAAGACGACGTCCACCTCCCCGTTCCAGCGGGCAGCGGAAGTAGTAGCTCCTCTTGAATCCGACAGCACGACGGCGTGGTGTCGGTGGTGGTGGAGAAATCCGGCGGAGCTTCGCTAAGCGTGCGGGATGTGGTGGAGGAGAGAGACCGCTAGGGTTTGGGGAGAGAGGGGGTTGGGCGCCGGCCCTCTAAGGGGTGCGGCCAAGGCTGAGCCAAAGAGTGGCTGCCCCCCTCCCTCTCCTCCTCATTATATAGGTGGAAGCACCAAGAGTTCTAGTCCAAGTCTTCGAATAAGACCCCAACACTAAAACCTCCCATATGTGGGAAAACCTACCCAAGGTGGGAATCCCACTTGGGGTGGGATTCCCCCTTCCATGAGGGGGGTTGGCCGGCCACCCTAGGGGAGTCCACCATGGACTCCTCCCCTTTAGGGTTGGCTGGTCATGCAAGGTGGAGTCCCTCCGGGACTCTACTTTCCATGGTGATTTCTTCCGGACTTTTCTAGAATCTTCTAGAACCTGCCATAAATGCACCGGATCATTTCCAAACTTGGAATATGACTTCCTATATATGAATCTTATTCTCCGGACCATTCCGGACCTCCTCGTGATGTCCGGGATCTCATCCGGGACTCCGAACAAATATTCGAACTCCATTCCATATTCAAGTTCTACCATTTCAACATCCAACTTTAAGTGTGTCACCCTACGGTTCGTGAACTATGCGGACATGGTTGAGTACTTACTCCGACCAATAACCAATAGCGGGATCTGGAGATCCATAATGGCTCCCACATATTCAACGATGACTTTAGTGATCGAATGAACCATTCACATATGATACCAATTCCCTTTGTCACGCGATATTTTACTTGTCCGAGGTTTGATCATCGGTATCACTCTATACCTTGTTCAACCTCGTCTCGACAAGTACTCTTTACTCGTACCGTGGTATGTGGTCTCTTATGAACTTATTCATATGCTTGCAAGACATTAGAAGACATTCCACCGAGAGGGCCCAGAGTATATCTATCCGTCATCGGGATGGACAAATCCCACTGTTGATCCATATGCCTCAACTCATACTTTCCGGATACTTAATCCCACCTTTATAGCCACCCATTTACGCAGTGGTGTTTGGTGTAATCAAAGTACCTTTCCGGTATAAGTGATTTACATGATCTCATGGTCATAAGGACTAGGTAACTATGTATCGAAAGCTTATAGCAAATAACTTAATGACGAGATCTTATGCTACGCTTAATTGGGTGTGTCCATTACATCATTCATACAATGACATAACCTTGTTATTAATAACATCCAATGTTCATGATTATGAAACTAATCATCCATTAATCAACAAGCTAGTTTAAGAGGCATACTAGGGACTTCTTGTTTGTCTACATATCACACATGTACTAATGTTTCGGTTAATACAATTATAGCATGATATATAAACATTTATCATAAACATAAAGATATAAATAATAACCATTTTATTATTGCCTCTAGGGCATATCTCCTTCAGTCTCCCACTTGCACTAGAGTCAATAATCTAGTTTACATTTGTAAAGATATAACACCTTGGCCTTCTGGTGCTTTATCATGTATTGCTCACGGGAGAGGTTTTAGTCAACGGATCTGACACGCTCAGAAACGTATGTATTTTGTAATTCATTTGCGTCTCAACGCATCACTCATTTCCAAATGAGTCGGTATTAAATATGTTTGGTCTTCTGGTGGAACCTTAATTCCGCGGTCTGAAATATGTCACTAATATTGTCACACACAATATAGCTTCAAAGTTCTGACTCTGTCGGAACTACACCAAGTTCTCAAAGAACCTCTTGACTTAACATCCTTTGTCATTGTCAAAACAATGACATACTTTGCCTTCTTTTGTAGAATCCGTCACAATATTTAGAACTCTTCTAAATCTAGCATAGACAACTTCTAGCTCATTGTGCTACCTTTTAAACAACACTTAGTCTAATTTGAGATTGAAATTATATTTTATATGTGACAAAACCAATATCGATGCAACATCTTACAGCGATTTGTTTGTCATTTCTCCATACAAAACTATATGTATATTCTTGGTTCTTCTTAAGTACTTCAAGAATATTCTTACTGTTTTTCAATGATCATCTCATGAATCATTCTGGTATATGCTCATAACATTTTAGAGCACAAGATATCTGATTGTGTACATATTATTAGTGATCTAAAATCACTTATGTGTTTTTACTCATTGAGTGTCAGATACACTCAAGTCTTGTTAAAACTTCACATGACAAGAACATCTTCTTAATATTTCTATATTGAACTATTTCAATATCCATTCTATGTACTTTTGACTTAAACTTATTTTGTGTTTCAATCTATCTTCATAGATCTTAACACTAAATTTGTTTCAGTCCATATCCTTTCATTGAAGTTTAATTCTCAATGAAACCTTTTAATCAAGTATATAATTACATCATTTATAACCAACTATATGTCACCTACATAAAGTATTATAAATGTGTCTTAGCGCTCCCACTTAATTTCTTGCAAATGCAAGCCTCTTCATCGTCTTTGATGAAATCAAAAACTCTTTGACTATTTCATCTGGTGAAGATTCCAACTCCGCGATACTCACTTCATCCAATTGAAGTTTGTATACCTATCTAGTATTCTACGGACAGGCAAAACTCTTGGTTGTATCTTGTATACACCTTTAATACACACTTCTGTTAAGTAGTGTATTTTGCCATCCTACTAGCATATCTCATAAAAGAAATATGTAGTGATTACTAGAATAATCCACATAGACTATAAGCATTGCTACGGAAGATCTAATCTTATCGTAGTCAACTCTTTGAACTTTGTCGTAAACAATTTTTCGACAAGTCGAGCTTCTTTAAGGATATTCCATCCAAGTCCATCAATTTTATAGATCCATTTACTTTCAAAAAGTATTTATCTATCTTGGATTTCATGGCATATAGCCATTTTAACGGAGTCAGGGCCCATCATAACTTCTTTGTTTGTAGTTGGTTTATCATTATTCAAAATCAATCCTTTGTTCACAAATCATTTATTTGATCACAAAGTAAACCATACCTACAAGGTTCAATATGTACTTCGATCTCCATGGCTAAAACACTTTGTAGTCATGGGAGCCATGATCGTCGTGGCCGCTTCCGAAACAAATTCCGATGCTGCGCTACTCTGATCATTATGCTCAGGTTCATAAACCTTATCAAATTATATTGTCCTCCCACTCAAATACTTCACTAGAAACAATTTCTCGGAAATAAGAAACATTGACAAACACTTTTGTCTTTGTCTCGTGGGAAGAATTCCCAATTAATTCTCTGGGATAACCAACAAAGACATTCATCCGATTTTGGTTGTAAACTCTTAGACCAAAATTTAAAGAAAGACTATTAGGGTTTATACCCATACCATAACTCGTATGGTGTCATTTCAATGGATCATGATGATGCTCTATTTAGTGTAAAAGCGGTAGTCACTAAAGCATAATCCACAAAAATATAATGGCGTCATAATATTTTATCTCATCATTAATCCAACAAGGTTTGGATACATATCTCGGATACTATATCATCATTATGATACTCCAAGAAATGTGAGTTGTAGAACAATTTCATAACTCTCTTAGATGTTCGCTAAAAATCGTAATTCAAATATTTCTACCATGATCCAATCATAGATATTTGACTTTTCTATTACGATGATTTCCACTTCATGCTGAAATTTATTTGAATCCATTCAAATGTTTCAAACTTCTTCCTTATTGAATATATCCACATATATATACTCAATTCATTGTTGAAAGTTTTCATGAAGTAGAAGAATCTCCCGCACACAACTATGCCCAGTGAACCACATACATCTTAATGTATTTTTCCACTAAGTTAGTTGCCCGTTCAACTTTTGGCCTATGAACGGTATTTTAATCATTCTCTTTAGAAAAGATTTGCAAGCGTCAAATGATTCAAAAATCAAGTGACTCCAAAAATCCATTTGCATGGAGTTCCTTCATGCGTTCCTTTCTAACATGACCTAAATGGCGGTTCCACAAATAAGTGGAATTCAAATCATTTGCCTTATGGCATTTTAGCGTCAGTGTTATGTATGTGTGTTTCACCATTAAGATTTATAATAACTTATCCATCATACATGGAGTAATGTCATAATTTGAACAACTCATTGTTTTCATTTGACCAGAGCAAAATAACAATTATTAAGTTCTTTATTATAAATTCTAAGGGCTAGATAGAATGCCAACGATGAACATAATAACACTTTATTTTTGTTCCAGACGTGCATACCTATCATATTCCTTGTCAGTCACTTAGGCCATTGTATTCTTGTATTGCGTTGTTTTGTATGACACTTCATACCAACCAATGTGGTACAAATACCCAAGAATTTTATTGTGTGACCAAACGAGGAATACATCCATAACATGTATATCATTTATATACACCTGAGCTAGACTTTCTAGTCTTTTCTTTCTTTCTTTCTGCCAATAATCTTTTGTAGTTTCTCTTTTAGCTTTCCTCATTATTCAGAAAAACACTTCAACATCAATAACTTCTAGGTTTGTTGATCAAATACCAATAACCTTGAGGTTCTTTGAAGTTGATCATCATATGACAAGTGTTCCGGATTTCACTATTAGTAACCTTTTAATATGATGAACAATTTCACTCATAATTTTATCCATCATATCATGACGACTTTTCGAGACCATGTCTGTACATGCTAGGCTCGTAAAGTTTAACCTCAGTATTCGCATGTGCAAATCTGGCTTGCACCCGTTGTAAGCACACGTAGAATCTATAACACCCGATCATCACGTGATGCTTCGAAACGACGAGTCTTAGCAACGGTGCATACTAAGGACAATCACTTCATGGATATGCGAATATTGTTAGTGCCCCAATAGTTGGAGGATTGGGACGTCTTCGTCTTCAACCTTCGTACATTCCCATAAAACTTATGAGTTTATGTAGTCTCACCAAATTTATATTCTATCATCTTGTAATAAGGTCTTAGATATCACATATATCTCGTACCTTGATTATTTCTGAAAACTAAATTTTCAGCTCCTTACTTTTCAAACAGATTTGAACTTCAAGTTTCACGGAGACAAGATAACTTTAGGTACTAATTGAAACCATAGCTCTCTGAATCAACAAAGTGAGTTTCACTAAATGTTTGCAATAGGACTTAATCATTTCTTGATTCATTAACAATACGGTACTAATCCGTAAAGTTTCTAGTCAGATTTTAACAGTATTTCTATCTCAATTATAAGACTAGCGCATAGTAGTAAACGGATGCCAATACTACAAAATTAATTCAAAATACTACTCAGACTATGTTTATGATAATTAGTTCATGTTTTAATCTAATTACTAATGAACTCCCACTTAATACAACATCCCTCATAGTTGTAAAGTGGTACACGATCCAAATCCACTACACCAAAACCGATCATCACGTGAGATGATGTAGTTTTAATGGTGAACATCAACATGTTGATCATATCATCCATATGACTCGTGTTCAACCTTTCGGTTTCCATTGTCCCGAGGCCATGTCTGTACATGCTAGGCTCGTCAAGCAAACCCAAGTATTCCGCGTGTGCAACATGGCTTACACCCGTTGTATGTCGAGTTTATCACAACCGATCATCACGAGATGCTTCAAAACGTCGAACAATGCAACGGTGCATACGAGGGAAGAACACTTTATTATCTTGATATTAATGTGAGGGATCATCTTATAATGCTACCGTCGCGATCTAAGCAAAATAAGATGCATAAAGGATTAACATCACATGCAATTCATATGTGATATGATATGGCCCTTTAGTCTTTGCGCCTTCGATCTTCATCTCCAAAGCACGGACATGATCTCCATCATCTTCGGGCATGATCTCCATCATCGTCGGCGTAGCGTCAAGGTTCATGGCGCCGTCTTCATGGTTGTTCACCTCATGTAGCAACTATTACAACTACTTTGAAATACTACTCAACATGAAATTTAAAGACAACCATAAGGCTCCTGCCGGTTGCCACAATACAATAATGATCATCTCATACATATTCATCATCACATTATGGCCATATCACATCACCAAACCCTGCACAAACAAGTTAGACGTTCTCTAATTTGGTTTGCATATTTTACGTGGTTTAGGGTTTTCGAGCAAGATCCAATCTACCTACGAACATCAACCACAACGGTGATACTAGTGTTGTCAATAGAAGAGTAAATTGAATCTTCACTATAGTAGGAGAGACAGACACCCGCAAAGCCACTTATGCAATACAAGTTGCATGTCAAGCGTGGAGCAAATCTCATGAACGCGGTCATGTAAAGTTAGCCCGAGCCGCTTCATCCCACTATGCCACAAAGATGCAAAGTACTCAACTAAAGATAACAAGAGCATCAACGCCCACAAACCATTGTGTTCTACTCGTGCAACCATCTATGCATAGACACGGCTCTGATACCACTGTAGGATAACGTAGCATAGAAAACAAAATTTTCCTACGGCGAACACGCAATCCAAGCCAAGATGCAATCTAGAAGACGGTAGCAACGAGGGGATTGTCGAGACTCACCCTTGAAGAGATTCCAAAGCCTACAAGAGGAGGCTCTTGTTGCTGCGGTAGACGTTCACTTGCCGCTTGCAAAAGCGCGTAGAAGATCTTGATCACGATCGGTTCCGGCGCCACGAACGGGCAGCACCTCCGTACTCGGTCAAACGTTCGGTTGTTGATGAAGACGACGTCCACCTCCCCGTTCCAGCGGGCAGCGGAAGTAGTAGCTCCTCTTGAATCCGACAGCACGACGGCGTGGTGTCGGTGGTGGTGGAGAAATCCGGCGGAGCTTAAAGCGTGCGGGATGTGGTGGAGGAGAGAGACCGCTAGGGTTTGGGGAGAGAGGGGGGTTGGGCGCCGGCCCTCTAAGGGGTGCGGCCAAGGCTGAGCCAAAGAGTGGCTGCCCCCCTCCCTCTCCTCCTCATTATATAGGTGGAAGCACCAAGAGTTCTAGTCCAAGTCTTCGAATAAGACCCCAACACTAAAACCTCCCATATGTGGGAAAACCTACCCAAGGTGGGAATCCCACTTGGGGTGGGATTCCCCCTTCCATGAGGGGGGTTGGCCGGCCACCCTAGGGGAGTCCACCATGGACTCCTCCCCTTTAGGGTTGGCTGGTCATGCAAGGTGGAGTCCCTCCGGGACTCTACTTTCCATGGTGATTTCTTCCGGACTTTTCTAGAATCTTCTAGAACCTGCCATAAATGCACCGGATCATTTCCAAACTTGGAATATGACTTCCTATATATGAATCTTATTCTCTGACCATTCCGGACCTCCTCGTGATGTCCGGGATCTCATCCGGGACTCCGAACAAATATTCGAACTCCATTCCATATTCAAGTTCTACCATTTCAACATCCAACTTTAAGTGTGTCACCCTACGGTTCGTGAACTATGCGGACATGGTTGAGTACTTACTCCGACCAATAACCAATAGCGGGATCTGGAGATCCATAATGGCTCCCACATATTTAACGATGACTTTAGTGATCGAATGAACCATTCACATATGATACCAATTCCCTTTGTCACGCGATATTTTACTTGTCCGAGGTTTGATCATCGGTATCACTCTATACCTTGTTCAACCTCGTCTCCTGACAAGTACTCTTTACTCGTACCGTGGTATGTGGTCTCTTATGAACTTATTCATATGCTTGCAAGACATTAGACGACATTCCACCGAGAGGGCCCAGAGTATATCTATCCGTCATCGGGATGGACAAATCCCACTGTTGATCCATATGCCTCAACTCATACTTTCCGGATACTTAATCCCACCTTTATAGCCACCCATTTACGTAGTGGTGTTTGGTGTAATCAAAGTACCTTTCCGGTATAAGTGATTTACATGATCTCATGGTCATAAGGACTAGGTAACTATGTATCGAAAGCTTATAGCAAATAACTTAATGACGAGATCTTATGCTACGCTTAATTGGGTGTGTCCATTACATCATTCATACAATGACATAACCTTGTTATTAATAACATCCAATGTTCATGATTATGAAACTAATCATCCATTAATCAACAAGCTAGTTTAAGAGGCATACTAGGGACTTCTTGTTTGTCTACATATCACACATGTACTAATGTTTCGGTT
Source organism: Lolium multiflorum (assembly GCA_030979885.1). Classification (NCBI taxonomy): domain Eukaryota; kingdom Viridiplantae; phylum Streptophyta; class Magnoliopsida; order Poales; family Poaceae; genus Lolium; species Lolium multiflorum. Next base: position 95,180,352 of record CM061749.1, read on the forward strand.
AATACAATTATAGCATGATATATAAACATTTATCATAAACATAAAGATATAAATAATAACCATTTTATTATTGCCTCTAGGGCATATCTCCTTCAGGTACACCTTCGTCACGCCACAACTATAAAATTTCTTCAACCAACGGCCTCAGGTACACATCAATGTCGTTGCCGGGTTGCCTCGGGCCCTGGATGAGCACTGGCATCATAATGAACTTCCGCTTCATGCACAACCAAGGAGGAAGGTTATAGATACATAGAGTCACTGGCCAGGTGCTATGACTGGAGCTCTGCTCACCGAAAGGATTAAAGCCATCGGTACTTAGACCAAATCTTAAGTTCCTTGCGTCATCTGAAAATGACTTGAACTCTCTGTCGATTTTTCTCCACTGCGACCCATCAGCGGGGTGTCTCAGCATCAAATCTTTCTTACGGTCCTCTTTGTGCCATCGCAACAACTTGGCATGCTCTTTGTTTTGGAACAAACGTTTCAACCGTGGTATTATAGGAGCATACCACATCACCTTCGCAGGAACCCTCTTCCTGGGGGTGGACTCGCCCTCAACATCACCAGGGTCATCTCGCCTGATCTTATACCTCAATGCACTACATACCGGGCATGCATTCAAATTCTCGTACTCCCCGCGGTAGAGGATGCAGTCATTGATGCATGCATGTATCTTCTGCACCTCTAATCCTAGAGGGCAGACAACCTTCTTTGCTTCGTACGTACTAGAGGGCAATACGTTCTCCCCTGGAAGCATCTTCTTTATTATTTTCAGCAACTTTTCAAATCCCTTGTCAGAAGTACCATTCTCTGCCTTCCATTGCAGCAATTCCAGCGTGGTACCCAGCTTTTTCTGGCCATCTTCGCAATTTGGGTACAACAGTGTCTTGTGATCCTCTAACATTTTCTCCAACTTCAACCTCTCCTTTTCACTTCCGCAGCTTATCTTCGCATCAAGAATGGCCCGACCCAAATCGTCATCGGGGTCATCAAAAATGGGCTCATCAAAAATGGGCTCTTCTTCAGCTTCGTCTTCCCCCATTCTACTATCACCGTCTTCAGTGAACATAGGATAGTTGTCACTATCCTCTTCTTCTTCGTTGTCTTCCAATATAATCCCTCTTTCTCCGTGCTTGGTCCAACAATTATAGCTGGGCATGAAACCGTTCTCCAGCAGGTGGACGTGAATGGTATTTGAGGTAGAGTAATCCGTCATATTCTTACAGGAACTACATGGACAATAGATAAAACCATTCGACCGCCTGTTTGCCTCAGCCACGTTGAGAAAATAATGCATGCCATTAATGAAGTCGGGATGGCACCGGTCACCGTACATCCATTGTCGATTCATCTGCATTTTATATGTATATCAAATATCATTAATTACACAACATCGTGGATATATGAGTGACAAACTAAATTAATATTCAAGTTCATCAGATAAAACTAAGTTTTTTTATAAAAAAGAAGAGGCTCACCGAGGTTGTACGGTGCCGGCTAGGGGACGACGCTGGCGATCGACGGCGGTAAGACGGGGATGATACTAATTAAAACCTACAAAATATACCATAATTTCAGCTCAAATTGATTATAAAAAAGTAAAATCCCTAACTTAGGAATTTCATCGAACACCTTGCTAGCACTAGAAAAATAGTACGAGTTAAAACTACCAAAGAGATGTGCTAAATTAGGAACGCCGGAAGAAAGGATGATATTGCTAACCGTTGGATAGATGAATGCCCTTAATCTTGTTAAAATGGTGGAGAAAAAATAGAGATTTGTTGGAGTGTGAGAGGTGCAAAAATTTTGTGTGTGAGAGGAAGAACAGAAAAATGAGCCGGCCAGGGGACGGGCTCGATGATGATATAGGGGGCACCCTTTGGTACCGGTTCGTGTTAAAAACCGGTACCAAAGGTCCTGCCCGGGCCCCACCAAGCGTCTGACAAATGGCCGAAGACATTTCGTACCGGTTCCTAACACGAACCGGTACGAAAGCCCCTCACGAACCGGTGCCATTGCTCCTCGCACGCCTGAGCCCGCGAACCGGTGCAGATTGCCCCATTGGCACCGGTTCGTAAGGGAACCGGTACCAATGGCTTAGATGGATGCCCCATTTTCCACTAGTGAAATACCATGGACGAAAGCTTCACAATGGAGCACCTTGCCCAATTCATTGACCTTTGGACCATGCTTCTTGTTGTCCATCTTGACGAGAATGTGGAGGATACCATTTCTTGGAAACTCATGGCTAATGGTCTCTATTTGTCTAAGTCTGCTTACGACATGGGCAGCCACAGGGTATCAACAATGGGTTTTCAAAGGTCGAGAAAAAATACACATAATCCATCGCTACCCCTTGCTAGCTCTGATGCTCTCACCTAGCTCGGACTGCTTACGGCGCTGTTGCGTTACCACTGGATCATTACAGGAGCAAATCTACCGCTAGTCTTGCTGCTATTTGGCCAGAAAGATAGCTAGACTCGTTGAGCTATGTGGGATGAATACTAAGCGATTATTTGTTGGTGAAAAAAATAGGTATTCAGCTGAATACCCATGAATACCCATGAATACACTTGTTCCCGCCTATGGCTTACGAGGTGCAATTTTCTTGGGTATACTACCTCTATCATGCATAAAACGGTGTGGAAAGTTTAGGCTACACCTAAAGCAAATATATTTGCTTGGCTTCTAACTCAAAACCGGATTTGGACCGCCGACCGTCTCCAAAAATGTGGATGGCCCAATATTGGTTTGTGCCCGCCCCCTATGCAAGAAAACAACAGAAATATTGTGTCACCTATTTTGTCGAATGCCGGTACATGGTGTGTTTTTGGACTTACATACGAACGTGGTTGGGCATCCCCAACATTCAACCAACCCATTGGGCGGGCCACTAGATCAAGCACTGGTGGAGTACCATGACAAGCGGTTCCACGCCAAACCGAAAGGCCATCGCCTCCCTCATGCTTCTTGTTACTTGGGAACTTTAGAACAAGCGCAATACGCGGATCTTCCGCAATGAACAAGTTCCTCCGTTAGTTTTGTTCGATAAGATTAAGAAAGAAACCTGCTTGTCTGGGTGTACGCGTGCGTGAAAAGTTTAGGTGAAATCATGCCGGAAGAGTGAGACTTTGTATTTCTTGACTTGTACGGACTATGTTATCCAAACACTCTTCTCATTAATTGAATGCGGCAAAGTTTTTGCCCTTATTTGAAAAAATCCACCAATCGCACACGGAAGGCAGTTTGGCTATGCTATCCAGTTTTTGCATTTTTTGTCGTCAGGTATCACCGTAACAAAAATTAGTTTAATATGAACGTGCTTTTGATATTTTCATAGTTAAACATATTGAACGTGACCTTAAGTTTTACATCATGGTTTAGTTAATGTAAGATGAAGATCTCCTGATATATCAAGGATTTTGTGTCGAGTAGTTAGGCCTGAAACTCTGCCTTACCGAAACATATGTGCATATAACTGCCTCTTCAACTCATTGTTAAAGAAAGGCTCAAGCATGTGATCATTTATATCTCTCTTTCTATGCTCTTGGCATTCCCTGCATTTTTACATGCGATTTTCTTTTACAGTCTGTTCACCATGTGTTGCTTTTTTCTATCCGTATGATACATGTGAGCGCTATCTCAGGTGCAAGTCATGTTACGTAATATTTCATGCTTCCAGGAGACGATTAAAGAGTTTCACTTCTGATCGCGTTTATGCTGTAGCCGGCCGGTAGCTCTGCGGTACCACGTACCGGCCACGGCGCCGGACAGCCCAGCTAGTTGCCCATTCTTCATTCATCAAGAATCAAGTACGGCCAGTGCACCACGAGCATAACCAGCTGCCCAAGCTGCCTTGCACTTCTTATTTTTCTCTGCTCTCTTGCACATCACGGCCAGCTTAAGAGCATCTCCAGCGGGCGCTATAAACTTGGTGCTTTAAAAATCACTTTAGAACGCGCTCTATCCATGTTTTGTGCGTGAGGGCATATTCACCTCCAACAGAAGCTCTAAACCTTGGAGCTGTAAAAATCCGTACTTGTTTCTCCGCGCGACGGATACAACACGCTCTTTCCGGCGTTGTAGATATAGTGCACGACATAGCGCTTTTGCCCTAAGCTGTATTTTACAGCGCGGGATAGAGCACTTGCTGGAGCACAATTTTGCGCCCACGCGCTAAACTAGCGGCTTTTTTGGATACAACGCGGGATAGAGCGCATGTTGGAGATGCTCTAATTAGGCCAGCTCCCATTGATATCAACACATCTTCATTTGATCATCATAGCCAGCTCCCTTTCTTTCTGATGTTTCTTCATATTTCTTTGAATAAAAATGATTAGTCCAGATTCAAATAAATAGATACGGCCGGCTTCTTCCAATAAGAAATAGATTGCCCAACTACCTCTTCACAATAATATGACTTTATTAAAATAATATTGGAGCGAAAAATGCAGGACATCAAGAAAGCTCTTTAATCTTTTTGGGACTAACATTCCTTCATATGCCATACTAAATTAAGACCAACAATTCTTAAGAAAATAATTAGATAAACAAAAACATCGTCATCAATAACAAAACCCACTTAAGAGGGACATGCACTTTCAGAGGGGCGCCGCCAGTCGCCAGTGAGGCGGGGAGGTTGTGGGGTAGTGCGTAGAGAAGAGGCGCAGGAGCGAGAGGGGGTGGAGGTGGACTAGCGTGTGTTGTGGATCAGGGGAATCGGAGGCGGGTCGCCCCTAGCCTCCTTCCCCAACGTTCCCATGCATCATCGGGAGAAAGGGACAGGAGAAGGAAGAAGTGTGTGGGTGACACTAACCGGTGGGCCCCACTAATCAGTTAGACTAAAGTGTATTTGGACTTTAAAGAGAAACGCTGGATTGTGAGGGGTCCTTTGCAAAAACTGCCAGAGAATGGCAAAACCAGTGACCGTAGTGGCGTCAACTCAAGTGACTTCTGATGGTTTTTACTCATACATAACAAGCAAGAAGATTTCTCGGGTCCGAAACAGCTTCAGAAGAGAGCATATATCACTGTATTAGAAATTAAACCGACCAAATACACTAGAATCAAACACGCTTTCAGAAATAAATATGAAATTGGAGTTTGACCGGAACAATCCCCGCAAATTACTGCAAATACACTAGCTAGTACTACCAAATAAGGCATTAAAGGGATTCCAGGTCTAGCTGAGGATTGGATAAGTGTCATTACCATAGTTGGTGTAGGACACTAGACTGAGAAGTGGTCCTGCCCAATTGTTTGATCTCTATCTCAACATGTATGAACACATGCCCAAGTCCTTTGCATCATTTGTAGAGAAAATTGCGAAAAACCACCATAATTCACGCCATTGTGACAAAAATCCACCGATTTTTTATTTTTTCACAAGTAAACCACTTTGGATGACACTGTCACAAAATAACGGTCGAGACATCACGTGGAAGGCAACAAAAACTAGTAGTACATCAACAAGATTTCTTGCGCAAGGTTCGTATGAAACTAAGAGCATCTCCACTCGTCCCCCCGAACAGGCCCCCGGCGAGCGTTTTTTACATCCGGACGATAAACGGCGCGCGCGGTTCCTTGTTTCGTCCGGAATTGGGCCTAGTTTCATCCGGCGATCCCACGCCATCTCCGGCCCCCGGGGAGCTCGGGGACTCCGACGAAACGAAAGCGCGGGAAATAGAGAAACTTCCCGCGCGTCTGGTGGCCCCAACTTGTCGGCGAGAGAAACCGATCGTCGTCCTCATCGCATCGTCTTCCGCGCGCTGTAAAAGCCTGCCGCCGGTCTGCATTCGCCGTCCACGCGGCGAGTTAATGTCGTCGTCTTCCGCGCACGCATCGTCTTCCGCGCGCACTCCACGCGGTCAAAGGCTGCCGCCGGTCAGCTCGCCGCGGACGCGTCGCACTCCACGCCGCATTAATCCCCCGTGCCAGCCGCACCTATATACGCCGCTCCGCTCGCCGCCAGGGGTACCCCGTGATCCACTCTCCCTCCAGTCTCCCTCTAGTCTCCGTCCACTCTCCCTCACTCTCCGAAGATGGCATTCTCCGACGACGACGGCGCAGCCAACAACGGCTTCCCCCGCCGCTCGCTCCACGCGTGGGAGGGGCACCTCCTCCACCAGGCGGGGTACCCCTGCCCGCCGGACACGAGGCCGCCCGGCGGTGGGTGGCGGCTGAGCCGTGGCGGCGTGCCAATCCCGCCGCCGCCTCGGGGCAACCTCCTCGACATCGAGATCGAGGAGGCGCGGATGAAAATGACGGACGAGGAGCGCGCCGAACCACGCCACCACCCCGACAACTACACGGCGTGGAACTATACTTCCTGCGCGGTGGGAGCGGGAGCTCGCCGCGTACGACGGCCCGCCGCCTCCGCCTCCGCGCAACAACTCGGCGGGCCGCAAACGTTGGTGGAGCGCGCCGGGCCGGAGCCTCGAGGCCGTCATCGAGCACATCCAGGGCGGCAACTTCCCGGTGCTGACGATGCCCGCTCCATCGAGGGCATCGGCGAGCCGCCGCCGGGGAAACGTCTGGCAGCCACGGCGCATGGCTGCCAGCTCGTCGTCTTCCGGATCGGCGCCGAGGTCATCCTTGGCGCCGGTGAAGAGGGAGGAGGCGACGTCGCCTTCGACGCCGGTGCGCGTGAAGAGGAGCCGGCGTCTCCGCCGCCGACCAGAGGGCGCAGCAGCGGCGCCCTCGTCATCCGCGACCAGCCTTCCGCGCCGCAGAGCGGCCGGAAGAGGACGAAGAAAGAGGCCGCCGCACTCCAGCTCGCCGAGGAGGAGGCGAAGCGCGCGGAGGACGCCGCGATGGCGGAGGCGATCGCCAGGTCGCTGAAGGACTTGGAGGAGGAGAAGCGCGAGGACGACGCCGCACTGGAATGGGCCAGGCGCGACTGGGAGCGGCAGGAGGCGGAGCAGCAGCGGCGGCTGCTGGACCTGGCCGCCGCACACCAACGCGCCGCCCGCGCCGCCACAACCGCCAACGACGATGCCGCGCGCTTCCGCCGTCCCGCGACACCTCCTTCCGGCGTCGCTGTCCCCGTCGTCGACCTCGAGTCCTCCGACGACGACATGTACAAGCCATCCCCGGGGTGGTGGGGAGACGCCGGCCAGGGCAGCAGCAGCCAGGCCGCGCAGCCGAAGGACGACGGCTCCGACGACGACGACGGCGACTACACGGTGTTCTACCGCCATTTAGGCATGTAGATCGCCGTGTTTTAGAATTAGCATTTGAATTCCCCTAGCCGAATTCGAAATATAGTCGAATTCGGCCTCTATGTATGAACTCCGCCCGTTATATGATAAATATCATTAAATTTAGTCTATATTCACCCGTTTTTAGCCGTAGTTTGTCAAGTTTCCGTTTTCAAATTCGCCTCGTCGACTTCGCCTGGGCACGCGGCTGGGAAACTACTACTCCCACGCCAAATCTTCTCCAATCCGGACGAAAAATTACCGTGGGTTTGGGCGCCAACGAATGCATGCTCTAAAAGGCTTACGAATATCAAACGAATCAAAACACTTATCCCGATTCGTTTGTCGTTTCCGAGTCCCATCCGATATTCCCATGATCCCACCAAGAGACGGCCCTACCTGGTGGTGTCGCCTACAAACCCTGCCCAAGAATGCCGCCGGTGCACCAACGTAAACCGTCAAGTCCAACCTCGCGCACAGCCGGCCGGAGATTTCGGTAAGGTAGAGAGGAAGGGATTGAAGCGGCATGACTACAGGCAACCAGGCGTATCCTTCCTTTGAGCATTATGGCGGTGATTATATGAGTGAAGCCACTAGTACATAAAGCCTTCATACATGGCTAAAAGGGTTCGTCACACACGGTTTATCCAACCAACACTATCTAAGGGTGGGTGAGGCGTCCCTACGCCGCACATGGTTTACTAAATTGTACGTGAAGGGCCCCCCTCTTCACACGCATTTTATTTTTGAAATTTGTTATACTCAAACCTTCCTAGAATTTTATGATCACACACGGCTAATATTGTACCAGATCGTATGTGTTCAATTTATACGACACAAGTTTATTTCAACCAACCAGGCGTATGCATCCCTAATGTTTTATCTATGCAACAACAAGCAATAACCTAGATGTAGCTAACAACCTATAACTCAACATTGCACGCAAACACATTAGTAAAAGTCATTTATATTTAATAGTATATTTCATACACTACATTTATACATGAGTATTTTGACATATATTAAGTTTCTAGCTATACAAATGAGAGAGCTAGCTGCGGACATACCAGTTCTTAGTTACATTGTTGTCTCCATGACAAGGTTCCACCGGCAATGATGTTCCACACTGCATCTAGTAACAGCCCTTTGATGAACCTTTGTTGACGATCTTCTCGTCACCTGTGTGATAATTTAAACGCATAAGTAGTCACTCTTAACTGAAAAAGTGTTTATAGTAACCAAAGTATCACAATACCGACATTTTGGAATCTATCTCCTCCCAATCATACCAAACAGATGATAGCTAGAGTTAAACGGGTTAAATAAAAATGATTTATGTTCTTACTCAGAAGGGAGGGGCTTACTTACCGGAAATTCAATTCGGCTCCCGGGTGCGTATGCTCCCTATACCAAAAAATTATATTTTGAGTTGTCGAAAAATTTTGAGAAAAAATTCTACATGTACATCTACATAATATATGTGCATTCGTCAAGTTTCACGAAAAATCAATATTTTTTGTGGCCTATGCAAAAAAGTGAAAATTTATCTTGTAAAAAGCATTATTTTTAGCACTGAATTTTATCTTTTTTACACATGTCACATGATAAGTTCATTTTTTATGAAACAACTTTGTGAGCGTGTAGCATGTGAATATGTACGTGCAAAATTTTCGTTTCAATTTTTGAAATTCAAAATATGTGTAAGATGAATTTCAAAATAGAGGGAGGGTATACTCCCATGTTCCAAAACACCACTCCCCTTACTTTACTCTATTGTTCATAATCTTCGGATCAAATCCTTATACAATGTCATGAAAATATCATCATGTTATAAGATGATAGCTAGAGTTATATGTGAATATAGAGAAAAACTAGAAATGTATAGTTCTAACAGAGGAAGTTAATTATGCTGACACAACAGATAAGGTCATACACATTAACAGGCTGATTAATCTACTCCACAAGCTAGCTAGCTTCCGCCTCGTCCACCAGGTGACTGGGGAGCAAGGTTGAGTGATCAGGATCCACGCCTTCTGCGTCTGATCTTCCGCCATGATGATGTCGAGGATCTCATCGAGATGGACCCGTAGAGCTACGATCGGAAGATTTTGTCTTCACGAGTCCGCCGGTGATGTGGGCGTCGGGTCGGTGACGTGTTGATGTGGTGTAGCATCGTATTTTCCGAGAAGAACTCGATCAGCATCCTCCACTTGGTGAAGTTGGAGGTTTTCAGGTAAATAGTGAGGGGCACACATGTGCGGACGCTAGCCACATTAACTGGTTGGGACGATGAGGCATGGATTTGGAGACGAGCACGCCAGAAGTCGAGTGTGAAGCAGTAGAAATGTCGAATTGAGAGAGTAACGTTGGTGCTGGCACCGAGGGCTGAAGAGAAGATTTAACGGTCGCGGAGATCGTGGAGATGGAGAAGGCACCAATGAGGCTGTCACTAAGGGCCAGAGAGGTGGCCATGTGGCGGGAGAAGATGAGATCGATGAAGGTTTAGGGTATCAGTTCGGTATCTGATACCAAGAGAATGAGTTGTTTGGACAGCATGATACAATTGGTGTGTTCTCAAGTTGATGATTTGGTGTACAAACCTAGCTTGGTTAGCAAGGTAGATCCTTGCAATATCAACAACAGAATCAATATAACGATATGCGAATTTGATGATTTGGTGTACAAATCTAGCTTGGTTAGCAAGGTAGATCCTTGCAATATCAACAACAGAATCAAGATAACGGTATGCGTGTGATATGCTTGATACACTACTATGCATGGTATATACCTATACTTTTTTTTTGCGAAAAACAGTTATAATCGTAGACGTTTATACATATGTACATACACTCATCTGTATGAACGGACGCACCCACAGCTAGACCTGGTGATATGGGGAGGCCCGATCTTCTCAGTAAGCAACGGTGGTGATGATGATCACGGGTGATGGCAGCGGAGATACACGACGATGAAGTGGATGATAACTTGTATGACGCAACGAGATCTCTCGATTGGTCCCTGTCGCCAATGCAACAGCTCTCAACCCTGCAAGATATTCGCAACTCCACACACTTGCGCACGTAGCCGCCGACCACGAAGCGGTAAGTTGCAACCGTCTAATTCCCAATGGAACAGCAGATCACACAAGACTTAAACAGGATCTACACAATATCCAAGCAATATGGTGTAGGGAATTCAATAGTTTTGCAGAGCAAACAACTAAGAACTAGGGTTTATCTTAAACGTGGTCTAAAGCAGCTAGGGGGTCGTCCAAGGCACTTATATAGGCGTCCGGGACGAGTTCTGGTCGAAAAATACAAGGAAAAACCGACCCAGAATAGATCTGGTCGAGACAGACTCGGACATGTCCGGTCTGGGGTCCGGTCGACCGGGCTGTGGACCGGCCGGTCCGGTTTGTGGTCCGGTCAACCGGGCTGTGGACCGGGCTGTCCGGTCAGTGGTCCGGTCGACCGGGCTGTGGACCGGAAAACTGCGAAGTTTCCGGTTTCCGTCCGGTACGAGGGGCTCCGTCCGGTTGACGTCCGGTTGGCGACCGGTCGACCGGGCCAGGGACCGGGCTGGCCGGTCTGGGGGTCTGTTCTGGACCGGCTCGGACTTCTTCTTCTCCTCTCGCGCATGCCTCCCGCTCCTCCTCGCGCGTCCATGAGATGTCTTCATGTCCAGCTCCATGTTCAGCTTCACGGCCATCTTGACGTCCGTCTTCATGTCCAGCTGCTCCTCTCCTCGTGCGATGCTCGTCTCCTCTTGATACCTGATGATACATAAGTAATAGGACTTAGGCAGTATAAAGTTCTCATCAATCAAAGTATCGTTTAGGAACAAGTTCACCTGTTGTTTAAGTAGCTTCGCACGAGCTCGTGTCATTGGTCCAATCCTGACTTCATTGGACTTGAGCTTCACAGCAGGTTCATCTTCAGTTGGTAATGACGGAGGTAGTAGTGAGGTAGGGATGTCCTCATCATCTCCCCCCTTCAAAAGGCGTCGACCCCGACGCTCCAAGGTCTTCTCCGTCATATGGTGTCAAATCAGCAACATTGAAAGAATTACTGACACCAAACTCATCCTCTGGAAGATCTATCGAGTATGCATTATCATTGATCTTGGCAAGCACTTTGTAAGGACCATCACCACGAGGCTTCAACTTAGACTTCCGTAGCTTCGGGAACCTATCCTTGCGAAAATGTACCCAGACCAAATCACCAGGCTTGAACAACATCTCCTTGCGCTTCTTATTCATCCTTGCAGCATTGCTCTTGCCTTTCTTCTCAATCAACTCTTTAGTCTTCTCATGAATCTTCTTCACATAATCTGCCCTCTTTGATGCCTCCATATTAACTCTCTCATGTATGGGCAAAGGCAACAAGTCAAGTGGAGTAATGGGTTTGAAACCATACACCACCTCAAAAGGACATAGTTCCGTGGTAATGTACCGCCCTGTTGTAAGCAAACTCCACATGCGGCAAACATTCTTCCCACTCCTTCAGGTTCTTCTTGATCATGGATCTCAACAGTTGTGACAATGTTCTATTCACCACTTCAGTTTGACCATCAGTTTGGGGATGACAAGTAGTGCTGAACAGCTTCGTCCCCAGCTTTCTCCAAAGCGTCTTCCAGAAGTAGCTCATAAACTTCACGTCACGATCAGAAACAATAGTCTTCGGAACTCCATGTAGACGTACAATCTCCCTGAAAAACAGGTTAGCAATATGCGACGCATCGTCGCTCTTGTGGCAGGCAATAAAGTGTGACATCTTAGAAAATCTATCCACTACCACAAATATAGAATCATGGCCTCTCTTAGTACGCGGCAAACCCAACACAAAATCCATACTAATATCCTCCCATGGTGTAGTAGGTGCCGGTAAAGGAGTATACAAACCGTGAGGCTTCAGCTTGGACTTAGACTTGTTGCAAGTAATGCATCTTCGCACATATCTATCCACGTCCCGCCTCATCTTTGGCCAATAAAAGTGGTCAGCTAGCATGAGTAGCGTCTTCTCACGCCCAAAGTGACCCATCAAACCTCCAGCATGTGATTCCTGCAATAAGAGCAAACGCACAGACGATTCTGGAACACATAGTTTGTTAGCCCTAAACAAGAACCCATCATGTATGTGATATTTTTCCCATGCTTTACCAAGAGCACATAAGCGATATGGTTCAGCAAAATCATGATCAGTAGCATACAAATCACATAGTATCTCTAAACCAGGAATTTTAACATCAAGTTGAGTTAATAGCATATTCTTCCTAGATAGAGCATCAACAACAATATTATCTTTTCCCTTCTTATGCTTAATAATGTATGGAAAAGACTCAATGAACTCAACCCACTTGGCTAGACGCTTATGCAAAGTAGATTGGGCTTTCAGGTATTTTAAAGCTTCATGATCAGAATGTATGATAAATTCTTTTGGCCACAAGTAATGTTGCCAAACCTCAAGAACTCTAATTAAAGCATACAATTCTTTATCATAGATAGGATAGTTTAACTTAGCACCAGAAAGTTTCTCAGAAAAAAATTGGGCGACCCTCTTGCATCAACACACCACCAATTCCAATACCACTAGCATCACATTCAATCTCAAATTGCTTATTGAAATCAGGAAGTGCAAGCAACGGTGCAGAAGTTAACAATCTCTTAAGTTCATCAAAAGCATGATCTTGGGCTGCGCCCCACTCAAAGACAACACCCTTTTTAGTCAAGTCATTCAAAGGTGCAGCAATAGTAGAAAAATTGGGCACAAAACGGCGATAAAACCCAGCTAGACCATGAAAACTTCTAACTTGACTCACATTCATGGGAGTAGGCCAATTTTGAATAGCTTCAATTTTAGACACATCTACTTCTACTCCATGCTTAGAGACAACATAACCCAGAAATATGACCTTATCTTTGCAAAATGTGCACTTCTCAAGATTACCATAGAGTTGATTATCACGCAACACTTGCAAAACATGTCGAATATGTATAGTATGATCAGATTCATTGCGGCTGTAGATTAATATGTCATCAAAATACACAACCACAAATTTGCCAATAAATTCACGCAAAACATGGTTCATCAGTCTCATGAAAGTACTAGGTGCATTAGTTAACCCAAAAGGCATTACTAACCACTCATATAAACCAAATTTTGTTTTAAAGGCTGTTTTCCACTCATCCCCTTCTTTCATCCTAATTTGATGATAACCACTACGCAAATCAATTTTAGAGAACACAGCAGCACCACTCAATTCATCTAGCATATCCTCTAAACGGGGAATAGGATGACGATATCGAATAGTAATGTTGTTTATAGCTCTACAATCTACGCACATACGCCAAGTACCATCTTTCTTAGGAACTAGAATAACAGGAACAGCACAAGGACTAAGGCTTATGCGAATATAACCTTTGTCGAGTAGCGCTTGTACTTGCTTCTGTATCTCCTTCGTCTCTTCGGGATTAGTGCGATATGGCGCCCTATTGGGCAGCGATGCTCCGGGAATCAAGTCAATTTGATGCTCAATACCTCGCAATGGTGGTAGTCCTGCGGGTACCTCCTCCGGAAACACGTCGCCAATTCCTGCAAAACATTAGAAACACCAAGAGGAAGAGGGGTCATGTCGTTAGAAACCAAAACCGTACCCCTGTACAAAAGCACAAGAGGCATGGCCGTAGGATCCTCACTAAATTCTCTCATGTCTTCTTTGGTGGCTAATGAGACTAAGGAATTCACTCTCTCACTTTTCGTTATATCACTCACGACATTACAATTCTCTCGCCTATCTAGAGGTGCATCCTCCAAATTCACTTCGATCTTCTGACGAGACTCATTGACAATTTGTTGTGGTGACATAGGCTGTAAGTTAATTTTCTTGCCCTTGTACTCCAAGTGATATGTATTGGCACGGCCATTGTGTTGCACAGAACGGTCATAGAGCCAAGGCCGACCCAATAAGAGGTGACAAACCGTCATAGGAACCACATCAAAATCAATGCAATCCTTATACGGTCCAATCGCAAACTCAACACGCACCATGTGGTTTACCTTCATCTCACCATTGTCGCTCAACCACTGAATATAATATGGATGCGGGTGCGGTAGATACTTCAACTTCAGCTTGGTACATAACTCCTTGCTTGCTAAATTGCGGCAACTCCCGCCATCAATAATGACCTTGCAAGCCTTGTCAGGACCAACTAAAGCTTTGGTTTGGAACAAATTGCAGCGCTGAGTAGATGCACTAGGTAACACATTAAGAGCACGCTGCGACACAACAATGGTGCGAGCATCAGAAGGATATGCATCTTCACCATCAGTGTCATAGTCATCATTGTCTGGAGCATTTGGATCAGCATCATCTCCAGTCTCATACTCATTGTCCTCATTGATAAACATGACTTTGCGGTTAGGACAATCTCTCTTGAAGTGACCCTTGCCACCACATGTATGGCAAAGCATATCACGGTTGCGCGTTGTAGACGCACCAGAACCACTCGTACTTGCAGCAGATTCGGACTTCTTTGCATTAGATACATTGGAGACCGGTTTGCTAGGCGGAGTAGAGTAAGGAGCGGAGCGCGTCGAAGGCGCCGGCGCTGTAGAAGGTGCGCGGGGTGTAAAACGCCCAGCTCCCGTAGCACGTCCCTTAACCTTTGCTTCTTCAGCCAACTGTGATTCAGCTTCTCTTGCATGATGTAACAATTGATTCATATTGGTGTAGGTGTAATGACGAACAATGCCTTTAACATCATACTTCAATCCATTGAGAAAACGCTGCATTGTCATCTCTAGAGACTCACGGACACGACCACGCTGCATAAGCATCTCCATCTCCATGTAGTACTCATCAACAGTCTTCACACCTTGCCTCAATAGTGTTAGCTTATCAAATATGTTCCGCATATAATTTGTAGGCACAAAACGAGAAGTCATTGCCTCTTTCATAGCACGCCATGTACGGATAGGTTGTGCACCATCTTCATCGAGGTTACGAACCAAAGAATCCCACCAACGCAATGCATAACCATCAAATTCAGAAGACGCAAGCTTGATCTTCCTATCTTCAGAGTAGTGTGGATGTAGGCTCCATAATTTCTCAATCTTGAGCTCCCAAGTGAGGTATTCTTCAACATCAGCTCCTCCTTCAAACTTGGGTATGGAAAACTTAGGCTTACCCAATCCATCTTCTTCATCTTGTCCACGACCATTGCGGCCAAGTGGAACCCAGCCACGAGGACGATGACCACGAGGCGCACCACGAGCATTGTGTGCGTCATCTTCAAGTTCAGGATCTTCATCATCTTCTTGTTGTTGTTGTTGTAGTACAGTCAAGTTCTCAATAGCGAGACGCATATCCGCAATATTGCGCTGTATATCCGTCATTTGATCAGACAATCCAGTGACGGTGACATTAGTAGCATCCAGCGTTTGTTTGATCTCATCAACTGTACTCTTAAGCTCATCATCGTTAGTGCGGAATTCACGTCGCATCTCATTACGAAGAGCTTCATACTCCCTCCATGTGATGATATCTGCCGAATTCTTGTTCTCCTGGTTAACAATCTTATTATCACTAGCAGACATGATTAGTAGGTTAGTGCACTAAATCAAAAATATATGGTGGTACTCTCACAACTCACTCAAAACTGATAAGAAAAGGAAATCTTACCGTTCCAAAGTAAATTAGTGTTGCTTACCACTTGTAGTAACAACTAGTGCACGGATGTAGCGAAGCGAATATCAAGGGTATAAGAACAATCACACGACAAAGCAGGGTATATGTGGGGCTGTAGGTAGGCTACCTATTTGCACCAATAACAAGCTCTAGCGCTGACCGTAGACAACCAAAGATACTCACACAAGGCGATATAATGGGGCAATGCAACTATATGGAGGAAAGGTTGCAAAGCACAAGAGAGACGCTAGCAAAGCTCAACGAG
Source organism: Lolium multiflorum (assembly GCA_030979885.1). Lineage (NCBI taxonomy): Eukaryota > Viridiplantae > Streptophyta > Magnoliopsida > Poales > Poaceae > Lolium > Lolium multiflorum. The sequence continues at coordinate 95,196,504 of CM061749.1, forward strand.
ACAGGCACAAGATTGCTCAACTACGGATGCAGTAAAGAAAACTTAGGCCTTTCACTTGATTTCAACTAGCACACACTTTTCTTTTTGTATTTTCTTTTTGTAACACACGCAGCTATGTAGCTCTTTTTGCTTCTTTTCAATTTTCTCTTTTTTTTTTTTTTTGATTTTATGACTCAACTCCTTGATAACACGGCCAACAAGATATGCAAAGCACCAAAACCCTAATGAGCAGCCTGTCGAGCGGTAAAACTAGTCTCTTCTGGGGAAGTTCCTAGTCACGTATATCGAAAGGTTGTGTCTATGGTTGGGAACAAGCACACTGTACGCTATGTGGACTCGGAGTAACAAAACTGACACTAGAAGATAAACTAGATGATAGAGAAAACACAAACCCTAACAATTATACTAGACGAAAGATAAAGGTACGCAAAAACAACTACGAAAAGCAACTAAAACTCGAAATTAGTGCAAGCTATGGCTATGGCAAACCCTAACCCTAAATTTTTTTTGGCTTTTTCTGGATAGGAAAACACTCACAACTCAACTATGGGGTGGATTGTGGATGGCTTACCGAGGAAAACTGGAAATCTGATACCAAGATGATATGGGGTGGCCGATCTTCTCAGTAAGCAACGGTGGTGATGACGATCACGGGTGATGGCAGCGGAGATACACGACGATGAAGTGGATGATAACTTGTATGACGCAACGAGATCTCTCGATTGGTCCCTGTCGCCAATGCAACAGCTCTCAACCCTGCAAGATATTCGCAACTCCACACACTTGCGCACGTAGCCGCCGACCACGAAGCGGTAAGTTGCAACCGTCTAATTCCCAATGGAACAGCAGATCACACAAGACTTAAACAGGATCTACACAATATCCAAGCAATATGGTGTAGGGAATTCAATAGTTTTGCAGAGCAAACAACTAAGAACTAGGGTTTATCTTAAACGTGGTCTAAAGCAGCTAGGGGGTCGTCCAATGCACTTATATAGGCGTCCGGGCGAGTTCTGTCGAAAAATACAAGAAAACCGACCCGAATAGATCTGGGTCGAGACACTCGGACATGTCCGGTCCGGGGGTCCGGTCGACGGGCTGTGGACCGGCCGGTCCGGTTGTGGTCCGGTCAACCGGGCTGTGGACCGGCTGTCCGGTCGGGGTCCGGTCGACGGGCTGTGGACCGGAAAACTGCGAAGTTTCCGGTTTCCGTCCGGTACGAGGGGCTCCGTCCGGTTGTCGTCCGGTTGGCGACCGTCGATCGTGGACCGGGCTGGCCGGTCTGGGGCCGGTCTGACCGGTTCTGGACCGGCCTGGACTTCTTCTTCTCCTCTCGCGCATGCCTCCCGCTCCTCCCTCGCGCGTCCATGAGATGTCTTCATGTCCAGCTCCATGTTCAGCTTCACGGCCATCTTGACGTCCGTCTTCATATCCAGCTGCTCCTCTCCTCGTGCGATGCTCGTCTCCTCTTGATACCTGATGATACATAAGTAATAGGACTTAGGCAGTATAAAGTTCTCATCAATCAAAGTATCGTTTAGGAACAAGTTCACCTGTTGTTTAAGTAGCTTCGCACGAGCTCGTGTCATTGGTCCAATCCTGACTTCATTGGACTTGAGCTTTACAGCAGGTTCATCTTCAGTTGGTAATGACGGAGGTAGTAGTGAGGTAGGGATGTCCTCATCACCTGGCCTTGGTGAAAGTGCATGGAGCCCCCATGTGTGGTTTTGGTAATTAATGACAATCCCTATGGACTAATGTTTGCATTGAGTTATATTTGTAGGAGTTGTCCATAGGCAATTCTTGAACCATATGTTGGCTTCAAGGTTGCAATAAGAAGAAATTGATGAAGGATATCAAGTGTCAAGTATGTCTTGAAGATGAAGATGAAGTGAGCCCTCAAGTTACTTCAAGACATCAACATGATGAAGAATGAAGAAATGATGTGCAAGTTCAAGATGAGCCATCTCGAAGAGATCCTTTGCTTGAGTCTTGCCATCCATATGGTGACCATGGATATGTGAAGATGCGCCGAAGAAGAAGCTCTCCCATGGTGGTTTATGGGGGAGCAATCTACAAGACTTCGTCAAGCAAGCACAAGCAAGAAAGGCGTTCCATCTTGTTGAGGTCAAGATCGTCGTCATCAAGCTCAAGTGGAATGCGCAAGTATAAGGTTTGCTCTTGATAGGGTTTCTTTCTCACCGGTCTCATAGTGTAGTTGGAGACCGGTTTATAGTTTAGTTGCCGTACTATCAAGAGGGCTCTCGAGTGAGTAACTCGATCGTATCGTTCGGAGAGAGCTCAAACCTTTGCATCCTTGCATCATCTTTCTTGGTTGTTATTTGGACCTTATCCATGTGATGTTTTAGAGCTTGTGCTTATTCTCATGACAAGCTCTAGTTCATCAAGAATGGTTTTTTCCTTGGGCAACTTGTTGCATTTTCAAGATTGGAGGTTTTTGACATAGGCATCCCCAATGGGCCTGCCAAAGATGGTACCCGGAGTTTAATCAAAGCCCAAGAGAGAATAAGAAGACTTGGAAGCCCATTTAGTGTTAAGGAAAGATAGTTTGTATTAGGAAAGATAGAGATTTGTAATCTTACGGGTTGGGTACGAAACCCTCCCGAACTCTGTAACTTGTGTACTACGAAACCCTCGGCTCCACCTCCTATATAAGGGGGAGTCGAGGGACAAAGAAAGGATCGAATCTACTGTCAACATAACCCTAGTTTTCATAATCGTCGAGTACTTTTCGGCTGAAACCTTCGAGATCTACTTGCCCTCTACTTCTAGCAAAACCCTAGTCTACAATCTGTAGGCATTGACAAATTAATCCTTTGTCAATTGGCGCCGTCTGTGGGAATTAGAGGTTGCAAGGAGCTGATCTCGATGGCACGTTCAAGATCGTCGACTTCGTCGGTGGCGAGCAATGCGATGGATCGAGGTAACCAGGAAAAAACTGATCTAGTCGATTTTATTCCTCACCCGCCCTCCCGTGTGGATGCATGTGCCTATCTGGAGGAGCCCATCATCATGACGTTCGGAGAATTCCGATTTGGCGTCAACAAGGAAGGATCCTACCGTCTCGAAGTTCCGATTTCGTCGGAATTTTCAGCGGTCGATTCTAACTTTTCGTCGAGTGACGAGGAGTTTTCGTCGCCACGCTTGACAGCAAGGCAAGCGGAAAGCTCGCCAAGATCTTCAGCAACACATCCTTCGAGTCGTCTGCGGACTCCTTTATAAGCAGCGATTCCGACAGCGTCGACAGCTTCAACTTCATCGACAAATCTGCTGCCATCGGAAAGGTCTTCACCACTCTATATGATGGTGTCACCAATCCTGACAAAAATCAATACGCAAAATATCATCAGATCTATGCGATAGAAGAGGCAGGCCGATCAGAACCAGAAACGTCAGAGGCTTTCGATGATTTGGGAAATCCTTACATCGATCCCGCTGATCTCAGAAAAGGCTTAGGCACTAAATATGCTGGGACTTCAACTCGAGCACAAGTCCAACTCCCGCAAGCAGCGTGGGATAGGGCTGCAAGAGCCATGGATGGTTCAGAACCAATGACCACCACTGCTACTGTACAAGAACTACAAGCATATCAATATAGACTTGCTCGGGTAAGCAGAGAGTTGGAAAAACAGACAGCATCCCTGAATAGAAGAAAAGAGGCAGCTTCCGCATCAAGCAGACGCCGAGCAGATTTAAGTCGACAATCAGGAACTTCGGGAGACAGTCACAGAGAAGCTCGGAGGAGAGCAATGTCGCGGCTGCAAAACATACCCGAAGCAGAGAGAGGAAACATAATTCAAAATCTCGACATGTCCTTTATGTCGATTGATACAAGGGGAAATATCATCCCGAAAACGCCAGAAGCAGGATACATGGCAACGCAAGCTTACATCCTCGCGTCCAGACCACCCCCGGGGACCCGAGAGAAGCATTGTTTAATATGGCAATGGCGGGAGTTGGAGTTATGGGAACAGCGTTCGCAGCAACGCCTCCCGAAGAAAATCCTAGGCAAAATAGTCCACGACCCACCGCAGCAGTTCAAGACCCACCAAGAACAAGTGGAGCAAGAGACACAGCAGTCCAAGTAAGGGTGGACAGAGCGCGACAAGAAAGAAGGAGCGTCAGCACTCACCAGAAGTTGCCGACGAAGATATGTGTGGGCTCCCGTGCTTTACGAGAAGGGTTCGAAAAACTCGAGTCCCAAAAGGATTCAAGTTACCCGAAAATTTCAAGAAATTCGACGGTTTGCAGGATCCCGAGGATTGGCTCGTAGATTACCTCGAGATGGTGAAGCTGGTAGGAGGAACCAGAGCAACAGCTATGCAAAGTATCCAAGTTCACTTGAGTGGTGCTGCAAGATCTTGGATAAAGAAACTTCCCCCAGGCTCCATCGACAGCTGGGATAATTTCGAGGATATCTTCGTGAGAAATTTCCGATCCACTTGCAAGAAACCTGCGTCATTGGAAGAGCTGAGGGCCTGTCGACAGAAACATGACGAGTCGATGAGAAAATATATACAGCGGTGGAACATTATCAAAAACTCGGCAGAAGATATATCTGACGAGAGAGCAATAGATGCGTTCGTGGCAGGAATTCGGCGAGGAGACTTCGTCGAGGACTTAGGGAGAACTAACCCTAAGACCATATCAGCACTCATGGAGATAGCCAATAAGTGGGCAGATGGAGAAGACGCAATATACAACAAACGACACAGGTCGCCAGAAGAGGATCGTGGTCGAAATTATCAAAATAGAAGGCGATTTTCTCGCCAGTTCTACAACAACGACGCTCCTGGCCATATATCGGCTGGCTTTCGGGGAAATCCTGGAGGGAATAGTCGAGATGACTATCAAAGGAGTAATGAGCAACAAGGCGACAATAGAGGAGATTCTCGCGGAGGCAAAATAGTGGACCAAGGTTTCAAAGACCTTACGTGTCACCCGAAGAGATGATGAACGGTCCGTGTCAAATGCATTTTTATCTCGACAACAACGGAAAAAGGCAGTCAGGACATCTCCAGAAAGACTGCCGAAATTTTCAGGCAATGTTGCGAGCCGCAGGAATTGCAAATGCCCAAGCCATGAACAGAAACCCCCAGGGCCAAGGAGCGAGATCCACCTTCCACCTCCTCCCGCAATAACGGACGAAAATCGGCACCAGCTCAGAATAGCGGCAGCACCACACCCACCTCCATACGTTGATCCTAACTCCAATGGTGCGGTCTCGATGATTCAGAAAGCTAGGCCATCCAACAGGGCGCAGAAGGTAATCTCACGACAAGTGTTCATGGCAGAGAAGATGCCTCCACCAACAGTCGAGTACTTAAATTGGTCAGGGCAAGACATTGGCTTCACAATCGCGGACCACCCGCAGCAAGTTCCTCGACCAGGACAATCAGCACTCATCTTACCCGCAGTAATCGCTGGTTTTGACGTGTCGAGAGTTTTCATAGATGGCGGCAGCAGCTTAAACCTTATGTATGCAGATACATTGAGGAAGATGAACATATCCCTGGCAAACTTGAAACCAACTGACACACGATTCCATGGGATTACACCAGAAGCCAAGTTACCCATTGGGCAAGATCAACCTCGACGTTCAGTTTGGAACCCGAGAAAACTACAGGATAGAGAACTTGGAGTTCGAAGTGGTGGATTTCCCGTCGCAGTATCACGCTTTGTTGGGACGACCAGCATACGCTAGGTTTATGGCGGTACCACATTACACGTATTTATTGTGGAGGTTGCCCGGACCCAAGGGACCTATTACAATCAAGGGAAGCTTCGCATTATCCGATAAATGCGACAAGGATTTTCATCGACTGTCAGAAACTTTCGGGATGCAAGCAGAATATACGGCGCCAAGGTTCACTGATTATGATGTGCTGCCAGAAGTAGGGAGGTCTTCGAAAGAGCCAACTTTCAACACAAACAAGGATTCAAAAGAGGTACAGATCCACCCGACAGACCCAAAGAAAACGACATCCATCGCAACAAACATGGATATCGCATAGGAAAGCGCGCTCGTCGAGTTCCTCCGTGAGCACTGGAAAATCTTCGCATGGTGTCCAGCTGACATGCCAGGAGTACCCAGGGAACTTGCCGAGCACCACCTCAACTTGGATCCTCTCGCAAGACCAATCAAGCAACCTTTGCGGCGTTTTTCGGAACCTAGCCGCAAAGCCATGTTATCGGAAATAGATCGACTCAAAGATGCTGGTTTCATCAAAGAAATATCTACAGAAGCCACATGGGTAGCTAACCCAGTGATGGTGCCGAAGAAACACACAATAGTCCTTCGCATGTGCGTCGACTTCACGTGTCTCAATAAACATTGTCCTAAGGATCACTTTCCCCTCCCAAGGATCGATCAAATCATCGACTCCACGGCAGGATGTGAACGTCTTTCCTTTTTGGACGCATACTCTGGTTATAACCAGATCAGATTAAAAGAAGAAGACGAAGCCAAGACAGCGTTCATAACACCTTACGGCGTGTTTTGCTACAAAACAATGCCCTTTGGTTTGAAAAACGCGGGAGCAACATATCAGCGGATGATGCAGAAGTGCCTAGCAACACATTGGAAAAAATGTGCAAGTCTACATCGACGATGTCGTGATAACATCAAAGAAGGGGTCGACTTTGATCGAAGATTTGAAGGAAACCTTCGACAACCTCGACAAGTTCTGCCTCAAGCTGAACCCGACAAAGTGCTCTTTGGAGTTCCTCAGGAGAACTTCTCGGGTTCTTAGTATCAGCGAGGGGGATTGAAGCTAATCCCGAAAAAATCCAGGCCATCGTCACTATGAGAAAGCCAACAAAGTTGAAAGAAATACAACAGCTAACGGGGCGAGTCGCACCTTTAAGCAGATTCGTCGCCAGGCTAGGAGAAAAGGCACTGCCGTTCTACGCATTGATCAAACAAGGGGAAAAATTTCAATGGAACGAGGAAGCAGATAGGGCCTTCGAGAACCTCAAGCGGACAATTTCGACACCACCAATCTTGGTGGCGCCTAAAGAGAAAGAACCTCTCCTCTTATACATTGCAGCCACACCTCAGGTGGTCAGCACAGCCCTAGTAGTCGAGAGAGAAGAAGAAGGCAAGCTTCATGGAGTTCAGAGGCCAGTATATTTTATCAGCGAAGTATTGTCGCCTTCAAAACAGCGGTACCCGCAATATCAGAAACTGGCATATGGAGTATTCACGATAGCAAGAAAATTGCGACACTATTTTTCGGCGCACCCGATAATAGTGGTCAATGAAGCTCCCTTGTCAAATATATTGAACAATCCAGAAGCTACGGGTCGTGTCTCCCTTTGGGGAATAGAACTTTCCCTCGGGACATCACGTATGAAAAAAGAAAGGCAATAAAATCGCAGGTTTTACCAGATTTCATTGCAGAGTGGATGGAGCTACAAAACACGGGACCCCCAGATTTATCTTGAACTTGGACCATGAACTTCGACGGCTCCAAAAGGTTGGAAGGTGCTGGAGCAGGCGTGATATTGGTATCACCTGAAGGCGACAAGTTGAAATATGTCTTAAGGATGACGTTTCCAAATGCGTCTAACAACGAAGCAGAGTATGAAGCTCTCATACACGGGATGAAGATGGCGAAAGCTTGTGGTGCAACCCGATTGAAAATCTTTGGCGACTCACAATTGGTGGCACAGCAAGTTATGAATCAATGTGATGCAGTCAACGAGAGTATGATAGCATACAAAGAGGTGTACAATGAGCTAGAGAAATTGTTTGATGGATGCGAGGTAAACCACATCAGCAGGCTGAGTAACGATGAAGCCGATGTTCTCGCAAACATCGGATCACAGTGTCTCGCGATTCCTCCAGGCGTGTTTTGGGAAGAGATAAGCGAGAGATCAACAAAGCCAGCAAAAATAAAGAAGGAGAAAAAAGAGAAATCCTCGAGTACCACCAAAGACCCAGTAGAAGAAGAAGAGGAGCAGGAGCTAATCATGATGGTGCAAACTCCATGGATGCAGGCTTACATATCATATATCCTAAGGAAAACACTACCCGACGACCCAGTTGAAGCAAGGCGAATAATTAGGAGATCAAAAGCTTTTACTGTGGTAAAAGGGGAGTTATACAAACGAAGCATCTCGGCGTGCTACAGAGATGTGTTACACCCGAAGAAGGAAGAATCATCCTGAAAGATGTGCACGAAGGAATATGCGGGCACCACGCGAGCAGCCGAGCTATCGCGGCTAAAGTTTTCAGAGCAGGATTTTATTGGTTAACAACAATCGAGGACGCGAAGGAAATAGTGAGAACTTGCGACGCGTGCCAAAGATTTGCCGCCAAACCTCACTCTCCCGCAGCAGAACTTATGCCAATCCCACTATCTTGGCCCTTTGCTCAATGGGGTCTCGACATGGTGGGAAAATTACACAAAGCTTCGCCAGAAGGATATGAGTATATGCTCGTTGCTGTCGACAAATTTACAAAGTGGATAGAAGCAAAGCCGATAAATTCACCAGACGGCGCGTCGGCGATTAAGTTCGTGAAAAGCATCGTCTTTAGATTTGGAGTCCTCATAGCATTGTCACAGACAACGGCAGTAATTTTACGTCCAAGGAGTTCAAGGCATATTGCAAAGTAGGCATCAAATTGAGTTTTGCGTCTGTCGCACATCCACAGACCAATGGTCAAGTCGAGAAAGCTAATGGCATCATCTGCAACGGTATCAAGAAGCGTTTGTTGGGACCCTTGGAAAAAGCTCGGCATACTTGGCCGAGGAGTTGCCAAGTGTGTTGTGGAGTATCCGAACAACACCAAATACGCGACGCAGAAACGCCATTTTTTCTGGTCCATGGAGCCGAAGCAGTCCTGCCGATAGAAATAGAGCATGATTCTCCAAAAGTCACAGAATATGATGAAGAAACTTCGAGAAAGCTCTAGAGGATGATGTCGATGCTCTTGATGAAGCTCGAGATGAAGTCCTATCACGAGTCGCCAAATACCAACAGGACCTGAAGAACTACCACAGTCGACGATTGCGGCCAAGATCTTTCCAAGTTGGTGATTTAGTTTTGCGACTCAACCAAAAAAGTCATGAAAAACTCGAGTCACCATGGCTCGGACCCTACATCGTCACAGAAGTAATCGAAGGAGGAGCATACGAATCAAGGACAAGAAGACGGGGAATGCTGAGCCAAATCCTTGGAACGTGGCGCAGCTCGTGCGTTTTACACTTAGATGCCGAAATATAGTCCCCTCTGTAAACATACAATGTACCGAAACGCCCGCGAGTTTTCAGACTCTTTTCCTTTTTCGGGGCACCGAGTGGGGCCGGGAAAGGTTTTTAATGAGGCGGGCTCGCGGTGCTGCAATATAATAAAAATAGTAGAGATATACTTTTTATTCGTCGACACACTTGGGGGCTCCACACCTTCAAGTCTCAAAATACATACAATACAGACAAACTAGACTTACCGAAATATTTCGCCTTGGTATAATAATACCTCGCCAAATACATAAATCGGAAGCTAGTAATTTTAAATATAGTATACACGTCAAAAATCTCATTGCTTTGGTCCAAGAACCTTGCAACAAAAATATAGAACTCCGACACTAAAATACTCGAGGGCTTGCAGTCCATCAAGATGTCTTATTACAACAGAAGGAGAAATCTTCGAAAGGGAAAAAACAGTACAAATTCTAGCCAAAAGGCTCGGGGGCTCCAACAATATAGAGCACTTTGCAATATACAACAAATTTCTTTGACAAGGTTTTGCCATATGGAACAAATCAGTCAAAACCTAAAATACTATCTATTGACAAGCCTCTGCTTGTTTTATGCTCAGCATAAGATCCCTTGACGAAGAATTCTGAGTCCATCCGAAGAAGCTCATCTATCATCGACTCGGCCACAGGAGTCACCATTTCATTGATTGTGTCAATATCATTCTTCCGCCGCGATTTTTTCGCCAGGCAATCAACGACAATCTTCGTCAGGTCTAATTTTGGATGGCAAATATTTATCATAATCATGGCGAATCTTGCTCCAGCAGTCAATTGGGCTCGCACAAAATTATGAATACGAGGAGCATCTCTGAAGGTCTCTAGCAATTCAGGAAGAGTTGCAGGAACCTCATTCCGAGGAAACAAAGTCTTGAAAACAAGGGTTAATGTTGTCGTGCAAAAATTGAGAAATTCGCGCACTTGGCAAGCACGATCTTGGAACCTGACAATCTGCTGGGTTCGTTCAGGGGTGGCCCAAAATAAACAGCCATGGTTAAGGGAAAGGTTGACAAGAAGATTCGTTCTCTCGTTCACTCTTCGATCTTCGGCGGCAGCATCAAGAACCGAGCCTATTAGGCAACAAGGCAAAGAAACTTGGAAGAAGGCACAGCAAAATAAAGAGGAGGCATTGTGAGGCTGGAAAAACATACCTAACATATCCGTGCTAGCTTCCAACATTAGCTCGAGCATGCTATTTTCTCGGGTAGTAGCTCCTTTTGCTTCCAATACAGCAGTATCCTTGGCAACCATAGCCTCTTTGGCTTGTTGAAGAGCAAGTTTCTCTTGTTCAGACGCTTTCCGAGATTGTTCCATCATTGCCAGAGTTTGTTTCTTCATGGATTGAAGTTGTTGTCGAAGTTCTTGCAAATCTTCCGACAAAGGTTTGCTTGAAGAACCTTCAAGGAGATTATCATCGACTAGTATTTTCTTCGAGAAGGAAGACGCAGGCGCAGCATCGGGAGAGCAAGGGTTGGTCGAATAATTATCAAATATTAACTGGAAAAGAAAATCCCAGGATCAATGATAGTACCAAGAGGAATTTCATTGATTTTTAGAAAGTTTACACGGACATTACAAAAGAAGTTCTCCAAAGGGACTGACAGGGTAATTGTCGCCAAGGCTAGAATGGCGACAACAGCAAAAGAAATAAAGAAAGCAAAAAATAGAAAAGGCAAAGGCATTCAATTAGACCTCCGGCCTTGACGAGCTAGGAGTTGAAGATGGTTTGATCCCGAGATAGGCTAGGATTTTCTTCGTATTCAGCTTTGCCGCCTTGATCAATGATCGCCATTTTGCTTGTTCTATCTGCTCCGTGTTGCCCACTTTCGCCCAGTCAATGGTCTGTTGACTATCAGCAACCAAGGCAACAGTGCTTTCAACGGCAACCTTCATATTTTCATGGCGCATCTTCAGCCCAAGATCTTCGGGAGGGTTAAAGCACTTGGCAAGAGCAAGGAAAGTTGCGGGTTCCTCTTTCTTCGGGAAGAAGTAGGGGAAGAGCCGCGACAGCCCTGTCCTGGCTTCATCAATGCCCTCACGCGCTTCCGTCCCATGAAATTCAAGGAACGAAACGGCGTCAAGAAGAGGATCATTGTCGGGATCTTCAAGTTCAAATTCTTGAGAGGTCTTATCTGTCAAAATAAAAAGAAAATCCGATCAACAAACAAGTGCAAAAAAGAAAAATCCAAAGGATATGAAGTGGTGCAGATACTTACTGACAAAGCGGCGATTTTGTGTCCTTAGACGTTTGGTGATCGCTTCTTCGCGAGCGGATTGTGCAGTTATGTGCTCGCTTAACGAAGTCTCGGCAGCGTGCAGACGTTTCCGAAGATCTTCGACACCAGCAGCATCAGCCTTGGCTTTGTCAGCTTCTCGCCTAGCTTGAACGGCATCTGACTCGGCTTTCTTACGAGCCTCTTCACATTGCTCTAATTTTTGAGCAAGTGTATCAGCACGCTCGTTGGCTTCTGCCAGTTTTTCTGCAAAGAAAGTTAAGATTAGATAAAAACGTCGACAACAAAGAAGTAAGGAAGCAGAAGCAAAAAGAAGCAGCCAGGCACTACCTTCAGTTTTACGTAATCACGGTACCCAACGAATTGGGCACCGATGCGAAGCTCTTTGATCATAGGCTATCAAGGAAGGACAAAGAAAGAAAATGTCGGTATGGAAAAATGATGGCAGAAGCAAATGAAGGAAATATAGATAATGACAAGCAAATTAAGAACTTACATCATCCAAGAGAGAGCTAGAGGAGCTACTCAATTGGAGAGTAGGCTCCGGGATTGTGTCAATCCTTGCCCTTTTTGGTGAAGGGACAAGGGGGCTTGAAGGAGGAGTAGCAGCGCCAACGTTTTGTTGAGGAGGCGAAGTTTCCTCTCCTTCAACTGGCGTCTCCGAGGCGACTAGAGTATGTGACGTGCTCGTTCGAGCCGCCACATTGGAAGCTGGTACTACTTCCTCATCATCACTACGATTAAAATGTCGGCAATATAAAAAGCAAGATAAACAAAGATCTTCAAGTAAAATAAAAAAAGAGAAGGGGAACTTACGAACTGATGAGGGTCTCGAGATATGGATCATAAGCTGCCTTCTGGCGTGAAGGAACAGCTTCTTCGGGCTTGGAGGTGCCGGAATCTTCGGCATCATTCCTTTTCCTTTTGTTCTTTGGAGAAACAGCAGGAGGAGGAGATTGTGCCGACGCAGTGGCTTCAGAGGCACCCTCCTTTTCATCAGATCCCGCAGATTTTCGAGAATCTGCGGGTTCAGTCACAAAAGAGGGGGCATCTTGGTTATCATCGGAAATAACCGCCCTTTCTTCGACTTCTCCACCTTCAGGAAGGGGAGGAAGCGAAACAAGATTTGGATGGTCCTGTATAAAAATAAGGAAGGATGTCAAAAAAGGAGTAACAACAAAAATAGCAAGGCAATAACAAATTAAGCGACAATGTTTACCTTAGGAAGCGCATTGGTGGCGCTGTATGGTTTTACACGACAAGTGGAAGGGATGGGATCTTTCTTGTTGAGAGATGAGATTTTTCGGACAAGCCTATCCAAATCCTTGACTTCCAGATTCGTCGACAAACGATCTGTGTCTTCATCGCCAGCATAATTCCAGAGAGGGTTTTTGCGAGCCTGAAGAGGCTGCACTCTAGTTCTAAGGAAATACGCCGTAATTTGGATGCCTGATAATTCTTTTCCACGAGTATTCTGCAACTCATGGATGCGAGTCATCAGGGCCTCTGTCGAAGTTCTTTCTTCCTCGGTAGCTTCTGCGTCCCAAGAACGGCGGCGAAGGATTTTCTCGGCACCGTCGAAAGGAGGGATATTGTCTTCAGCGCATCCATGGTTTTCTTCCCGAATATACAACCACTTCTTGCGCCACCCTTGAACGGAGTCAGGGAGTTTGACGTCGAAGTAATTGACTGAGGAGCGAACGGAAATAACAACGCCGCCTATATTATAGGCGACATTGGAAGAGCCATTACGGCGACAGAAGAAAATGCGCTTCCATAATGCCCAGTTAGGCTGGACACCAAGGAAGGCTTCGCAGAGGGTGATGAAGATGGAAATATGAAGGATAGAGTTGGGCGTGAGGTGGTGAAGTTGGAGACCGTAAACAAAAAGCAATCCTCGAAGAAAAGGATGAATGGGGGCGGAAAGACCGCGGATGAGATGATCGACGAAACTTACCCGATACCCCATTGGAGGGGATGGGTAGCTCTCTTCACTAGGGAAGCACACCGCTTTGGGTTTCTTGCTAATCCCCAGCTTCTTCAGGAGATTGATGTCCTGGTTGGTGATCTTGGACCTTTCCCACTCCGCGGTTCCTAGATCCGCGGCAGCCATTGATGATTCCGGCGTGGTGTGCCTGGTCAAGCGACGCGGTGGCATCAACAATGGCGGAGGAATGCAGCTGGGAAGAGATGAGCTCTGAGAGTTGTGGGGCGCAGGAGGAAGTTTTGCAGGTAGAAGCAGGGGAACGGCGCGAGCGGAAGTGCTCGAGGTAGAAGAAGGAGATCTTATATAGAGGTGCGGTGAAGCGGCGGACCGTTGGATGGAAAAGTATGCGGCAGATGATAACCACGTGGAGACGAGGGTAAAAAAGTATTTTAACATTGAGAAGTTACGGTACGTGCGCCAGAAAAAGCGGAGGACGTGTGTCCCCCACTAGAACGACGTGTCAAGATAATGGTTACTTAGGACCCACAAGGCAGTGAGAGAAGCGGTTATCGCATATTTCCAAAACAGAAATCGTGGTTATCATCAGCAACGACGTCATCAAGGTAAAAGAAAAGCTCGACTATGAAGCTTGGAGAGTTTATCGACAACGCAAGATTATTTCGGGAGCCTTTGATCAAATACAAGTTTTTGCCCAAACGCTCGGGGGCTACTCTGGAAAAGAGAAAATTTCGAGTATGACAAGATAGAATTGACGAGAGCCTATGACCAAATACAAGCATTTGTTCATAGCCTCGGGGGCTACTCCCATCGGGAGCGCTGGTCGCGCACCCGATAAATAGAAAAATATCGAGAAGGATTATAAATATAGCGGCAAAGGATATTAATTTGTGGAGCCTACACCCAAGCACAAAGTCCTTGGCTGTAGCCTCGGGGGCTACTCCCATCGGGAACGCTGTTCGCGTGCCCGATGAATTTTTATTAAAAGAAAGAAGTAGAAGTGAGTATATTTCGAGTTACACAGATAACTCTACATATACTCCCATCGGGAAGACAAAATAAGTCATCAAATATGACTCGATAAAATGTGCTATTCCAACAGCCGAAAAGCACTCGACAAAATATTCTCAGAGCGCTAAAAGTCGCGAATAAATCTCTGAATGCCGCAAAACTTTGCGAAGGTAAGACCCCAGATCCGTTCTGAGCGGCGTGGCACCGTCTCTGACGGCGGATTGCTACTATTTTCCGTATCAACCGATACGAAGAAAAATCCTAACGGACACGTTAGGTACCCGATAAAATATGACTGGGACTCGACAGAATGGTAAGACCTTAAGCGGCACCTGTCGAAGTTTACACCAGTATCCCGAGATCATGTCCAAGGACGTGATTTTGAAGTAGGTTTTTGCGGATTGCCACTAGAGCAGTTAACTAGTACCTGATCCGTCAGATGAACTAGCCCCAATTACCGTTATCCCTGTACAAAATAGTGTTTGCATATCGAAAGATTATGTAATGAGTAAAATTGGAGATTTTCCCTGATTCTTCGATTCAAGAAAAATCTCGGGGGCTACTGACATAGGCATCCCCAATGGGCCTGCCAAAGATGGTACCCGAGTTTAATCAAAGCCCAGGACTCGAAGGATAAGAAGACTTGGAAGCCCATTTAGTGTTAAGGAAAGATAGTTTGTATTAGGAAAGATAGAGATTTGTAATCTTACGGGTTGGGTACGAAACCCTCCCGAACTCTGTAACTTGTGTACTACGAAACCCTCGGCTCCACCTCCTATATAAGGGGGAGCCGAGGGACAAAGAAAGGATCGAATCTACTGTCAACATAACCCTAGTTTTCATAATCGTCGAGTACTTTTCGGCTGAAACCTTCGAGATCTACTTGCCCTCTACTTCTAGCAAAACCCTAGTCTACTATCTGTAGGCATTGACAAATTAATCCTTTATCAGTTTTACTGGTATGTCTTTTTGAGATAGGTCAAACCTTTCATCATTTGTTTCTATCCTACTTTGCTGGTCTATGATGTTTCTATGCATATTGTTGTAGAGCTTGTTGTTGTGATTTCAACGAGCCCAAGATCATCGAAATCGGAGTCCGGATGCAAAAGTTATGCCCGTTTTAGTTTTGGTGTTTCTGCAGTTTGCTTTGGCCGGATATTTCGGAAATATCCGGGCCGGATTATCCTGGCCGATATTTCGGAAATATCCGCCCCCGAAATCGGCTAAGGACCTGAGGAATTGCTGCTCAGTATTGGGGCCGGACATTTGCCCGGATATTGTCCCGGTTTTGTCCCAGGGCCGGATTATCCGGGCCGGACATTTCGAAATATCCGGTCCCTCGAAAAATGGCTAAGGACCTGAAGAAAAGCAAGTCTGATGTGAGGCCGGACTTTTGGCCGGATTTTGACCAGGTTTTGTACCTGTGGCCGGATTATCCGGGGGCGGATTATCCGGCCCTTACTTAGGCCGGATTATCCGGCCCTGGTTTGCCCAACGGCTCGATTTTCTTGGGGGTATAAATACCCCCCTTCTTCCTCCTTGGGCTGTGGCTTCTCTCACTCTCTCTCTCTCCATTGTTGTTCTTGAGAAGCTTGCCCTATCTCTCTATCCCTCCATGATTCTTGCCCCCATTTGAGGGAAAAGAGAGAGGAGATCTAGATCTACACTTCTACCAATCAAATCCATCTCTTTGTGAGTGGAACTCTCTAGATCTTGATCTTGGTGTTCTTTGTGAATTCCTTTGTTCTTCCTCTCTTATTCCCCCAATAGCTTTTGTAGCTTTGTTGGAATTTGAGAGAGAAGGACTTGAGCATCTTTGTGGTGTTCTTGCCATTGCATTTGGTGCATCGGTTTGAGTTCTCCACGGTGATTCGTGGAGGTGAAAGCAAGAAAGTTGTTACTCTTGGGTTCTTGGAACCCTAGACGGATTCTAGGCCTTTGTGGCGGTTTGTTGGGAGCCTCCAATTAAGTTGTGGATGTGTGCCCCAATCTTTGTGTAAGGCCCGGTTTCCGCCTCGAAGGAAATCCCTTAGTGGAACCGTGACCTAGGCCTTTGTGGCGAGGGTCACCGGAGATTTAGGTGAGGCGCCTTCGTGGCGTTCGGTTTGTGGTGTGAGTACCGCATCTTGGGGTGAGGCCTTTGTGGCGTTGGTGTGCATCGAGCAACCACACCTCAAGGTGAGCCTCTTGTGGCGTTCGGGAGCACTAAGCAACCGCACCTCTCCACCGGAGATTAGCACTCGCAAGAGTGTGAACTCCGGGATAAATCATCGTCTCCCGCGTGCCTCGGTTATCTCTATACCCGAGCTCTTTACTTATGCACTTTACCTTGTGATAGCCATCGTGCTTGAAGTTATATATCTTGCTATCACATAGTTGCTTGTATTGCTTAGCATAAGTTTGTATATCTTGCTATCACATAGTTGCTTGTATTGCTTAGAATAAGTTGTTGGTGCACATAGGTGAACAATAGTATATAGGCTTTGGGCTTGACAAAGTAAACGCTAGTTTTATTCCGCATTTGTTAAGACCATCTCGTAAAAGTTTTAAATCGCCTATTCACCCCCCTCTAGGCGACATCCGTGTCCTTTCAATTGGTATCAGAGCAAGGTCTCTCATTCTTAGGCTTCACCGCCTTGAGAGTAAAGATGTCGGCTAGGGGATTAGCGCACAATAACTTGTTTATATTTGATGGCACAAATTATGATCTATGGAAAATTTATGTGCTTAATATTTTGCGGCGTATGTCCCCGGACATGGAGCGATTTCTTGACATGGGTTTTTCTTCTCCTAAGGATCCTCAAAATTTATCTCTTGAGGAGGAGAAAAACTCTTGTCTCGATGACAAAGCATTAACTTGTCAATGCCTACAGATTGTAGACTAGGGTTTTGCTAGAAGTAGAGGACAAGTAGATCTCGAAGGTTCAGGCGAAAAGTACTCGACGATTATGAAAACTAGGGTTATGTTGACAGAGATTCGATCCTCTCTTCGTTCCTCGACTCCCCCTTATATAGGAGGCGGAGCCGAGGATTTCGTAATACACAAGTTACAGTGTTCGAGAGGGTTTCGTACCCAACTCGTAAGATTACAAGTTTCTATCTTTCCTAATACAAACTATTTTTCCTTAACACTAAATGGGCTTCCAAGTCTTCGTATTCTTCGAGTCTTGGGCCTTGAATAAACCCCGGGTACCACCTTTGGCAGGCCCATTGGGGATGCCTATGTCAGTAGCCCCCGAGATTTTTCTTGAATCGAAGAATCAAGGGAAATCTCCAATTTTACTCATTACAAAATCTTTCGATATGTAAATATTATGTTGTACAGGGATATTGGTAGTTGGGGCTAGTTCATCTGACGGATCAGGTACTAGTTAACTGCTCTAGTGGCAATCCGCAAAAACCTACTTCAAGATCACGTCCCCGGACATGATCTCGGGATACTGGTGTAAACTTCGACAGTGCCGCTTAAGGTCTTACCATTCGTCGAGTCCCAGTCATATTTTATCGGGTACCTAACGCGTCCGTTAGGATTTTCTTCGTATCTGTTGATACGGAAAATAGTAGCAATCCGCCGTCAGAGACGGTGCCACGCCGCTCAGAACGGATCTGGGGTCTTACCTTCGCACTGTTTTGCGGCATTCAGAGTTTTATTCGCGACTTTTAGCGCTCTGAGAATATTTTGTCGAGTGCTTTTCGACTGCTGGAATAGCACATTTTATCGAGTCATATTTGATGACTTTTTTGTCTTCCCGATGGGAGTATATGTAGAGTTATCTGTATAACTCGAAATATACTCACTCGTACTTCTTTCTTTTGAAAAAATTCATCGGGCACGCGAACAGCGTTCCCGATGGGAGTAGCCCCCGAGGCTACAGCCAAGGACTTGTGCTTGGGTGTAGGCTCCACAGATTAGTATTCCTTGCCGCTACATTTATAATCCTTCTCGATATTTTTATATTTATCGGGTGCGCGACCAGCGCTCCCGATGGGAGTAGCCCCCGAGGCTATGGACAAATACTTGTATTTGATCATAGGCTCTTGCCATTTCTATTTTGTCAGACTCGAATTTTCCTTTTTTCCAAAGTAGCCCCCGAGCGTTTGGGCAAAAACTTGTATTTGATCAAAGGCTCCCGAGATAATCTTATGTTGTCGATAAACTTTTGAACCCTCATAGTCGAGCTTTTCCTTTATCTTGACGACGTCATTGCTGATGATTGCCACGATTTCTATTTTGGAAACTGACCATTACCGCTTCTTTCGCTGCCTTGTGGGTCCCAATTCCTGATCTAACGGACACGTCGTGCAAGTGGGGGACACATGTTCTCCCCTTTTTCTGGCACACGTTCTGTAACCTCGTCAATGTTAAAATACCTTTTTACCCTTGTTTCCACGTGGTGATCATCTCCTGCATTCTTTTTTCATCCAACGGTTCCGTCGCTTCACCGCACCTCTATATAAGATCCCCTTCTTCTTCCTCGAACACTTCCGCTCGCGCCGTTCCCCTGCTTTCCTCTGCAAAATTTCCTCCTGCGCTCCTCAGCTCCCAAAGCTCTTCTCTTCGAGGAGGAGAAAAACTCTTGTCTCGATGCTCTTGCTTCTCATGTGTTTTCCATTGTTGTGAGCAATGTAGTTACTTCTTCAATCATGCCTTTTGGGAGCGCTCATGAATTATGGACAAAGCTTCAAGATAAATATGATGTGTCCAAGATTATTGAGGATGATTGTATTGCTTCCACTTCCGGCCGTGATGAGTTCTCATCTTCATCCACTTCACCAAAGTGTGGTAAGACACAAGGTAATGATATGGTGAGTGGTGATGAAAATTGCAATGTTGATATTGAGCTTACTATTGATGATTCTTCATCTCTATCTCATTGCAATGCTTCATCTTCGGACTTAAACACATCTAGCACTAGAAATGATTTACATGCTTGTGTTGATAGTCCTTGCATATCATGTGTAAGTTGCTTGAATAAATCTAATGATGATATGCTTGCATTGTCTTGTGGCCATGATAAAAATGCTTCTATTTCCTCTAGTTGTTGTGTGTCTAACAATGTAGAGGAAACCAAAGATTCTATTGGTCAAGACAAGATCTTGAAAGGAGCCTCAAGTAACTCCTCCTCTTTATCTCACGGTCCTCATATATGCCTTATGGCCAAGGGTTCCACGGTACCTCCTACCATGGAACCCAATATGTCTCGTGGTGATAAGGATGAGGATGAATATGAAGAAGAGGATTGGGTTGTCTCTCTACGCGATAAGGGTAAGAGCGTATTCAAGGTTATTTGCAAAGATAAAATTGCTAGCACTCACTTCTTTGAAATCTTGACTACCGCTATTGAGAGCCAAAAACTTATTTGGATGCATGAGAACACCATTGATAAAAAGGGTGCTCTTGAACGAGAGTATGCCGATGATGTAGCATCATTAAAAAATGAACTTGAAGAAGAACAAACCATCAAGGAAGCTCTTGAGGAGACCTTTGCTCTAGAATTGTCTAGAGAAAAGGAAAACCATGATAGAGCTCTTGAGATGGCAAATGAACTAAAGCTAAAAAATGATAAGCTTGTGTTTGTTAATGCTAAACTCCTTGAGGATTTTGAGCAACTCAAAAAGGGCTCAAGGGTCATTGAGAGTGCGCTCGCCAAACTCACCGAGTCGCATGAGCAACTTAAAGCTTCTTATCTAAAAGAGCATGCCAACTTGCCTTCTCCTATTACTACTAATATTGATGCTTGTGCTACTAACTCTACTTCTTGTGAAGCATCTATCTTGAAGGAGAATGTTGAGCTAAGGGCTCAACTTGAGTTGCTAACTTGCAATTATGGGAAATTGGAAGAAAATCATGGAAAGCTTTCTAGCTCCCATGAGGATCTTCTAGCCTCTCATGATAGGCTAAAGTTAGCTCATGAGGCTATCATATTTAAGGCAACACCTTGTGAGCCTCATGTGGATACTAGCACTACTACTCAAAATGCTATATTTCCATGTGCTAGTCCTAGTAATTCATCCACTCATAATATTGCTAAATCTTGTGATGAATTATCTTCCTTGCCTTGTTGCTCTAACAATGAAGATTCTACTTCCTCTAGTGCTTGTGTTGTTACTAACCATGTAGAGGAAATCAAAGAGCTCAAGGCCCAAGTCACTTCTTTGAAGAATGACTTGGTAAAGGGTCATGAAGGGAAATGCAAACTTGACACGATGTTGAGTATGCAACAATCCCCCAATGACAAGAGTGGACTTGGTTTCAAATCCAACAACAAGAACAAGTCCATGAACAACAACAAGAAGAAGGGCCAAGTACAAGTCAAAGACCCGGCCAAGATTGTTTGCTTCAAGTGCAATATTGAAGGGCACCATGTTAGATCTTGCCCTTTGAAGAAGAAGCAAAAAGGGAAGCGGCCTCAAGCTCAAACTCATATTCAACCTCAAGTTGAAGAAATACCACTTCCCAAGAAGAAACAAGCCAATGCTCCCATTGTGGAGAAACCTAGTGAGAAGAAGGAGAAGAAAAGAACTTGCTACATATGCCGTGAGAAGGGCCACATCTCCTCCTTGTGCACTATTGGTACCTCATCCAACTCTATCACCATTGATGATGTTTATTCTCTTCGTAAGGATGAGGGTGGCAATGTGTTTGCCAAATATGTTGGTGCTCAAAGTGGTGTCAAGAAAAGAACCATTTGGGTTGCCAAGCCTATTGTGACTAACATCTTAGGACCCAACTTAGTTGGGGACCAACAATCCAAAATTTGATCAATAGGTGCTTGTTGGAGGGCATTGGAGACTTGGCTACATCATGAAGAATTAAGGGATCTTCATCATTTATATTATCTCAAGCCAAGTCTTTTGGTTATCTTACTTCTATCATACACCCAATGTTCCTCCTTGCGGTAACATGTGCTCAACTCATTTATATTGAAAGTTACTCGCCCCTTTGCATGTGTTAGTTTTGTTCCTAACATGTGTTTGTATATGTTGTGCATCCTACTTGTTTTTCTTGAGAAATCAAGTCTATGTATGTTAGGTTGCACACCATGTATTTGTGCTTGTGTTGGAGCCTCTTTGCATCTTGTTGTATCTTATATGGCTCTTATGAGAGATTAATGGACTATAACATTTTGGGGGAGTGATATGCCTTTAGGAATTTCACAATCCTAACAATGTGTGTACATGAGGAATATCACTTAGAATTGATATTGCAAGATTATCTAGTCTCTATGTGGTATGTCATCTTCATGAGAAATTCAAATTCTAATGTCCATTAATATCTCTAGTTGGATCTTATTTGCCTCTTGTGAAAATAAATTCCTTATCACATTATGGGGGAGTAATAAGCTTTGTGCATATTACAAGCCTAGGAAATGTGAACATTTGAGGTTGTGTCACATAGAATTGATATTGTAAATTGTCTCTCATATGTGACATGTTTTCTCAAACAAGTTCCAATTTGCTTAAATGGCTTCATTGCTAATATCTTTGTGGATCTTATTTGTGAAAGTTTTTCTTGGCATGGTTTTTCACAATGTGTCCCTCAATACATTTTTGGAAAACCATATGCTTCAAGTCATACTATTAATTGCTTTGCATGTTGGTATGAATACTATTAATTTCTTTGCATGTTGGTATGAATACTATTAATTGCTTTGCATGTTGGTATGAATACTATTAATTGCTTTGCATGTTGGTATGACTAATTGAAGCTATCAAGAAACTCTCTTTGCATGATGGTTAACTCTTATCTTTTACCATATGCTTTATTTGGTGTAAATATGATCTTACATATACTTACAAACTACCACCGGGAAATATTTCCTAATACCTCTTGTCCTAGGACAATTGGCAATCTATTATGAGGTAGAAATTTATTGATCATATTTACATTGGCTCTTGTGTTTAAATTTTCTTATTTATTGCCATGAATGTGTTGTGTTTTGACTCCCATGTGTCTTCCTTGCATCTTATGGATCTAATTTGTCTATTCAAACTTTCTTAGCATTTTAGTAGATATAGGTAGCGTGATGATCCTAGTTTTGTGCATTTTGTATTCATATGCAAAATCCTAGATAATGCACTAATCTTGGGGGAGCTCTCCTATATTTGTTAGGATGCTTAACATCTCTTGATCATTATCAAAAATTTGGTTTTGGGAGACATAATTTTTGGTACTTTGTGCCATCATAAAAAGTTTCGAGGGTTTGGTTTATTTGTTGGAACCTTGCTCTCTTGGGAGTTGGTTATCTCATTCCTTTGTGCTTAGGTTTAATTAGCTTCTTATAATGAGATAAGTCTTTGGAGTCAATCTTGTGTTGATTTGATTCTTTGATATAATTTGGACAACCATTGTCTCTTGATTTATTTGGTGTTTTGTCCAAATTATATCTTTCTTTGGTTCTTGAAAGTATTGTGCATGCATCTTTAATTTATGTCTATCTTATGGCATGTGTTACTTTCTTTGATCCAATATATAGGGTAAACTCCATCAAATCCTAATTTGGCTAAGATGTGCATGAAATTCAATTTCATATCTATATGCACATAGTATTGTGGAGTTTGTCCTATATGTTGTAGTGTGTCTAACTACTTTGGACCCAATTAGTTTGGGGACCTTTTTGTACTTACCTTTGTGTTAGGTACAATGGATATGCATTGGATGCTTGTCTCACTCTTGGGGAGAAGTGGTGACTCAATGGTAACTTGAGGCAAGCTAGGATGGTCAACGAACACATATCTACTACATCCTCACCAATGCTATCTCGGTAACAAGTATCTTCTCATGCATATTTTTCTAGCATCCAACCATGTGGTTGCATCTTGGCATGAATCTCTTTATTTGCAAATATTGTGCTTCTTGCTAAAGTCTTAACGAAACCTCTTTATTGCGAATGTGAGTAATTTGAGATGAGTACATATGTTGGGAGGTATAAAAAATCATGCTCATGATTCACCCATCCCATCTATGCCCATCTAGCAATTTTATTGCATATCAATTCCTCAAGGCTCTCACGTGTGTAATATAGATGAAAGTGCAAATTTAGTTATTTCTTTTGGTATCCTCGCTTGTGATACTTGTTGCCTTTCTAAATGCATCTCAACTAACTTCTATCCCTTGTTGATATTTGTGATGTATTTTAGATGTTTGTGGTTGAAGTTCATGAATGTACAATAAGACAAAATTGAGCCTTTGGCCATGCTATTAAGAAAAAATTCTTATTGGTATATTGCATGACTTCATTTTGGGATATCATACTATATTTCTTGAGTATCCATTTTGTGTGTGCATGTTTCTTTGTGGATAAATATCTTTGTGATATTGCTCACTTAGAGAAACTTATACACATAAGAGATGATACATCTCCATTTGATATCTTATTTATTTGTTGCATGTTGATTGGTCATGCTAAGCAATATAATTCATTGAAGACTATGATGATGCTTTTTGCTCATCCTTGTAATAGTCTTATAATATGCTTTATCATGCCTTTCACATACCCTCTTGGTTGAGCCTTTTATTATGGTGCCTCCTACTTTTTGCTCAACCATTTGTTTGTTGCAAGTGTTAAGCTTAATTTTCTATCTATGATCTATTGCAAATGTTTGTGTTTTAAATGGTAATGAGGGAGTGAGGATTCCATGTTATGCATATTGTATTCAAATACAACATTTTAATTTATGCATGTACCTTGGGGAGCTTCCTCATTTAATTTAGAGCACTATCTTTTGGTGATCATTAGAGTTTGATTCACTTGGTATATTTTGTTTTTGAATGATATTATGGGAGTGATGATTCCATGTTTGTGCACTTTATACTCCAATGCAAATTGTCTTGTTTTGTGCACAAACCTTGGGGAGCTTCCTCATATTATTTAGAGCAATCTTCTTGATCTTATCATAATATCTTTCTTTCTTTTGGTATCTTCTTTGTGGTTCATTTGGTTGCTTGCTTCATTTGTTGAAGCTTCTTGACTTTGTTATCTTTTTGCAATCTTTGATCCTATCTATGGTGTGACTCCTTCCGAATATTCGTAATTGGATATGTGCATTTGATTCCACTCAAATTATGAGAAATGCACACGCTATGGAGGAACTCTCACTATATTGGCCTTCTAAATTTTTCACCCATTTCGGCAATTGGTGCCAATGGGGGAGAAGTTTGGAGGTTTTAAGGGAATTTGGTTATGTCTTTGCTTTGTGCTTAAGCATGTGCCTTTATTGCATTGCATCTTGTTGCTTTGCATAGTTGAATATTTAGAGGAAACTCCACTAGGCTTTGAATGCCAATATATGCAATGAAAGTCAAGATCATTCACACATGCATATATTATGGGGGAGTTTGCTCTATAGATTCAACTTATTTGTTACTTAAATTCCTTATATAAACCCTCTCAAAGAGATTGTCATCAATTACCAAAATGGGGGAGATTGAAAGTGCATGGAGCCCCCATGTGTGGTTTTGGTAATTAATGACAATCCCTATGGACTAATGTTTGCATTGAGTTATATTTGTAGGAGTTGTCCATAGGCAATTATTGAACCATATGTTGGCTTCAAGGTTGCAATAAGAAGAAATTGATGAAGGATATCAAGTGTCAAGTATGTCTTGAAGATGAAGATGAAGTGAGCCCTCAAGTTACTTCAAGACATCAACATGATGAAGAATGAAGAAATGATGTGCAAGTTCAAGATGAGCCATCTCGAAGAGATCCTTTGCTTGAGTCTTGCCATCCATATGGTGATCATGGATATGTGAAGATGCGCCAAAGAAGAAGCTCTCCCATGGTGGTTTATGGGGGAGCAATCTACAAGACTTCGTCAAGCAAGCACAAGCAAGAAAGGCGTTCCATCTTGTTGAGGTCAAGATCGTCGTCATCAAGCTCAAGTGGAATGCGCAAGTATAAGGTTTGCTCTTGATAGGGTTTCTTTCTCACCGGTCTCATAGTGTAGTTGGAGACCGGTTTATGTTTAGTTGCCGTACTATCAAGAGGGCTCTCGGGTGAGTAACTCGATCGTATCGTTCGGAGAGAGCTCAAACCTTTGCATCCTTGCATCATCTTTCTTGGTTGTTATTTGGACCTTATCCATGTGATGTTTTAGAGCTTGTGCTTATTCTCATGACAAGCTCTAGTTCATCAAGAATGGTTTTTCCTTGGGCAACTTGTTGCATTTTCAAGATTGGAGGTTTTACCGGTATGTCTTTTTGAGATAGGTCAAACCTTTCATCATTTGTTTCTATTCTACTTTGCTGGTCTATGATGTTTCTATGCATATTGTTGTAGAGCTTGTTGTTGTGATTTCAACGAGCCCAAGATCATCGAAATCGGAGTCCGGATGCAAAAGTTATGCCCGTTTTAGTTTTGGTGTTTCTGCAGTTTGCTTTGGCCGGATATTTCGGAAATATCCGGGCCGGATATTTCGGAAATATCCGGCCCCCCCGAAATCGGCTAAGGACCTGAGGAATTGCTGCTCAGTATTGGGGCCGGACATTTGCCCGGATATTGTCCCGGTTTTGTCCCAGGGCCGGATTATCCGGGCCGGACATTTCGGAAATATCCGGTCCCTCGAAAAATGGCTAAGGACCTGAAGAAAAGCAAGTCTGATGTGAGGCCGGACTTTTGGCCGGATTTTGACCAGGTTTTGTACCTGTGGCCGGATTATCCGGGGCGGATTATCCGGCCTTACTTAGGCCGGATTATCCGGCCTGGTTTGCCAACGGCTAGATTTTCTTGGGGGTATAAATACCCCCTTCTTCCTCCTTGGGCGGTGGCTTCTCTCAATCTCTCTCTCCTCCATTGTTGTTCTTGAGAAGCTTGCCCTATCTCTCTATCCCTCCATGATTCTTGCCCCCATTTGAGGGAAAAGAGAGAGGAGATCTAGATCTACACTTCTACCAATCAAATCCATCTCTTTGTGAGTGGAACTCTCTAGATCTTGATCTTGGTGTTCTTTGTGAATTCCTTTGTTCTTCCTCTCTTATTCCCCCAATAGCTTTTGTAGCTTTGTTGGAATTTGAGAGAGAAGGACTTGAGCATCTTTGTGGTGTTCTTGCCATTGCATTTGGTGCATCGGTTTGAGTTCTCCACGGTGATTCGTGGAGGTGAAAGCAAGAAAGTTGTTACTCTTGGGTTCTTGGAACCCTAGACGGATTCTAGGCCTTTGTGGCGGTTTGTTGGGAGCCTCCAATTAAGTTGTGGATGTGTGCCCCAATCTTTGTGTAAGGCCCGGTTTCCGCCTCGAAGGAAATCCCTTAGTGGAACCGTGACCTAGGCCTTTGTGGCGAGGGTCACCGGAGATTTAGGTGAGGCGCCTTCGTGGCGTTCGGTTTGTGGTGTGAGTACCGCATCTTGGGGTGAGGCCTTTGTGGCGTTGGTGTGCATCGAGCAACCACACCTCAAGGTGAGCCTCTTGTGGCGTTCGGGAGCACTAAGCAACCGCACCTCTCCACCGGAGATTAGCACTCGCAAGAGTGTGAACTCCGGGATAAATCATCGTCTCCCGCGTGCCTCGGTTATCTCTATACCCGAGCTCTTTACTTATGCACTTTACCTTGTGATAGCCATCGTGCTTGAAGTTATATATCTTGCTATCACATAGTTGCTTGTATTGCTTAGCATAAGTTTGTATATCTTGCTATCACATAGTTGCTTGTATTGCTTAGAATACGTTGTTGGTGCACATAGGTGAACAATACTATATAGGCTTTGGGCTTGACAAAATAAACGCTAGTTTTATTCCGCATTTGTTAAGCCCATCTCGTAAAAGTTTTAAATCGCCTATTCACCCCCCCTCCCTCTAGGCGACATCCGTGTCCTTTCACTTGGGCAGCCTGGCCCGAGGCCCGGCCCAAAAAACTCGGGCCTAGGCCGGAAAATGTTGGCCCGACAGCCGGGCCGGGCCAGGCCTAGGTAGCCCGAAAACGCACTTTAACACTACGGCCCGGCCCGCGGCCGACAGGCTTGGTGGGTTTTGGTCGGGCCGGACCGGGCTTGGGCCAACTTTTTCAACGCCGGGACCTCTGGCCGGCCCGATGCCCGCCCGGCCCGACACATGCCCAGGTATACCCACAACCTACCACTATGAGCACCTCCGAGAGATTGCGTCCTAAGAAACAGATCCGACAGGTTTTGAGATTAACAAATGCATCACATGCGCCTCACACGATGAAAACATCACTTTCGACTGAAAAATACTCCGTCTATATAAAACACAAAAGTGTCAAATCTAAGATTGAGTCTTGGCTGAGAGTGCCGGTGTGGTATACTTTAACAGGTTGGTTGATAAATGAAGCTCCTGAATGGCAAAACAAAAGGAAATTACCCGATACGAAATACGTCACGCAATCTAGCCCATATTTTTCTTTTGGGGAATTATGCAGGCCCATGTACGAATCGGACTCCAATCCCGTCACCTACTTCGACTCCCATAGGAAATTTAGCCTAAGAAACCTTCTATAAAGGAAGAAACCTGCGATCACTCTGAAAAAAGGAAACAACCTGCGGTAGCCACGGAAAGAAAAGGCACGATCGAATCTGTGTACACGCCAAAGGAGAGAGGGAGATCGATGAAGAGAGGAGCCAGGTCGAAAGCGGCGAAAAGGACCGTCGTCGCCGGCGCGAGTGACGGAAAAGAGCAGCGTAAAGCGATGGTTGAGACAGCGGCGGAGAAGGCGGCGCGGGTGGCCTTCCTCCGGGCGGGGTTGGAAGAGTCCAGGCGCTACAATGCCATGAAACTGAAGGATATGAAGGAAGAGTACCGGCGCGCCGGCAAGCTTCATACGTACGACCCAGACAAGGAAATGGAGAAGCGCTTTGCCAGGGTCGTCAAACTTCACCCCTTCCGGTGG
Source organism: Lolium multiflorum (assembly GCA_030979885.1). Taxonomy (NCBI): domain Eukaryota; kingdom Viridiplantae; phylum Streptophyta; class Magnoliopsida; order Poales; family Poaceae; genus Lolium; species Lolium multiflorum. The sequence continues at coordinate 95,224,823 of CM061749.1, forward strand.
CCTGACGATATGGTCGACGAGATTGAAGAGTGCATGGGATACCTGGAGGAAGATGAGGACGACTACAGGATAGGACTTTATTCTTTTATAGGACAAAGCCCGTGCTTCGCTACGGACCAAGTATTCACCCTACACCGACAAGTGGATGGGGATGGAGGCATGTAGCTCGAGCGGTGGTCTAGAGGAATGCATGCGTTTTTTCAAGTGCGGCTTTACGTTGACACAGTTTTTTTTTGGTCCAACCGAACCGTTATGTCAACCTCCACCATATGTCAACCTCTCGTGAACATATTGCTTGTCATACCTGGGCACCCGTTGCCATAAGATAAAAAAAATCAAACATTTGGCCTGCAACAAACTACTCCCTCCGACCATTAATAGATGTCCCATGGTTCGCCTAAATTCGGATGTATCCATGCACTAAAATATGTCTAGATATATTTGAATTATGACAAACTTTTGACATCAAAAGATGAACAGAGGTAGTACAAAGATTCATCTCAATCCATCTCTTACCGAACATACATGAGAAGATCAACCTTACTAATCAACCACCGGAATAACTAAATATTTAAATAAACTGCATATATAATTCTCAAAACTCCTTTGTACCAAGTAAACCATGGTCCCTTTCTTTCTGCGCTGGAGTAGTGTAGATGGACTGGCATAACATTTCGCAATCACTTTCTTTTGATAAAAATATAATCTGCTGACATGTAGAAGCGTTGCCTCAATCTTCGTCTTTTCTGTAACCCTATCACTCCTAGTAACCAAGAAGTATGACCACAGCATCAGACTGCAACCAAAACAAATAAGTTGTTTCTAGCTTGTATGATCAGACTAAGGAGCATCGACAAAAGAATAACGGAGAAACAAAGAAACTGGTTACACTTGGTAATCTAATACAGTGTACTTTTTTTATAGAGATTAAGCATAACATAATAATTTGGGGCTGTCTTAAATCGTCAAAGTTGTTTCTGAACTTAGAGCAAAAGTGGGTTATGAAGAATGATATGCCCCCTCACCATGAAGTGTCATACCTGCAAATCATATCAGTTTGGTAAGAGATCCACAACAGAAGTGAAAAAACAAAATTCCATATCAACTGGCAAAAGTTTCATGAAACAAAGGATTCCATAATTTGAACATATCTCAATCAATTTGATTGAGTGTATGTCAGTGTCATGGTCCATGCAGTGATGCAGATTTTGATCTAGAAATATACTAACATGAACGTCTCTATTGTACATAGATACCACTTCTAGCTATAACCTTGAAAAGAAATAGTTTACCTCCCGTGACTAATTAGTAGGCACTTATATTTAACAATTTTCAGCAGCCGTAAGTGTAGGAAGCACAAGGAACTCAAAATATCCACAAAGTTTTGTGTGACTGAAAAATAAATAGAATAAAAATAGCAGGTTAAACATGGCACAAATTTGAACCTGGAAGTGATGTCTGACCATCATAATAGTATAATCATGAGTGTCTTCCCTACTTCCAGCCAATCATTTTCTTCCAATGTTGAGAGGAGGCCCTTCATCAAGCAAATTCACGAATAGTGTGCATGGTTTGACAGTATTGAAAGGGAGTAGAGAATCTTCTTGTCAAACTGAAGAGTGTAGATCATCACTTGGTGAGCATCACATCATAACAGGTCACCAACTATGATTCATGACGGAACCAATATATGCCCACTTGTGTTTTCCTCTTAAATCTGGCTAAAAAAGTGAAGTGGGATGCTGATAATAGTTATCTTCTAGTCGAATTATGGATTTGGACTGCTGAAGCATACACCAATTTGATAACTAAAATTGTACTGCATGTGGGGAGGTGTACTATGGCATCTGCTGAAATTTGGTCTCCACACAGGAAAATCTCGTACAGGTGAATTACAGCCGTGTGTTGTAGCATAGACATACGGAAATGTGAAACTGATCTCGGGCACATTTGGTCCTGATATCCTGACGAGTGAACTATCTTGAGATGCGCACATGTCAATGTATTGGTAGCTGTATTCAGAATTGAGGTGTCTTCAACTGACATGTGTATGGCCCACGTCTGCGCTGCTATAATTGCTGGAAGTGCCGTTCGGGGTCAATCGGCACAGACGGTCTTTTGATTCTACACTAGCACCCGTGCAGATTATTGACCGGAGAACCCGACACCCAGTCTATCATTCCCCATTCTCTATCAAATAATCCACCGATGAAACCATCTCAATGCCATCCTCGGCTTATCACTCGTGCGTTGTCTAGGATTCACAGATCTTCCGCTAATCCTGTGTCCTTTCTGCGGCTAGATGTGCCATAGTCTTCCTCAACACTGGCCGATGGGACAAAGAGATCCGGCGTGCCCGCTTTTCTCCGATGACCACAGAGCGTAGACCGACGTGCCCCTAATCTCTGGCGGGCGGAGTCCATGGATACCGTCACCATGGATCCAGATTCCGGCGAGTCCCTCAACTACATCCCAAATCCGTTGCGGCATATGCCCCTACGATGTTTACCTGCGTGTGCGTGTGCGCGCATCCTAGATCGGCATGTAGATTCTCGGTGGAGCGCTGGCAGCTTCTTCCTGAAGCGATGTCGGAGACTGTCGTTGCAGGCTCGGAGCGACGCAAGCACGGGAGCATGGAGCGCCATCAGTAGGAACCTAGGAGGCCACGGCAGGTCGACTTCCAGCCGTTGTCGGAGCCATGAAGCCGCACAACTTTAGCTTCGATCCAGGAAGTGGCTGAAGGGGATGGCAGCCGCCGCGTCGCTTGGCAGCCAGGGACTTCGGGATGGAAGGAGAGACGGCGCGGAGGGAGGAGATCAGGCCGACGGCGCAGGCTCGCCCCTCCGCCATGTTAGCGATGAAACTGTAACTCGATTTGCAGGATTCTGTAATTTGGCCAGCGGTACAGAAATCCATCTCACTCCGTCAGTTACCCAAACCTTGTCCCCACTTTGGTCCCATGGTACACATACGCTGCCAGTTTTTTTGGTGAACTGTATTCGTTCCAAGAAATACGTACGCACAGTGAACCCAGCCAATCAGCTGGCGGGAGCAGATGAGCTCGAGAGCCATATCGCCGCGTCCCATAGACATACTCTTACCTAGTAAGACAAGCAGATAGATAGCAGAGGAGGTGGGAAGATCCGCAGCAACCTAGAACACGGCCTCAGTAATCCGCCTGGGAAGATCTGGAGCGCGCCGGCCGGCCGTCGCCGAACGCCTAAGTGCAGGAGACGGCGAGGCACCGTGCCGCAGCACCTCCGGCACGAGCGCCGACGAGCGGGAGGAGAGCAGCCGGTAAGAGGTCCAGCCGCCACAAAACAAAGCAGCAGCGGAGGCCTGCCATCAGGTGGCGACAGGAGGATGCGAGCACCGACTTGCATGCAGGAGGCAGGGGAGAGGGGTTCTTGGCGGAGGACGCCTGTGTCCGGCGACGGTCCTTCTCTTCCCTGCACCCCCACCGCTCCTACTCCTCCGTTCCTTACCTTTCCTCTCTCGGCCCCGCTGTATCCCAGGCGCAGCGCCGCTGGCTGCATATCGATGGGTCCTGGGTGGCCGGGGATTGGGAAGGCCCTCAGGCGTGTCCACGCTCCGGCGGCTGCCCAGACTGATTGTGCCGTTGTTCCCGTGGGCCGCCGCGAAACAGCGGGCAAACGGCGGCCGATCCGGCGAGTTTCTGCGCTTGATTTGGTTGGGACTTTCTAGGTCTTCCGTGGAAATCGCACATAGGAGAGATGATATATATGGGCGGATTTTGGTGAAGAGATGGAAAGAGATTAAACGGAAAAATACAGCAGAATCTCCAGCAGAATCGGTAGCTATCGTGCTGCGTATGAACTCAGGGATTGGGTTTCTCAGGCTGGTACGATTGGATTCTCTACGCGGGCCACGGAACAAACCGGTACAATGGCAAAGCCAGTATTATGTGATTTGACTGAGAGGCAAAACGGTCCAAAAATGCTAATGACAAACTTTTTGGCATAAACTCAGCTCCTTTATTATTATATCTAGGTGAGTAAAATCGTGAATCAATTGTAATACTCCCTTAGTCTGAAAAAAAGAATATGTGTTGCAGATTTTTTTTAGGGGATGCTGCAGATTTTAGTATATATAGGTTCATATTTGTATGGTGAGTTGGTTAGATCTATTTATGTCGGTTAATTTACTTTTTTTTCAATAATTTAGCTATACTAGGACAAAACCCGTGCGTTGCTACGGATCAAATCATGCGACTAAAAATAGTTTTTTTCAAATGTACAGAGAACACGAAAGTCTCTTACTTAAAATTCATATGGCCTTTTATTTTAAATTAGGTTTCATTGTACGCAAACAAGGATGGCATATATCAGCAAAAGGAGAAAAAACTTGATAGAAATTGGAGAATACTCAAACAGTTCTCGTGCCATATCCAATCATCTACTAATACCATGTATAAACAAGCAATCCATCCCCATCTAAGCAATCCTCACGTTCTACTTGTACGTACTAACCGTCACTCAGATACCCGTAACAGACTATACAATATCAGGCGAATTAACAACTGGCTATACAAAATACAATCTCATGCGAGAAATTGAACAGGGTACACCGCGTACCTTGTGTGGAGCACATGCGGTTGGAGTTCTGGTGAACTCGAATGAACGGCAAAACAGAAATGGCGAAATAGTAGTGCCGAAGTAGTGCAGATTTTCGATGGCGAAAAGGTAAGGACGAAGTCGTTCTTTTTTTTTTTTTTTTGAACAGGACGAAGTCGTTCTAATTTCCACCGAAACAGCAAATGCAACGCGGTAGCCTGCATGTTGGCTTGTTGGGCATGTTTTCTGAAACTCTTTGGTTTGAAAGATTTGCTGCGTTTGCCTGCATATTCCCACGCTCGTGGGATTATCTACCTTCCTGCTCAGGAAATTTCTCCTGCTTTTCGCCAGTATTCATTCGCCCGAGAGATGAAACTGTATTCTTGAGTAGCTGTATAGCCTCAACACAATCAGACTCCACCGTCATGTTTAGGTGAGTGCAGTTTCAGGCCGTCCTCCATTGTTTCCAATTTTTATCAAGTCTGCTCTGAATATTGCTTGATTAATAATCATCGAATCCATCCATAGCTCATCCGAATACGACATGTCCTTGGGCTTGATGGCCTTGATATTGGACCCGTCCACAACCCGATCTAAAGCACTCGGCCGGCGCGAGTCACCGGAAATTCTCTGTACGCCAAGTCGTGCGGACGGACGAAATAATTAGAGAACTCGCCGTCTGGGATTGGACCGTGCTGTCATTGACGACCTCGACACATACAGAGATAAGGGAGCCTGGGCGTGCGAGTTACTCGTTCTCCATGGACCCGGCTTGACCACCACGCCGTGCGTGCCAACCAGACCAGCATCCGCGGCGGCGCCGGCCGAACGCGTGTACCGCGGTATAGCTGGTGTACCAAACAACGACCCCCTGCTTGGAGATCGGTCGAGGCACTCGACCTCTATTTATAGGTGCCTTTGGCTTGATGAACGGGGCAACAGAGTCCATGTCGAAGAAGAGATCGATGAGAGGTGGTCTCTAGGCTTGCAGCGCGGAGTCGTGCTTTAAAGGGACTCGCTCGCTCGATTGGCTGGGCTTTTTCACAGGTCTGCTTACCAAGGCGACAGACGGAGGAAGGCCCACTTTAGGTTAGAGCAGGTCTAACAGACCCCGTAAAAGGGGCAAACCCGTATAATAACCGCCGATTTGAGGGTTTCGCGTCTACCCGGCCGTTCAGCACGTCCCGTAAAAACGTCCCCGCATCGATTTTTGCTGTTTTGGACTACGGGGCGGGTCGTCGCCCTACTTGTGCGGGGTGGGAGCGGGGATAGTGGGTGAAACCAGCATCGCCCACTCCACAGCGCGCGAAGCATTTCGCTGAAGCCAACCGCCGCCGCCGCCGACCGATCTCCTCCCCCGCGCCCTTCCCGGCCGGATCCCGCTTCCATGGACCGTGCGCAAGAGCCGCCTGCCGCCGGCGATGCATCTCCTCCGCCCGCGGTGGTCGATGTCGCCGTCGGAGCTGCGCCGAACGCCGGGGCGGTGTCGGCCATGATCTCCGCCACCATCTCGTCGAAGAGAAGAGGATTCCGAAGGTATTCTTCGAATCACCTGCGCCGGCGGCCGCAGCAGCGCCGGCCGCAGCTTCTCCGGCCCAAGCCCCGCCGGCTGCCAAGAAGGGGGCCAGGCTGAAGACCAAGGCGGCCGGGCCGAGGGGCGTCGCGCCGGCCAAGGTGCGGACAAAGGCCATCAACCGCATCGGCCTCGCGCCTCCACCGCCCTCCAAGGCCACGCCCTCTCCTCCCTCCGTTCCGTCCAATGCGCCGCTCGCGCCGCCGCCATCCACCGTTGACGTAGACAAGGTGTTCGATGTTGAGTCCACAACATCCTACATGGACATGCTCAACGAATCCGCGGTGAATTTGGACGCCGGTATGGATGCATTCGATGCCGAGTGCAACGTCGAAGAGATTGATGAGGAAGAGGAGGATGAGGGTGACGAGGAGGAGGTGGTTGAGGTTGATCCGGCTGCCGCCGGTTCTTCGTCGACGCCGAAGCCACGCACGGCGAACTACAGCGAGATCGAAGACACCATCTTGGTCCGAGCTTGGAGCAAGGTGGGGATGGATGCGTGCACCGGAGTGGACCAAGGCGGCAAGCGCTACTGGCAGCGCATTGAGGATCTATACCACCAGCTGAAGCCTCGCACGAAGAGCATGGCGGACAGATCCTACCGCTCACTTGAAGGCCGATGGAACATCATCAAGCCGGCTTGTTCTCGTTGGAGTGCTGCCATGGATCAAGTGGCCGACAACCCCCCTAGTGGATGCGTGCCGGGGGACTATGTAAGTTTTCCTTGTGTTGATGATGCAAGCTATCCATATTATGTGTTCATGATGTGGAAACATCTCCTCTCATACTATTGTTGAGCAGCCCACGTATGCTAAACAAAGGTACAAGGAAATGGCCGGCTCCAAGAACAAGGACTTTCAATTCCAACATTGCTTTGACATCCTTCAACATCTTCCTAAGTGGAAGTTGAGGGACAACGAGCCAAAGTGCAAGAAGGAGGCACTTCTCACCATGGATGATGAAGCGGAGGACATGAGTGGGAGAAACACCGGCAAGCCCGAGGGCAACAAGAAGGCCAAGGAGAGGGTCAAGGTAGAACAAGAAGCAGCTAGCTTCCGGGAGAAGTTGGATCAACTCATGAAGTCCAAGGAGGCATTGACAATGAAGACGTTGGAGACCAAGCTCCTCATCACCGACAAGAAGAGTGTGGTGAAGCTTGCCAAGGTGCAAGCAAGGAAGGAGCTTGACATAAAGATGATCGCAGCCAAAGAAGCCAAGGCCATGAAGGAGCTCTTGGCCGAGGAGAGGGAAATCATGATGATGCGCACCGACGGCATGGACGAGGATCAGCTGGCGTGGTGGAAGGAGACCAAGGCGGACATCATTGCGAGGAAGAAGGCTGCGCGTCAAGCTCGTGATCAAGGTGAGTCTCCGGCGAGCGGTGGCGCCGGTGGTGATGGATCCTTTGATGGTTGATCACATTTGGGAATTCCGTGGCTTGAACATTGCCTATGATCGTGTTGTGGGCCGCGATCAACGGAATTATGATACATATAGAAGAGATATGTGAATCGGCCTTGTTTACCAAATTTGGGCTAGTTAGCCCGTGTATCTTTATAGTAGGTTATGTAGAAGTTAGAATTTATCTCGTGCACGGTTTAGTGCACGCCCACATTAGAAAGTCCCTGGACTATAAATATGTACCTAGGGTTTATGGAATAAACAACAACCAACGTTCAACACAAACCAATCTCGGCGCATCGCCAACTCCTTCGTCTCGAGGGTTCCTCCGGTAAGCACCATGCTGCCTAGATCGCATCTCGCGATCTAGGCAGCACGAGCCGCCTAGTTGTCATGCGTTGCTCGTACCGAAGCCTTTTTGATGGCGAGCAACGTAGTTATCATAGATGTGTTAGGGTTAGCATTGTTCTTAGTATCATATGTTGTCGTAGTGCAACCCTTGCGCATCTAGCCGTCCTGTACCTCATCATGGGTGCGGGGCGGCACCCGCTTGATCGTTATTTAGTAGATCTGATCCGTTACGGTCGCTCCTTGATTCATCAAGGATTAGTTTAATATCTCCAATAGTTAGGCCTTACAAAGGTTGGAGGATCCAGCGGCATGCAGGTGTAGTTTGCTGCCCCAGACAGACGTTCGAGGATCAACCTAGTGTTGGTTTTTAGGCCTTGTCTAGGGCTGGCTTACGTTTACCGTGCGTGAGCGCGAGGCCCAATCGTGAGTAGGATGATCCGATTATGGGGTGAAAACCCCAGATCGTCGTGGATCTCATATGCTTTATCATGATCAAGCAGGACCACCATATATTCGGCCACCTCGGACGAATCATGGGTGGATCGGCTCCACGAGCCGATTCACAGGACAACCTGAGAGCCGATCGAGGCTCGTATTTAACGTGTACGTGTGTGCCCTGCAGGAAACTAAGCGAGGCATCATCCACACCTTCCCGACCAGGTATAGGTCAGGTGGCACGCCTGTAATTTGCATCGGCGCGCACTCAGAGGCTTTGCGGGCCGCTCCGAGGGACTGGGGCCAGCCGCAGCCCTAGTTGTTCCCGCTCTACGGTGTTGACCACCACTGCCCGCCGGTGGGTTTTCGACGTCAACACATTCTGGCACGCCCGTGGGACACATCTTCAACAACCACCTCGCCATCCACATCGGAGATGGCGGAAGAAACTCCGGTCACTTACGAGGAGCTCTCTGCGATCTCAAAAGAAGCATGACAGGGTCAAGGGGGTCCTCGTCCAAACTCGTCTGTAGGGAGACCTGTTTGCGCGGCATCAAGCAACGGAGACACGCACCCGCATCCTGGTGTCAACATGGCAGATCTTAACCACTGCGGAGGGAAGCTAGAGTTCTCCTTTGGCATCAGCACGGCGGGGCTCGCATGCCGCCGTGGCGAATACAAAGGCAAAATCTACCCGACGAGCTCGAAAAGGCGTACTAAACATAGCATCGCCAGACTCTCGTGGGCCTACGAACGTAGGAGCCGATTTTAGGAGTCAGCTAAAATCGTGTTTCCGGTCCGGGCTCAACGTCGATCTAATGAACAATGGGATGCGTCGTCTATGGCGCTGGAAGGAATCCACGTTGGTCCTAATAAAGCCGACGTTCGCACTACAATACCTTAGCTAAACATAGAGCCGATTTCAGCAGTCACCTGGCAGAATCGGCTCGGGGGGCACCCAATCAGGGAGCGCGCGCGACGCCGTTGGACATATGCGGAGAAGATTTGGTAGCCGAATATAAAAAAAATTTCGGATGCGACCAGAGCTGATGCATGGCAGTTGACTTGACAAAGAACAGAAAACAAGTTTACAAGTGGCAGTTCATTAAGAGCCCTACTGAAGAAATGCATTAAGAGCGTGGAGAGCATCGGTACGGATTCGATCAACCTCAGCGATCTCGACCTCGTCGTCCCGTCTCTCCCCATCACCAGCTGGCTGCTTAGGGCACGGATTTCAGCTAGGTCGGTCTTCAGATCAGCGGTGAGGCCTTGCGCTTCCTCTTGGGAGCGAGCAATGAGGGACTCCTCGTCTTGGATGAGTTGTTTGGTCTCCCTGGCCCTCCTTTCGAGGTCCTCCAGCTCCTTGCGTAGGGTCTCAAGTCTGGCACTGTGAGTGGAAGTGGCGGTCTTTGCGTCTAAAGCAGCCTTCTTCTCGTTGAGCCGCTGGCATTTTTCTGCAATATCGGCTCTCAACGGGAGTTGGGCGCGGCGGAGATTAATCCTTTGACGAGCCGACTGCACCCTTGACTTGAAAACTGACAAAGTCACTGTCGGCCAGAGTTTAGCTACCAGCACCACTGGGAGACGAGGCTGGATGTCCACGAGGATGCCCCTGATCGTCTCAGGGTCCTCAACCAGAGCGTCAACTGGGGAGGAGAGCAGGACTTGAGACGCTGTAGCGGACCGTCGACTGCACCAAGATTTGGCTCTTCACTTATTTTAGGGGCGGCTGGCTCGATGGAGTCGGGGTCGAATGTCAGCAAGCTCGAAGGATCGCACCCCTGGCAAAAGAGCAAGAACGGTATGGGCATGCGGCAGATATAAAGGAAGTAGAGAGAGAGGAGAGTGTACCTCTCCCAAGAAAGGAAGGGAAGCCGAGGTGGTAACAATCGGCTTCGCAGTATGCTGGTCAGACGACTGGTCCGTCACGCGTGGCGAGTTGGAGGGACCAGGGGCAGTAGGCATCGGCACCTCTTCAACGACCCCGCTAGAAGTCTCATTAATCTGCAAGGGGATTGGTAAAGTGGTCCAGTTAGTGACAAGACAACAGGGAACACGAGCTATCAAGAGGGTTACCTTTGAAACTTCCTGGCTAGGAGAAGAGGCTTCAGGGCCCGTGCGAGCCCTTTGAACACATCGGCGCTTTATGCGCGACCTCGTTTGGACTGAAGACTGAAGAGCGGCAGGCTCGGGAGTCGACCGTTTTCTAGAAGCCGGGGTTGGCGAGTCCGTCTGGCTCTGTGTAGTGGATCTGTCCGTACCGCGTGGGTAGGAGTCCCTGGGACTGGACTGTTCTCCCTCACTGGAGTTCTCTTCGGTGGAAGTCTGAAAGAAGGGATACGACCATCTTACAAGGGTTGGGAAGGCAAGTGCGATCGATCGAAATATGGTACAACTTACCTGCGAATTCGCTGGGGCAGGAGTTCTGCGCGTCAGGGTTTTCCTGTGCCACCTTCCTCACCGCCGTCCTCGCCCGGGTCGAGGCTCGGGGGGCAACCGGCTCCAAGGATGCTTTGTTTTTGGGAGCCGATTTCGGTGAAATCGGTTGGCCTTCCATTATAACTTTCTTCAGAGGTGGCGAACGCTGACAGAAGAGGACCACTGGGGCCGGAGGGAGGAATTCAAAGGGAGAACCATCGGCTTGCAGGGGAGCTGGGCCGTCTTGTTCCTGCCAAGAGGTGAAGTCAGTTCGCAGGCAAGTTACCATTAAAGGGTTGCGGGAAATATTTTAAGGAACAGTACCTGGTCGGCGGAGATGACATGCGTGGCGTCAAGTTGTTTCAATTGCGGTCCTAGCGCCCTCCTAAAAACATGGGTCTTCCACATGGACCACCAAGTCTCGAAGCCATCGGTAGTGGAGGAGAAACGGAGGTTGTGAGGAATTGGGAGGGCCAAAGCATCAAAGAAGGTGTAGCACCTATAACTGGTAAGTCATGCATTATTCGGCTGGCTGTATAATGTAGAATAAGTTGGAGGCACTTGCCCGAGGCCGAGCTGACGGGCTACCACTACTGGTTGATAACACTCATAACCGGGTTTGATGATCCGGTTTGAGGTGCTCATTCCAACAGGGAGAAAGCAAGGACGAATCATGATAGAATACAGATGCCGGGTGCTATCGTCATCGGCAAAGCTACCCAATCGGAAGGAGACTGGATTTTCAAAATCCTCCGTTTCAGTATAAGGAAAGAACAGGGGGTTGTCCAGACCTTGGAAGAAGATCTTGAACCACCCTGCTGCTTCCTTAGGGATCAGCCTGCTGCCTGGGAGACCATACAGGGCTTGTCCATAGCTGGTGCATCGAATATCCTTCCCGTTAACATCTGGGAAAGTGCAGGTGGAGGTCAGAGGTGGGAAGTCTGGGATCTGATCCCGAAAGTATAACTGCGCCCGTAGCTGAATAAACCACCAGGGACCGCCGCCGGACCTGTCTTCCTGAGAGAACAGCTTGACAGACATCAGTTGAAGAGATCGATAGACCTCTCCAGGAACAGCTTGCCGATGCCGAATGGTGCCTTGGCCAGTTCATAGGCTAGGGAGGTAATCTTGGTAGGGGCAAGTGATGGGCCGCAGAATATGAAGTGTTCCAACCAAAAGTTTAGGAATGTGTTCTCGCTCTGTCACAGGGCCTTTGGTTTTCATATGGCGATCGAGGTAGGCGCCCAGCTGGTACACTCCTTTTTAGAAGAAAGAGTGAAAGGGACTTTTTGAAAGCAGAAGGGCTTGGAGACGCAATGTCCAGGCCAATCATGGCTACATCTAGCAGTGGTTGGTGTCATCGGGCCATGGCCGAATATGAAGCAGTTAAGCCATCGCGCTGTGACTCGTAAGTAGCCGATGGTTTTAATATTCATTCTTCTCTGGAGGGAGACACGATAATGATAAGGCAGACGGCTATCCCTATAGATTCTGTGTGGCGAATGGTTTTGATACTCATTGTACCATGGCACCCAACCTTCGTGGGGTTAGCCGTGCTCAGCAATGGCCTGTGAAGTCAGATCTAGGTGCTGATTCACGAAGGGGATTCTGTTAGCTTCACATGAGATTAAATGAGCAGGGCTCTCAGAAGAACGGGGGCCAAGACACATGGAATTTGGGAGAGAAGGATGCGGCAATAGGATGTCGGAGACCTAAAATCAATGACGGAGTAGAACATTAAGTCAGGTGTTCCTCTGTTCAATCCTGATATTGGCCCTAATGAAGGAGAAGCGGTGGAGTATTACCTTCAAGCCAGAGACCATGGTGTCGGCGTTGGATGATTCCGCCATTCGGTGCGCTGCGGAGTTTGGGGCGCTGTGGTTGAGATCTGAAGCTCGCGAGATTGCGTAGGTGGCGGATTTTGGGGATCTGAGTTTGCTTTCTCGGACGGAGGCTGGGCAGGGACCGTTGGAGGGGTAACCAGGCTGCCCTGTTTGTTACAGGTAGGCTGTAAGACGCCATCGGCTCTTCGAGGTTTGTTTGATTTTGACTATCGGCTAAGTTAACTAGAAGCCGATCGTGTAGAAGAAAAGAGCCGATTGAAAGATTGCTGGAATCGTCAAGTTATGTGGAAGAAGTGGTAATAGACAGTATTGCGACGGTTCTGCTCTGCCACAACATGTCCCTTTGAGTGATTACATATGGTTTCAAATATCATTATCAAAACCAGGGGGTCATGTGTTATCACCAGAATTTGAGCGGTGGGCCGCGATCAAGATGGATTTGAAGATATACATATAGAAGAGAGATATGTGAATTGTCTTGTTTACTGCCAAATTTGAAGAAGTTAGCCCCATCTTTATAGTAGGTTATGTAGAAGTTAGAATTTATCTCGTGCACGGTTTTGCACGCCCACATTAGAAAGTTCCCTGGACTATAAATATGTACCTAGGGTTTATGGAATAAACAGCAACCAACGTTCAACATAAACCAATCTCGCGCACGTCAACTCTCAAGCTCCCCTCGAGGGTTCCTCCGTAGCACCATGTCGCTAGATCGCATTCGCGATCTAGGCACGAGCCTGCCTAGTTGTTCATGCGCTGCTCGTAGAAGCGTCTTTGATGGCGAGCAACGTAGTTATCATAGATGTGTTAGGCTAGCATTGTTCTTAGTATCATATGCTGTCGTAGTGCAACCCTTGCGCATCTAGCCGTCCTCTGCACTCCTCATCATGGGTGCAGGGCTAACCGCTGATCGTTATTTGTGTAGATCTGATCCGTGATGGCCGCTCCGATCTATCAAGGATTAGTTTAATATCTGCATAGTTAGGCCTTACAAAGGGTTGAAGGATCAACGGCATGCAGGGTGTAGTTTGCTGCCCCCAGACCAGGACGCTCCGAGGATCAACCTAGTGTTGGTTTTTAGGCCTTGTCTAGGCTCGGCTTACTTACCGGGCGTGAGCGCGAGGCCCAATCGTGAGTAGGATGATCCGATTATGCATGAAACTCCAGATCGTCGTGACTTGTTATGCTTTATCATGACTGCTATATCACCATATTCGGCCACCTTCGGACGACCATGCGGATCGGCTCCACGAGCCGATTCACAGGAAACCCGAGAGCCGATCGAGGCTCGTGTTTAACGTGTACGTGTGTGCCTGCAGAAACTAAGCGAGGCATCATTCACACCTTCCTGACCAGGTATAGGTCAGGTGGCACGCCCTTGCACTGCGCATCGCCGCGTGTGACCAGAAGAGCATTGCGGGCCGTCGCTCGGAGGGGTCTCAGCCAGCCGCAGCTCTAGGCTCTTCCCGGCGCCGGTGGTGATGGATCCGTTGATGGTTGATCACATTTGGGAATTCCGTGGCTTGAACATTGCCTATGATCGTGTTGTGATGTTAAAACTATGAATTATGCATCACATATTTTGGATGTGCTATGTTCGATGTGAAATTGTTCTGCAAATTGCTGTCTAAAACCCTGTTTTGTGTGGCATTGTGAGTATTATGCGATTTGGTGGGAGGGTAAAACTGTCCAAAAAAAATGCCACTAAAACTTTTTGGCAGAAACCTTAGCTCCTTTATTATTAGGTATAGATTTCCTTAATCACCGTTAACTGATGCAATTGGCGCACAACCACTTTTTTTCATCGTCTGGTGTGCTAGTCGTGTCTCATGCTTTGTTTTCTGTCGAGGTCTAATGCAATTCCTTTCTCGCTTCTATTTTTATTTTTTTCATTAGTTGCAAAGAATCAGCTAGCCATTCGTTTTGTTTCTAGCAAGAATCAAGTTGCAGATGGTTTTACCAAGGCTCTTCCAGTTAAGAAGCTAGATGAATTCAAGCGTAATCTTAACATTTTCAAGGTTTAGATTAAGGGGGGTTGTTAGAGTTTGTAACGTATTGGCATACGGTGTAGTACACCGATCCTTACGTATTGTACATGCCACGCCAGGGGCTTTTCCTGTGCTATATAAACACGCAACCGATACCGGACGAGGGTATCGTTCCAGCCTAAACATTGACATGGTATCAGAGCCACCTCCCTTCGTGACCTAGCTGCCCACGCACTGGCCGCCGCCGCTCCTTAGCCGCCGCCGCGCCTACGAACCTAAACCCTAAAACCACGATCAAAAACGCCGCCGCCGCTGCTTCCCAAGCCGCCGCCGCCGCCTACAACCACGACCAGATCGCCGCCGCTCTTGCCAGCCGCCGCGCTCCCACGACCCAAAACCCCTACACTCGCCTAATTTCAAGACTGCTGCCGTCGTCACGCAAGCGCTGCCGTCGCCACACCACAATTCAAGATCGCCACGCCTCCCGGCCAGCTGCTCGTCTTGCCAATCCCAAAAAAAAAACGAATGGTTCTTCATCATGACCCCGTCTAACAACACCTGTTACACACACGTTTCGGCAACCTCCCGCAGCACTTCCTCACGGCAAACAACCACCTCCCGGGAAGGCTTTGCACCCAGTCATGAGCTGATGTCTTAGTTCCTCGATGATCTGATCGTCCATCGCCTAAGACCCGGATGTTAGGTGATGTTGACAAGAACAAAATCAATGCGTTCCAACCCAGTCGTATGGCATGGTTTGTACGTGACCAGCAGAAATGCCTCGTTGACTCATTGTCTCTGACATCCTTCTCATGTTTTGATGGGGCACTCACCTTCAGCCACGTGGGTGGAAAACTATCACTGCCACAGTGCCCAAGCCTTCCAGGTCCAAAGTGCAGCATCTTCTCAGATCTATTGAACAACACAAAAAGCTGTCCCCGACTACTGATGAGTACTACAGATATATGTTTCACGAGTGAGCTAAAAGCTGACAAGTCCCTTTTGATGAAGATGAGGTCATCAGCTATGTCCTCAATGGCTTCGGACAAGACATTACACCGTCATCACTCCTCACAATGGCAGTCCGGCACCTCCCTCGATGAGGTCTTCGGTGATCAGCTGTATATCGGCGACTCATGTAATGAACAGGAGTCCATCAATTTTCTTCAATAGCAATGTCGCCATAACACGCTCACGTTGACGATTTCTCCTGCGTATCGCCGCTTCCATTGCAGGGCGGATGAGGCCACCGTGCTCGGCCCCCTCCGTGGTGGTGACGGGTGGCTACTGCGGGTCGGCCGCCTTCCGCGCCACAGCGATGATTTGATGACCGACGGCAATCATTATTATATGATGACCACGCAATTGGCGCCGCGAAGGCGATCGTGCGCCGCGGATTTAGCGCCGCGATGACCATGACGACGCGCCAGATGACCGCCATGATGGTGGCACGTGGCTGTGAATCCATGTCTGACCGGGTTCTCACCTTACGGTTTCAGACATCGAGTGTGCCAAATTCGCAGATTCATGGTCACCCTGCAGCGACTGGTGAAGCTACTCTGATGATATGTACAACAATCGTGATCGATCATGTTGATGACAAGGGTGCAAATCCTGAGCCAAGGAAAAAGGACACCAATCGCACAAGACACGTGCAATTGACTACATTACTGCTGAATTACAGCTCTGCTACATGACAAATATCAGGTCAAGACCAGGCGACGGGCAAGGTAATGGAATGAGTGATTGGCCATATTGGTCATTCAGTTTATGCGACCCCTCATAACTCATTCCAACTCACAATATATTGCATGTCTAGTGTTTCCAAAATTATTATCCGTTTTACAAGTTTACTCTCAGATAATCGACTTATTGAGTTTCCTCATCCTCTTTCTTCTTTTTATCATAATTCAGCAACACAAGAACTCTGCCATATTCTATGGAGGTTCCCACTCTTTGACGCCAATATCTATGAATCTCCAAACATGCTTACTTTCACAATAAAGCTGCCTTCAACCACACATCAGTCGCCAGGACATCCCCTCTCATTCAGTTCAACAAGTTCTAGGAAGAACAACAGAAGCCACCTGGCACCTTATGTAGGTGACTCTGTCAACTCTGCTGGAAGAGTCATCAGCCACATATCCTATTTCATCAGAGATCTGCCACCGCCTCTGGAACAAGTGTTCTCCAAGGCAATCAAGACTCTTTCTTGTTGGGGAAACATGCAATGGCAAGCTCATCGATGATTATAGTAAATCACTGATCTACTTGTTCAAAAAGCGCTCTGATGGTTCACTGCTTTTCAATTATCATCAAGATGTTGAGCCACCTGAACAGAAAATTAACACTAAAAAAACTGGATTTGGTAGAAATAGGAAAAACTCACTTAATCTTTCATGATTGGTATTGTCTATCATGTCTCTTGCCCTCATGCACATCAACAAAATGGGTTCCACAGTGGGAAACACTTGCTAGTTGAAGTTGGTCTTGCTCTCCTTGCTAATGCATCCATGCCTCTTAAGTTTTGGGATTGAAGTTTTCTACCCATGTACATTTCTATAAACATTCTTCCACTGAAAGTGCTTGGATCTAAGAGTCCAACTGAATGGTTCCAATATCACACTCACCAAAAAGATGCCTTTCCACTTTGGTCGTTTGTTGGCCCAATCTTCGCCTCATGCCAATGAAATTCAAACTCGCCTTCAGTTCAAGACTAGTGTGTTTTGCGATTACATAGTCCTCTTCATATATAAATGCTTGGATGTTTCACTGGTTTAGGTTTATGTCTCTCAGAGATGTTGTTTTTGATGAAGGCTTCTTTTGTTTCCACTTCGTCCTGCACAAATGGAAGGTTTCCCATAAGAAAGAAATTCTTCTCCCACATCCCTCATGTACCAAATTCCATGGCTGCACAACACACTCGATGATCAGTATGTCTCCTGATATTCTGTCCATATGTGTGTTTAAACCTGAGAATGCTGAAGAAACCGCAAGAAAAGCAGGCTCCATGGCTTCCAAACTGAAGAAACAAGACATAAACGACTTACTAAAGACACGAGGAGGAACATTCTCTGTTTCGTTTGGATCCTGAGGATTCTGACGCTGACTTGGCGCTCGAATCACGCACACCGTCTCAAGAATCTCCCGCCCAAATCGAGTTGCTCGCTACTGCTAAGTCACAGACTGACTCTCCCCGCCTGCCACCGAGTTCCCGCGGTGGCGCTCTGTGACACAGCAAGAGGGCGCGCAGAGGCTGGTCGCCGACTCCGTCCGCTCACGCTGGCAGCCCTCCTGCCGTCAGTGTGAAGCACGTCGCTGTCAAACATGCGCGGACTTCTTGAGATGACTTCCGCTGGTGCAAGTGTTGCACCACCAAACAGCCTACACCACCACCTGGCGCCACCCGGCTTCAGCAAGGTATAAGAAAACCAAAGATAAGACCATGGTAACAGTCGATATGAAGGCTGCCTCATGTGTGAACCTTGCACATTGATCAAGCTCTACGACTCAAATTGGAGAAAAGCTATGGAAGAGGAGTATGACGTCTGATGACTGACAAACATGGCACCAGCCCTGAAATGCAGAAAAATTTGATTGATTATAAGTGGGTTCATCGTGATTAAAAGGGAGGGCAGATGGGAGCACAGTTGACAGATACAAAGCAAGGTTAGTAGCAAATGATTTAAGCAAAGGTATGGTATTGACTATGAGGACACTTTCAGTCCAGTGGTTAAAATTGCTACTATTCGAACTGTTTTGGCTATTTCTGTTTCTCGAGGGTGGAAGTTAAGGCAGCTAGATGTCAAGAACGCGTTTCTTCATGGTGTGCTTGAAGAGGAGGTTTACATGAAACAACCCCCAGGTTTTGAAGACCCTCATGCTCCGCATTACATTTGCAAATTGGACAAAGCATTATATGGATTGAAACAAGCTCCTCGTGCCTGGTACTCGAGGTTAAGTTCTAAACTGTGCAGTCTTGGTTTTACACCCTCCAGAGCTGACACCTCATTATTTCTCTATACCAAGTCAGGCATAGTCATATTTGTGTTGATATATGTGGATGACATCATAGTCACAAGTTCTTCTGATGATGCTATTTCTGTTCTTCTTCGAAGTCTCAATGAGAATTTTGCTATTAAAGATTTAGGTGACTTACATTACTTTCTTGGTATTGAAGTCAAGAAGACACCAAATGGTTTGTTGTTAACACAAGAAAAGTATGCTACTGATATTCTTACTAAAGTTGGCATGGTTGCATGTAAACCGGCTCCTACACCATTGTCATCATCTGAACAACTATCTCTGACAGCTGGTACACCTCTTGGCTCTGAAGATTCGTCTCAGTACAGGAGCGTAGTTGGAGCCTTACAGTATCTAACCTTGACACGACCAGATTTGTCCTTCTCTGTCAACAAAGTGTGTCAATATCTTCATGCGCCAACCACTGAACATTGGTCAGCTGTGAAAAGAATTCTTAGATATGTGAAGGATACAATGAAACTTGGAATAACTTTTACAGCATCTCCATCAACTCTTCTTAGTGCTTTTTCAGATGCAGATTGGGCAGGTTGCCTTGATGATCGGCGCTCCACAGGCGGATTTGCCATATTTGTTGGACCTAATTTGGTTTCTTGGAGTGCTAGAAAACAAGATACAGTGTCTCGGTCTAGTACTGAGGCTGAATATAAATCTCTTGCAAATGCTACAGCTGAGTTGATTTGGGTAGAAGCTCTTCTTGCAGAACTTGGAGTTAAGTTGAAGCAAAAACCAAGGCTTTGGTGTGACAATCTAGGTGCTACCTACTTGTCTGTTAATCCAGTGTTTCATGCTCGTACTAAGCATATAGAAATAGACTTTCACTTTGTTAGAGAAAGAGTTGCTAAGAATCAGCTAGCTATTAGTTTTATTTCTAGTAAGGATCAAGTTGCAGATGGCTTTACTAAAGCTCTTCCTGTTAAGAAACTAGATGAGTTTAAGCGTAATCTCAACCTTTCCAAGGTTTAGATTAAGAGGGGTTGTTAGAGTTTGTACGTATTGGCATACGGTGTAGTACACCGACCCTTACGTATTGTACATGCCACGCCAGGGGCTTTTCCTGTGCTATATAAACACGCAACCGATACCGGACGAGGGTATCGTTCCAGCCTAAACATTGACACTTACAACGCCCCGGGCCATCTTCTTGCTACAGTAGCTACAGTACACACTACAGTCAAGCCAGAGTTTTTGGCTCACGCCCCGGGCCAAGGCCCATGCAGCCTGGGGCCTAGCTCCGCCACTGGTGATGGTGCTTCTCGAGACGGGGAGGACGTCGATGGAAAGTGTTGCGATGACGTCAGTCGGCGACGACAGTGGCAACAGGGAGAGCGTCCTTCTCTGTTGTTGAATGGGGAAGAGGTCAGCGATTCGCGAGAACCGGAAGGCATGTATGAGCTGGCTAGATGGGTAATCTCCTGACTTACTTTCCTCCGTCTCTGTTGTTCTCTGATTGGTGTGGGTGGTACGTAGAGCCCACGTAACCACATTAAAAAGGAAAAAAAAGGGAGTTGAAAATGGAACTTGACTCTTTGGAGAAGGTGGAAGAGATTGATGAGCTATCTCCAGATGATGTCGTTGGAAAAAGTAAGATTATGGTTGAGCTATAAAACATCCATGCGGATGAGGAATCTTATTGGCGCCAACGATCGCATGCCAGGTCGCTCCTGCAAGGTGATCAAAATTCGTCTTATTTTCATAAAATTGCTAATGGTATAAAAATAGAAGAACATAGTTTACTCGGTGGATGATAATGGAACCTTGGTCGAAGGAACTAGTCATCTCTTGGAACATTCTCCGGTTTATTATAAAGATCTTTTTGGTCATGCGCCTGGAAACATGTTCAAGCTAACTTCTAGTCCGTGGAGTGCAGATGAAACCTAGTCTGTTGAAAACAATTGTGACCTGACCAGAAATTTTTGGAGGAGGAAATTAAAAATGCCCTGTTTGCCATGGAAACTAACCGTGCCCCTGGTCTTGATAATATTCCTACAGAGTTCTATCAACACTTTCAGATAGTGGTAAAATGATGTTATGAACCTTTTCCTCAAATTCCATGAGGGGACCCTTGATGTGCAACGCCTCAATTATGGTGTTATTACATGTCTGCCTAAAATGGCGGATAACAATATAATCCAACAATTCAGGTCTATTTGTTTGTTGAGATGTATTCACAAGCTCATCACCAAAATGTTGACTATTAGGTTGGAACCGTATGCTTCAAAGTTGTTCAGCATTCAACAAAACATGTTTATTAAAAATAGGTTCCTAATGAATGTGATTTTTTCATTTCGGGAAATTATGCATCATGTGCATGTTAAAAAAGCAAAGTCAACATGTCGTTCTAAAAATATGCGGGGCCTCGGGGTCAAGGATCTAAGAAAATAAAATGTCAATATCATTGTTAAGTGGTGGTGTAGATTAGAAACACAAGATGGGCTTTGGCAGCAGGTTATCAAAGCCAAATATCTTCAAAATAAAAGTGTGGCGTCAGTTAAGGTGAGAACATAGGATTTCCATGGACTGAAAACGCTTATGAAAGTTAGAAACTATTACTTTGCTGGGAGAAAATAACTTTGGACAGTGGGGATCTGGTGAGGTTTTGGCATGATCCTTGGCTTGACAATGTTGATTTATGTGATTCATATCTAGCTTTGTTTGATATCTGCCAAGGGAAAGATTGGACTTCTTGAGAAAGTCATAGGAGATTTTCTCTGAGATGGTCGTCCACTTGAATTATATTGTAATGCACGCGATGTTGAGTCACAAAGCTGGGTTCTGATAGTCTCTCATGGAGCCTGAGTGTGAATGGAGTTCACTCCACGAAGTCTATGTACCAGTTCTTAGAAAAGAATTTAGCTAGGCCACATAACAAGTGGATTTGGAAATCTAAAATTCCCTTGGAACTAAATATTTTTCTATGGCAAGTCTTTCGGAATGCCATTCTGGCCAGGGACAACTTAAAAAAGAGGAAGTGGCTTGGGTTTGTGTTCTTTTTACATTCATAACGAGATAGCTCAGCATTTGTTTTCCGAGTGCTCGAACGCCACAGTGGTTTGGAGTAACTTGGCAGCATTCTAGGGACTAATATGTGTCCTTCTTCACTTTGGCAGAATATCGCCTGGTTTTATAAATTCCGAAGGGACAGAAATTCCATATGTTCTCGCTGCAGTTTGTTGGGGGATTTGTATTGTCAGGAACAAAATCACTATCGATAAAGTTGTGGTTCGGTCTCCTTTGGTAGCATTTTCTTCGATTTTCTCTTTCTTGCATTACTAGGCAGGACTCTATGGTGACGAGGATGAAGGAAGAATTTTTTTTTCAGGAACGCGCGAGAAAGCACGCCTTTTTATATAGATAGAGGAAGAACCAAATACAAACTCCACACTTACAACACACGTGGCCAAGGCCAAAGAGGAAAAATAAACTCCTCACAAAAACCCCACAAGTTTCCACCTATCCGCTTCCTCGACAATCGAGTCGAGAAGAAGAGCCTCCGACCTAGATTTGTTCTTGAAGATCCTATTGTTTCGCTCAATCCAAATCGACCTAAGAACCAACAAGAAGAGGGAGCGCGCTTGAGGCTTCAGCTTGGTCGGCCAGGACTCAAGCACACGCGGCCACCACTCGAGGAGGCCATCCACATTGGTCGGGAGAAGGGAGGTGCGGTCCAAGCCCTTCAGGACTTCGAACCAGATGATTTGGGAGAAAGGGCACTGGAGGAGAAGATGGTCAATAGTCTCAGAGTGTTGCAAGCAGAAGGTGCAAGAATCGTCGTTAGTCAAGCCGTGACGAAGCCTTCGTTCTCCCGTCCAGCAACGGTTTCGCGCCACTTTCCACGAAAATAATTTGAATTTGAGAGGAGCCTTGCATTTCCAAATGTGATCAGATGGAAGAATTAAGAACGACGCTGATCAGATGCTTTAGCAGGCGTCGGCTCTTCAATCAGGCTCTCCGATGACTGGGGCTTCATCATCAATGACGGGAATGGTGCTAACCACACAACCGGCGGCTCATGAATGTGACTATCTTGCTTCTTTGTTGTGGGCTAGCCGGATATTCCTTTTTGATGTGTTCTGTCTTGTTTGTACTGTTTGTGGATTTCCTGTTGAGTGGGGTGTAGTTTAGGGTAGGTTTTTGCCCCGTGGTTTGCTCTTCGACGCTAAAGAGCAAGCAGAGGGTTTCCTATCATGTTGTGTAAAACTGTGGTTCCTTCTCTGCTCTTTTCTTTCATGTTAAAGTCGATCGAACGGTGTATTTCTGTTAACAAAATTAATGGAAAGAGGAGCAGTCCGAGTTGGGAAAAAGGTCAAGTGGCATATAAACTGCAATTGCCGCCGACAGCAAAAATACACCCAGTTGTCCATGTATCGCAACTCAAACGTGCCATTCCTGAGAAGACACAGGTGAGCTACAATCTACACAACTACTTGTTATCACAATGTACAATCTCCCCTGCAGCTATTAGTGACGCCAAGCTGGTGCGTCGTGGGAACAAAATGGTTCCCCAAGTGCTGATCAAGTGGGCAGGCATGCCTAACAACTTCAAGACCTGGGAGCCTCTCCTCACGCTCGTCAACGTGTACCCGTCGTCACCGGCCTGCGGGCATGCCGGTACTGAAGGAGGGTGAAAGGTCGAAGGTTCTACTCCGGTTCTGCTCCGGTGCTTCCTTTGGCAAAGCTCTGACCATGACAAAAGCAAAGACGGTAGAGATCTTCCTATATCCCTTTGTAAACGGGGGCATGATCGTAAAATAAAAAACCTGACATGTACGTAAAACCCTATACTGGCCCGTATGCCCGTGTTGTCTTATACGAATAATTTCTTTACGTATGGCATACTAATACGGTCACGTGCGTGTGTGACGTTATTATGTGACGGAAGAAGCCTACCCACCACGTTGGTCGTTGTGCTGGAGGAAGAAGCCCACGTGCACGAGCAGGAGAACCTGATCGTGGCCGCACGCTAAACCTAACCATCCCAACACCTTGATAGGATCGAGCGGATACCCTAACCCTGGCCACGCCGGTAACAGAGGTTACCCTCCGTCGATGGACTGACAGATCTGGACCGGCCACAATACCACAATATCATAGTGATTCCATCGCCCGGCGGCGCTGTCGTCAAAACATGGCATGCACGATGTGGGGCGGTAGTTAGGCAGCTGGGATGGTTACCTGGTCACGTGTCATCTTTTTTCTTAACACAGGCATACAAATACCGTATGTATATATACCGGTATAAATGGGCTGGATATAGATTTCGGCGGGCCGAAGGTAGGAAAAAAAAATCAAATCTAACCCCTCGACTTTTTTTTAACTGAACCCCTCAAGTTTTTTTTGAGGAAAACAGCAGGACTCTGCTGTGAACTTTATTAATAATCATATAATACAGTTACATCGTCTATTAATAAAGCAACAATAAACTCCGGCGGTTCATCTACCCAAACAGTTGGTAGTGATCCCGTCTCTCTCGATAAGCGATCAGCAACACCATTAGCCTCCCTATTACAAAAACTAAACTCACACTTAGAAAAAGTAGAAGCTTGCACATAAATATCTTCGAACAGAGCCGCCGCGGCTGTAGAAGAACAGCACCCGGACTGCAGTGTTTCAATAACCTGCAAGCAATCAGATTCAATGATAATACGAGTGCACCCAATTTCATTTGCAAGGGCTAGACCTCTACTCACTGCTCGAGTTTCCAGAGTATGTGCATCTACAACATAGTGAATAGGATCACTACAAGCTGCAATAAACCTTCCAGTTTCATCTCTTATAACAGCTCCAATTCCTCCATTGAAATTTTCTGAAACAAAACTTGCATTAACATTGATAAGAACAAAATTCTCCTTTGGTTTATTCCAGGAACTCTTTCTCTTAACTGAATTTTTTCTCAATACTCTTATATTGTTCTCCGTTATAACCCGGATAGACATTGCAGCAATTTGTGGAGGAGGTACCTTCTCATCATGAACACCCTGCCTTCTCATCCACCAAATATACCAAGCCGTCGTGAGTATCAATTCTTTCACATTCTCATCATAATTTCTTACCAAGAGTTCTTCCAGGACAACACTTCCAGCTCTCTCGACTTGCAAGACGTCCTGAATTGTTTGTAACAGCCCGATCTTCCTCCAGACCTCTACTGCATTTTTTTTTGTGAATAGGACTTTGGCATTAAAAGAAACAACGAACAGTACAAAGCATCCCAAGAAAAACAAAAATTACAACGAGATCCTTGAGAAGCCCTTCATCTTCAACCTCCAGACCGTGTCGACGGCGCGCCGCCGCTGCCGCTCTTCCCTGAGTCGGCCTGACGTTGTTGGTTGCGGACGGGAAGTCGCCGAACGGGTCAAAAAGACCACATCCGTCCCAGAGAACATGTTTAATTATCTTCACAATGGATTGAGCATCTTGGACACTGACCTGATATAGGAACATGTCTATTTGCCAACACTCCATAACACGGTAGTATACCATGTAGGCTTTTCCATGCGATTTTTTTTATTTTTGATGCAACCGAACTCTTCCATAGTGAGTCCCAGACTCCATTAATCATGAACTGACCCGGGGCTTGTAAATTTCTTTCTTTTTCTCCAAATTGATGCTTCCATTCTCCATGGTACGCTGATCTAACAGAGAAGAGATTGTTTTTATTGTGTCTCCATGCCACAAAATCATCCATACCGTATGATGATATAGGTATTGAGAGGATTCTGTTTGCATCGATTGGGAAAAAAATCCCTCTTACTAATTCCTCATCTCAGGATCCTGTTAGAGGACTAATCAAGTCCTCGACCTTATTATACACAGTATTTCCTCTAGATGTTATAATCTTTCCATCTGCACTGTTTGGGATCCATGGGAAACTGAACCCCTCAAGTTCGGTTAGGGAGGAGCACTGAAGGAGGCTCGAAGCAGCCTACCGATACCAGGCAACCTATACGCGAGGCCCACCTTGTGAATAATAGGGTCCACTAATAGCTGTTAAGGTTAGACTACCCACAATGGGAGTATCATAGCTAGTATCATGCATCAAATGCATGCCAAATGCTGATGTGTCACATCAGTAAATGAAGAAAGAGATAGTAGTAGTATCATAGGTAGATATTGTATCGTAGCACGTAGAACTAGAAAAATTAATATCAAACTAATCTTGTACACACTTTTGCATTGAGATTCTACAAATCACTAAATATAATTAACCTATGATAGTACTACATGATACTATGCATTGTGAAGATAATATCACACAGTAGTACCATATGCATGATACTACTATATGATACTCCCCATTGTGACTAGTCTTAGGCAACCCAATTGGGGATGGCATCAATTCAGACTTGTGTAATGCGTGAGGGGCAAATTCTCTCTCGCTCCTTGCAGCCTCGGCCCTCGTGCTAGCTTCACCTGCTCCGCGCGACGCGAGCTATATCCAGACCAAAATCGTGTATCTGAATTCGCCAATTCCTGCTAATTGAGAGAGTAATCGTGTATCTGAATTAGCGAATTCCTGCAAAGCTAGCTAAATAAAGAACTTGCATTAGGGTGATGCCTTCGCTTTCCAAATGCAACCTGCTGTTGGACTTCTGATTGTTGGTTGACTGTCAGGTTTAAAGGAACAGAAACAAAAAAATATTTCAGTCAAAATAACGTTAAGGAGGAGGCCCACGAACCAACGTTCGTGGCCACCTCGTACGGATCTAATGTGCCCTGATCGGGGGCACCAAAACCAACTCGATGGTTTGGTCCCCTGTCGCCTGCGCCATATAAAAGGGGGGGAGCCTGGCTGCGATCTGATTAACGAAGTTCACGATCAGCTCTCTGCTCTCCCCACAACCCCATAAGCCCTACCGATCTAGGGAAGCGCAGAACGACGGGAAGACCAGCCTACACCCCGGCGGTGCCAGGGCAGTGCCGCTGGAGACCGGAGGGGATCAGGAGGATCTCCAGATCATCTACCTCGCCCACAGCCTCTCTGCTTCACGCCTGCAACGAGCAGGCGACGATGGGATCTTCAATGCCCCGTAATGCATCTCTGAACCACTCTGTTCATGTTCACTAGGTGTTCTAGATGGCTGTTTTTCATGATCTAGTGCCACCCCTAATGTTTTGGACCTAACAATTGTATCAGATGCCTTGTGTTGCTAGCATTAGAACCCTAGTTGTGATTAAGATCAAGTTTTAGGCAATTATGTTAATGTTTTAGCCTTGGATTAGCCCCTATTATGGATGTCTAGATCTCAGATCGGTTATTTTTGTATCGAATTAGAACCATCTGCAAGCAATTATGAACCCTAAATATGAAATTTGGCACAATTTGGAGCATGAGAACCTCACCTGATGCCGCCGGGTGTCTGCCTCTCCCCTTTGGGGCCCGTCGGAGCAGCCGCTGCTCCGGCGACGGCAGAGATCCCGCGCCGCCACTCTCTCCCGACGGAGGAGTGCGCGGGTTGACGCGCGGTAACGCGCGGAATGGACGAACCGCCGGTGGCCGTCGCGCCGCCGGCCTTTGTCGTCGCCTAACGGCTGCCGGCCTCGCCGGTGAGCACCACCCCCTCACAGACGCAAGGAAACGGCGCCAGTAGCCACGCTCGACGGAGGAGCGCGCCGGACATGGTCCGTCGCACGCTGCTCCGGCGAGCGCAGCCACCGCGCCGGGATGATGAAGGCGAGGCTCGCGTGCCTCGCGCAGCCAGGCAGGGCCATCTCGCGCGCCTCGCGCCGCCGGGGGCCGCCTCGCGCCGGATTGGCCGCGTCACGAGCCGGGCGTTGGCCGCCCCTCTCCGCCGGCTGCGGAAAAATCGGGGGAGGAGAAGTAAGTGACTAGGGTTTGACCCCCGACTCGCTTTGTTCGGGCCGCTGCTGATCTCGGCCGTCCGATCGATCGGACGGTCCAGCTCGCTGCGGGGAATGTACTCGGGACGGCGGGGTTACTGGGCCAAATCTGAGGATGGGCTGCGGCCCAGGTTTTCGTCAGCCCGATTTTTTTTTGGGCTGCTCGAATTTTCTGTTTTCTTTTTCAGTATTTTTCAGTGCATAATTGATGTTATATTTTATGTTTTTGCATTGCTTAATATACTGACAAAATTGCCTAAAATATGATCAGAAAACATGCTACTTATTCTGGACAGAAATGAACCAACGAGATTTTTTGTTTAGAGTATTTAGTATGTTTTAATGTTGAATAATCAAATTAAACATTAAATATGTTGTTCCTTAAATGCTTAATGTTGATGTTTAATTTTGAGAATGTCATGACTGCAAAAATAATTCTGACCAACGTTGTGTTATTTCTGCAAGTCAACCCCCTAATGTTGTTCTAATTCATGTCATTTCTGCCCAACGGTGTTTGACATAGAATACGAAATTTATGGCATGTTTATTTTATATGCATGCAATTTTACTAATGAATGTCCATGTCAAATTTCAGCTTCCGCTGCGATGCGTTATGATGCTGTCGAACAGTTGACCGGCAGTAACTTTCCTCGTTGGAAGAACTCCATTGAGCTATGTTTGGCTTTCAACGAGTTTGATTATGCCTTAAGGGAGGATAAGCCCGTGGCGCCAGTTGCTGGTGCTACGGGGTATGATGAACTAAAGAAAACTTATGACTCCAAGATGGAGAAGTGGGACAAATCCAATCACGTTGCAATGCTCGTGATGAATTCTTCCATTTCACCTGAGATTATTGGGGCTCTCCCCAAGAAAGATACTGCTAAGGAATTTATGGAAGCCTTGGAGGAGCAATTCAAAGGCTCTGAAAAGGTTTATGCTCATGAGCTTTTTCACAAGCTACTTGGCAAGTATAAAAATGATGGTGATGTTAGGGGACACATACTGAGAATGATAAATGCTTCAAATAAACTGAAGCACCTAAAGTGTGAGCTCAGTGACAACCTCCTTATCATCATGATCTTGGAGTCCCTCCCTGAAGAGTTCGATCAGTTCAAGATCAACTACAATTCCATGAAGGAGAAGTGGACACTTGCTGAGATATCCCCTCGGATTGTCCAGGAAGAAGAAAGAATGATAAGGCAGAACAAGGATCAGGCTTTTCATGTTGGCTCCTCAAAGAGAAAGCATGACGGGTCAGGCCCTTCAAAGTCGCCAAAGAAGACCTTCAAGAAGGAAATGACAAAGTTTAAATCAAAGGAAAAGGATAATGGACAGTCTTCAGCACCCACTGATAATGTGTGCTTCCACTGTAAGAAGGAAGGCCATTACAGGAAGGACTATGCTGAATACCTCAAGTGGATGATAAAGAAAGGTACAGATGAAATCACTTTTGTTGATGAAATGCTATATACTGATTTCTCTTGTACATCATGGTGGATTGATTCAGGTGCAACTCCTCACGTTGCTAATTCTATGCAGGGATTAAATATGATCCAAACCATAACAAGCGGGGCAAGACGACTTAAAGTTGCAAATGGAGTTGAAGTTGATGTCGAAGCTGTTGGGTCACTCACCTTGGAGCTCCACACCGGCTTTCACCTTCATTTAAATAATGTTCTTTATGTACCTACTTTAAGTAGGAATTTAATTTCAGTTTCTTGTCTCGATGATAACATGTATGAGTGCAAGTTTGGTAACAAACAATTTGTTTTAAACTATTGTAATAATGATGTTGGCCTCGGTGTCAGACGAGGCAAACTATATATGTTATCTATGAATGATTATGTTTTGCATGTGAGTAATGTTTCGAATGTTGAGAAGAAATGGAAGGGTACTAGCACTTCTTCGAAATTGTGGCACTATCGTTTAGGCCACATTTCGAGGGGGAGAATGGAAAGACTTATTAATAATGATGTACTCCTCCCATTAGACTTTGTAACATGTGATACGTCCAATTTGCATCACTATTTTATATCATAATTTGCTGTTATTCATTGATATATTTCATATTGGGACACAATACTTATGTTATTTCATCTATTTTGCATGTTTCATCATTATTGGAGGATCAAGCACCGGAGCCAGTTCTGCTTGGAAAAAGCACCGTCAGAACGCAATATTTCGGAAGATCAACTGTGGAAGGAAATTATACCAAAAATCCTATTTTTCCAGATGACGGAGGGAGCCAGAAGGGGGAGAAGAGGGACCCGAGGTGGCCCACCCATAGGCCGGCGCGGCCCAAGGCCCGGCGCGCGCCTCTATGAGGAGGGGGCCCATAGCCCCTCTCGCTCCTTTTCTTCGTGTACTCCTTCGTCCCGAAAATCTAAGCCACGGGGGTACCTCACGAGGAGTTACAGCCGCCAGGGGCGGAGAACACCAGAGAGAAAGAGCTCTCCGGCGGGCAGGAATCCGCCGGAAATTCCCTCCGGAGGGGGAAATTGACGCCATCGCCATCGTCATCGAGCTGGACATCAACTCCATCATCATCATCATCATCTCCACCATCTACACCGCCATCACCACCGCTGCACCTCGTCACCGCTGTAACGATTTGGGTTGGATCTTGATTGTTTGATAGGGGAAACTCTCCGGTGTTGATTTCTACTTGTTATTGATGCTATTGAGTGAAACCATAGAACCAAGGTTTATGTTCAGATTGTTATTCATCATCATATCACCTCTGATTGTATTCCATATGATGTCTCGTGAGTAGTTCGTTTAGTTCTTGAGGACATGGGTGAGGTCTAAATGTTAGTAGTGAACTATGGTTGAGTAATATTCAATGTTATGATATTTAAGTTGTGGTGTCATTCTTCTAGTGGTGTCGTGTGAACGTCGACTACACGATACTTCACCATTTATGGGCCTAGGGAGTGCATCTTGTATTCGGTTGCTAATTGCGGGGTTGCCGGAGTGACAGAAACCTGAGCCCCCGTTAGTATATCGATGCAAGAGGGATCGCAGGATCTCAGAGTTTAAGGCTGTGGTTAGATTTATCTTAATTACTTTCTTGTAGTTGCGGATGCTTGCAAGGGGTATAATCACAAGTACGTATTAGTCCTAGGAAGGGCGGTGCATTAGCATAGGTTCACCCACACAACACTTATCAAAACAATGAAGATTAATTAGTTGTATGAAGCGAAAGCACTAGACTAAAATCCCCGTGTGTCCTCAAGAACGTTTGGTCTTTATAAGTAAACCAACCGGCTTGTCCTTTGTGCTAAAAAGGATTGGGCCACTCGCTGCAATTATTCCTCTCGCATTTTATTTACTTGTACTTTATTTATCTGCAATATCAAAACCCCTTGAATACTTGTCTGTGAGCATTTACAGTGAATCCTTCATCGAAACTGCTTGTCAACACCTTCTGCTCCTCGTTGGGATCGACATTCTTACTTATCGAAGATACTACGATACACCCCCTATATTTGTGGGTCATCAAGACTATTTTCTGGCGCCGTTGCCGGGGAGTGAAGCGCTATTGGTAAGTGGAATTGGTTAGGAAAACCTTTACTGTTTGTGCTGATTTTATTTCTACCTGCTGCTATAAGTCATGATGGAGAGATCTTATCTTCAATTTCTATTTGGGAAATCTGCTACTACTGAAACGGTAGTGGATGAAGCGCCAGGTGAGGAAGTGATACCATATAAAATACCTATGAAAATTATTGAACGTGTTATGGATAACCGCTATGAAGGGGATGGAACTGTTCATCCTGGTGATCATTTACTGTTTTTACATGAATTATGCGGGTTATTCAAATGTGCAGGTATTACTATTAATGAAGTTAGAAAGAAACTATTCTCTATATCGCTGTCTGGTAAAGCGGCGCATTGGTATAAATTGCTGAAGAATGGTGATTCTCTTGATTGGGAGGACATTGTGCCTTTATTTTATTCCAAATTTTATCCTCCAAGTGAAATTCACATAGATCGGAACCGCATATATAATTTCTGGCCTCATGATGGAGAAAGTATTGCCCAAGCTTGGGGAAGATTGAAGTCTTTAATGCTCAAATGCCCCATTCATGAGCTTCCTGGTAATGTTATTATTGATAATTTCTATGCAAGACTTTCTTTTCAAGACAAGACCTTGCTGGATACTTCTTGTTCTGGATCATTTACACGCAACAAAGAAGAGTTTAAAAGGGACCTTCTTGATCGGATCCAGGAGAATACTGAAGGATGGGAGAACGACAAAGATAGAGAATCAGGTATAATTTATGATTATAAATGCATTGAAGCTTTTATGGATACCGATAAATTTCGTAATATGAGTGCTACATATGGTCTTGATTCCCAAGTTGTTGCAAATCTTTACAAAGCTTTTGCCTCTCATTATGAATTGTCTAAGAAGAATTTTGATAAGTATCATGAACCGTATAAAGATAAAATTGATTCATCTGTAAACAAATGTGTAGTGATTGAAACTGTTGATCATGTTATTCCTGAAGCTTATCTTGAAAAAACTCCTTTCCCTGCTAAAATGAAGGAGTACTTTGTTATATCTAGTGTGGTTAATAAAAGTGAAAAGAAACCTATAGAACCTGAAGAACAAATTAAGGTTGAACCTGCTATTGCAATAGTTAAAGATCTTGTGACTGAAAATGTGGAGGATGGTCATATTATTTTCTGTGAAGATGCTTCTAATATTGTTTCACATCCTAATAAACCCAAACAAGTTAGTGTTCCTATGCTATCTGTTAGAATTGGTGATCATTGCTATTATGGTTTATGTTATATTGGTGCAAGTGTTAGTGCTATTCCTTATGAGCTTTACACGGAGATTATGCACGAAATTGATTCTTGTGAACTTGAAGATATTGATGTGGTTATTCAGCTGGCTAATAGAGAAACTATTTCTCCAATTGGTATTGTTCGAGATGTGGAAGTTCTATGTGGTAAGATTAAATATCCTGCTGACTTTTTGGTACTTGGTTCTGCTGCTAGTGATTATTGTCCTATCATTTTTGGTAGACCTTTTCTAAATACTTGTGGAGCTATTATAGATTGCAAGAAAGAGAAAATTTTGACTAAATTTTCTGGTGAATCTTATGAGTTTAACTTCTCTAAATTTACCAAAATTCCTTATAAAGCTGATTTGCCTAGTGATGATTTTAAAATGGAGCAGTGTGCATCTATTGTTCTTGTTCCTAATAATCATTTGCAGCAACATTTGGAGAATAGCGAGAGTGAAGTTTTTAGGAAAGAAAGAGATGAGCTTGAGGAAATTTTTCTTCGCCAACCTATTCTCAAGCATGATTTACCGGTGGAAGATTTGGGTACAACACCGCCACCAAAGGAAGATCCTGTTTTTGATTTAAAGCCTTTACCTGATAATCTTAAATATGCTCATATTGATGATAAGAAAATATATCCTTGTTATTATTAGTTCTAAGCTTTCAGAGATTGAGGAAGAAAGGTTATTGGAAATATTGAAGAAACACCGAGGAGCTATTGGCTATACTCTTGATGATTTGAAGGGGATTTCTCCCTCTATTTGCCAACATGCCATCAATATGGAAGATGATGCAAAGCCTGTTGTTGAACATCAACGTCGTCTAATTCCGAAGATGAAGGAGGTGGTAAGGAATGAGGTATTAAAACTTCTTGAAGCTGGTATTATATATCCTATTGCTGATAGTAGATGGGTTAGTCCTGTGCATTGTGTTCCTAAGAAAGGAGGAATGACTGTTGTGCCTAATGATAATGATGAGCTCATCCCTCAAAGAGTAGTTGTAGGGTATAGAATGTGCATTGATTTTCGAAAAGTTAATAAAGTTACTAACAAAGATCATTACCCTTTACCCTTTATTTATCAAATGCTAGAAAGGTTATCTAAAAATACTCACTTTTGTTTTCTTGATGGTTATTCTGGGTTTCACAAATTGCTGTTAAAGCTAAAGATCAAGAGAAAACCACGTTCACTTGTCCTTATGGAACTTATGCTTATAGGCGTATGCCTTTTGGTTTATGTAATGCTCCTGCTACTTTTCAAAGATGCATGTCCGCTATTTTTCATGGCTTTTGCGAGAGTATTGTAGAGGTGTTCATGGATGATTTTTCTGTCTATGGGAATTCTTTTGATAATTGCTTGCGAAACCTCGATAAAGTTTTGCAGAGATGTGAAGAAACTAACCTTGTTCTTAATTGGGAGAAATGCCACTTTATGGTTAATGAAGGAATTGTATTGGGACATAAAATTTCCGAGAGAGGTATTGAAGTTGATAGAGCTAAAGTTGAAGCAATTGAGAAGATGCCCTATCCGAGGGATGTTAAAGGTATTCGTAGTGTTCTTGGTCATGCTGGGTTTTATAGGAGATTTATTAAAGATTTCTCTAAAATTTCAAAGCCTCTTACTAATCTTCTTCAAAAAGATGTACCTTTTGTTTTTGATGATGATTGTAAGGAAGCTTTTGAAACTCTAAAGAAAGCCTTAACAACTGCTCCTGTAGTTGAACCTCCTGATTGGAATTTGCCTTTTGAAATTATGTGTGATGCTAGTGATTTTGCTGTAGGCGCTGTTCTTGGACAGCGAGTAGATAAAAAATTAAATGTTATTCATTATGCTAGTAAGACTCTTGATGCTGCTCAAAGAAATTATGCTACAACTGAAAAGGAATTGTTAGCTGTAGTCTTTGCTTGTGACAAGTTTAGATCCTATATTGTTGATTCAAAAGTCACGATTCATACTGATCATGCTGCAATTAGATACCTTATGACAAAGAAAGATGCTAAGCCGAGGCTTATTAGATGGGTACTTCTTTTGCATGAATTTGATTTACATATTATAGACAGGAAAGATGCTGATAATCCTGTTGCTGATAATTTGTGTAGATTGGAAAATATTGCTTATGATCCTGTTCCTGTTAATGATAGTTTTCCAAATGAACAATTGGCTGTAATAAAGGTAAGCTCGCGAGAGAGCCCTTGGTATGCTGATTATGCTAACTTTATTGTTTCGAAGTATTTGCCTCCAACCTTTTCAGCTCAGCAAAGGGGGAAATTCTTTTATGACTTAAGGCATTATTTTTGGGATGACCCACACTTATATAAAGAAGGAGTAGATGGTATTATGCGAAGATGTGTTCCAGAATATGAACAACAAGAGATATTGAGTAAATGTCATGGTAGTGTTTATGGAGGACGACATCACGCTGGAGATAGAACCGCACAAAAGGTTCTACAATCAGGTTTTTATTGGCCAACACTTTTCAAAGATGCAAGGAAGTTTATCTTATCTTGTGATGAATGTCAAAGAGTTGGTAATATCTCTAGACGCAATGAAATGCCTATGAATTATACTCTTGTTATTGAACCATTCGATTGTTGGGGATTCGACTTCATGGGTCCTTTCCCTTCTTCAGAAGGTAACACTCATATACTTGTCGCTGTTGATTATGTTACCAAATGGGTAGAAGCTATACCCACAAAAGTGCTGATGGTGAGACCTCTTTAAAAATGCTTTTAGATATTATTTTTCCTAGATTTGGAGTACCTAGATATATTATGACTGATGGAGGTTCTCATTTTATTCATGGAGGTTTTAGAAAAACTCTTGCTAAGTATGGTATTAATCATAGAATTGCTTCCGCTTATCACCCTCAAACTAGTGGTCAAGTAGAATTATCAAATAGAGAGATTAAATCTATTTTGGGAAAGACTGTTAATAAATCTAGAAAGAATTGGGCTAGTAAATTGAAGGAAGCACTATGGGCTTATAGAACTGCTTATAAAAATCCTATGGGAATGTCACCTTATAAAATGGTTTATGGAAAAGCTTGTCATTTACCTTTAGAACTAGAGCACAAAGCTTATTGGGCTGTTAGAGAACTAAATAAAGATCCTAAACTAGCCGGTAATAAGAGGTTGCTGCAATTAAGTTCTCTAGATGAATGGAGAAGTGAAGCCTATGAAAATGCTAAACTCTTTAAAGAAAAAGTTAAGAAATGGCATGATAGAAGGATCATCAAAAGAGAGTTTAATATTGGGGATAAAGTCCTATTGTATCGGTCTCGTCTCAGATTCTTTGCAGGGAAATTACTCTCGAAATGGGAAGGACCATATGTTGTTGAGGAGGTGTATCGTTCAGGAGCAATTAAAATTAGCTCTCTCAAAGGCAATGCTACGCAAGTGGTGAATGGACAAAGACTCAAGCATTATATCTCGGGTGATTCTTATAATGTTGATGTTGATATTATTCAAGTGGAAACACCGAGGCTTTCATCAAAGGACAAATTGACAGTCCGCCAGAACTCGACTTGAATAGGTAACAGGTAAAAAAGTCCGCGTTTAGCTTTCCGAACAATATTTCTCTTTTTTGAAAATATGAAAATTACGGGATCGAAACGGAGTGGAAGAGACGCGCGAGGGGCCCGTCACCATAGGCCGGCGCGGCCCCACCCTGGCCGCCGCCCTATGGGGACAGCCCTCGGCGTCCGTTTCCACTCGCTTTCCCTGGAACCTTCCTTTTATCATAAAAATATTTGCTATATAATCCCCCGGACCCCTGGAGGTCCGTATATCGTTTTCTCGTCGTGTTTTGTTTCAGCTGTTTTCTGCCATTTGTTTTGATCTAGAAGCACCATGGTCTCCAACAACAAGGACAAGGGACCTTTGGAGGAAGATATTCAAGACCCGGAACTGAAGGAAGAAGTCGCGAGTGAGGATGAGGAAGAAGTGGAGGAGGTTCCGCGAGTACACCAGCATGCCACCATTGCAAGCATTGGCGTGATATCAAATCCATCCAACACCAAGAGGAGTGCACGAATCGCTACCGGAGGAGCAGTTCCACGTCATTACTTGGCTCCAAGGACATCTTCTCCGGGCAATTACCGCCCTTTCCGCAACCTAATCTACGATCGTCAAACTGAAACCCCAAGGTAGTGTTGCCAAGTGGTTGGGATATAGATCGTTCTAACATTGCGGAGAGATGAAATCTGAAGCTGAAGGATGGGGAAACAACTCTAGGAGTTGGGACTCACCACCTGACATGATTATGAGCCGCGTTGAGCACAACTCGAGCTGATTCGCAACCTCACCTATGAGATTGAAGATTTAAAGGAGCTTGTTAAGAAGCTTGTCGAGAAGAATCCATCACCATCATCACCGAAGGAGTAATTCATCATCGGTATTGGCATCCCCTTGGTTTGTTCCAAGCTTGGGGGAGTGCCGCGGTATCACATCATCACTACCTTTATCTTTTACTATCAAGTAGTGTCATATCATGAGTAGGGAAGTTATCATATGGAATAGTTTGCAATGTGGAAGTATCTCTCTTAGTTGGTTATCTATGTATCCATTGGTGTGAGTTATCGTTATGGAATATTAATGAGAAGTCTTATCATTTACTTTTTGCACATCTTATTTTAGTTTGCAATCTCCATTATATGATTACTCTTGACATTAGTATTGATATCACTTTGGGAGCATCAAGTAAATCTATTTGGTTTTGGCAAACTTAGCATTGGTCAATAGCAACAACACCTGATGTTTAAATAGAAGAGAGAAATACACTTAGATATATTACTCTATTATCTCTATGCTAATGAGTTTAGTATTCTGAAGTTAAAATTGCTTGTTCTTATGAGAAAGATGCATGAATGTTTCTATCATATGTATATTTGTTTGTTTCCTTCAACCTTTATGCTTGCTATCAAACCTTGCTAGCCAAAGACCCGTATTGAGAGGGAATGCTTCTCATACATCCATAACCTTAGACCAAACTCATGCCATTTGTGTCCACCATATCTACCTACTATGTGGTATTTTGCGCCACTCCAAGTAAATACTTCATGTGCTACCTTTAAATAATTCAAACTATACTACTCTTATTTGTGTCAATGTTTTATAGCTCATGAGGAAGTATGTGGTGTTTTATCTTTCAATCTTGTTGGGCGGACTTTCACCAATGGACTAGTGGCACATCCGCTTATCCAATAATTTTGCAATAAGAGCTGGCAACGGGGTTCCCAGCCCCAATTAATAACTTTCATTAATAATTCTCTTCACATGTTTTGCCCTGATTTATCAGTAAGCAACTTAATTTTGCAATAGACACTCCTCCATGGTATGTGAATGTTGGAAGGCACCCGAGGATTCGGTTAGCCATGGATTGAGAAAGCCAAGGTTGGGGGAGTGTCATCCATAATAAAACTAAAATACATGTGTAAACAAAAGAGAAGGGGGATGATCTACCTTGCTGGTAGAGATGCCGTCCCTCATGGGAGCCGCTCTTGGAAGGTTCGTTTGGCAAGGGGGTTAGAGTGCCCGCTACCATTCGTTGACAACAACAAACACCGCTCAAAATCTTACTTTTATGCTCTTTATATGATTTCAAAATTTGAAAAGCTCTAGCACATGATTTAATCCCTGCTTCCCTCTGCGAAGGGCCTATCTTTTATTTTTATGTTGAGTCAGTAAACCTATTTCCCTCTGTCTTAAGCAAGCAATTGAGTTGTTGTGAACTAACCATTTATGCTATGATTGAGCTAATTATGTCCTTTATACTTTCTTGTTTAGTACAAATTTTATCTGAATGAATATGACTTTGAAAGTTATCAATGATTATGAGAAGATTGTATGATTGAGAACGAAAGCCCTGCTATATAGATTCTAATATGAAAGCTTTGCTTATTAAATAAGAACAATCCGTTAGTAGTTCTCTGACCAAGAACAAAGTTTGCCATAACCATCTATGATTTCCTATGCACCTTTATTTGTGATCTCTCTTTACTTATTTCAAGTTGAGTTATATAAAGAGAATGTTTACTAGAATGTCTTGTGTGAATCAATATGATGCTTCTTGTCCGTATTTTATTTATCGACTCTTCACTTCATAAACATGTGGTCTTGTTTATCGAGCTCAGTTTCGCTTGGGGACAAGCGAGGTCTAAGCTTGGGGGGAGTTGATACGTCCAATTTGCATCACTATTTTATATCATAATTTGCTGATATTCATTGATATATTTCATATTGGGACACAATACTTATGTTATTTCATCTATTTTGCATGTTTCATCATTATTGGAGGATCAAGCACCGGAGCCGGATTCTGCTGGAAAAAGCACCGTCAACGCAATATTTAAGATCAATGTGGAAGAAGGAAATTATACCAAAAATCCTATTTTTCCAGATGACGGAGGGAGCCAGAAGAGAAGAGGGGACCCGAGGGCCCACCCCATAGGTCGGCGCAGCCCAAGGCCTAGCCGCGCCGCCCTATGAGGAGGGGGGCCCACAGCCCCTCTCGCCTCCTTTTCTTCGTGTGCTCCTTCGTCCCGAAAACCTAAGCCACGGGGAGTACCTCACGAGTGCAGCCGCCTCCGCGGGGCGGAGAACACCAGAGAGAAAGAGCTCTCCGGCGGGCAGAATCCGCCGGGGAAATTCCCTCCGGGGGGAATCAACGCCATCGCCACGTCATCGAGCTGGACATCAACTCCATCATCATCATCATCATCATCATCATCCATCATCACACCGCCATCACCACCGCTGCACCTCGTCACCTGTGAACGATTTGGGTTGGATCTTGATTGTTTGATAGGGGAAACTCTCCGGTGTTGATTTCTACTTGTTATTGCTATTGAGTGAAACCATAGAACCAAGGTTTATGTTCAGATTGTTATTCATCATCATATCACCTCTGATTGTATTCCATATGATGTCTCATGAGTAGTTCGTTTAGTTCTTGAGGACATGGGTGAGGTCTAAATGTTAGTGAACTATGGTTGAGTAATATTAAATGTTATGATATTTAAGTTGTGGTGTCATTCTTCTAGTGGTGTCGTGTGAACGTCGACTACACGATACTTCACCATTTATGGGCCTAGGGGAGTGCATCTTGTATTCGGTTGCTAATTATGGGGTTGCCGGAGTGAAAGAGCCCTTAGTATATCGATGCAAGAGGGATCGCAGGATCTCGAGTTTAAGGCTGTGGTTAGATTTATCTTAATTACTTTCTTGTAGTTGCGGATGCTTGCAAGGGGTATAATCACAAGTACGTATTAGTCCTAGGAAGGCGGTGCATTAGCATAGGTTCACCCACACAACACTTATCAAAACAATGAAGATTAATTAGCTGTATGAAGCGAAAGCACTAGACTAAAATCCCCGTGTGTCCTCAAGAACGTTTGGTCTTTATAAGTAAACCAACCGGCTTGTCCTTTGTGCTAAAAAGATTGGGCCACTCGCTGCAATTATTCCTCTCGCATTTTATTTACTTGTACTTTATTTATCCGCAATATCAAAACCCTTGAATACTTGTCGTGAGCATTTACAAGTGAATCCTTCATCGAAACTTCTTGTCAACACCTTCTGCTCCTCGTTGGGATCGACATTCTTACTTATCGAAGATACTACGATACACCCCCTATACTTGTGGGTCATCAACATCCCAAAAAATTTAAAAATAAAGAAAATGAATTTTTCCAATTACCAAATTTTGGAACCAACAAAAACTTTTCTTAAATCTAGTTTGACACATAGTAACCTGGTTTAATACCTAGGTTATTGCCATGTTTGCTAAATTATTACATTAAACATAATTTCCAAAACCCTAAACCCTAACCTTCTCCACTACCCATTGGGTCAAATAGGAAGAAACAAACATAAAATAGAAAGACATCTGTGGACATAAAGCCTAGTAGGCAAATCTTGACTACTACCCATCCTAATTTTCTCAATAATGGTAAACCATTTACTAAGTCTCACTAAACCCTAAGCCTCATTCTTTTGTTCACCATCCCATAGAAAATAAATAAAAAGAATCGAAATTAAATAAGAAAAGGGCATATGTGCCTATGGATATTTTTGTAACCCTTTACCCTAAACCTTTTCTACTTTGTTAGAAGATTGGAAAACCTTCATACACCTAACCTAGTGCCTATTACATCAAACCCAAGTTGAATCCAAAGAAAATAAAAAGGAACTAAAAATGCCATAGAGGCATATGAGAGAAAAATGCAAATTTATGAATTTGAGAATCTTAACCCTAAGACATGTTGTAAATGGTTGGATCATTTCTCTATACCATTTCAACACTCAACAACACCAATTGAGTCAAGCCAAGTCAAATTAAAAATCAAATATAACATATGCATAGAGGCATAGGTGACACATAGCCATAATACCCAATTCTTGCCTTAGGCTTTTAAAACCTTGACCAAATGGTGTAAAACCCTCTTTAAACCTAATCTCACACTAATTGGACCCTAACCCATGCCCCAGTAATACCAAATAAATAAAAGAGGAAAATAATAAAAATAAGAATATCATCTCTTATGTGTTATGGCTATTTTTACAATTCTTGGAACTAGACCTTTGTGAATGGTTTCAATGCTTGGAAAATGTTTCTAAACTAATAAAAATCACTTTGGAATAAAGAAAAGTCAAATCAAATAGAGAGAAATCAAATGGTAAGAAAACCCTATTTATTCACTCACATACACATAGGCCAATTTTGCAAATCTTCAACCAAGGCCATCATTGCTTGTGCCATTGTGTGTAAAACACTTATATATCAATAACACACCCTTTTGAATCAAAGAAACCTAATTCAAATCAAAGATGAATTCAAATTCAACTTACATATGATAATGGTCATATGGCCCCTTTATAAAATCTTCCCCACTTTATCCCCTTGGTTTTGAATTTTATTAAACTAAACTTGACCAACTCTTGCCATGTCATCCAAGATCATGTCAAGGAGAACCACTTTGATATTGACCACCCATGCTGACTTTGACTAGGTTGACCAGAATAAAGGAGACAAGAAGGGACTTTGAAATAGGAAGAAGATCACCCCACTTTTTGAAATCTTGCAAACCACCATCAAAATGAATACTACCACCACCATTCTAGCACATTAATTATATGTTTGAGATTCACCAAAAAGAATTCCAAAATTTGACAAAAATGTTCTTGCGGCCATTATCACAAACACCTTGCAGGCATAAATCTCAAATTGCAATGCACTCCTTTAACCTCTGGTCCATGACCAAAACCCACTTGATCATTGATCATGAGTGCTCCTGTACCCCCCTTGCATCATCTCCTGTACTGGAACCTTGAAGAAAATGGAGGGAATGCACCATTGCATCCATGTCGTGCCCATGCCGGCCACCCTCACCTCTCTCTTCTCTCTGGCTCGACTCTCTCCCTCTCATCATGTCTAGTACCTTCCCCTGGCAGTGATGATCATCCCCTTGCACGGCTCGAGCTCGCCCAAGCTTGGCATTGGCCAGAATCCAACACGCCCAGACGCGCCCATGCCGCTCATGGCGCGCCAGAGCGCGCATGGACACCGTCCTGGACGCGCCAGAGCCCGCGCGTGTGCCGTCGCCTCAGCCCATCCCTGCAGCCCTATCTTTGCACATAGCTTCGCCATGATCTCCTCTACCCCGTAGACACGAGCTCTAGCCCGCGGACGACCTGTCGCCGTCACCATGATCGACGCCATGGCCGCCAGTACCGTACCCGTCGAGCAATGAACGGGAGCTGCCCCATCCCTCTCTCTCTGAGCTAGCTACGCGTTGAGCATCCCCTAGGCGTCGCCTACCTCCTGCGCCCCATACCTTGCCCTTTCGCGTCTTGGATCGCCGGCGCCATCGACGACCTGCCGCTCCGCCACGGCCACCACTCCGCCCTATAAATAGAGGCCACCCCAGCCTTCTCTTTCCACACCAAACTTGCTCCACTCCCTCTCTTTGACCTCCTCAATACCAGCTTCCCTTCGATTAGGCCACAGACAGCTCCAATTGCTCCGTCGATCGCCGGAGTCCGCCGCAGATCGACACGATGATTTCGGGCACCATTGGAGACGCCACTGGTACCAGGCGACTCCTCGTCGACAACGCCGCCTAGCACCAGCGACGCCCTTCGCCGGAGTCCCAGCTCACCGTCGACCCCCTACCTCCGCCGTGCCCGCGTCTGCATCTCGTCGACGACGACGACGCACCTCCGCCATTGGATCTTCCTCTGATCGCACGACCCAGGTTAGCCCATACCGTTTCGGTGAAGATAAGTCACTGACGCGCAGGCCCCACCCTGTCAGTTGGCCCGTGGCGCGCTGAAGCGTTACTGGGCTGGCCTGCTGCATTTTAAATCTTTCGGCCCAAGTCATTTCCCGCCTAGCCCATTTAGTTAAATTCAAATAAAATTGATTTGGAACATTTCCATACTGGTGCTTTGCTAGAAATTGAATAGTTCCAAATCTACAAACCCAAAATGAGTGATTCCAAATGTTCTAGAAAGCTTATGAAATTATCTAACTAACCCCACTGGTTTCAACCCCATATCTTGTGTAGAATTTGTATGACCAAAATATCATCAGATACTTTTCTGTATTCAAATAAATCTAGAAAATAGAACATACTGAATTTTGAGGTGATTCCACCTCTCATAATTCACATTTCACCAACTCTAATTTAATATGTAAAAATATGATATAGGTTCTGTACATGATCATGGCCTAGTTTAATTAAAAGACTATATGGCTATTTCTAATCAAAGATATTGTCCAAAACTATTAATAAATCATATGGGAATGTTTCTCTCATTTAAATCTGGTCACCAAATTCAAATTGAGGTAGAGATTCTGGTAAGTTAGGTCTCATGTGATTTGTTTGATAATATTAAATCATTTCCATGTTAGGATTAAATGGTATGAGGTATAGCACCTCAATTCAATCAACTTCCCAAGTGCTAATAAAGTAATGTAATGACCTTTGTTACATAATCTCATACTTGCCCACTTAAGGATCTTAAACCAAATTAACATTTAAAATGCATGGGATGAGGACCTAAGTCATATGAGATGTATTGGTCTCATTTAAATCTTGTCTCCAGTAAAGTCAACATAAGGTAATGATCTTAAGTTAATAAACCTCATGTTGTCTAAATTAATGGTATTAACTTCTTAATAAGACAGTATTAAATTGCATGAGGTGTATTTTCCTCATTTAAGTCATCTTTTGTTAAAGATAAGTGTGAAGTATTGATCCTAGTCAACATGTGATCCTACTTTGTTAATTAAGGAGATTAAATCTTAGCAAGGTTTAATAATAGGAAATTATTTCTCAAGAATAGATAAAGAGAAAACACCAATAAACATTTCAATGAAAGGGCATTATTCCTAAATGGAAACACTAAGTAAATATTTCAATAAGAGGAAATTAATTCCTAAGAAATAAATAAATAGAAACAATAATAAATATCT
The DNA here is from genome assembly GCA_030979885.1 of Lolium multiflorum. NCBI lineage: Eukaryota > Viridiplantae > Streptophyta > Magnoliopsida > Poales > Poaceae > Lolium > Lolium multiflorum. The sequence goes on from CM061749.1 coordinate 95,268,559, forward strand.
CAATGAGAGGAAATTATTTCTCAAAGAATTAAATGGGACCCTAAATTAATATTTGTAATGAGAGGAAATTATTTTTCTTTAAAAGAAAACCCAGTCAACTAACAAGTGAATAATGTGGTGATGCTAGAATAATTTGTGTGAACCACTTGTGTGATTAGTCTAGCACTTAAGTATTGTTTGGTGATTGTATCCTTGTGTTCGTTTATAGACGCTAGTACCGGAGACTGCCAAGAGGAATAGTTCTTCTACCCAGAAGAAGAAGAAGAGAACTTTGATCACCTCACCAATCAAGGCAAGCTACACTGTGCAAGCTATATAATTGCAAGCTTTTACCAATACAAGTTAGATTAATATGAGTTACATTGTTGCGAGCTAATATTCTTGCTAAGTGCAAAGCTCTACAAGAGCAAGGCACCCCCACATTTTACTTTATGCTGAATGGTCCTATCCCAAGTTTTTACCTTACCAGCCTTATTGAAATTGATTTATCAAAGTTATTTTTTTATTTATGATTCACTTGGTCTAGAATAGATTCAGGGCATCAAATTTAGCCTAAGCAGATGAAAGTTAGATAGCACCCTTCATGGTTAGTTGCTATTTCTAACTAAGTAAAATTGACTACTCTAGATGGGAACAAAGGTGAAATGAAATGACTTGAAAACCTTGGAATGATGGATCATTCTACTGAAAGATTTTTGAATGAAGATGATTATGAATGACTTGGTGAAATTTTACGAAAACTGATGATTGAGTTCGGATGCGATACCATTCCAATTTTGCAAGTACCCCCACAATACCTGAATATGGGTAAGGGCTTAACTGGAAATTTACGTGTCTTAGTATGGGTTCCCTCTAAACAAGCGTCATAGGGGTTATGCCGAGGCTGCCTCCGGGTGAAATTGATTATGAAATGACGTGAATGAGGTGAATTGTCCGGCCCAAGCCCTGTGCAGTTCCCAGGCTGATGGTTTGTCTTCACTGGGAGGCCAAGCTCATGGGGAGAGGTGCCTATACTAGGGTATGTATGTGAAAGGTTATGGTTGGTAGTCCGCGCACGGAGTGCGGTAAATCAGGGCCAGTTAACCCTGACGGATTATTGCAAATGTTGTGGCACACAAGTGTACGACCTCTACAGAGTGTAGAACTATTCGAATAGCCGCATCCATGGTTAAGGACGGTTGGAAAGGCCATACTGTTCCGTCATCAGACCCTTTTAAATGCGACATGTGATTTGTGACTTGAATTTGAAAAAAATGATTGGTGACTTTGAACTGAATCACGACAGAGTCGTGGGAATGACACTAATGTTCCCACATGAGTTATTCTAGCGATTCAAGCATCTTTACTAATTTTTTATGAAATAAACTTGGCTTTATGCAAATAAACCTAGAGCTTAGCATCCCCTTAATAAAACTGATAGCGCTTACACCAGTATTTAGTTTGCGAGTACTTTAAAGTACTCATGGCTTTGTCCCTGACTATTCCAATGGCCAGACTATGAAGGGGAACAGCGGTACGAAGAGGATGGACCACAGGACGTCTACGACAACTAGGACCGCTCCTGACGTCAAGCGTTGGCCTGTGGATTAGAAAATCTGCTACTATTCCGCTTCCACTATTTGTGATGTTCGTTGATCAATAGATCAACTACTATTTGTAATATGGGATCATGTGATCTAAGTGTGTAAGACAATTATGCGTTGTAATAAATGATGACTCTATGATATTCAACTATTATGTCTCGCAACAACACTATTCCTGGGATTGCGAGGAAGGGCATAATAGGCATCATGTACTCCTCCCATTAGACTTCTCCGATGCGGACAAATGTGTTGATTGCATCAAAGGTAAATATGCAAAAACAATTAAGAAAGGAGCGGTAAGAGCCACGAGTGTCCTCGAACTCATACATACTGACATATGCGGACCTCTTAATGTTAAGTCTATAGATGGTTTTGATTCTTTCATCACCTTCACAGACGACTTTTCCTGTTATGGGTACATTTACCCTATACATGATCGATCGGAAGCTTTGGACAAATTCAAAGTGTTCAAAGCCGAAGTTGAGAACCAACTGAATGCAAAAATTAAAGTTGTACGATCTGATCGCGGGGGAGAGTATTACGGTAGGCATGCTCCTTATGGGCAAATTCCAGGACCTTTTGCTAAGTTCCTAGCTGAGAATGGAATTGTTGCCCATTATTCAATGCCTGGTGAACCTCAACAAAATGGTGTGGCTGGGCGCCGCAATCGCACACTTTTGGATATGGTGCGTAGCATGCTCACTCATGCAAGTTTACCGGTAAGCCTATGGATGGAGGCATTGAAGACGGCTGCACATATTTTAAATCTTGCTCCCACAAAGTCAGCACCGAACACACCTCACGAGATGTGGACGGGAAAGAAACCGAGCTTGAGCTATTTACGTGTGTGGGGCTGTCCTGCTGAAGCTAGAATTTTCAATCCACAACTTAAGAAGTTAGATCTAAAAACGGTTACTCGTTTCTTCGTCGGATACCCGCACAGGGGAAAGGGATACCGTTTCTATTGCCCCGGTCATACCACTAAGTACGTGGAGACCCGGCAAGCCGTATTTTTTGAGGATAATGAAGTTACTGAAATAAGGAAGATCGATCTTGAGGAAAAACGGGTGTGTTCTCCATCCCCGATTATCCAAGAGGTCGTTCTACCGATGCATAGGAAAATCACTTCTCATGTTGAGACTGAACCTCACAGTTCTGGTCCTCAACCTGATGGTGATCCTGAACCTAGTGATAACGGAAATCCAGAAGATGAAGAAAATCACCAGTCGGATAATACAGAAGATCCTCATAATAATGATGCCCCTCCACCACCATCGCCTGTGAGAAGATCACATCGAGAAAGAAGAAAAGCCACATCAGATGATTATATCACCTACATGAGTGAGGATGTAGATGATATAGGAAAGGTGGAGGATCCAACCTCATACAAGGAGGCCATTAAGAGTTTGAATTCGTCCAAGTGGCAAATCGCCATGGAAGCCGAGTTGAAATCTATGGGCTCAAATGATGTTTGGGACTTAGTAGAAGTTCCTAATGATGCCAAAAGAGTAGGTTGCAAATGGATCTACAAAACTAAGTACGACCCCAAAGGGAACATCGAAAGGTTCAAAGCTAGACTTGTGGCAAAAGGTTTCACACAGAGTGAAGGAATCGATTACAAAGAGACTTTCTCTCATGTGTCATCTAAAGATTCTTTTAGGATCGTGATGGCTCTGGTAGCTCATTTCGACCTAGAATTGCATCAAATGGATGTTAAGACGGCATTTCTAAATGGCGACCTTGATGAAGACGTGTACATGACTCAGCCGGAAGGTTTTGTTGTGGAAGGAAAGGAACATTTAGCATGTCGTCTGAAGAAATCCATCTATGGCTTGAAGCAAGCTTCAAGACAGTGGTACCTCAAGTTCGATAAGATTATTAGAACTTTTGGTTTTACTGAAAATGTTAAGGACAACTGCATTTATGTTAAGTTTAAGGGCAGTAGGTTCACTATATATTAGTCCTGTACGTGGATGACATATTATTGGCCTGCAGTGATAAGGATATGCTGCACGAGACCAAGAATTTTCTGTCTTCCAATTTTGATATGAAAGATCTCGGTGAAGCTTCATATGTCCTCGGCATTGAGATTCATCGAGATAGGTCTAAAGGTGTGTTGGGACTATCACAAAAGGCATACTTTGAGCGAGTACTAAAGAAATTCAATATGCATAAGTGCTCTGGCTCACCTGCCCCAGTAGTCAAGGGCGATAAGTTTGGGACATTTCAATGTCCGAGGAACCAAATTGAAACTGATCAGATGAAGTCGGTTCCTTATGCTTCAGTTGTCGGAAGCATCATGTATGCACAAGTTTGTACACGCCCTGACTTGGCTTTTATAACCGGGATGCTTGGCAGATTCCAATCAAATCCAGGACTAGACCACTAGAAGGCCGCAAAGAAAGTCTTGCGTTATATGCAAGAGACAAAAGGGTACATGCTTACGTACAAAAGGTCTGATAACCTATAAGTTGTTGGTTATTCAGATTCTGATCATGCCGGTTGTGTGGATAGTAAGAAATCCACGTCAGGTTAGATATTCACACTTGCCGGAGGAGCTATATCGTGGAAAAGCTCCAAACAAACGATAGTTGCTTCATCAACGATGCAAGCAGAGTTTGTAGCATGTTATGAGGCCACTGGGCAGGCTGTATGGCTAAAGAATTTCATTCCCGGACTTAAAGTGGTCGACAACATTTCAAAACCACTTCTATTGTACTGCGATAATGAACCCGTAGTTTTCTATGCGAATAACAACAAGTCAAGTGATGCTGCCAAACACATTGACATTAAGTATCATGTTGTGATGCATAGGATCCAGGATCAAACAACTAATGTTAAGCATATAAGTACGACTCGTATGCTTGTGGATCCGCTAACGAAAGGCTTACCACCTAGAATCTTTCGTGAGCATGTTGCCGGCATGGGATTACTGGAAGCCTTATGATTCTGGAATAAAGGGACCATAATAAGAACCACTCCCAATAAGTATTATGTTATCCATTTCAAGATAGGCTGGTATGCCATAAGTGTTGAGGTTCAATAGCATTTCATTGGTTGTTGTAACACCTCACTTTGGTTTATTATTCCTATGGAGAATGGGCAAATAATGTTAAACCTAACGATCAAGGGGGAGAATGTTGGTTGACTGTCAGGTTTAAAGGAACAGAAACAAAAAAAAAACATTTCTGTCAAAATAACGTTAAGGAGGAGGCCCACGAACCAACGTTCGTGGCCACCTCGTATGGATCTAATGCGCCCTGATCGGGGGCACCAAAACCAACTCGATGGTTTGGTCCCCTGTCGCCTGCGCCATATAAAAGGGGGGAGCCTGGCTGCGATCTGATTAACGAAGTTCACGATCAGCTCTCTGCTCTCCCCACAACCCCGTAAGCCCTACCGATCTAGGGAAGCGCAGAACGACGGGAAGACCAGCCTACACCCCGGTGGTGCCAGGGCAGTGCCGCTGGAGACCGGAGGGGATCAGAAGGATCTCCAGATCATCTACCTCGCCCACAGCCTCTCTGCTTCACGCCTGCAACGAGCAGGCGACGATGGGATCTTCAATGCCCCGTAATGCATCTTTGAACCACTCTGTTCATGTTCACTAGGTGTTCTAGATGGCTGTTTTTCATGATCTAGTGCCACCCCTAATGTTTTGGCCCTAACACTGATGTGTCCTGGCAAAGTCCATTTGGTACACATGGCCGGCTGATCGAGTCTTCTATCTCTATGTCTCGTTGCACGCTCTCAACTGCAATCCATAGGCGCACATACTCTGCAGCGCACTCGTCTCCAATCTCCCTGGAAATGTCCAGCACCCTTATGTTGTCTTGCAGACCTGTCGCCGCTGATCTGTTGCTCTTCTGTCCCTACAGCCTTCAACACCGTAGGTGCCAAATCTTTGACGGTGAAGTCCACAATCCACCTATCAGTCCAAAAGAGAACTGAGGCCAGACTTCTGAAAACCTCATATGTGGCAACATCTTTCATCATAGGCAGGCCCAGCCACAGTCGATTGTTGTCAGTGCGACGCAACCATTCCTACCTAGTGCGTAGTGCCAGGCTATGTAATTTAAGATCCTTGATCACCAACCCTCCAAAACATTCAGGCTTGCACCTTGTTCCGTGCTACTAAGCACTGGATTCCATTATTCACCTGTTGCTTCCCTGCCAATAGAAAGGCTCTCAACCACTTCTCATGTTCTTCCAACAACCACACATGAGCATCAGCAACCAGGAGTTGCTGTGTATGGGCATCACAGCAATCACAAACGGTTGGTTAAACCCTGCACTCTGTTCTCTGAAGATTTGCATCTTCAGTTACTGTAGAGTTCCCGGTTGTTTTCAACAACGTCTGGATCTCTGTCAGTTAGAAGTGTTTGTTTTGTCTGTCAGAGAATAACACCGTGCGAATCGCTTATGATCTCGCACGAGTTAGTTAGCTAGTCCTAGTCTTTAAGGTTCAGTTAGTACCTAGCAGCGACGAGCTGGTCGGGCAAGTTTGTTACCCCTATGCAATCTTCAGTGAAATAAGAAGAAGAAGAACAAGAAAAACTGCAGGTTGCACGCAGCACCAAAATTCTGTGTCTCTCTCTCGTTCTACCATTCCAGAAATTAGCAGCGAGTGTGAGAGGTTGGCAACTACACAAACTTGATCAGAGTGAGCCTCCCTTTCTTCTAAATTAAACCCCGTTGCCACACCTGTACTAATTCCACAACTTATCCAACATCGGCTGCCACTCGGACTTCGTCAGTGGTCGCAATGCAAGTTGCAAACCTAGATATCTGATAGGGGAAGACACCACTCTACACCTCAGAATGCTTCTGACACGATTTCTTCCCTGCGCTGAACCTCAAATCACTGTGGCTGTCGTCTTGTCATAGCTGATCCTAAGTCCTGAGGCTTCGCCAAAAAAAAATCATAATATGCTTCACCGTGTGCAGCTTTGAATACCGCGGCTTAACAAATAACGCTGCGTTGTCAGCGTAAACTGACAAGCGCTGGAGTGGTAAGATCCCAGGAAGAGGGCTGAACAAATGGTCATTGCAAGCGAGCTTTATCAGCGCCGTCAGAAAGTATCACTGAACCAAAACTTGCGAAGAATCTCCAAACGAAATGGCCAGGATAGGGAGTCAAAAGCACGAGAGGTGTCTGGTCCACCTGACGAACCAGCATAAAATTGTCGTGACGACTTGCACCCTTAATGAAGGCTGACTGATTCACACTAGCCAGATTATCTAGCCTTGGCCTGACTCTATTTGCCAACTCCTTACGGAATAATTTGCCAAAGCTGTGAACGAGACTTATCGGCATGTAGTCCCCAATCTCAGAGGCATCTGGTTTCCTGGGAATCAAGGTAATGACAGCCTTGTTTAAATTTCCAAACACTCTTTCATCTCCCACATGCAACTTGAGCATCGCTGCCATGACATCCTGTTCAATCACAGGCAAATCTTTCTGGTAAAACCGCTCCGATGAAGCCGTATGGGCCAGGTGCAGGATCTGGGGGAAGCCCCTTGATGAGATTCCATGTTTCATCTCCAGTAAAGATTGCATCGACATCCTGCAGCTCTAGATGGGGCAGCTCCAATCTGTCCAACTCAACAGTGTTTTCACAATGCAAAAATAGATCGCAGAAGCTCATTAGTAGCATTCTTCTTTTCTACTCTGATTTGTGACCAGTTCACCTCCAACCTTAAGCGCGCCAATGAATCTTTTTGTCCTTCTTCGCTCCTGTCTCCAGGCCTGCAAGTATACAGCTTAGGTCTATGTGCAACGTTTAACGATAGATGAAGTGGGGCATGATCAGAAACTGACGATGACAAAGCTCGCAGCACACTGTCCAGGTTCAGCATGTCCCAGAGCCTTGTACTGTTTCTTTGGAGCTGCGGCATGCCATTAGCCTCTTCGCTCCTGATTGCGGCTCGCTTCTGATGCCAATCCTTTGATAGAGTCCTGGTGGTTCATGATCGCCCTGTGCTCTTGCATGGACGAGAAACCTGAAGCACCACACTCCGTATCTTGATTCTTGAAGCTCAGTCACAGTTACTGGTGGCTGGTATTCTCGCTTCTGCACTCGCCGGCTTCTCCGTGTGTGCTTCGTGGATCGGGTCTTCCTATACTCCGCTGCCGGCTCCTCCGCGTGTGTTCTCGCGGCACGCTCAACAAACAAAGGAGATGTCTTCTGTTTCTACATCAGTAGCCGTGAACCAAGGAGCAGACTACTAACAAATAAGGGACAGCGCGCGGCAGTCTATACACCTCGCTCTAGGCTGGTGCCAACGCGGGCTGGAGGCGGGGCGCTACCGCCCGCGACGGGGCGAGAGTGAGGTGACAGGCGGGCGAGACGGTAGCGGCGGGTGGTGGTTTCACCGCCCGGCGGTAGGGCGCGGTACTGCCCGCCTATAGCCCGCGTTGGAGGCGAGAGCGGGGCGAGAGGGAGGCGATAGCGGTGCTAGTGGGGGCGGTAGGGAGGCGGTAGGGAGGAGAGAGAAGTGAGAGCTGGCACTATAGCCCATGCACTGGCACCGTGGGATGAGAGTGGGGTGAGAGTGGGGTGAGAGTGAGGGTAAAAGCTGACGTGGCGAGGCTATACTGGGGTGATGCACTGGCACCAGCCTAAGAGCATCTTCAGCCGCGTCCTACAAAAAGTTTATGGGCGCGCTGAACATTTTTTCGTTTCCGGTCATGCACACCCACCAAAGACCCTTTAAGTTCAGCGTGGTCCAATACGGTGTCCACTTGGGACGCTCTGGGTGCGCCGAACAGAGCGACAATCGAGGCGAGGAGTGGTGGGCCGACGCGTCATTAACACACGAACGAAGCGTCGCAGTTTTCCCTTAATGGAGATGGAAAAGGCCTCCTCCGTCAATGGCTGCCACCACACCCGTCGGCATCCCTTTCTCCGCCGCAAACACATGCCTCGTCGCCTACACATCATCGACGCAATGATGAACCGCGCCGGCGCCGACCAGTTACATCCACCACCGTCTCCACCTCCACCTCCATCTCCGCCACCACAGGAGTTCGAAATCGACCCGAAAGCTGCGGAGAATGAAGCGTGGGAGGAGGCGGCGCTAGCGGACACCATAGTGGTGTTCGACGCCGCCATGGCGGAAGTGGCGCGCCGTCGCCGGGAGGAGGAGATGGGTGAGCTGTGGCGTGCAGAGCGGGAGCGGCGATGCATTGAGGAGCTGCAGGAGCAGCTGCGGATGCGGGAGCTCCATCAAAGGCAGTGGCGGGAGGCAGTGGAGTAGCAGCTGCGGGAGGAGGCGGCGGCAACGGAAGCGGCGACCTAGGAGGCAGAGGCGGATGTGTTGGCAGCGGTTGCGACGGCGCAAATGGAGGAAGCGGAGGAGGAGGTCGACGACGACGATGACTTCGACTGGTCCGACGATGACGGCCCGGACCTGGAGGAGGCAGCAGCGCAGCAGGAGCTCTTCGAGTCGCAGACAACGCCCGTGCCCGCGAGGAGGAGCAGATTTGTCGTGCCGTCGAACTCTCCCTCCAGCAGGAGCAGCTGGGAAGGGTAGGCGACGACGCGGCGAACGAGCACCGGCGTCTTCTCGTCACGCTCCGTAGGGAGAGGCGGCGAGCAGTGCAGGAGCTGCGGCGGAGGAGAGGCGACAACGGGGCGGGACCGTCGAACGCACCGCCGGACGGCTAGTAGGCCAGGGTTAGATAATCTAGCCGTTTTTATTCAAACTTGTAAAATATAATTAAATTTGAATAAAACCTTTATTTTTGTGCATTTTTATTTATTTGGGGCCTCGTTTGAGGAACGCGGCTGAAAAGCGACGTCCCAACGCTCGATCCGCCGCCGCGTGTATACACGGCTGGAGACTCTTGCGAACCTTGCCACAACATTCTTGTGGTAAAAAGGCCACAAGTCTTCCTACTCACCAGAAGCAGCGATGTGAACACCGTTACCCATCGCTTCTCTCAGCACGCACAAAAGTCCTGTTCCTCCGGTAATTCTTTGGTTGGTCTCGGTGCAACCACGATCAGTTGAGGCAAACGAACGGTAGAGGCCAAAGGAGGAATCCTAATTGCGGTGAAAAACATAGACTACCCAATGCTATGTTCGTAGTATGTTCGCACCGCAAAGACATCGATGCCAAGTATGGAGGGGTAAATGTTTCTATTGGTTAGACGGAAGGCTCGAGCAGAGCCCAGCTTTAAATTAATAAAGCCCCAACGGCAGAGTACAAAGCCCACAACCACAGAGTCATACAACGAACAAACACCAACCGGGCAGGGTCGCCCCACACTGAAGCACACAAACACACACACAAGGTCGGAGGGTGCCCCGACACCACCGAAGCCTGACGCCGGAGATACAGAGCCACCAGAGCTAGCTGTCGCGGTCTCTGATGGTCGAATGGAGAGTGCGGATCCGGGTGACCGCCCACTCCACAGCTTCGCGGTCCTTCTTCCTAGCCACTAGCTTCCACACCTGCAAGTACATAGACATTTTGTAAAGGGCATCAGCAGGTTGGCGGGGAAAGACCCCGTCAATCGAGGCTTTGTTCCTAAGATTCCACAGCGTCCACAGCAGAGCAGCGCACGCCATCCCAAGGACCCGCTTTGATTTGACCCCTCTGAGCGTGGAGGAGCCTAAAGATATCCGCGAAACACGCAGGGTTCCAAGTGCGGCCGAGCAGTTCCCGAACTGCACTCCACATGAACCGAGCGAGGGGACAGTCGAAGAAGATGTGATTGTTATCTTCAACTTCCCCACATAAGGCACAAAGACCGAGGGACGGCCCCCTACGCCGCCGGATGTTCTCATTAGAAGGGAGGCGTTTCCTAGCAAGCTGCCAAAGAAAAATCCGAACCTTTAAGGGGATCGAGAGTTTCCAGAGGTCGCTAAAGAACTTCGAGGGGGTTCCCTGACAAAGTCTGAGGTACAAAGAGCGCACCGAGAACCTCCCCGAAGGTTCTAGGGCCCAAGTTACCTGATCTGGAAGGGGGGAGGGAGATGGCACCCGAACCTCCCGAAGGAGGTTGGCTAGGGCCACCCGGTCTCCCTGCCCAAGCTCACGGCGGAGCGGGAGGTGCCAAGAGCTACCGATGCGGGCAGCGGCAACCGAGATATCTTGGTCCGTGGCAACGGCGAAGAGTGTAGGGTCGCACAGGGGTCCCGACCCCTGCCACCAATCTCGCCAGAAACTCGTCGTCTTGCCATCAAGCACCCTATGCTTCGCCCCCAAGCAAGTGCTTAAGCTTCTGAATGGCGTTCCAGAACTGGGAACCAGGGCGATGATCGTCCAGCATCAGATCCTTACCCCTAAGGTACTTGCTCCTGAGGATATCCGCCCAAAGACCTTGCTCCCCAGAGTAGATCCTCCAGATCCATTTGACCAAAAGACATGCGTTCATGAGGCGCGAGTCAGTTATGCCCAGCCCCCCAAGGCTCTTGGGCGTGCACATCGCCGACCACCTAACCCAGTGGTACTTGCGTTTAGCGCTGTTGGCTTCCCAATAGAAGCGTGCCCGGTGGCGGTCTAGCAACCCATGCGTCCCGTCGCTGAGGAGATAGATCGCCATGGCATGAAGCGGAATGGACGAAAGACAGGCGTTAGTGAGTGTCAAGCGCGCAGCCGATGACATCAGTTTCCCCATCCAGGGGTCGGTACGCTTGCCCACCTTAGCCGTCAACGGACCCCAATCCGCCGCCGAAAGGGCTCGGTCCTTAATAGGAAGCCCCAGGTAGGTAAACGGAAAGGAACCCAACTTGCAATTAAGCATATGAGCTATCCGCTGGCCTTCCCCGGGCGCCAAACCCATCACCATGACCTCGCTCTTATGGAAGTTGATCCGGAGGCCTGACATGCTCTCAAAGCAGAGGAGAATATACTTAAGATTGGCCACCGCCAAATCGTCAGGTTGGAACATGATGATAGTATCATCTGCATATTGCAAATGAGAGACCCCCCCAGGGATCAAATGAGGAATCAATCCCGCAATGTGACCCGCCCCTCTAGCCTTGTCCAAGATAGAGGCCAGAGCCTCGACGACATAGTCAAAGAGGATGGGAGAGAGAGGATCACCCTGGCGCACCCCGCGCCCATTGCAGAAGTAATTCCCAATATCTCCATTGATGGAAATAGCAGTTTGGCCCCCCGAGACCAAACTCAGGGCCCTATGGACCCACGCGGGCTCAAAGCCCTTGCCCAGAAGAACCTCACGGAGGAAGGGCCAGTTCACCCGATCATAGGCTTTCTCAAAGTCCAACTTCAGGAAAACTCCCCTAAGTTTCCTGGACTTGGTTTCGTGGACGATCTCTTGGAGGGAGAGGACCCCCTCATGGATATGGCGACCCTTGATGAACGCAGATTGCGCCCGACTAATAGTCCTATGGGCAATAGGAGAGAGTCTGGTAGCATAAGCCTTAGCAACGAATTTGAAGATAACGTTAATCAAAGCAATCGGCCTAAACTGTTTGATATTCTCCGCCCCAGAGACTTTAGGGATCAGCGTAAGGATCCCAAAGTTGAGCCTCGCAATGTCAACTCTCCCCAGAGCGAAGCCATTAGCGATGTCCATGATGAAGGGTTTCACCAGATGCCAGAAGCGTTTGAAAAAGGCCACCGGAAAACCGTCGGTCCCGGAGCGGTATCCACCTTCATGCTGGCCAGAACCGCATCGATCTCTTCCCCCGAGAAGGCGATCATGAGGCTATCATTCTCCCGTTCCGACACCTGAGCCGTACCAGGCCAGAAGGAGGGGGAAAGGTGAAGCAGGGGGGTTCGCCCGTGGAACCCATGAGGGCGCGGTAAAACTCATAGATATGCGCCTGAAGCGCATGAGACTCGACTGGGATCCCCGAATCCGTCATGAGTCTGGTAATAGCGCATTTGCGGCGTCTTCCATTAGCATAAGCATGGAAAAACGCGGTGTTAGCGTCCCCCTTGGTGAGCCAGGTAACCCTGCTCCGCTGGCGCCAATACTCCTCCTCCACCTCCGAGAGGTGGGTGAGTTGGTCCTCCAGATGGTAGCGAAGTGCCCAGCCCTCATCATCGAGACCACGCCCATCCGCCACCCCGTCGAGGGCCTGGATGCGCGCAAGGATATCGGCTTTCAAGTCGCGGTTTTCTCTTCCTAAGTTGGCCCCCCAGCCCTTCAGGAATTGCCGTAGCCCCGCCGAGGCCCGTTGCCAATGCGTGATTGGATCGGAACACGACCCCAGGGCAGCGACCTGGACACGCCACCTACTAGAAACCAGATCCCCAAAGTCTGGCCTCAGCAGCCAACCCTGTTCAAAGAAGAAACGAGGGCTCCGCTTCCTAAGTTCCTCCCCAGAGCTCAGAATCAGCGGAGAGTGGTCAGACCCAATGATGGTATCCGCCACCAGGGAGCAGAGCGGGAAAAGGGCCTCCCACTCAGCAGTCATGAACACCCTGTCCAGGACACAACGGACTGGGTCAAGTTGTCGATTCGTCCACGTGTATCTGGCGCCCGTCCTACGGACTTCCCTGAGAGCAAGGGACGCGATACAGTCGTTGAAGCGATTCACCCGAGGCCAGTCAATGTTCGAGTTATTCTTGTCCTCTGATCCCCTAATCAGGTTAAAATCTCCGCCCACCACCAAGGGAAGGTGACAGGCGCCGATGGCCATCGACAACTCCGCAAGGAAATCCCCCGATCTCTGATGGTCAGCAGGTCCGTACACAACGAACAGAGACCAGACCTTTGCAGTATCAAGTTGCCGCACATCAACCCTAAGGAAGAAGGCTCCCGAGCCCCACCCCAGGACATCAAAGGTATCTTCATTGACGCCAAGCAGCATTCCCCCGGAGCGCCCCGACGCTGGGGAGTGGTGCCAGGCAAATTTGCCGAGGGGGTCAATGCCCCGCAAATCCGCCGGCGTGAAGGATGCCTTCATAGTCTCCTGCAACCCCACAAAGTCCAGGTGTTCTCGGGTCATGAACTCCTTAATTTGGGTACGGCGCCCCGGCCTACCGTACCCCCGGATGTTGTAGAAGCCCGCCCGCATTAGATGCGAGGGGCTTTCCTCCGTCCAGAACGGGATGCCAAACAAGCCCTCGGGATGCCCCCCGTGTTGGCGCGGGTGGCAGGCAGAACCGGGACCTCCACAAGCGAGGGGTCGCCGACGTCGCCCGAGACCGGGGCAGCCCCAGTTGCCACGGGTCCGGGGTCGGAAGATGAGGCGGCCTTGCGAGCCGCCTCCACCTCCTTGCGGAACACCGCAAGGGCCAGCACAGCCTGTGCCTCCTCCTTCGCACGAATGAGGGATATCGATTCCGCAACTGGGCGGGACTCCGTCTCAAAGGCCATACCACAGTCATGAGTAACCGAAACGAGGTGAGAGTCCGAGAGGGAGGGGAGAACGGCGAAGTCGGAGATCGTACCTGGCTCGAGGTTCTTCGCTGCCGCCCGCTCCTGAGCACGCTGCATGACCGGGGTCGAGTCGGTCAGCCGCGCGCTCTTCCTGGCCGGCTCCGCCGGGACCGTCTTCGTGCGACGGCGGCGTGGGATCACCTGCCGGCCCGCCGCAGGCGCGCCCTGGTCCACCACCTGGCCGCCCTCCTCCAACATCTCGTCGTCACCACCAGCCTCCTCCGCGTCCATGGCCTCCACGCCATCAGTGTTCTTGGACGGGGAGTCTGCGGAGTCCTCCCCATCCGACTCGGCAGTGAGCAGGGTGGAGGAAGCTGGGAGGATGGGGGACGGGGGCGCCTCGCCTTCCTCCAAGATCAGAGACGGACGGCACCCTGCCGACGCAAGGTCCGCCGCCCTCGCTTGCTCAAGCTGGAGCAGCGGGAGGGGCCAGCCCCTCAGGTTGGACCCATATTGGTCCGAGACGACCTGCTCCGCTGGACCGGACGCAGCCGCAGACCCCCCCAGGTCCACGGGCGCACAGGCCGCAGGGGGCAGCCCCTCCGTTGCCGGCGTAGCAGCCGCATCGCCCGGCGGAGCTGCCGACGGCGCACCCGCCGCAGCCGCCCGGGCCTGGTCACGGGCACCCAGCTCATCCCACTCCTTACGAGAGGGGCTGAGGTCATCGACATCATCGTCGTCCTCGTCTTCATCGTCCTCCGGTCCCCCCTGTGGAGGTGGAGGAGGAGCCGAGGTAGAGGCGCCGGTGGCCGGCTCAACGTGCACCCCAATGTTGTAGCCAAGCTTCTTGTGAAAGAGCTGGACCGAGCCCCGTAGCTTGTCCGGGTTGCGACACGCGAGCAGCATGCGGACCGGCTGGCGGCGACGGATGGAGTCCTCGTCAACACGCACCGGCCAACCCAACATGCGCATGCCGGCCAGCAGTCTGTCCGCCCGACGCATCCGGCGCGGCACCCCAGTAAGGCGGATCCAGACCTCCTGCAGCATCTCGACCGGCGCCGGGTCGGAATCAGCCAGGCGGATGTCAGCCACTGTCCCACTAAGGGGGAGAAAGAGGCGACCGCTACGGGCCGAGATCTGCAGGGACTCGCGGGAGGGGAACACAACAGAGAACTCATGGGCAGAGGTCTCCTCGACTTGCCAATCCCAATCCGCCTCCACAAGGTGGTGAAGCTCCCGAGTCAAGTCACTCACCGAGAGCACCACATGTTTGAAAGAGATGACCGCCCCATTGGACATTTCCTCCGATTCCTCATCATCCTCCTCGAACTCGAGGGCGAAGAAACTTTCGCCCGCCACCGCTTGCCCCATCACGCGGAGCTCAGGTTGCCGCCCCTTGGAAGTGCAAGCCGCCGAGTTGTGGCCCTCGACGCCGCACAGGAGGCACACCGGGGGGAAGGTACAGGCCGCCTGGAAGTGCCCCATCCGGCCGCACTTGAAGCACTCCATGTTGGTGGAGGGAGCCGCCGCCTCAGCCACCCCAGAGGCCGGGCGGGAGCCAGAGCTGGCCGTGGAGCGCCCCGGCTCCGCGACCTTCTTGCCGGCAGTCGCCTCATGCGCCCGGCCCCCACCGGACGCAGAGGGAGGAGGAGGAGCCGCCGCCCCGGACGCCACCTGCGCGAGGCGGGCCGCCTCCTTAGCCGCCCTTTTCTTCTCCCTCTCCACCCACCATGCGGGAGGGGTGTGGTTGCTGTTGCCGCCCTGCCCCCCGGCACGGGCGCCCTCGGTCCCAAACCGGCTCCTATTCTTCTCCGCCAGAGCACGCGCGCGGAGATCCGCCTCCTGCTGCTGCGGGTTCGTCCGTCCGCCGCCGGTACCGGAGCCCGAGCCGGCGCGCTCATCGTGGCGACGCTTGTTGCCGGATTGGTTCCGGCCCCGCTGCCCACCTTCTCCCTGAGGGCGCTCCATGGCCACGACCGCGGCGAAGGAAAGGCGTAGTGGCGAGGGGGGCGGAGGGACACGGACACGACGAGCGGATTTGCGGTGGCGGCGCACGTCGGAGACCGAAGCCGGAAACCCTAGATCGAGAGTGGACGTACCGGAGCCCGAGCCGGCGCGCTCATCGTGGCGACGCTTGTTGCCGGATTGGTTCCGGCCCCGCTGCCCACCTTCTCCCTGAGGGCGCTCCATGGCCACGACCGCGGCGAAGGAAAGGCGTAGCGGCGAGGGGGGCGGAGGGACACGGACACGACGAGCGGATTTGCGGTGGCGGCGCACGTCGGAGACCGAAGCCGGAAACCCTAGCTCTATTGGTTGTGTCTGACAAAAATGAATGTCTTGCATATTCACTGCATAGAAGATCAGTTGGATCGGCACAGAGACTTCATTGCACTGAATGTTTCGTGGGCCAGCATCCCTCTCTCCCAGCAACAAGTGATACCTGGGAGCGAATCGCTCACGCGATAGGGAGAATTTAGATACAGTACCTCAGAGAATAGGTAATTAGAGCATTTCTAGTCGCGTCCTCCAAACCGTCCCCCAAACCGCGCCGGATCGAGCGTTTGGGGGACGTGTTTTGTTCGTGTCGCGTTTGGGGGACGTCGCACCCCAGCCACGTCCTCCAAACGCCACCCCCAATCAGAAATTCAAATATATGCATTCAAAAGAGATCGTTCCCGCTGATTCGTCGCGATCAGAGTAGCGGCGATCAAAGTACGCACGATCATATTACAGCCGGTGGTGCATGCAAATTTGAAGAAGGGGTTGGGCGACGGCGTCGTATCCTGAGTCGACGCAGGCCCGTCGAGCACGATGACCTCGTCGCGATCTGCCCGTTGCATGGTGCGTCGCTCCGTCGCGACGCAGAGGCCGACGCATGTGTAGCGTAGAAGAGTGTCGCCGGTTTGCTGCGCTGCCGCTGCCGCTGCTGCCGCCGCGCGGGGCCGGGTCGCCGCCATTTTGGCTTCGATGTCGCCGAGGATCTGGCCTTTGAAGAAGTTGTGCGCCGCTCGCGTCCGGGGAGACATTCCCTCTGTCGACTTCTCGCAGGGACATGTCGTCCCTGCGTTTCTTGAGCTCCAGCTTCTCCTCTTGCCTCTTGAGCACCTCGGCCCACCTTTGGTCGGCCTTCTTGTCGCGGGAGATAAAGGTCGAGGAGACGTCGACGAGGCATTTCGTGATCGACGCCTGCCTTCTCGACGACGCGGCGTCGGCCAAGGCCTTGGCAGCCTTGTTGCAGGACGCCCTGTCGGTTGCCAGCGGCGCGTCCGGATCAATGGCGTCCTTCCCCTTGGATAGCGACAAGCGCGTCAACCGCCATTTCTCATTCATTTTGAGCTTGCCATAGCAATGCATGAGCACGAAAGACTTGTGACCTTCCGAGTTCTTCGAGTACAAATCCATGGCCCTATCAAACTAACCAAAGGAAGCAGAGTCATTTCATCGAACACAATGTAGGCGCTACGGATTATGGAAGAAAGAGTCGTACCAGTTGGGCGACGTCGGCGCCGCTGTCGCCTCTGGTCTCTAAGTCCTGATGGTACCCATGGAAGGAGTTCACCGACGTCTAGATGATGGCCCATCGCGTCGACATTGCCTTCTTGCTCCTCTTCATTATCACTTTGTTGTAGTCGTTGTTGATCAGCTTGCGCTCATCGAACTCGGCCTTGATCCTCGCCCAATACTTCCCGTGTTTTTGGTTGGCGCCGATGATGGAGTCATGGCTCACCGTCGCCCACGACCCGCACAGAAAAAGATCTTCCAGAACCGTCCACTTCGGGCCTCGTGTGCCCGACGCCTTCTTCTTCTTCTACTTCTTCTTCTTCGTCCTCACGCCGTCTGCGTCTACCTCCACGAGATCATCTTCACCGGCACCCTCGTCGTCCTCTTCCTTGCCGCCCTCTTCGTCCTCCTCGTCATCCTCGTTGTCGTCCTCCTCCTCAACCCCGTCGTCCTCCTCAGCACCGGCGCCGTCGAATTCGAGCGGACCCCTGCGGCCGGACACCGTATCGGGCCGCGCCGGACAAAAATGGGCTTTGGGGACGCGGCTGAAACGCATTTTTTGTCCGACGCGCCCCAAATCCCTTTGGGGGACGGTTTGGTGGACGCGACTGGAGATGCTTAAGAGCATCTCCAACGGTAGCTCCAAATAGGCGCCGGAAGGGGCGCCGGCACCTCTGTTTGGAGGGCGCTAGCACAGCATCTTCTATTTGGGGAAGCCATTTCCACACCGGCCCCCCCAAAACGACGGCCCCGATAGATTTTTTTTTACACAAACTACATATTATGCTTAGAGTTTCATGTAATGTCATTCAGGATCGAGGAATGAATAATATTTTTCGGGCAAATCCGAGTAAAACATTATTCACTCCTCAACCCGGATGACATTTGAAACCTATTATCTCTAGCCTACTACCTACTGGCCACCCGGCTCTGTGAAGGTGGACGATCGACCGGAGCTCTCTCCCATGCTCTCTACCCTGCTCCTCCGTCGTTGATCCAACGCTCATCCCTCTGCCACAAACGTCAAGTAGGCGGCTCTATCCGCGGCCGCCGCCGACGGTGATCCAACTCCTGCCTCTGTAGCCGGAGCTGCATCTCCGCCAAACGACGTGCCTAGCAGACTTCATCATGACGCTGCGTCTCCTCCCGCAGCAACCAGCGCTGCGCAAGCTCCTCCCACCCCTTCTGTCGTCGCGCCTCCAACCGGCGCTGGGTTATCTCCTCCTGCCGCCGCCGCGACTCCATGAACTCCAGCCGATCCGCCTCCTCGGGCGTCACCCGGTTCTCCTCCTCATGGCGCCGCCGCTCCGCCTGCTGGCGCTGTCGCTCCGCCTCCCGCCGCACCGCCTCCTAGCGCTGCCGCTCGCCCGCGTCGTAAGCATCTACGGTCGTCACTAGCGCTGCCTCCTCCCACGCCTCGTACTCCGCGAGCTGCGGGTCCGCCTCCACCTCTTCTACGGCCGCCTCTAGCGCCGCCTCGTCCCACGAATCCCACATTGTGCTTTTTTCTATGATTTTTGCAGCAATGGCGGGGGAGGTGGGATAAATATAGACGCCGGCGAGGCAGGAAACATTAGGCGCGACGCCGTGGCAGGAGACTTTCCCGCTCGACACCGTGGCGGGAGAGTTTCCGGCCAGGCGTCGTGGCGGTAAAATATCCCGCGCGGCGCCCTAGCATCAATGACGGGTGGCTCCGGCGCCCAAAATTTTCATCCTCGCGAGGTGCCGGCGCGCCCGATTCGCGCCCTTGGCGAAGGGGCCGGCACGGGGTTGCCGACGATTCTATTGGGCTCCAAAATTGGCCGGCGCCGTATAGGGCGCGCCGGTGCGAGCCCATTTTCGCTCCCAGCGCCCAAAATGCTATCGGGGGCGCCGGTGATGCTCTAACGACTGAGTACCAAGCAAAAAGTCAATATACAGCTAATCTAATCCTAGTCAAGTGGTTGCAAGGCTAAAAAGAACAGGAAAGAGAATTCCTGAATTGAAAAGAGATAAAATACGATGCTTCTGGGCAACGTGTGGAAATATACTAGGATGCATATGAACACAAGTGGGTTCTGTTGCCTCCAGTGAATCGCTCCGTTGAACACGAATAAACATACTACTACAAAATAGCAGCAACGATCTGTGTGTGCATAACTCTACCGTGCAACCAAAGAAAAAGGAAAACATGAGCAATGGACCGCATTAGAACGCCAAATTGAAAACCAACTTGAAAGAAGAAAAGTAGACCTACTACGTATTAAAGTTGTTGGCTCCCAGTTTCTTGGCATTAAAATAAACATTCAAAATAGCAGCAACAATCTGTGCATCGATCAACTCTTACAGTCCAGTCAAAGAAAAAGGCAATCTGAAAGAGAAATTGCCAACCAACATGAAAAACAAAGCCTGGGCGAACAATTCTGTAAGAGGGCACAACAGAGACAAGGGTAACAGTAACACAACTGGGAAATAAACACTGAAATCCTGAACAATAACTTGGCAATGGAAGTGCCAGTATCATGCAGCAGGTACTGGGTGGCAAGGATTCAAGTACTAGGATGAGCCACAGTTGTGAGGAACAACAACATGGGGGTTAGGGCATGGAGTGGTGCCATCAACATACCCCATGAGAATATGACTTCGAAGAGGTGGGCCAACTTTTGCGCGCCAGAACAGGTAATTCTCGCTTGTTAGTTTAATGGTGATTGAAGGGGCAATGATGACAACCGGCAGCAGACCATAGGCTGGAAGGAGTCCTTGCTGGAACGTAGGCATTGGCATAGGTGTCGGAGTAGAGCCATATGGCGGTAGACCTTGGCATAGGCATCGGTATAGGCGGCAGTCCAACGATGAAGCACTCCAAGTGTCGAGCCTCCCCAGCTCTGCAACACGTATGGTGTATAGAAATCCTCCTGGTGCCGGTCAAGCGGCGCAGCGGAAGAAGATGATTCGGACCGGTGTCCCGAACAGCACGACGGCGTGCAGTCGCATGAGAAAGCTCCAATCCTGCGCATGTTCCTAACTCAAGAACACACGTGAGGGAGAGGAGAGGGGAGGAAGAGAGATCTCAACTTGGATGAATGAAGGGGCACCCCTTGAGGGGTTTATATAGGGGAGGAGGGAGAGGTGGGGCCACCAGGGGAGAGGGGGCCGGAGTAGACCCCGAGGTCCCCCGAGGTCGGCGTCGACGTACAACATCATCGACAAACGTTTATCGTGAACGTTAGGTTTTTCAGTCTTCAAGGGTATGTACATCGATCCCCTCTGTTACTTTGCATCTCGATAGAATAGATCTTGGCTATGTATATCCATCGTAGGAATTTTTTTATTTTCTGCACCATGCCGAAATGAACGGGCGCCGCTGTCGCCGGCCGAGCAGCTCGACGCGTCGGGCCCCACACACGCCTCCATCACCTTCACCAGCCCGTCATGGCCCGAGCTCGCGCCGCCCGCCTCCGGAGCCGCTCCAAGTAGCCGCCGCCACCACGAGCACACCAAGGCCGCGCTATCACCAGCGCTCACAGGCCGCCTGGTCCCGCGCCACGACCACCGCGCGAGGAGGTAGAGTGCCCGTCGGCGCCGCGCGGGCTTTGCCCGGCAACGCCCTCTGGCGCGGCGAGGGAAAGGGGAGAGGATGGGGTCGAGTAGGTGAGCCCTCGCGTCGCTCGTGGCCGAGAGCTAGTTTTTTCTTTCACTAGTGATTCATGTATGCATTTATCACTACTCACCTGAAAATTATATACAGCCTGGCATCAATGGACGCGGAGCAGTCCGAGCAAAGACGCCCAGCAGATCTTCAGATGGACAGAGCTCCCCAAATCTCCGACACGCGCAACAATCGGTGTAGGTGGGCAACAGGGCAAAGCAAACCCAACTCTCAATCCGGTACCAACACGTATATGGGTATGATTCTTGACCGACTTCGGCTTACGGTTTTCAGCCTAGGAGACGTCTATATAAAGGAAGCAACCGAACGTGCGGAAGGCCACACAGGAGACACGATCGAAACCACAACCACAACAACACCACGTATATACAGGCGGTGATTTCGGGAAGCAGGGACAAAATCTAGTGACGCGAGGCTAGGGCAGGAGATCGATCGGGGAGGCATGAAGAAAGGAGCCAGCTCGAACGCGGCCAAGACTGCGGGCGTCGCCGGCGCCGGTAGCCCAACAGAGCAGCACAAGGCGACGGCGGGGAGAGAGGAATATAAGGCGGCTCGTCGGGCGGCGCAGCAGGCATTCCTGGAGGCGGCAAATGCGGACTGCAAGATGTTCAAGGCCATGAAGAAGGAAGAAGTGATAGAGGAGTACCGGCGGGCGGGCAAGCTTCACACTTACGACCCGGACAAGGAGGAGCGGAAGCGCTTTGCCAGGGTCGCCAAACTCTACACCTATCCGTGGCCCAAGCAGATGGTCCCACTGATCGACCAATATATGAAGTTTCTGGAGGAAGACGAAGACGACTATAGACTCGGACTTTATTCATTCCTCGGTGAAGATATAGATTGCTAAGTAGTAAAATATATAGTCCATGTGTTTTAATACTACTATTATTTGTTGGTGATGTAGTACAACTTTGTAATGTATATCTAATACGGAGAGAGTACTAGGTATGACGAATTTTGTTCGCATTGTGTAGGCTCTTTTAGATTTCACATTGTTAGA
The DNA here is from genome assembly GCA_030979885.1 of Lolium multiflorum. Lineage (NCBI taxonomy): Eukaryota > Viridiplantae > Streptophyta > Magnoliopsida > Poales > Poaceae > Lolium > Lolium multiflorum. The sequence continues at coordinate 95,290,599 of CM061749.1, forward strand.
TTTGTTTAGGGTTTACCTCCTTGTTTTCTGTCTATATTGGCTAATTCTACGTTATCTTTTATCCTCCGTTTTAAGTCTAAAGTCTAAACCCTAAACTACCATCCATCTTTTCACGCTAATCTTGTTAATATCCGTGCTTAGACTCTTTTGTTTCCGCTAATCTCAGTTCAGGCTGAGAGTTTATCCCCAAAACTGCGCCTCGCCCTTCCCTCTTGCAGCTTCTCCTCCATGCACCGCGTTGGGCTGCATTTATCTGAAACGGGGTAAGCATTTTTTTTTTTTGAGAACTCGCAGGAGATCTGCGTGTCATTTCATTAAGATAGAAGTTGGGATTACAGCTGAGAACGCGGGTAAAACCCCGCCCACCAAAGACCATCTAAGATGGCCAGGCCGTTACATCACACACCTCTAACAAGCCCACCCCTACCAACACACCATAACCGCCATTCTTGGATAGCTGCTTCGAGGACCTGATCCGACGTGGAGACAGTGCCCTCAAAAACCCTCGCATTCCGCTCCATCCATAGGCATCTCAGGATAAGCATGACGACAGAGTTAAGGACTTTAGCCTCCTTGCGCGGCAGGTGATCAACGGAGTCAGGCCACCAAAAGGCAAGCTCGCTGTCCACACCCGGGAGCGGTATATGAATTTGGGAGCGGCGGGCAAAGCCATCCCACACAGCCTGGGCAAAGGGGCATTGAAGAGCCAGATGGTTTGCCGTCTCGTCGTGGCGAGAGCACAACGGACAGCGGACGTGCGACTGGAGGCCCCGCCGCAGGCGCCTGTCAGCCGTCCAGCACCGCCCCCTGAGCGACAGCCAAGCGTGGAAACGGAACTTGAAAGGCGCAAATGAATTCCAGACCTGCCCTGCTCCAGGAAGAGCCGTGGTTCCATGGAAGAACAAACGGTAGGCTGATCGGGACGTGAAGCCACCATCCTGAGTCCATTTCCAGCGGAACGAGTCGTCACCGTCCTGAATTGGCACCGCGGCAACTGCTTGCCAGAGACGAAGATACTGCAGCACAGCTTGGACGGACAGAGTCCCCACGATGTCCAAAGCCCACGCATTCAGCCGGAGCCCGTCGCCGACCGAGCGAGATTTGACAATGCCTGGCCTGACGAGCTGAAGCACCGCTGGAGCAATGGCCGCGACGGATAAGCCATTAATCCAAGGGTCTTCCCAAAACAGCAACCGATCACCAGTTCCGACAGTTATGGTGACTGATGCATTGAAGAGTGCAAGCGCATCCGGCCTAACCGCAAACCTGAAACCCGCCCACGCCTTGGAAGGATCAGTGCGTTGTAGCCACAGCCAACGAGCCCGCAGCGCCGCATGCATCCAGCGCAAGTTTGGAAGCCCCAAGCCACCCAAATGTTTGGGCGCACACACAGCATCCCAAGCAACGAGGCAATTACCGCCATGGGCCTCGTTAGAGCCTGCCCAAAGGAAACCCCGGCGTAGCTTGTCCACAGCCGCCAGAAACCAAGGGTCTACGTCGAGCGCCATGAGCTGGTATACCACGGAGGCTGCCATGACCGCCCTCACATATGCCACACGGCCATCTCGCGACATCAAGCGCGCCTTCCAAAAGGCAAGCTTATTGGCCAGCTTGTCCAGGATGGGCTGAAGTTGCGCCTTAGACGGCTTCCGCAGGGACAAAGGAAGACCCAGATAGGTTTGTGGCAGGTCCCTGAACTGACAGCCTACAAACGGGGCCACAGCAAGTCTCAGATCCTCATTGCACTGGATCGGGGCAGCCGAGCTCTTGTGGTAGTTGACATGCAGACCAGATGCCGCACCAAAACAAGCGAGAATCTCCCGGACCGCAACGAGCTCCTCCTCCTCCGGCCGAGCAAACACCACGATGTCATCCGCATATAGCGAGACACGGTGCTTCAGGCCATCCACCGTGAGGTCTCCCAACACACCCGCACACTCCGCAGAACGGAACATGGCATCAAGCACATCCATGACCAGCACGAACAGCAGCGGAGACAGCGGATCCCCCTGGCGAAGGCCACGTCCATGGCAGAAAGCCACTCCGGCGCAACCGTTCACAAGGACCTGCGTGCTCGCCGAACTCAGCAGCAGGACAATCCAACTTATCCACCGTGGTCCAAAACCTCTCTGACGCAAGACACTGAGAAGGAACGGCCAAGACACGCTATCAAAAGCGCGCGCCACATCTAACTTCAGCAGCAAGGCCGGGACTTTCTTGCGATGCAGCAACCGAGCAGATTGATGCACCAAGACGAAATTGTCCTGGATGCACCTGCCCCGGATGAACGCACTCTGGTTTGCACTAACAAGCTCCGCCATCCGAGGGGCAAGCCGCAGCGCCATGATCTTGGTGACAAGCTTAGCAAAGCTATGGACAAGACTGATCGGTCGGTACTGCCTGATGTCAACCGCGTTATGGACCTTGGGGATGAGAGTGATGAGCGCGGAATTCAGCCGATGCAGCGATCGAGCTGCAGCACCAAACTCCACTTGAACTGCAGCCACGACATCCCCCTTGATGACTGCCCAGCAAGCCCGGAAGAATTCCCAGGTTAGACCATCGGGTCCAGGGGACTTATTCGCCGGCATAGCCTTAACCGCGCACCAGATCTCATCAGCGGAAAACGGCGCATCAAGACTTGACAGATCAAGAGGGAGCAACCCCAGGGCAGGCAGGGACAAGTCATGTTCCCTGGGCTGCGGCCGCCCCAAGAGCTCCTCGTAGAACGCCGTGGCCAGCGCCTCCTTTCCCGAGCATCGACACGTTATGGCGTTCCTCCGTGCGAAAGCCTCGTTGGTGCCTCCGTAAGTGCTGGCGCTCGGCCATTAAATAGTGAATATCTTTCCAAGATTCAGATGTATGTGCTAGGTTTCAGTTTCTTTTTCATTTTTCAAGTCAATCAACCATGTTTGTTTTTGGGATTTTCTGAAACCCTATGCTTCATAACATCCATGCTCTTCATGCGAAGTACAAACGTTTTGCACCACACAATTCCACCCATGCTTCATCCTTGGCACAAATATTTTGCAGCATACAATTCCAACCATGATTCTAATTGTTTTTACATCTGTTTACATTGTAATGTTCTTTTTGCGACAAACATTGCCTAATGCTTCATTTAATTATGCATCCAAATCTTCATGGCAAGGAAGCCAATTTGTGAATTTGAATCTTGATGCTTTCAACAAGTCTTTTGTGCTTCCTAACGGTCATGTTTGCCTTTTCAACCTACTATGCTTCCTAACAGCTATGCTTCATAGGATTCTCTATTTTATTTCATAGTAAAAACGTTTTACACCAGACAATTCCAACCATGTTTCAATATTTTTTTATACAATCTATTTTCACAGGTAACGTTTCGCTGCAAACATTACATAATGCTTCATTTAATTATAACAAATTCCAAAAAAGGATCTCTATGCTTCCACCGTGTTCTTTTTTTGTTTGCTTACTAACAACCATGTTTCCTTCTTTTCTCCTCGAAATAGGTTTTCGCCCCGCTATATTAATATAGCAACAAATAGATACAAGATAGCAACCACCGATGGGGCAAACAACACATCAAGCCCAAAAGAAAGAAGGGAGAAAATATAAAAGAAACTAATGCCGACACCGATAGATCGACGAAAACGAAGATAGCCCGCAATCGCTGCGCCCTCCGGAGAAGTCCCACCGCTTTCTAGCACATCGAGTCTCCGCATACCAAGCAACACCTTCAACAAGGAAGCGACGATGTCATCGCTCCTGCCCGGACTCGCCCTAGGGTTTCCCCGGGTATGTGGAGAAGATAGGGTAGGGGTACCCCCGACGCCCTTCAGGAAGGAAAGACGACACCCGCATGCGTCACCACGTCGGCGTCGAACAAGCCGATAGGGATTTCTCCCGATCCCCTAAACCACCACTACCCCAGACATCTCGGAGTGCTCCACCCAACTGCCACCAACCAACATGCGCCACCACGATCTAGAAGCCATCCTCGTCATCTCACTGTGGTCCCAGCCATGAGGCCTCGAGGGAAGGAAGGGCACAACAGGGTCAGGGGAAGAAACATCGCCGCCACGCGGGAGGGATCCTCCACCGCCATCGCGGTAGCAGACCGGACGTGCCAGCAGAAACACACCGAGCCCCTACTAGCCGGGCCCGCCTGGCCCATAAAGTTTCCGCCGCCACGTTGCAGCAGGCTGGCGTGCAGCGCCACCACCACCCATCCCCGCTGACGCCCCACATCCACCTCCAGGGAGCAGCAACCGGGCCTAAGGCAGCCCGCCCTAACCTAGAGGGGGCCTAGAGAGCCCAGATATAGGCCAGGAGGGCGCATCCAGCCGTACGCTTACGACCGGCCATCCGCCGCCAAGCCACAGCGCTGCCCCGCCGCCATGGAAGCCACCCGGCCGTGCCGAACCAGCACCTAGCCTAGGGACACCGCCGCGGGCGCCGAGCTCCGCGCCTCCTTGCCACGCGTGCGGGGAATGGCTGGCACTGCACGAGCAACGCCCAGCTGCACGCGCCAACAGCGGCAGAGGGGAGGGAGAGACGGGGCGGCGACGCTAGGGTTGGAACCCTCTCGCCCACGCGGGGGAGGGGGGGAGGGGAGAGGAGAGCGTTTTTTTTCCTTCTTTTCTCACATGTGCTTTGATGGAATTCGTAGCATAGAAAACAAAAAAAAAATATGTGATACGACCGGATTCAAGATCCAATCTGAAAAGAAGAAAAAAAAACAAGACCCAAGATCCAATCTATGAAGATACGAAAAACGAGAAGAAGATCAAGATCCTACATACCCTTGTAGATCGCATTAATTCCCTTAATGTCTAACCGTTACCTTCAACACTTTGGAGAATCCTGCAAGGGGGACAAAGAAGGCAACAGAGTTTGTCTTTTCCATGAAAAGCCACAGTGTACGAAAAGGGAAAAGGCGGAGAAATGCGATGTCATGACGTAAGTGTTTAAAAATCTCGCCACTGAAATTGTATAATAAATGGATAAAGTGAGATCATTGTTTACCTGCAATTTGTTCCCAATATTTCTCTAGGACGCTATTCTGTCATTTGCATAAAATTACTGGATGCAAACATCTGAAAGATCAACCCAAGAATAAACACATGTTCATGGATTGTGGCCATTGGCACTTTTCAGTTCAAATGGAATATTTATCTAGCTGGAGTTTGAGGAGTGCTAAAATATGTCTAACCTAAACATCTTTTTCAGGTAGGAGTATAGTATGACCGCATTCAAATCGAACTTCTATATGTCCTGAAGCATTTTGTATCAATAAGGTCAGACAGTGAGGAAATCTGGCTTATTGGCCCAGCTTTAAAATCATTGGAAAGTAAAGGTAAACTGAAACGTACATACTTTCCGTGTACTGCAATCTGAATATCTCAATGCTTATGTTCATCTAAATGCTCATGAGACAGCTTCATCTTTCATGGTTTGCTAGCTTACTAGCAAAAGAAAGTTTATGCTTCCAATATCATACATAGTTAGATGAGTTGGCAATTCATGAGGAAAAAAGGACCGGAGCATAGGAAATCCTGAACCGTCCATCAACCATCCAAATAAGTCCAGCCTTTTAAGCTACTTAAGTGACATTTAGGCATAATTTTCCTATACATTATCAACTACACAGTCCTGATATCACTAACATTTACTACTCCCATAAAAAACAGTTTTGGCTTCATTTTCCTATCCTCGCCATATAGCTAATTAGCATTGTTATTTTAGTTTTTTGTAACATAATAACATTATCATCTGTTTTTTTGCCAATTAATATAGCAAGGAACTTATATTAAAAATAGTAGCCAAAAAAATGTCCAGAACGTCTCAAAAACCTTCTAAAAACGCTAAGGCAGAAGGGCGGCTTCAGAAGGGGTAGGCAAAACTCAAACCGTCCAAACCGGCAAATGAGGAGCTAGTTCATTTTGCTTCACAAATTGAATTGAAACTTCCCAGTTTTTTTTAAAAAAAAATGAACTAGCTGAAACCAGCTAAACCACTCAACTCGTTTTGCCCACCCTTTCAAGTGGCTACTCGCGAGCAAAGAGGAGGACAGGTGCGGCGCCACGCTGGCAGAGTTCATGGGGCGGGTTGGTAAACTCGAGAAACAGGCGACATGGATATCTCGTCCAGTCAAAGCGGTGAGAAGAAGGAAAGACCAAAACCAGTGGCAACGCTCGTAAAGTCTCCAACAAAACTGGAAGACCGGCAACAAGCCAACAACCCGAAGCAATAAAAGGGGAAACAAAGAAGCGGTCACACCCAATTAATTCGCAAAAAAAGGATAGCAGGACCACAACAAAGCAGTCACAGCCAATTAATCCGTCAGAAAAAAGGAAAGCACCGCACAGGTGGACGTAGCAAATGGATGCAATCGCGTAACTAGATTAAAATGCACGCATCTACGGTACCAATGAACAAGATCAGCATAATATCAATTTCTCACCATCCATCAGATTAATTGCAGTTACAAAGTCACCAACAAAGTTTCGAAAGAAAATATTCATGATCCTTTCTGGACTTACATTTATTTCAAGCACGAATTTGAATTTTATACACAAGAACGAATGAATTGTTCCAGAGAATAGAACTTGGAAGAATGCTTTGAGGATGTCAACGTCTTCTAACCATGAGAGGATCACTGCAAAGAACATAAATAGAATGATGCTCCATTATTCAGTAGTAACAGAAAATAAAATGTTCCAAAGATAAGAACACATACTTCATTTTGTTCAACCTCTTCCACTTCTGCTTCCCCATCATCTTCCTCTTCCTCTTCCTCGAATAAAGCTGTGGCCATCTCGAGGTTCTGAATATAAGTACGAGACCTCCCGATCTTGCTTAGCTTCTTCGGCATACGCTCAGTAGAAGCAACTTGCGCTTTTATCTTGTCAGCTATAATCTGAGCAGCAACTTCTAGTGAATTGGAGGGTCGAGGTACCTAAATGAAAGCAAAGATGTTTAACTTGCAGGTAGTATAATATTCCCTGGACAAGTATAAATTAGAAGCACTGCAGAAACAAACCTCAATCCCAGGTAGAGCAGATGCAACATCGGTCATTGGAAAAGGGCTGGTAGGTCCCTCCAGCGTTTGCATCTTGCCTTTAAAGGAGACTTTAGCCTACAATAGCCACATAAACTTTAAGTATCTCACAAATGAAGCAAATTCACTATGTGGAAGTTTAAAGATAATTTTAACATACTGGTTTCAACTCATGACGGTGTTGTGGAAAGACAGGAAGCGAATATCGCTGTACAAGAGAGCGCCCTCTACGCTGCGCTGCAATGCTATACAAATTAAAGCAGCAATAGTCAGGCAAAATTAGCTTCAGGGAGTCACATTGGACTCCGGAAACAAGCACTGTTACCAGTTAAATTAAATAGCAACATGCTTTCGAAAATTCCTATGAAGGTTACAAAAGATCTAACTGTACCTAAGATGTGAAAAATAATCGTCAACAGTGGCTAACAAAAAAAATAGGAATACAAGATCTTATGGAAGTACAATTAAAATTAATACAGTACACGTACATATTATTGTGTAAAAAAATACAGTGCAGAATAAAACTGAAGAGGTTGAAATCAGGTTTCTGTTTCACGGTAAGGTGTGAACTCACATGTTTGGTTCAGCAGCTACTGCTTGACCAACAAGAGCTGGAGGAGGTAGTTCCTGCACAGAATTAACGGAATTAAATGAAGAATTGCACACAAATACAATTGGGACACACTATCATAGCATAAATTTCATATACTAGCCGTGAATGAAATAGGAAAAGTAGGGTAGATCACATCAAAAGCATGATGAAAATGAGATAAAAGTGCATGTCTCACATTGTTTAGGGGATTCTGCCTTTCCGATGCACCAAATCCTTTGCCCTGTGAAATCAGAATGATTATACAAATTTCAAGTTATGATCAATAATGCAGGTAATACAGAAGAAATCCTTTAATG